>CM072815.1:57393058-58089189 GCA_036937905.1 Salvia rosmarinus | reverse complement strand
GTGACCGAGGTGGGCGTTCAGATCGATCTGGAGCTCTTTGCACTCTTTGAAATTTTATCGACCAGCTGGGTACCATTATCGAGACCGAGAATGTGTGGTATGCCGAGTGGCGGACTATATTCTTCCACAGAAGGTCGAATCCTTTTGCTCGTGAGGTTCGATGGTGGCTCGGCTTGACCCATTTTGTAAAGTAGTCTATGTAGCGACTAAATATCGAAGCGACACGGTGCTCGATCGAGCGGACCAACGATGTCGATCCCCGTTGCATGAAAGGCCGTGGGCTCTGTTGCTCAAATCGGTGCAGGGTAGCTTCTTGGCCAGTGGAATGGGCGGCGCCGGACGCACTTTTTGCGAGTTGGTGAATCTTGAATAAGGGTGGGCCAATAATATCCCGACCTCAGCGTCTTCTTTGAAAGAGCAGGGGAACCGATGTGGCTTCCAGCAGATCCTCTATGAATCTCGTTAAACACGTGGTAAACCTTGGTCGAGGCACCTTAGGAGGGTTGAAGGTAAGACTTAGGTAGAGAGCCCTCATACACAAGATACTTACGAGATTTCACCATCATCTTTTTGGCTTCTGGCGATCCACGAGGTAGTGTGCCAACTTCGGGTATCTTTTAGGGGCGTCGTCCGGTTTGGTTCGACCTCGAGATATTTGACGTGGGGTGCCTCAATCTACGGAATGAACTTCCTCTCTTGGCGGTTTGTCGATGGACGAAGCTAATTTACTAAGGATGTCAGCTCGGCTATTTTCCTCGTGGGATTTGATTAATCTTGAAGTACTAAATGAGGCCGACATCTCTTTTTGCCTTCTCAAGGTCTTGCTTCATTCGATCCTCTTTAGCCTCGTATGTGCTGAGACACGGTTTACCACGACACAGGAATCTCAAATATCTGGACTTTGTCCTTTTCAATTCCTTTGCTAAGCGAGTCACGAGATCGGTGCTTGATACTCCACTTCGTTGTTGGTGGTGGGAAGGTAAATCGGGCGTATGTCCTCTTGCTTATCTGGGCCGAGGAGAAGGATACCCGCTCCGCTACCCGTCTTGCATGAAGCTCAGTCCACATACATACACCAACATCAGTGGGTGATTCAAAAGGGTTCCTCTGCCGTGAGGGTGGGGTGACCTTCTTTGGTGAGGCGACCTCGGTGAATTGACTTCCACCGGGAAGTGCGCGAGAACTTGCCCTTTTTATGGCGGCTGGGGGTATGAGATGTCGTGCTCGCCGAGCTCAGGTGCCCACCCAGCTATCCGCCCAGGATGACTCCGGTTTTGATAAGACTTGTCTTAGAGGTAAGTCAGTTAGTACACGGATGGAATGAGCTTGAAAGTAAGGCCGGGCGTCGCTTAGCGTTCACCAAGGCGAGCTACCTTCTCGAGGTTGGTGTACCTCGTCTCAGGTCCTTTGAGGCCGACTAATGAAGTAGATGGGTAGTTGCCGTCATCTCACCTAGCACCGATCTGACCGGTTGCCTCGTCAGGGTGGCGGATATAACGATAGAGTTTCACCTTGCTGGGGCGGATAGTGTCGGCGGTCGGCGAGATATTCCTTGACCGCGTGAGCGACACAGTGTTCTTCACGCCGGTGAAATCGGAGTTCTCCATGAGATTTTGAAGAGGGAAGTTGCTTCTCGGCTCGAGATAGAATCTGCTTGAGAAGCGACCGGCATCCGGTGGTTTGTGTATTTCACGGATGGTTCTTGGGACTGCATGTCGAGCACCGTTTTCACCTTGGTAGGATTGGCCTTGAGGCCTTCTTGGGAACCTGACATCCCAAAATTTGCAGTCTTCACCACGAATGTGCCTTACGGGGATTGAGCTTGAGGTTGGCCGACTGAGAAGGCGAAGAATAGTTTCGAGGTCAGCAGTGTGAGTTCTCGACTTTTACTGACTACTATATCGTCGACATAGACCTCAACAATTTCCCTATGTGATCTTTGAAGATCGCGTCCACCATCCTTTGGTAGGTAGCTCAGCGTTTTAGGACAGGCATTTTCGATAAGCGAAGACAAAGTCGATAATGAATCTTTGTTTTTGGGCGTCCTCAAGACTCATCGGGACTTGGTGGTATCCTTGTATAAATCAGCGAAGATCTCATGCCCGCAATGCTTCCTTTCTTGTCAATGTCGGGAGGGGTAACAATCCTTTGGGCGGTGTTTATTGAGGTCGGTATAGTCGAAACACACATCGCCATCCCCTCACGGCTTCCGAACTACAGCGGGTTAGCCATCGAGGTTGGGTATTTAACCTCGTCTGAGATTTTAGCCTCACAGGTTGGGTTACCTCGTCTCTTATGACTTGTTGCGCTCATGGCAAAACTTCTCTTCTTTTGCCGAGCTGGTTTAGTAGCTTTGATCGATGTTGAGTCGATGAGTTATGAGTTGAGGCGAGACCCGGTCATATCGATGGAGACCATGCAAACACGTCTCTATATTCCCTTAGAAGTGCATGACTGTTGGCGAATCTTGGTGAACCTTGGGTACCAACCTTGACAACTTTGGAAGGGTCGTACGTCGTATAGTGAAGATTCTCGGTCAAATCATCCAGGTGGCAACGGAGGGTTACGTAATTGCTAGGCACGAGGTAAAGCCGCATCTTGGGTTGAGACTCGTAGGCATTCTTTAGCTTGCCGTTTGGTCACCACAGATGCTTAGCACTCCCACGGGGTGGGTATTTTAATGGTGAGATGGTACACGGAGCGGGCGGCTGCAGTTGCATCTGACCAATCTCTTCCAGGATAATGTTGTATGGAGAGGAGCTCGGACGGGAAAAATTGAATGGCCTTGGTAACCGACACGGGGCGCCCCTACGGTAGCAGGAAGGGTAATGACACCTTCGGGTTGAACCGCCTCTTGAGTAAAGCTCATGGCTGGGAAGGTCGGGGTGTACTAATTCCTCCGACATCAAGTTTATCGAGCTGACTTTGGAATATGATGCTAACGGAGGCTCCGATGTCGATGTAGACCCGATGTACATTCTTGTTGCCCACCACGGCTTGTATGGTAATGGCATCTGGTGAGGCATGATCTTGAGTCTTGGAGTCGTCTTTGGAGAACTACGATGTTCTCTCCGTCCGGATCGCTTGTTTTTACGCTCCTCGGGGTCGGCCTCAGAGCTTCATTTCTAAGTGGCGACCTCGTCGTACCAATGGCGATCGGTTATAGCATAGACCTGCTCCATTGCATTGGGACCTTCGTCCTCGTCATCTTCAGGTCGGGCTGTCGTTGAGGTCGGTCATGATTATTACCACCTCCATTTTCCCTCTGCTGCTTTTTATTTCCGACCACAGGTCGGCGATGTATTCTTGACGCTCCTTCCTTGCGAGCTCGTCGATCTGTGAGCTCAAGGACTTGCAATCTTACGTATCGTGACCGTACCCACGGTGGTAGTCACAATACTTTCCCATTGACTTTTTTGGATCCTCCTTTCATAGGAGGAGGTTTTGGAAAAGTTCGATGTGAAGCTCAAATATTTCATACTGGATTTGAATAGAGCGCTCGTTATTACGAGGGTTTGGCGAGGTCAGCCTTGATTCTCTTGGCCCTTTTTATTCTTTCGAGCGCCTTGACGTTCGGCGCTCGACCCCGATCCTCTGGCCCTTCTCTCGATCCATTGCTCATCCAGATCTCCTCTTCTTCCGGTCCGACTCATCCCCTTTGACAAAGTTGTCAACCAAGGTCCAAGGCGACTAAGCGTCTTGGTACATTCGCGGTGATTTCTTTATTCGAGCTCGGGTCGGATCCCATTCTTGAATCGTTGATGATGTAGAGATCGTTACTCTCATCTATTTTAAGGGATTCCATGATGAATGGAGGAGAAATTCGACATTGTTTCGTCCCGCCCTTGGCGGATTATGCGGTCGGATGAAGGTTGTTGAGGCGGCATCTTTTGGTAAAAGCGCCATTTGAACTGATCCATGAGGTCTTTGAAGCAATGGATGCTTTGATACGGCGAGCGAGGTGAACCAGCGTCGGCGTTGGAGATCGGGACCTCGGGAAGACCTTACATATGAAATCTTTCATCCTTGGTTTGCCATGTTGGTGGTATAGGCAAATAGGAAGTCGGAAGGATCTCGAGGCCATCGTATGCATCAATATTGAACCCGGTATCGGCGTGGCAAGGTGTATCCGTAGTCTCCCTTGAAAAGGAGATAATTCGTCCGTGTCGGTCGAATCAGGGCTCGTTACCATCCCTCTCGGGAGTGGGAGATCGATATGCAGCGTCTGTCGTCTCTTCGAGGGGAGTTCGACTTCGTCTTTCTTCCCTTCTTTCTCGCCCGTTCACATGGGTATCACGCCGAGGTGGAGATAGACTCGCGGAGGGTATGAGTGACGAACCACAGTATTGGGGCGGTTATTGTGCTGCGATGAGCGTTGATTATTTTGGAGAGGTGAAGCGACCTCGATTGCGGTAATCACCGCCGGGCACTCTTGAGGGGCCAGCTCGTTGTCCTACGGTTGAGGAAACTACGGAATTGATTGAGGTTGGCGTTGAGGAACTTGGATCTTGCTCGACCGAGGACCTCGTGGGATCGGTGAACCTCGCATTCACCGGCATCGAGGTCGACATCTTCCTCTTCGTTGGGCGGCGATCACGAGGGTGTATGGAAGCATTCTCCATGTAGCCCTCGGTGTGTGACCGCTGGTGGCATCCATAATCCCTTTCCCGGCGTTGTGTGACCACACGATGCGTCCTCTGCGGTTGTTACCGACATCACCGCAAGATGCTAAGCGTTTGCCGTGTCCTTGCCATTAGAATGTAGAAAACCACGACTTTTGTTGGGGAGTTTTTCCACAGACGGCGCGAATGATAAATCTAGTGTGCGAGTTTGTAAAGCGATAAAGAACACGAGAGACTTTTCGTGGTTCGATCAAGAATAAGATCTCGTCCACGGAGGAGATGATCCTCAAGATGTTTACTATAATTCGATTCGGACAAGTATCTCGAAGAGCTCTAGTATTCGATGATTTGCTAACCCTTTACCTTGATCTAAATCCTATTTATACATAAGCGTAAACCTTCACGAATTCCCATTGGCGGGACCATGATCCTCTCTATAACCGACCATGATCTCACCATTATGTCCATGATTCCCGTTACCCGTTATTGTGCCCTTGATTCGCCTTTAATTAGGGTTTGGGGGCTGTCACTCGGGCGTAACCGAATAGGGGCAACTAGGTTAGGCCCGGCTCGTTTGGGCCTGCTAGTGGGCTTGAGAGGTTGGGCCATATCCTATCGATGCCGATTCCGATTTTTACTGTTTTTCGCGTTTACGCATGTCGGGATGTTTTAGTTGCTTGAGTTTTCTAAAGGAAGTACATGCCGGGTTATCCATTTTCAACGTCGTTTGTCATTCCATGTTAGTGTTATGCATATTGCTTATGTTTCCATTTCATGCATCGATTTTGGATGGTTTATCCTAGATCCGAGGATAGGCATCGATTTTGAAGCTTCTTGTTGCTAAGATTTGAGTCGACTTGCATGCATGCATATTTTGAAAGTACCCTATTATAGGTCTTGATGCCTGAATATATTTCCTACGCATCGAGTTGATTTGAAAACCGGAGAGTGCCAAATGAGGGTTCGGAAAGTCGAAAACCCTAGTTTTGCTACGATCGTCGTTTGGATCACGATGTTGCTTTGCTTTGTGGAAGTGACCCCAAAGTTGTTCCGTCTTGTTACGGTACCTACCGGTCACGATCGGTGAAGTCATCGGATCCATAGATATCTCTCGATTGACGTTTTTATGCTGTTCGGTTGGGTTATATATTTATTTTGAGTTATTTACTACGATATTTCAAAATAAAACATATGCTGTAGTAAAATGTTTTGTGAAATTATTCTTGTTCTACGATCGAGATATGGTTCTATCATGGTTGTGCGGGATCTCTATTCGGTGGGTTGATCACCATCTTGAGTATTGATCATAAGGATGAACCCAGAACACGTGGTTATGGTTACGAAGGGATAGACCGGAAGTCCACCGCGAAAAGGTAATGAGGTGGTTATGGTTACGGCGGATTTGACCATGAAGTCCACACGAGTTAGCCCGTTGGATACGTTAGGGCGTGGGCATGGATATGTTCGGGCGAATAGATGTCATGTGATGGGCTGGCGGGATACGTTCGAGCCGTGGTTCATGGTTCTATGATGGGAGTACTTGATAATAACGGATCGGTATGGAAAATGAAAAATCTATTTTGCTTACTTAGAAGTGGATTTACGTTTTAAAACCTTCTAAGGTAAGTGCTCTAAACAACCTCATGATTCTTTTGATTTATGATAAAAACCCGGTGAGTGAGCTAGTACTACTTTGAAACTCTTTTTCAAATCTTTTCACGGATGGAGGAGAATTTGACGGCAGGCGACCGAGGGGTGGGCTGCGGGTTCTTCATGCTATGCTTCCGCGATGTTGTGTTATATCGTACTCGATAACTATGTATTCTTGTCCCTTATTTTCTTTCGATTGGGAACAAGATTTGTTATATTATTCTGCTGTGAGTCTCGTCTGAGCATCTTTATGTAGTTGACCGGTCTAGTTGACGGGATGTAATGCTATTTTGCCTTCTTGCATTACTTATAATAAACCAAAGATCATGTTTTACGAAGTTATGATATCGATATTATTACATTGGTGGATTGTTTGTGCACCCCTCCCCTCGAGATATGTCCTAGTTATAGAGGAGATCTTGCCCGATTTCATGGTCACATCTTCTTATCATGTATGTTATATGTATCCCCTTCTTCCCTTTAACCCCCCTAATCACACCCGGCATCAGTGCCTTCCCTCGGGAATTGGGCGTGACAATCGGATCCGTAGATACCTCCCGATTAACGTTTTAAATGCATTGAGGGTTGGGTTATATATGCTTATTTTGAGTTATTTACTCGATATTTCAAAATAAACATGTGCGCCGCAAAATGTTTTGATGAAGTTATTCTTGTTCTCGATCAGAGATATGGTTCTATTGTGATTGTGCACGGATCTCTATTCGGTGGGTTGATCACCATCTTGAGTATTGATCGTGAGGATAGACCCGAACACGTGGTTATGGTTACGAAGGGGATAGACCCCTGAAGTCCACACGGAAATGGTAATGAGGTGGTTATGGTTACGATGGGATTTGACCCCTGAAGTCCACACCGAGTTAGCCGGCTGGATACGTTCCGGGCATGGGCTGACTGGATATGTTCCGGGCCGAATGAATGAGATGTGATGGGCTGGCGGGATACGTTCCGAGCCGTGGTTCTTGGTTCTATGATGGGAGTAACAGTAATAACGGATCAGGTATCGAAAAATGAAAAATCTATTTTTGCTTACTTAGAAGTGGGCTTACGTTTTAAAACCTTCTAAGGTAAGTGCTCTGAACACGGCATCATGATTCTTTTGATTTATGATAAAACCCCACCGAGAGTCTTGTTGGTACTCACCCCAAACTCTTTTCAAATCTTTTCACGGATGGAGGAGGGGCGGCGACCGAGGGTGGGCTGCGGGTTCTTCATGCTATGCTTCCAGCGATATTGTGTTATATCGTATTCGATGTTGATGTATTCTTGTCCCTTATTTGCTTTCTGATTGGGAACAAGATTTATTATGTTATTATGCTATGAGTCTCGATACGAGCATGCTATGTGGTTAACCGGTCTAGTCAACAGGGTGTAATGTTATTTTGCTTTCTTGCATTACTTGTTATAAACCAAGATCATGTTTCTGAAGTTATGATATCGATATTATTCTGTTGGTGGATTGTTTGCGCACCCCTCCCCTTCAGGATATGTCCTAGTTATAGAGGAGATGCTGCCCGATTTCATGGTCACATCTTCTTATCATGTATGTTATATGTATCCACCCCCCTTCTTCCCCGCTTCTTAACCCCCACCCCTAATCACACCCCGGCATCCGTGCCTTCCCTCGGGAATTGGGGCGTGACACATGCACTGAATCGCTTTCCTTCATTGAACTTGACATTATTGATTTTGTCAAATTATGACAAGCGATACTGTCCAACTCCTCATACGATTTCATAAGACTTGGTCATATAGTGGCTGCATCTTCCAACTCTTGATGCTGGAGTTGCAGGGACTCGCACATGGTGACCAAAAGAAGGCACTTTGCCATTCTATTTGATTTGTTCCATTTCTCGTGCTCCTTGCGCTCCTCATCAGTAGATGAATCGTTTAGAGGCTTGGGACGGGGTGTAGTGAGTACAAATAAATTTTCTTCGGCGGTAAGAACATTCTCAATGTTGCGTTTCCACTCGATAAAATTTAGACCAGATAGAGGATTTTGTGCGAGCATATTGATAATCGGTGTAAGAGACATATCTGAAAAGTAATGTAAACACATAAGCATACGATCGCACATAATTCGTAACAATAATATTGTAACCTTTTGATAAAACAATATTAATTGAAACCTCCAATCGCCCAAGGAATCCCACATGCAAGCCACGCGTGTGGACGTTTACACATGAACCCCTCGACCAGACTAAAATAAACCTTTTAGTCGTTTAATTTCAATCCATGTCAACTTATCCTTATGACAAATGAAATTAATGATTGGACCTTACTAGACCACATCACTATCGCAAGAAGGGACATCGCGGGAAGTTGTACTTGAGGTGATGTCTAAGAAATGACCTCAATTTTAACAGCAGAAAATGAATTCTTAGAATTGGCATACTCACTAGGACCATACCGCTTCAATCAAATTCCTTTGTTATCTCATTTAAATCTATCTCTAGAGAACTTATGAAAATCGCATAGGCAAGCCACGCGTGTGGGCGTTTACACATGAAATTCCCACTTCTCGATAGATTAAAATGTTTTATTTAGAAATCTCATCGACAAACTTATGAAAATAGTGCAAGCAAGCCACGCGGCGTGTGGGCGTTTACTCACAAAGCGTATCACTTTGTTTAGAGATCAAAAAGTTGAGGTCTTGACATTTTAATTTAAAATTACTATATCGGGTTACTTGCTTAGTCTTTTGTTTCAAAAGGTTTGTCCATGCAGATCACGTAATCTAGCATGCTTTTCTATAGAACTCAACATGTAAAACATGTTCGCAGAATTCTAAAATATGCTTGAAAAACGCGATAAACCTAGCTTGCTTACTATGCGCATCCAATCACGAAAACATGTAACATGTTTATCTACGTAATTAAACATACATAGCATGCTTCTGCATAATTTAAACATCCACGACATGCTTTGACGATAAAAATAAAATAAAATCGTTCATCGCGGCCCACTCGTGGATCCTGTACTTCCCTGCCTAATTTATTACATAAATTTGCAAAGTACAGATTTTTAAAACTTGAAAAACGGGTCTCGCGTGCACGGGCACGGACCGGATTCGTCAAAACTGGATCTGGGCCAAAATTTGAAAATGGGCCGAAACATTGGAACGGGCCGAACCGGGTCGAAAATCTGGAACCGGGTCAAAATTTCGGATCTTGGTCGAAAATACGGGTTCGGGTCGAAATTGGGCCGGGTCGGCCCAAGATGGGCTAGGCCGCGCCCTAGAGCACAGCCCATGCGCGCGCCCAGCAGCCACCCGCTGCCCTACCTTGCGCCCACTGCCGAGAGCTGGGCGTGCGAGTCGCCACACAATGCGGCACCTCCATCGCACAACGTCCGAGCCCTGTCGAGAAACCCGCGCCAAGCCCGCCGAGAAAATCGCGCGCGACTCGCGCGCTATCGGCCAAGAGCTGCCGGGAGCGATCTGCACGAGATCGTCCGGTATTGCCGGCGATCTCACGCTGCGCTGGTCTGCGCGCCGCGCCTGCGCCGAACGTTCGAATGCGCTGCAGCACGCTGCCGAGAACTCCACCGAGCGCCACGGGGCATCTGTGGAAAATCACACGCCCCACGTCGCCCGCATCTGCCGAGACCTCGTTGAGGTTTCCATACACTATCTCCGAGAGCGGTCGGGCGACGCGCTACAGCTGCTGCGCTGCCGAGGGTTGCTGCGCGCGACCCGCCCGAGCGTGCCGACGCCTGCGACACTTGCCCACCTGATGCCGTCCGAGCGCTGCATGCCGAGGCGTGCCCGAAGCTACCGAGGACTGCCGCTCTCTCGTGTTCGATGAATTGACGAGGACGATCTGCCGAGGGCACGCACTTCAGTGCCGAGGCATCCACACGGAGATCGCGCACCCCGCACGCCTGGCTGCCGAGGCGTGCTGCCCCCAGCCGCCCTTAGCCGTCGATACCCGCTTGCCCTATCCGCACGTTACCTGCCGGGATACTCGCGCATGGCGCCGAGGCTGTTCTCGCGCCGTGCGCCTGGTTTTTCCGGCGTGCTTCCGTCGTTTTGTTCTTCGTGCTTTTCATCTTCGTTCTTCTTTTACAGATAAGATTTATAAGAAAAAATCTAATCTAACCACGGATTTTCTCGTGGTGAAAAAACAAAATCCGACAAAATAAAACGAGCCACGATGAACGACAGATTCATATTTAATTAATTGCGCACGTTATAATTTAACGTGAATTAATCCAACAGAGCCAAGAATCGATCCTGTGCTCGATACCAATTGTAGGAAATCTGATTTTAACCCTCTCCCGATGATCTATCTTGGATGTTTAATTCACCATACATTTATTATATTCCTAGCATGCACCTATATAATTAATTGCAACACGTAGGGGTTTTCTCGTGTTTACCTACGAATCTGTTTGGGATGAATAGATCGAGACTCGTGCTTTGATCTTCTGGACTGTATCCCGGTAGCCTAATCTCCAATGTCGAGTGAGGACAGTCTATGGAGAATGCTATAGAAAATCACCCTCTTTCTTCTCTCAAGATTTTCGAAAATCTCTCTATATGGAAATAGAATTCTCAAAATATGGAATGAGGATTAGCATGATTTTCTCTCACCTTATATTTATAATGCACTCCCAAATCCAATCTAGATAGGATTTATGCATATCTAATAAATATAATAATATCCTTTAGGATAGAGGATCAAGTTAGAGTCCCAAGGGACCGAGAGAGATGGGCGAAATTCACTAAGCTACAGGCTCGATGGGCCGGCCGTGGATCAAATGCAAGGAATAAAGATGGGCCTCAAATAAATTAATTATCTTATGTTCACCCGAACATAAATCAATTTATAAACATTCATTCATGCCACTAGAGAATAAATGTCGACTTACCCTTTATTACCAAAGTTGAGTCGGGCTTGCACTTAGACTTTACTGAATCCCGTATTTAAGATATCAGACGTCCATTAATTATTTACGCTGCTCGATCGCTTAAAATAATTAATATCTTTAATTCTTAGGTAGTACCACTCAACCTTATTATTGTACTTGAGATAACTCAACCTGCAGAGTTTAGTACAAAACCTTTTGAGCTTCTTAAGGTGACGTCATCATCCTAAACGGATACGGTGACTCGATACAGATAACTAGCATGACATACAAGCACTGCCACCACCCAAGATGCAGAGAGTCTTGGGTTAAATCATGTCACCCTCACCCATAACAAGTCAAAGTGATGGTCAGCAACTCATACTCACCTAAAACCTTATCGAGGTTTAGATCATCGTAAGTCGCCGAGATCTAGGTTCTTCACGATGGTCAGATAGAAGAACTCATCTCACTGTGATCCATCAATACGTCAGAGACGTACCAGTATAGACTATCAACCAAGTCATGTCACTTTTTATCTATACCGCAGCCTATACCAACAACTCGTCCTCAAGTTGTCTCAGTTGTGATACTTTTTATATCTTATTAAGCTTGACCAATCATAGAGACTTCTGTGATCTTCTACACACTATATGATCTAACTTATATATGAGATAAGGGGACATAGATATATGCAATCAAGTAATCAATTCAGATAGGAGATTGTAATAGTGGTAACAGGAAACATTGTATACAAGCTCAACCAAAACTGCTTTCAGTATACAAATCCAACAGAATAACCCAAAGGCATTAGACTTTCTGCTTGGTAAACTACCCTATAATCTCGAGTCCTTTTCAGGTACTTGAGTCTATGCTTTACCGTAGTCCAATGAGCTTGTCCAGGGTTAGACTGATATCTAGCTACTATGCCTACCGCATAGTAGATATCGGGTCTCGTCCATAGCATTTCATACATGAGACTTCCTACGGCGAAAGCGTAAGGAACATGTCTCATTTCCTCTATCTCCTTTGTAGTCATAGGTGACTGCTCCTTAGATAAAGGAACACCATGTCTCAAAGGTAGTAATCCATTCTTGGTGGTCTGTATGCTAAAACGAGTAATTACAGTATCAATGTAAGACGCCTGAGATAAGCTCAACATTTTTCTCTTGCGATCTCGGTAAACCTTGATCCCAAGAATGTACGCTGCATCTCCTAAGTCTTTCATTTGAAACTGATCGGATAACCAACTCTTTATGTCTGATAACAGCTTCACATTGTTCCAAGTAGAAGGATGTCATCTAGGTAAAGTGCAAGAAATACCACGTCACCGTTGACATCCAAACGATACACACAACTTTCGCTAGGGAACTGGGTAAATCCATAGGACTTTACCACCTCGTCAAAGCGTAAGTTCCATGATCGGAAAGCTTGCTGAAGTCCATAAATGGACTTCTTAAGCTTCCATACTAGATGCTCTTCACCCTTCACCACATAACCTTCGGGTTGCTGCATATAGATGTCTCTACCTTCTTCAAGGTAACCGTTTAGAAAATCGGTTTTCACATCCATTTGCCAAACCTCAAGGTTTAGGTGAGCTGCTATGGCCAGAAGAATTCTGATGGACTTGAGCATTGCTACAGGCGAAAAGGTCTCATCGAAATCGATGCCCTCAATCTGAGTGTACCCTTTCGCCACAAGCCTGGCTTTACAAGCCGAAACCTCTCCATCTGAATCTCTCTTCCTCTTGTATACCCACTTACTACCTATGGCTTCATTGTCATCTGGTAGAGGTGTCTTTTCGTATACATCCATAGTTGTTTTGTATTGCCTCACTGTATGTCCATGGGTCGATTACAGCTTCCTCGTTTCCTGGGACTAAATCCGAAGATTCACCCACGAACATAAATCGCTCGGGTTGACGAACAACCCTTCCACTACGACGAGGCGCTACTGGCATAATGGCAACGGTGGGTGCAGCAACCTGTGGTTTTCTATCTTGGACAACTTGCTGGATCGGTGCCACTTGTACAGTCGGTATCTCCAGTGGAACTCGACCCACTTCAATTTCTAGAAGTATTTGGTGTCGATCCCTCCCACAAGACACGACATCTCGTACCTTTGGTTTAATCGGTGGTGGAATACAATCATCTTCTAATTCTTGAAGGATGATTTCAACTTTGGATTTATGGTTTTTCATATAATCATTTTCTAAGAATCGGGCATTAGTGCTAATAATGACCTTCTGATCCTTAGGACTATAGAAATAACCACCCTTCGTTCCTCTAGGATAGCCAATAAATAGTCTTGCTTCAGATCTAGCCTCCAACTTGTCAGCTTTCTTGTTCAGCACATGTGTTGGACTGCCCCATATCCATATGTGGTTTAAACTAGGCTTGCACCCAAACCATAACTCGAAAGGGGTCTTATCTACTGACTTGGACGGTACTAGATTTAGCAAGTATGCCGCTGTTTCTAAAGCATACCCCCAGAACGAAATAGGCAACGTTGCATAACTCATCATTGATCTAACCATTTCTAAGAGAGTCATATTTCTTCGCTCTGACACACCATTTTGCTGTGGTGTGCCCGGTGTAGTAAAATGGGAGGTAATCCCACACTGCACCAAATAGTCCATGAACTCATTACTGAGGTATTCGCCACCGCGATCAGACCGCAGTGACTTGATACTCTTACCTAGCTTCATCTCCACTTCCGCCTTAAATTCTTTGAATTTCTCAAAGCATTCAGACTTGCGGTAAAACAGGTATATGTATCCGTACCATGAGTAATCGTCAATGAAAGTGACAAAATACTCGTACCCTCCACGAGCTTGTATGGACATTGGTCCACACAGGTCAGAATGGACTAGCTCCAACACTTCTTTGGTTCAATAACCCTTCGCTTTGAAGGGTCTGGTCGACATCTTTCCTTCTATACAGGATTCGCAGACTGGGAACGGAGTAACTGTAATATCACACAACGCCCATTCTTAGCCACTCTTTGGATCCTATTTAGATTGATGTGACCTAATCTAAGATGCAAAAGAAATATGGTGTCATCTAGCGAAAAAGACTTCATCTTCTTAAGGTTTGATGTAGATGGAACATAATTAAAGGTATTATGCTTGGTAGAAATAGTATAAAGCGAATTATATAAAGTGCCACCACAGATAACTTCGTTATTTCTTTTGATAGAAACACCACTATCAAAAACAACTAAATATCCATGTATAAATAGTTTGGAAACCGAAATAAGGTTCCGTCGAAATCACATATAAAACATCTTTTAATACTAAAACTGTTCTATCAAAGCATAAAGAAATATCTCCGATTGCAACGGCCTCGACTTTCGCCGCGTTGCCCATGGAGATCGTTATCTCGCCATCAAACAGCTCCCTTGTCCGTAGGAACCCCTACAAGGTGTAACAAACATGATCAATCGCACCTGTATCTACTACCCATGAATGAGTAGAACAAGTCGCTAAACATGTTTCTGTTACTAAAGCAAATGGCTTACCTTGAGCCTTGAGCATGGGGCACTTAGCCTTCCAATGCACAGTCTCACTGCACTTGAATCATTTGCCCTTTTCCTTTGGCTTTTTCAAACCGCTGGTAGAGCCCTTTGTATTGCTCCCACTCTTTTCTTTAGCCTTAGCATCTCTTGAATTCCACTTTCCCTTTTCATCTTTCGACAAAGCAGTGGTTTTCTTTGAGGTACGTACTAAAGACTGTGCACCTTTGCCCATTTTGCGTTCCTCCGTTACTAAATCCTCTTGCAATGAATCTAGAGTATAACTCTTATCATAAAGGACTACTCCATAATGGAAGTCATCAAAAGACTTGGGCAAAGTGTTGAGGATTATATCGATTCTGACTATGTCATCAATATATTCTCCAACCAATTCGAGCTCTCCGAAGAGATTGATCATTTGCTCTACATGGTCATGCACTGAATCGCTTTCCTTCAATGAACTTGACATAATTAATTTTGTCAAATTATGACTAGCGATCCTTTCCGACTCCACATATGATTTCATGAGATTTAGCCATATAGTGGTTGCATCATCCATCTCTTGATGTTGGAGTTGGAAGGACTCGCACATGGTGACCAAAAGAAGGCACTTTGCCATTCTATTTTATTTGTCCCATTTCTCGTGCTCCTTGTGCTCCTCATCAGTAGATGAATCGTCTAGGGGTTTGGGACGGGGTGTAGTGAGTACAAATAAATTTTCTTCGGCTGTAAGAACAATCTCAATGTTTTGTTTTCACTCGATAAAATTTGGACCGGATAGAGGATTTTGTGCGAGCATATTGATAATCGGTGTAAGAGACATATCTGAAAAGTAATGTAAACACATAAGCATACGATCGCACATAATTCATAACAATAATATTGTAACCTTTTGATAAAACAATATTAATTGAAACCTCCAATCGCCCAAGGAATCCCACATACAAGCCACGCGTGTGGACGTTTACACATGAACCCCTCGACCAGACTAAAATATACCTTTTAGTCATTTAATTTCAATCCATGTCAACTTATCCTTATGACAAATGAAATTAATGATTGGACCTTACTAGACCACATCACTATCACAAGAAGGGACTTCGCGGGAAGTTGTACTTGAGGTGATGTCTAAGAAATGACCATAATTTTAACAGCAGAAAATGAATTCTTAGAATTGGCATACTCACTCGGGCCATGCCGCTTCCAATCCAAATTCTTTTGTCTTCTCATTTTAAATCTATCTCTAGAGAACTTATGAAAATCGCATATGCAAGCCATGCGTGTGGACGTTTACACATGAAACTCCCACTTCTCAATAGATTAAAATGTTTTATTTAGAAACCTCATCTAACAAACTTATGATAAACAGTACCAGCAAGCCACGCGTGTGGACGTTTACTCATAATGCGTATCACTTTGTTTAGAGATTAAAAAGTGGAGGTCGTGACATTTTAATTTTAGAAAGTAATATGTCGGGTTTCTTGCTTAGTCTTTTTGTTTCAAAAGGTTTGTCCATGCAGATCACGTAATCCTAGCATGCTTTCTATAGAACTCAACATGTAAAACATGCTCGCAGAATTCTAAAATATGCTTGAAAAACGCGATAAACCTAGCATGCTTACTATGCTCATCCAATCACGAAAACATACAACATGTTTATCTACGTAATTAAACATACATAGCATGCTTCTGCATAATTTAAACATCCACGACATGCTTTGAACGATAAAAATAAAATAAATTCGTTCATAGCGGCCCACTCGTGGAACCTGTACTTCCCTGCCTAATTTATTACATAAATTTGCAAAGTACATATCTTCAAAAATCTCGAAACGGGCCTCGCGTGCACGGGAATGGACCAGATTCGTCAAAACAGGATTTGGGCCGAAAATTTAAAAACGGGCCGTAACAATGAATCTGGCCAGATCGGGTCAAAAAACAGAAACCGAGTCAAAAAACCGGGTCCGGGCCGGGTCGGCCCAATGTGGACTGGGCCGCACGCGCTAGGGCACAGCCCATGCGCACGCCCAGCCGCACACTTCCGCCGCCCAACTTCTGCCGCGCACAAGCCTCGCCGCCTCATCCAGCTCCCGTCGACATCCGCCAGCAAGCTGCAGAGATAGCACGCCGAGCGTCGACGTCGCCAAGGATTATCGAGGTTGTTCGAGCACCGCCTGTCGAGCCTCGCCTGGATGCGCAGCACCATCGCTCGCCCCTACCGACTGGAGCTGGTGGCGTGTCGTGCATCGTCAGCGCCTGCCGAAAGGCCTGCGCTACCGCCGCGCCATCCCCGCCGAGTTTTCGGGAGACGCTGCCGAGGTGTGCCGAGAGTGTCGAGTGCTGCACAGGCGCTACCGAGCGTGCATGCTCAGCATCGAGGCTGCCTAGGCGCTACCGAGAAAAACTCATGCACGCACATCTAGCATCGAGGCATCCGTGTGAGAACCGCGTACCCCGCACGTCCAGCCTGCCGACGCCACCGAGAACTCCCGTACGCACGTGCTCAGCGCCGAGGCATCTGTACGAAAACCACGCATCCCGCACGCTCGACTGCCGAGAGTTGCTGTCGAGGGAACCCGCCCGATGCTATCGAGATTCGCCGAAGCCATCCGCGCATAGGCTATCGGATCTGCCGAGGTCTGCCTGCCCATGTCCTGCCAAGAAACACACAAAATGCTGCCGAGCGGCGTGCTACGAGAACCAAGCACGCTTCGCTTGCTCGTCGCCCGCATGCCCTCGCACCGTGCGTCCGGTTTCCGGCCAGCCTCCCATCGCTCCGTGCGATGGGACTCGTCGTCTCGTTCTTCGTGTTCTTCGTCTTCGTTCATCTTTTACAGATTAGATTTAAAAGAAAATTCCTAATCTAACCACGGATTTTCTCGTGGTGAAAAACGAAATCCGACAAAAAATTAAAACGAGCCACGATAAACAACAGATCCACAATAAATTAATTGCGTACGTAATAATCAAACGTGAATTAATTCAACAGAACCAAGATTCTGATCCCAGGCTCGGATACCAATTATAGGGAAATTTGATTTTAACCTCTCCCGAGGATCTATCTTGGATGTTTAATTCGTCATACATTGATTATATACCTAGCATGCACCTATATAATTAATTGCAACACGTTGGTGTTTTCTCGTGTTTACCTGCGAATTTGTCAGGCAAGAATTGCATCAAGACTCGTGCTTTGATCTTCTGGACTGTATCCCGATTGCCTAAACTCCAATGTCGAGTGAGGACAATAGATGGCGAGTACTGAATAAATTCGCCTTCTTCCTTCTTGAAAAGTTTCGAAAATCCCAACAATGAATAGTGTGGTTTTCCAAAATTTCACGTAGGATTAATTTTTTATTTTCTCTCACCTTATATTTATAATGCAACCCTAATTCCTATCTGGATAGGATTTCTGCATATCTAATAAATATAATAATATCTCTTCAGATAGAGAGGATCAAAACAGAGTCTCAGAGGGACTCTTTAAGAAGGGGACGAAAATCTCTTAGTTCTAGGCCTGAATGGGCCAGCCCATGGATCAAATGCAAGGAATAAAGATGGGCCTCAAATAAATTAATTATCTTATGTTCAGCCCAGAACATAATTTAATTCATAAACATATATTCAGGCCACTAGAGAATAAATGCTGACTTACCACTTTATTTCCGAAGTTGAGTCGGGCTCACACTGAGACTTAACGAATCCTCGTATTTAAGATATCGTACGTCCATTAATTATTTACAGCGTTCTGACTGCTTAAAATAATTAATCTATTTAATTCCTTAAGTAGTATCACTCAACCTTATTATTGTACTTGAGATAACTCAACCTGCAGGGTTTAGTGCAATAAACATTTTGAGCTCCTTAAGGGGACGTCATCATCCTAAACGGATATGGTGACTCGATAAAGGCAACTAGCATGACATACAAACACTGCCACCACCCAAGATGCGGAGAATATTGGGTTATCTCATGTAACCCGCACTCATAACAAGTCAAAGTGATGGTCAGCAACTCATACTCACCTAATACCTTATCGAGGTTTAGATCAACGTAAAGTCACCGAGATCTAGGTTCTTCACGACGGTCAGATAGAAAAACTCATCTCACTGTGATCCATCAATACGTCAGAGACGTACCAGTATAGACAAGCACTTAAGTCAAGTCACTTCTTATCTATACCGCAGCTTATACCGACAACTCTTCCTCAAGTTGTCTTAGCTGTGATTCTTTTTATATCTCATTAAGCTTGACCAATCATACAGACTTCTGTGATCTACAACACACTGTATGATCTAGCTTATATATGAGATAAAGGGACATACTTATGCAATCAAGTAAACAATTCAGATAGGAGATTGTAATAATGGTAACAAGAATCATTGTATACAAGCTCAACCAAAACTGCTTCCAGTATACAAATCCAACACGCTGGGCGCTGTTGTCGGGTTGCTCCCGTCTCGTCCGTCCGTGCATCATACCTACTCGTGTGCGGTATGCAACATTGTTGTTGCTGCTGTTATCAGCCCGCGTAGGCAGGTCGTGTGGCACCTACGCGTGCTACGCGTCGCCCAATCGTGCTCCTGCCACCCCACCTCCCGTCGCACGTCGTGCTCACCTCGAACCACTCATCGGGACTACATTATGTCATTATCTAGTTCTTTGTGTTCTTCGTCTTCGTTCTTCGTTTTTTACATATATAATTTATAGAAAAAAATCACAATCTAAACACGGACTTTCTCGCAGTGAAAAATAATACCAATGAAAACCCATTAAAAATCGAGCCATGATGATCGACGAATAATAATTAATTATAACGCACGTAATAATCAAACGTGAATTAATCCAATAGAGCCAAGATACTTATCTCAGGCTTTGATATCAATTGTAGGAAAATATGATCTTTTCGTCTCTCGAGGATCTATCTTAGAATTCACCATACATTTATTATATTTCTAGCATGCTTCTGTATAATTAATTGCAACGCACATGGGTTTTTTCGTGTTTATCTGCGAATTTCTTGTGTAGTTGATCAATGACAGACTCAAGTTCTGATCTTTGGACACTGTCCCAGATACCAGATCTCCAATGTTGAGTGAGAACAATCCAAGGAGAATACCAAATTTTCCCTTCCCCTATGAAGTTTTCAAAAATTGTAGTATGTGGGGATTACTACTAATTTTCTCATATCCTATATTTATAGTGGTCTCCCTATAATCCTAATGTGATAGGATTTTGGCACATCTAATAAATATAATAATTATTTTATATCCTGAAGATAATTCATTTCTAGATAATTATCTCTTGATATCTTTTTATATCAAATAATTTTTATCTCGAATAAGAGATGTATTAAATAAATAATACAATAATCCGAACACAGTCACATTAGGACTGTGCTAGAGGATATGAAAATTCCATGACCACAGGCCTTGGTGGACCAGCCCAGGGATCAGATACAAGGAATAAAGATGGGCATAGAATGAATGAATTATCTTATGTTCAGCTTATAACATAAATTAATTCATAAATATTTATTCATTCCATTAGAGAATAAATATTGGCTTACAATTTTATTACCGAAGTTGAGTTGGGCATGTACTTAGACTTATGAATCCCGTATTTAAGATATAGCATGTCCATTAATTATTTATAGCACTCTTACTGCTTAAAATAATTAATATCTTAATATTTTTTTTTATGTAATACCACTCGACCTTATTAGTATACTTGAGTTAACTCAACCTGCAGTGTTTAGTTCAATAAACTTTTTGATCTCCTTAAGGGGATGTCATCATCCTAAATGGATACAGTAACTCGATACATATAATCAGCATGACATATAAGTATTGTCAATCCCAAGATACAGAGAATATTGGATTATCTCATTTAACCCTCATTCATAACAAATCAAAGTGATGGTCAGTAACTCATTTGAAACCTTATCGAGGTTTAGATCAACATAAAGTCACCGAGATCTAGGTTCTTCCAAACAGTCAGATAGAAGAACTCATCTCACTGTGATCCATCAATATGTCAAAATGTACTACTATAGACAAGCAACCAAGTTAAGTTACTTCTTATCTATATTACAGCTTATACCGACAACTCATCCTGAAGTTGTCTCAGCTGTGATCCTTTTTATATTTCAATTAGCTTAACCAATCATGCAGATCTCTGTGATCTTCTACACACTGTATGATCTAACTTTTGTATGAGATAATTAGACAACATATGCAATCAAGTAAATAACTCAGATATGATATTGGAATAGTGGTAAACGAAAATATTATATACAAACTCAACTAATCTACTTTCAGTATATAAATCTAATATCTACGAGCCTGACTAACAAAAGAATTTCTTAACTTTAGGAATTCCTTATTTTATATTTCAAATGGAAGTGACTTCAGATTCCACGATCTTGAGATCTTTCGTCCTTGGGTTATCAGGTTTAGGATCTATCTCCTTCTTCCTTTCACCCAGTCCACCTTAGGGCTACTAGCCACCATTTTACTTTCCGCGGCTACACCTTGCTGCCTACTCACGACTATATCTTAATTTTCGTCTCCATCTTGGACTGGTTAAAACTATATTTCCAACTACTCAAGTGTGTCTTTATAATGAAGAAAAATCTAAAGATAGACACACTCATCTAGGCTGTATTACAAATATTATAATATACGAACTACCTAGATATAATGAAAGATAGGATCTATGTGGTTTCACCATAGATGAAGTGGTAAGAACCTTATACATTGAAAATCTAAGTTCTATCCTAATCTTTAGGAGTTAGAGTGAGAGAAAGAGTTGTAATTGTGTCTTCTTTCTTAAGACATCCAACTTACAGAGTTCTTATGGCAAGGAGCACATAAGTGCTAGTTCTCTTTTCCTGATATCATATAGAGTTCTTCTATCTTGTATCATGTCTCTCTTTTTTTATTCTAAGTAAGGAAGTGTCATATTAATGGACGGAGATGAATCAAACTAATCGTTGAAAAAACAAGTTTGAAATTCAAATTCTGTCAAGTAAATATGACTGTTGGACTTGTCATCTTGTGCTTTGTTGCTCTGTGAGTCAGATAAAAGCTTCTGGCAATTATCAGCGTATCTGACTCATCTCATCAGCATCCGTCTTGGTTCTTCAGCTGAGTTCACGTCTGATCTCATGTTGACTTTTGTTGCCTTCATCTTCAAGTAATTTGATCTATAACAAGCCTGCGAACAGTGGCGGACCCAAGGGGGGGGAGCAGTGGGGGCACTGGGCCCCACTGGATTTTTAAAAAATTTCAGGGGTATAATTTTAATTTTACATTTAATAATTAAAATAAAGAAAATAATATTTATGTATATACTTTCTCACGTAAACACGTAAGCTTTGCCAATCTTCTCTCCGTAGCTTGCTGCGTTTCTTCACGTCTCACGCCACCACACGACGACGATCTGTATCTCTCTCGTCGATTCTCCATCGTCTATTTCTCCGTCGTCATTTCTTCGCTAGCCCAAAGAGTGCGATCGAAGTTCCTTAATTCAACTCCCAAATTCAATTTTGAAGTAAGCCCTAATTTTTCAATTATAAAATGACTTACAATTCTTTTCTCACACTCTCGTTTTTAGTATTGTAGTTGATTTAGGATGTGGAGTTTTTGATATGATGACTTGCGGCGTGAGATAGTTGGTGCGATCAGGGGCTGCATCAAAATCGTGACTTGCGGCAAAAAGCTCTCTAGAAACGGCAACAACAGACCCCTCCTCGACTACACTAAACTCGCCTACATCGTAGGCCTCCGCGTCTCTCCTTCTCATCGGTACTTTCTCCAAACCTGCTCTCTCATCTTTACAAGGAAGAGGAATATCACTGGCACATAAGCTGCTCTGATAATTATTTTCTTCTTGGCTACTGGAAGCGTCTTGTTGTATTGCTGCACACATATCTATATGTGTTTATTATGTGTATAGCATGCAGATCATGCTCTTCATGTCTTTATAGGGCTTACAATCCATCCGCTGTTTATTTTACCTTTATTAACTAGTAGATCTCATTATGCTTAATTGTTTCTTATAATTAGTTGTTTCGCATGGAGAAGTTGCTCGATAATATAAGATCATTTTTGCTCGATAATATAAGATCATTTTATAAGTATCAATTGTACAATGTGTAAATAAGGCTTTATGCTAAAATTCTCTCGTAAAGATGTTGAACTTCTTTTCATACAAGTATGCAATTTATTCTGACAAATGCATGTGATTGGGAGCCATATTTTTCGACTAAAATCCTTACAAAAATCCTTACATCTTTACAAAAAATAAATAATTTCATTTGTATTTTATAGCATAACGTACTTTCAACTTTGTTAGTTGAACAAATCAAGATATTAGTGCTGAGTTAGAGTGAGAAACTCAAATTATCTAATAAGTAAATATGGGCATTTGAAGTGTGAAAATGGGCACCAATTGCTTTCTAATGAAATTTCTTAAGATAATAGGTAAAATATGGAAAATGTGATATCAAGATAATAATAATATTGGAAGATCAAAACTTGATCAGGTATCCTTTAATAGGAAGATGGAACTATGTGATTATAGCATAAGCTGCTCTGATAATTATAATCTATTACAAGTGACACTATGATTGAAGATCAATGTCAACAGTTTTGCTATAAGTACTAGAAAGACTTGTGAAATAAAGGATTAGAAAATAAAAAATTGCATTTTTACGCATGACTTTCTTCTATATGCTAAATGCCTTGAAAATAAGTGTGCAGTAGACTTTCTCCCAAAGAATCCCAACTTATATAGAAAAAGTATTCAAATAGTATATTTTCTTAAAATAAGTGTGCAGTAGCCTTGATTACATGATTTTGTTAGTTAATAAAAGTCAAGTATCATTGAAATTCTTTTTATATACTTATTATTTCTTAATTTGGATTTAATTTTTTTTAAAACTTTTTACTGATCATTTTTTCTTCTTTTTAATTATTGCTTTCATTTAAATGATTCATAGGCTTTTAATAGCACTCATTTCAGCTTTATGTTATTTGATTATTGTAAAAGTTTTAGACAAATTTAGAAGAATGAAAACTAGACCTTACTTTGAATTTGATTGTTATTTTTAGATAAATGGAACGATTTTATAAGAGAGCATCGCCTATTGTGGATGTCCCATCCTCACCAGTTAATGGACCTAATCTTGTCCAAGTACAACCTCAAAGAATGGAAGCATCATTGAAAGAAATGGATATTGAAGTCGACTTAGAAAATATTCCAAGTGATCCAGGACTACGACCAGACATAATGAGCTATCCAGCCAATATAATTGAGCAGGTTCGGAGAACTTACTTATTAAAAGGTCCATGTCAACCACGTAATCATTATTTTCCTCAAAGAGTTGAAGGAAATCGAAAACGGAAATTTGTTCCATTTTGGTTTGATGAATTCAAGACTTGGTTAGAATATAGCATTGCAAAAGATGCAGCGTTTTGTTTGTATTGTTATCTTTTTTCATCGGGACATAGTGAAAAAGGACATGATGCTTTTGTATCTGGAGGGTTTCATTCTTGGCGCAAAAAAGAAAGATTGAGATATCATGTTGGAGACCACAATAGTCATCATAATGCATGTCGCTTGGCATGCGAAGATTTGATGAATCAAGCCCAACACATTGAAGTGTCTCTTGCTAGAGTATCAAAACAATCTAAGCTTGATTATTGTTGTAGATTGAATACATCAATTATTTGTCTTCGCTATCTTATTATGCAAGGATTAGCTTTTCGAGGACATGATGAGTCAGAAGAATCCTTGAATCAAGGAAATTTTATCGAGCTTCTAAAAGTGGTTGCTTCTTGTAATGAAGACATATCTAATGATGTTCTGAAAAATGCTCCAAACAACCTCAAGCTTACATCACCGAAGATCCAAAAGGATATCATAAACGCAGTTGCAGTTGAGACAACAAAAGCTATCATTATGGATATTGGAGATGATTTCTTCTCCATACTAGTCGATGAGTGTCGAGATGAAATGGGTGTTTTTATACGTTATGTGAATAAGAAAGGATGTGTCATTGAACATTTTTTAGGTCTTGTGCATGTTAGCGACACATTTGCAACTTCACTTGAGAAGGCTATTGATTCATTGTTATCTACTCATGGCTTGAGCATTTCCAGTTTGAGGGGTCAAGGATATGATGGTGCAAGCAATATGAAAGGTTAATTTATGGGGTTGAAGAGTTTGATACTCAAGAGGAATCCTAATGCTTATTATGTTCATTGTTTTGCCCATCAACTTCAACTCACAATTATTGCAGTTGCTAAAAGCATACAAGTATTGGATCATTTTTCAATGTTGTCATGCGTTTATGCAATGTTGTTGGAGCTTCTTGTAAGCGTAGAGATATGCTTCGAGAGAGCCAAAGAGAGAAGATTATTGAAGGAATTGCCAATGATGAAATTAAAATCGGGAGGGGATTGAATCAAGAGATGGCATTGAAGCGACCCGGGGATACTCGTTGGAGTTCTCATTATGGTACTCTCATCAACTTGATGCTTTTATTTTCTTCTATCAACGATATTCTTGTGTATATCGAAGAAAATGGTAATGATGATGCACAGAGGGCTGAAGCCATCGATTTGTTTGAAGTTATGAATAGGTTTGAATTTGTCTTTGTGTTACATCTTATGAGACAACTCTTAGGGATCACACATGAACTATCTCAAGTGCTACAAAAGAAGGATCAAGATATTGTTAATGCAATGAATCTTGTTAAGGTAGCAAAAAAGCGTTTGCAAGCAATGAGAGATAATAACTGGGAGATTTTGGTAACTGAAGTTTCTAACTTTTGTAGCACAAATGAGATAATTGTGCTAGATATGGAAAATGAATATGCAACTCAAGGAAGAGGAAGACGTAGAAGTAAGAAATTGACAAATCTCCATTATTATCGAGTTGAGTTATTTTATTCTGTGATTGACATGCAAGCTCTAGAGTTAAATCAACATTTTGATGAAGTCAACACGGAATTACTTTTATGCATGGCATGCTTTGATCCCAGAGATTCATTTTACGCATTTGATACTAAGAAGTTACTTAGTCTTGCAAAGTATTATCCATATGATTATCCCAAGTGGTTTTGTATGAACTTGAAAATCGACTTGAGAACTTTATTTTGATATGCGCTTAGATGAAAGATTCTCAAATGTATCGGTATTGGTGGTCTTGCTCGGAGATGGTTTCTACAAGAAAACATGAAGTTTTTCCGTTGGTTTATTTATTAGTTAGACTATCCTTAGTTTTACTGGTTGCCATCGCTTCTGAGAGAAGAGCTTTTTCAGTGATGAAGTTCATCAATAGTGTTTTACGTAATCGTATGGGAGAAAAACTTTTAAATGATTGTTTGGTACCTTACATCGAAAATGATGTATTTGTAAATGTTACTAATGAAGCTATTATGCAACGATTCCAGAAGATGAAGAATAGAAGAGAAATGTTATAAGTTTATTGTGTTTAACTTTGTTTCATTAATGTTGTGATGTAATTTAAATCGTATTGTGATTGAAATTGTTATTTTTTTTATTGTAGTTGAAAAATTATTTACTCGAATTTATAAAAGTTGGACCCCTCAATTAAAAATTCTGGGTCCGCCACTGCCTGCGACTGACTTTAAATACGAATGAGCTTTTCATTGAGTCTTACAGGTTCTATGAACTTCATGTATATGCCTAGACACTTAATATATATCAAATGAATATATTCTTGTAGTATTTTAATATATATATAGAGAGAGAGAGAGAGAGTTAATATATTATTCTAAATATATAATTTATTTTTCACAATCACCCTTAAAATAATATATATAATGGGGATATAATAACCATCTATATTTTGTAACATTAACACTTGTCTCTATTAGTATAGATTGGTTTTGCAATCTTAAGGAGTCTTTCTGGGATCTTGAAATATTTGGGGTTGAGGACGCCAAAAATGAAAACAGGGGTTCTTGAAATATTTGGGGAAGGACCTTTGGGCTCAACAAGCTACTGCATTTTCCTCTTTTATACTTGTGTAGTGTTTTTGGTTTGAAAGATGTGGCCAATTAAATTCTATAATCCACCCACAAATTTAGCGAAGTAACTCGCTATTCCTTTATCGGATTCTATACGATGGAAATAAATCAAACTTTTTCAAAATTAAGGGTTTTTAAAGTAAAGAACGTCAATTGGTAATATTTTTTGAAAACGCTAAAAATTGGGGACAAACTATGATTAACCATTTTCCAAAATTGAGGATTTTTAAAGTAAAAAAAATCAATTGGGAACATTTTTTCAAAACACTAAAAATTGGGGTTAACTATGATACCCTTCTATAAATAACAAAGAGTAAGATGCCGGCAATCAGTCATCAGCTAAGATAGAAATCCATGAGCTTTATGTGTGATATGTACATCTTCTACAAATTTACCGTACAAAGAATTATCCTCTAATTAATACCTAATATATGAATAAGTGCAGTGCACAACCTAGACAGATCAGAACCTGATTGGGTTTGTAATAAGAACAAGGTACATAATATCAAATATATAACTGATTTATTTCTTGCTCTACACTGCAGCCATGTTTTTTCCTTTCTTGCATTCTCGGCATTAGTAATGTGATGTTCCCCTTGCAGAAGCTGTAGATATAGCTGTTCACAGCTCCAAGGAGCACGTTATTCTCTACATTTGAAGGGCTGCTAGCGTTTGAACATCGATTGAGCTCTGCTGAAGATATACATAAGCTCCCTAAAAAGCTCATGCAAGCTTTGGTAAAATAGCTCAACATCGATTTATTTTTCATAATTTTGCAAGTAACGATAAATTTATCAAAATAACCTTACCATTATTCGTTATAATCTACTATATCTATCGCTGAATGATTTTCTCTCTAACTCACGATTCGAGGAAGGACTTCAATAATCTCTTAGAGTAAAATAAGCAGAAGAACGAGGAGAGTGATGGGGCAGTACCCCCGAGTCTGAGCATTCTACGCAAGAAGGCCGGCTTGTTTCCCTGCACAAATGAAACAGGTTTATCATGTAGAGGAAGCATTGCAGCCTAAGTGAAAGGAAGGTGATAAAATCACTTACCCACTGTGTAGAGGCAATTTTCCGTGCTGGATTCTTGCAACCAACGAGAGTGTTGTCGTCTCCTTATTCCGCCAAGTCTGGTCAGATGAACTATCTACGACCCGTGTCAGTTTCTTTGTTTCCAAAGGCAACGGATATTCGAATTAGATCTAAATAATGGAAAAAGTATGAAGAATGTTCGTGTAAGCATGCTTAAGATGCCTTGTTTTGAGACTCACATGGAGTTTCAGTCCAGAAAATTCATGCACAAAACCTGCAGAAATATGTTCTTGTGAACTTCTTAAGAAAGGATGCTTAAGCAGCTCACTCACAGAAGGTCGATTCTCAGGTCTTCTCTGGAAGCAACATTGGAGGAAATCCTTCCCTGCACAAGATAAGTTTTCCGGTATTGGTGGTGCTACCTATCATCACGAGAGTAATGGAAATTCATGGTTTACAAGGGCTAGAAGCATCAGTTTTAAGATATAACGAAATTAATAGAAAAAATCTGTCAATTGTCTGTTTAATCTTTGCGTTAATTGCCGTTAAATATACAAACTTTTTAACACAATTCTGGTCTGTCACATAAACTTTAAAATTTGAATGACAATCCATAAACTTTCGATTTTTCTGATTTTTTCCAAGAAATTGAATTACCCTCAAATTGAATCCAACATGGCAAAATCAGAAATGATATGGCAATCAAACGACGTCGATTTGCTCAAAACGACGTCATTTTGAATTGTCACATAAAATAAAGAAAATAAAAAATAATTTTCACATCACCCTCCTCTCTCCCTCTTCCATCTCCCCCGTCTCTAATGTGTCACCAAACTCACCACCTCATTAGTGTTTCCTGATGGCTGATACCGCATTTTCCCAATACACCTCTCTCTCTCTCTCTCAAAGCATCTTCGTTGAATTATAAGAAAGATAATACAATGAACCTTCAGGGACGTGACATGAGTTACATACCCCATTAACATGACCCCAGGGAGGTTTCCCTGTCATCATCTCAACAACCGTGCAACCCACGCCCCAGATGTCCACACCATAAGCCATCTCCGGATTTGCATCTTTTCGCATTACAGCCTGCAATACCTGCAGAAAACAGACAATAAATCAGACACATGTTTAACCAGACAGCTACACCATACCAGTAATGAAAAAGATATGAGATACCTCTGGAGCCATCCAATGTGGAGTACCCTGCAAAGAAAGATAAATTCCGCATCCTATGAGCTGGATAAACAAGGAAACAACAAAGCTGCTTAGTGAATTCATTTAGAAGTATGAAAATAGTACAAAGTAGTCAAACAGTGTTACTGAAAGATGAAAATTTCTACTGCTCCAATCTGAACTAATTGTTCAAGAGTTTTATCTCCCTTAGAAACACATATTTGAGTGGCATCTTTTATGCCCATGCACAAAAAAAAAAGGGGTCAGGGAGAAAGAAACAGGAATAACAATATTGTAATGGCAAAGAGATACAGTTCATTTAGATAGGATGAGATATTTAAATATCAACCAAACAAATCCTCTTATTCTGGTGAGTCATTCTGCTCAATCAGAATCATTGAACCTTGCCATCCTGTATAAGCTATTGAATTATTTTACAACTGAAATATCTAAAGTGAAATGAGTTTGAAGTCACTGAAAAATTGAGAGGAAAAGAAACCGATAAAGATAAAGAAAAGTCAGTCCCCTTAGCTCAAACATGAACTAAGAGCAAATAGTTGAGCATTAAGTCCAAGCTTCATAGTTAGATTTAAACTGCCTGATGCAACACGAGAGATTATGCTGGCTACGGAAAGCTTACGTGCTTCGCTAATCCAAAGTCAGCTAGCTTGACAACACCTGATGCATTGACAAGTAAATTCGCCCCTTTGATATCCCTGTTATTTAATGAATCACCATGATTAGTCTTGGCAGCTACTACAGAAGTTTAAGCACCAATAATAATGTCAATTATTTCCCCAGTCAACCTTTACGAAATTTTCCAACTATTGGCTGGTAACTCATAGTTTTCCTTTCAACATGTAAAATGCATCTCCTACTAGCTAACCTAACCTGTGTATTGTCTTTTTTCTGTGCAAGTAAGCCAACCCAGAGAGAATATGGCGTGTAAAATTCCGAATAATACTTTCTGTCATAGCTCCCGAGTTTTCTTGGACATACTTATTAATTGATCCGGGATGCACATACTCCAAATACATGCAAAAACGATCCTCAATCTGCAACAAATTTTGTTCTCGAAATCAGTTCATTGAAATACATAGACAGCATCCAAAATATGCTGTTTTCCTTATAGTTATTAAAGGGATAAAATATAACATTAGCTGAGAGAGTAGAGGATAGTGTAAATCAAAAGATTTGCGTATAATTTGACACCCATAGTACTGTACAATATTTTGATGCTTAAAGTCCCTTAGAAATTTGATCTCCTGATCCACAAATCAAGGAAGAGCACATGAGATATATTCAATTACAGGTCATGAAGCTGTAAGAGGAGAATGAATCTATAATGAAGCTATGAGAGCAAAGTTTAATAGTGCATTCTTAAGTATGAAGATGTTAAAGACCTCGGAGTAACCTGTTCCAACTGCTTTATACATTCTTCACATTCAGGGTCATCAGGTATCATCTCAACTTCTTTCACCGCACATGTAGCTCCAGTTTCACTATTAGAAAAACGAGCCTAAGATGAGGTGGATGAATCAAGCTAACATAGCAAAAGATTTCAGGTACTTTTTACATACCGGTGAGTTGCAATGTAAACATTTCCATATGTACCACGACCTATTGGTCTCCCCCTCTTCCACTGGCCTTTAACAGACTGAAAATCCAATCTGTCAGTGCTGTGCCGTGTAGTAGGCGATGGCCTAGAAGAAACAGATGGTGGAAGGGGCAATGGGTGAACATTGGCATTATTAGCATCGGGCCTTGCTGCAAGACCTTTAGCAAGAGACTTATTATGTGACTGTACAAAAACAGTATTAAATTTTTTGGTGCTGCCATGTAAGGATATCAATGGGTGGGTTTTACCCAAACCAGAACCAATAAATAAGTAATGGTTCTGATTCTGGATTCGACCCATTAGACACTGGATCCGAACCGGACCAGGACCATCAATTATGGGTCTTAAGCGGTCCGGATCTGTGCGGGTCTAGAACCAGAACCAGACCAGAACCGTACAAGAACTAGAACCGAAATCGTTGCTTTATAATTTAATGTGTTATGAGTGATTTTTAATCGATATGGATAAAACTAGCTCATTGATAACCCTATTTATATTTAGGCTCGTCAATAGACGGGTTTTACTCGTACCAGAACCAATAAATAAGTATTGGTTCTAGTTCTGGAACCAGAAACAGATCGGACCGGACCGGACCATCAAACTACGGATCCAAACGGTCTGGGTCTGGAACCGGAACCGGAACCAGAACCAGAACCGTTGTTTTAAAATTTAATGGATTTTGAACGGTTCCAGATCGATCCGGGTAAAATACACCCATTGACATCCCTATTGCCATGCTTGGTTGGGCTATGCAGAGGTGAGTGTTCAGGAGTAGACATCGGTGATATTTTATACGACTTAGATATTCTATCTGAAGCCGAGGCCTCCCAAGCTGACAAGGCCTGAAATGAGGGGCGGAAAAGGTTCACTGTCCTATACTTTTGCGGGCTAAGAAGTGGACTCGAGTAGCTAGAGGTGTTCATCCGACCCGGAACCGGCGGGTCGGAACCGGAACTATGGTCAACGGTTCTGTTCGAACCTGCCAGCCTCCTACAAGGTTACGATTCTGGGTCCATAAATCGCGAATCGTTGAACCGGCGATTCCGAACCGCCGTTTCATGTAAATGTTTTTAATTTTTTTTCGATTTTTTTTGTAATGTAATATGTTTAATATCATCAAAATACAATTATTATTACATAAAACACATGAAATAACATCTAAAACACAAAAAAACAAAAAAAAAAAAATTGGAACCGACGGTTCACACGGTTCCGGGCCGAACCAGCGGTTCCGATTCCGAACCGTGTGAACCGCCGATTTTCGGCGCCTCTCCCCGCCTAAAATTTTAAATTTCAAAAATCCCCCCCCAATCCTACCATTTCATCTATAAATACCCTTCTAATCATATCATTTCAACATACCAATTTCTATTCTCTTACTCTCTCAATTATTTCTCTCATACTTGCGAATTATTATTACTCTATTGATCTCTCAATATTCTTACTCTCCTTACTCTCTCAATATTCTAAAAATGGCATCTGCCTCTGGATCTAGTTCTCGTAACCCTATGATTAGACGAGGCCGAGGCGATCGTCGAGCTCGTGGTATTAATATTTCTCAAGATCCCCAAGAGGAGTACTATGTCAACGAAGCAACTCCGTCTGGACCGTCTCCTTCTCGAAGGATTCGAAATCGAGCAACCATGGAGATGCAATATGATGATGAAGGCTTGCTGCACGAAGACCATCAAATTGTTGCAGATCGGGAAATGGCGGAGCGTCTTGCTACCATGGAGGACGCGGATTTCGACAATAATACAACACAAGACGACGACACTCCAATTGATCTGGATTTCGAAGATGAAATGAACGAAGCGGGTTCCGAACGCTCCCCAATGCCAATACCGAAGAAGAATTGAGCATCCAATTCCAATGTTTTTACCATCTACTTCAAAAAAGTTCAAGCACCGGGAAGAGATGGCGACCCGGAGCAAACGTACGCAATTTCAATTTTTGCGGGAAGGAATACTTGCACAAGCCAGGAAATGGATATGACACATATCGGCGCCATATCGCAGCAAAGCACGCTCATTCCAAAGATAAAGGTAAACAAAGTCAAATTCATTTGAAGGAAGGAAAAAATCCAAGTATGTCTGAACTTTCTTTGTTTAAGTATAATGATTTAGTTGCTAGGGAATTAATGGCTAAATTTTGTCTATCGAATCTCTTACTTTTCAATTTGCCGATAGCATGCGTTTTGAAAATAGTATTAAAGTTGCTTATTGTCCTCTGCTAAAAAAATTTCACGTGCAACCATGACTAGGACTATTGTCAAATTAGCTAAGAGATATAAAATGAATTTAAGAACTATGTTGTCTAGTTTTGATCATCGAGTTTCTATTTGTTCGGATATTTGGTCTTGTAGGTATAACTGTTCATTGGATTGATAAAAGTTGGTCTTTGAATAAACGTGTTTTATGTTTTAAGAATTTTAATTGCAAACATACTGCTGAAAATATTTCTTTATGTATAATTAAAATTTTACAACAATTTAGATTGACTAATAAAATATTTTCAATAGGCTTTGATAATGCTAGTGCTAATACGGTTAGTGTACCAAGTTTAATTGCAGCATGTAATCTAACTCTAGGAGGCAAATATTTTCATACTAGGTGTATATGTCATATTATTAATTTATGTGTTCAAGATGTTTTAAAATTATTAGAAAAGCCGTGGAAATGTTGCGTGATAGACATAAGTTGCATAGGCTTTGGCTTAAATTTTGTAAAGCAAAAACGGGACGTAGTGAATGTTTTAACATTGATGTGTGCACTAGGTGGAATTCTACGTATGAAATGTTAAATTCTACTTTTGAATTTAAAGACTTATTAGTTGAATTTTTTGCAAATGAAGTTAATAACATGATTTTATTGCCTTCTTATTGGGATGAATGTTATGATTTAGTGCAACTTCTTCAAACTTTTGAAGTAGCAACTAAAGAATTATCCTGTGTTTATTATCCTACTTCTCCGCGTGTGTTATACCAATGTATCTTGATTGCATATCAATTTAACACTTGTAGCCAAAATCCGAATTTATGTGCTTGCATAACTGTTATGGTTAGAAAATGGTTGAAATATTTTACAAATATTCATGATATTTTTTTGATTTCAAAATGTTTAGACCCTTCTTTAAAAGACGAAGGTGTGTGTGGTTAATATAATTATATTATAAATTTTTAAATGAAATGCAGCTTACGGAGGATATAGGAATACAATTGTCGGAACCCTATATGGTAACTGAGACTCTTAAAATGAAATTAAGACATCTTTTTACTGAATATGAAGTAGCACATGATCATAAATTTTCAAATCGAACTAGTGTTAGGACGAGTAATAGACCTTTTTCATTAGGAATAGACACTAGTAGAGGTGCAACACAACAACTTTAAGATTTTTTTGTAAACAAAGGATCAAGTTCAATGGGAAATGCAGACAATGAACTTGATCAATACTTATCAGAGGCAAAGTCTCGTGAGTTGTTAAATGCAGGTCTTACTGAAGTCGATTTGTTGCAATGGTGGTCGTTGAAACAATATCAATATCCGGTTCTTGCAATTATGGCAAAAGAGATTTTTTTCGTCCCGGTGTCAACGGTTTCCGTCGAATAAGCTTTTAGCCAAGGAGGATACATGCTCGATGAACGAAGATCTATGATGACACCACATAATCTCGAAGCTCAACTATTGCTTAAAGATCATACATTGGCTAAAGCAAGAGAGCAAGAGAACAAGTGGGATGACTTATTTTACGAGTATCCTATAAGCACAACCGAGGTGGAAACCGACGAAACCGAGACATCTCAAGCAAGTAATACGGATGCCGATGATTTTGACGAAGACTTCGACTTCGACATGTAAAAGGTAACATGAAGGTAAGAGAACTATGTGGGCTTTGATTCCTTAATCGGGATACGTATGCAACTTAATTATAATATTTTTCAATATTATAATTAAGCTCAAGCTCTTTCTTTTTTTTCTTTTTTTTTCTTCAATTAAATTAAAGTACGATTTTATTTGCATAAGTTGTAATTTTTTTATAAGTTTTAGTTTATTATAAGTTGTAATTTTTGCTACAAGTTGTAAATTGTAATGTGACAAAAGAAAGTGTAATAAAATATTTTTCTTATTTCATTTACTAACTATTGTGTCCCAATATTATTTTTTTCATCATCTCTATGTATATATATACAAATATAATTAAAGAATAAAAAAAAGCGATTCACGGTTTCAAACCGTGAACCGCAATTCCGAACCGGAATCAGAACCGCAGGTTCACGGTTCCGAACCGTAACCGCTTAAACCCCTTCACGGGCCGATTTCGGTTTCGGATTTTTGAACCATCGAACCGACAATTCCGACCAAAATCGGAACCGGAACCGACCCGGCCCGTGAACACCACTACGAGTAACCACTATTGGGAGCACTCCTAGTAGGCAAATGCAGATCAAACTCATTTACTGCAATTGTATCAAGATACAGCTCTTGAGGGAATCCTCTGCGACGGTATGTTGGATATAATTGGTGTTCCGAACAATATCATCAGTCGTCTTTCCATAAATTTGGTTTCTGCAAAATTCAACAGCATGATCAAAATATATATAATAACGTGAGAACCATTTTTATCGTAAAAACATAAAAATCAAAAATGACAAATTCGTTGTGAAAGTTGATGGATTCGCTGAAAAAATTACTGAATCCAAAAAATAGAATTTTCGTCTCTCATAAGATTCGAACCCGGATGAAAATTTTGAATTTTTGGATTAAGTAATTTTCACAGCTCATGCATTAACTACCATAGCAAATTCATTTTGGTCATAGTGAATTTTCGTGATTCTTCATTCTCATATTAAAAATTATTCTTATTTGAACCAAACTCTCTCTCTCTCTCTCTATATATATATATATATATATATATGGGTGGGTTATGATGAAAATGTCACGCCCAATTCCCGAGGGAAGGCACGGATGCCGGGTGTGATTAGGGTGGCGGTTAAGGCGGGGAAGAAGGCGGGATACATATAAAATACATGATAAGAAGATGTGACCATGAAATCGGGCAAGATCTCCTCTATAACTAGGACATATCCTCGAAGGGAGGGTGCACAAACAATCCACCAATGTAATAATATCGATATCATAACCTCGTAAAACATGATCTCGGTTTATTATAAGTAATGCAAGAAAGCAAAATAGCATTACATCCATCAACTAGACCATCAACCACATAGCATGCTCGTGTTGAGACTCACAATGAGAATAACATAACAAATCTTGTTCCCAATCGTAAAGCAAATAAGGGACAAGAATACATAATTATCGAGTACGATATAACACAACATCGCGGAAGCATAGCATGAAGAACCCACAGCCCACCCTCGGCGTCGCCCGTCCACCCTCCTCCATCTGTGAAAAGATTTGAAAAGAGTTTGGGGTGAGTACTAGCGCACTCACCGGGGTTTTATCATAATTCAAAAGAATCATGAGGTCGTGTTTAGAGCACTTACCTTAGAAGGTTTTAAAACGTAACCACTTCTAAGTAAGCAAAATAAATTTTCATTTTCGATACGATCCGTTATTATCATTACTCCCATCATAGAACCATGAACCACGGCTCGAACGTATCCCGCCAGCCCATCACATGTCATTCATTCGCCCGAACATATCCATCCGCCCACGCCCGAACGTATCCAAATGGCCTAACTCGGTGTGGACTTGTGGTCAAATCCCCATCGTAACCATAACCACCTCATTACCATTTCCGTGTGGACTTCCGGGTCTATCCCCTTCGTAACCATAACCACGTGTTCGGGTCTATCCTCACGATCAATACTCAAGATGGTGATCAACCCATCGAATAGAGATCCGCACAACCATGATAGAACCATATCTTGATCGTAGAACAATAATAATTTCACAAAAACATTTTACTACGTGCATGTTTTATTTTGAAATATCGAGTAAATAACTCAAAATAAGATATATAACCCAACCTCGAATGATTTAAAACATCAACCGAGAGATATCTACGGATCCGATGACTTCACCGATCGCACCGGCGGTGCACTGTAACAAGACGGAACAACTTTTGGGGTCACTTCCCACAAAGCAAAGCAACAACGTGATCCAAACGACGATCGTAGCAAAATTAGGGTTTTAACTTTCAACCCACATTTGGCACTCTCCGGTTTTCAAATCAACTCGATGCGTAAGGAAATATATTCAGGCATCATGACCTATAATAGGGTACTTTCAAAATATGCATGCATGCAAGTCGACTCAAATCTTAGCAACAAGAAGCTTCAAAAATCGATGCTATCCTCGATCTAGGATAAACCATCCAAAATCGATGCATGAAAATGGAAACATAAGCAATATGCATAACGGCGAACATGGAATGAAAAACGACGTTAAAATGGATAACCCGAGCATGTACTTCCTTTAGAAAACTCAAGCAACGAAAACATCCCGACATGCGTAAACTCGAAAACAAAAAAGCAGATCGGTACTTTAGTAGAATGCATAGCCCGAACTCAAAACCTAAAGGACCCATAGCAAAGGTGGCCGTCGGCCACCAAATCGGCGCCAACACCACGGTGGTGGCGGCCTTGGCGGCGGCGGCAATGGCTAACTCGCCGGCCTCCCGCCGTTTTCCGCCTCGTCCCTTTAGAATCCTTAGTTCTATGCTATACGATCTACTAAAATGCGGAATCAAAACAAGAAAAGGACAAAACAAAAAGGGCTGCCGGGGGTGGTTGATCGGCGGTGGTGGCTCGGCGGTAGTCAAGAATGGCGCCGCCCGAGCCTCCCGCCGATCCCCACTCCTCCAGCTTCAGGCGTGCACTGAGCTGCCCTGCTCTTCCGTAAACACAGAGAGACGAAGGAAATGAACGTTGAAAATGAAGGACCTAGCCTCCTATTTATAGGTAAATTCGTGGGCATGCAGCACAATGCAAAGCGCCCTTTTTCGAAAACGCAAAACCGACGCAACTTTTGCAAACGGACTCAAATTTAGCAAACTTGGTACCCATGGACACGAAATAAAATACCGCACACAATGACTATAAACAAGATATGCTTTTAAAAGACCAATGAAAAGTCCGATTTTTGATAACTTCCTGAGTGCCAAACCTTCATGGGTGGTCGAAACTCAGATACTTAGTGTCTATGAATTCGTCATAAGACACTCTTCACAACGCTCGAGGTTTCGTGACGGTCGATCACCGAAACAAAAAGTCAACCTTTGACCTTTTCTCGAAACGTGCCATGCAAAATGAAGCTTAAAAAGACGGGTATTACATCCTCCTCCTTAGAAAAATTTCGTCCCCGAAATTTCAAACACGTGGAAAAACAACCGTGTCACGAGCCTCGAACATGTCTTCCAACTCCCACGTAGCTTCCTCCTCTCCGTGGTGATTCCACAACACCTTCACCAACTAATCGCTTGTTCCTCAATTCCTTGATTGCTCCAAAACAGCCACCGCCTTCCTCGTAACTCGATCCCGAGCAAGAACCACTTGGTCATGCTTGATCACGTGTTTTGGGTCGAACACGCATTTCTCACCGAGAAACGTGAAACACGCCATGAACATCTCCGATGCTGGCGGCAAAGCTAACCTATAGGCAACGGGCCTATCCTCTCAAGAACTTGAAGGTCCAACGAACCTTGGTCGACTTCACCTCGCTTCCCAAAACGAACGACTCGCTTCGTTGGGAAACCTTATGAAAACGCGATCTCGATCATGAATCAAGATCCGTCGACGCTTGTCCGCATAGGACTTCGCTCATCCCGAGCTTCCTTGATCCTTCGCTGATCTCGATCGATAACTCGACCGCCTGTTGAACCATCTCTCGTCCTAACATCTTCCTCTCGCCCACTTCGTCCCAATAAAGTGGCGATCGACACTTCCTTCCGCATAACGCTCATAGGGAGCCATTCCTATGGTGGCTCGATAATCACAGTTATAGGCAAACTCTACCAAAGGTAGTATCTCTTCCCAATTCCTCCTCTATCGCCACGATCGCCGCAGACGCCTTCCAAAACCTGAATCGTTCTTTCCGATCGACCGTCTGCTTGAGGATGGAAGGTCGCATCGAGATTCGCTTGGTTCCCACGGCTTCCCGCAGACTCCTCCAAACCTCGACGTGAACCTCGGTCACGATCCGACGTGTCGATACCGCATACCATGTAACCGCACGATCTCTCTAACGTAAAGCTGAGCAAGCTTATCCAACCCGTACATCATCCGGATCGGTAAGAAATGAGCCGACTTCGTCAGTCTATCGACGATAACCCATATAGCGGTGTTTCCTCTCGCTGACCTTGGAAAACTCACCACAAAATCCATACCGATATGATCCCATTTCCATTCTGGGATTGATAGCGGTTGCAACAAACCCGACGGACGTTGGTGTACGACTTTCACTTGTCGACTAGCCAAACAACGCTCCACAAACGCTACATCCATTTTCATCCCTTCCCACCAAAAGTTCCTCTTAAGGTCTCTCGACATTTTGGTGCTTCGACGATAAAGTTTGTCAGATACGGTGCCTCATGAGCTTCACTCATGATTTTATCTCTCAATTCCTATTGAGTGGCACATAACCTTCCTCGGAATAGTAGCGATTTCTTCGCCTGTGAAACCCTTGCTATCTTCTAGCCTTGCTTTCAAACGCATCTTTCCAAGAATTCGCCTCGCTGCATGCTCACGATGGCTTCTCATGGACCCATCCTTCTTGAAAATGTAATCGGCGCTCCCCACGGCGACACGCTAGGTAGGATAAAACCTAGATCCAACAGCTCCCCGCAGAATCGCGCTTTCAGCCGGCACCTTAGGTGCCATTCAGATGGTGCCTTTGATCTCGGTGCCGCTCCGGTTCCGGATCAATAGTGAATTCCACTTGTCTATCGCGGTAAACCCGCAAGTCCTCGGAAACACGTCCGGATATTCACACACCATCGCTCCTTTTGCAATCGCTATGCTGCTTTATCGTGCTCGTCAAACTTACCAAGAAAGTTTGATGCTTCCTTCCTCGATCATCCTCACCGCCTTCGCTCTTCGAGATCATCGCACGCAAACACCCATTCTTATGCCGTGAAACAAACTTCCACTCCTTCGGCTGTTCGAAAAGCAACTTCTCTCGAGACAACGATAGTTGCCCTGCTTTCCAACCAATCCATGCTAAAGATGACATCAAATCTTCCATTCCGATTACATGCAAATTGACAAAGACCTTCGCTCACGATTTTACCTCCGTTCGCAAATCTCTTTTGCCTTTAGCACTTCCACGATGGGATGCTAATTTCGTGGTACTGTGATTTCGATACCAAACCCAACCTCTCACACGCGATTCTCGAAGCGAAGAATGTGAGGCTCTGTATCAAACAAGGCGAAAACGTATATCACTCATATGGATTATACCGCAAGATTTCCGGGAGCTTGAGCTGCTCTGCCGATTCAAGGCGCACACCACGGCTTCTGTCGCGGTGGCCTTTGTTTGTCGCCTAGGTGACCTCTCGCTCCGTTGTTTGTCTCGGCGGAGCATGATTCGCCTCATGAGCTGGATGTCGCCATCGCGGCGACCGCTGGCCCTCCTAACGGACAATCTCGAGCGTAATGTCCGACTTCTGCAACGATAGCTTTCGGTGCTACCTTGCCCGCATCGCGAAATGATTCCTTTGCATTTGCACCAAGGTTTTTCCACACCGCCGCATGGGTTGGAAATTCCTTCCTGCTTGCTTTCTCTTGAATGCCTTGATTCCTCGAATCATCGACCGCTCGTTCCTCGAACACCGATTGCCTTTCCTCGATCTTCCCATTTCCTCTTACCTCTTCCTCCGCCGATGGCTCGTCTCGGTGGCATCGTTTTTCCTGGGCAACATTGACTCAATGTTTAATGCCCGCTCAAGGATCCGCGATACGCCAAATCTCCCGATCGACGAGCGAAATTCGATCTCTCGGTCGGAGTCCTCTCTCGAACTCATGCTCGCCTCGAAGCCTCAAGCCGACTGTGCACGTAGTATAACGTGACGTATTTATTGAACGAGATCGTACTCGGTGACCGTCCTTCTTCCTCGACGAAGATTCCGTAACTCGCTTTGCCTTCTCTCGCTGTGAACGCCAAGCACGTACTTTTCCATGAGTTCTTCCTCGAAATCTTCCCACGATACCTTGCCCATCGTCTCGGTGTTGTGGTCCTCCTCACGGATTCCCACCGTAAATCACCTCATCGGTTAGTCGAAGATCGCGCATTCAGCTTTTCTCGCTTCTTCGCACCGATGTATTCAAGATCCTTTCGGTGGATCGATCCGCTCGGCGTCGATCGGTTCGCCGAGACCGTCGAACGTAGGGGATTCTCTGCGAAAACTCTCGATCGCATGTCATTGAACCAAAGGTGGTTCCCGGCTTCTTCCACGCTATTGTTCCTCCGATTCCTTGTTCTCGGCATTCGCATCGACGTTTGAAACATTAGAAACGTTTTCGCATAGATAACCTGTATCATCGCATAACATATATCATCACCCATAGCACATATCATCACATATACCACATATCACGCACGATCACATATAATCATGCAATCCTCGTCAACATATCATCGTTATGCATTTCACATAACATTATCATCACACATCACATAGATCATATATCATTACGGCATAGCTCATATCACATATAAGCATAAAACATAAACATCCCGCATGAACAACGTTAGTATCGGTAATATTCGGTGTCCATGAAGGATCACAAAATACAAGATCAAGGTATGTCGGTCAAAAGGTCGATATGAGCAAAAGAATCGACCGGTCATCACAAAGATGCCGCCTCTGTCTGTGCTTCTAGCAGACTCTGATCACACCGCATACACACCGACTACCTAGATCCCCGCCTCCATATCCATCCACTATTCCCCGCCGTCGTCCCAAGGTTCCATTCGCCTCCTCATCTTCTTTTTCCTTCCAATCGTGGCTCGACTGGCCGCCGCCTGTAAAGCGATCCGCATGGAAGCAAGCCTCGTGGGTATGATCCCATCCAAGTCAGGCCTCGATCGCTCGAGTATCGTGAAAGTTGTGCTGAGTCCCTGCTCGCGCCGCTCTTCCTCAATGTGCCCGATCTCATCGTAGTCATCGGCTATCCGATCACCGGTCCTCCGAATCCTCACTATCCTCCTCGTTCTCATCCGGGTCCTCCTCTCTTCCTCGTAGTCGCCTTCGATGCCACCGGCTACGCTTTGGTGGCATGAAGATTCTGATTCGGGCTTCTTCGCCGCCACCGCCGGACGGACAATATCTTTCGCCCCGAAGTTCTCCGCTCAAAGTCATTCGGGTCCTCCGGAAGGTAAGGATCGCCGATGGAGGTGTAGTGACCGGTGTATCTCGTTGCCTCGGGCGATCGCCTGATTGATGGTTGTTCTCCAATGGCTCTTCGGAACATCATCCCTATCATCGATCCGGATCGGTCCTCGAGGTGTCTCGCAACCACATCCTCCTCGATGGTATACCTCGTGGTCTGCCCACCGCTCCATACTCGAGCAGCGAACTCAAGAAAGTCCAAGGTAAGGTGCCTCGTGATAGATCTCGCCTCGAACAACACATGTCCTTTCCGCCCACGGCCGCCATCCCGCTTGTAGCCTTTCGTCATCCGATAGTAGGCCTCAGATTCGACACTTTCCCACCGCCTCGAACCTTTCTCCATAACCCAACAAATCTTCCTGCAATACTCCTAATGGCTCATGAATATTCCGGCACATTCCCCGAATTTACTGATATGCTCATCCATTCTCGGAGATCTCAACCAACGTTGTCTCGGCCATCAATATCCATAAACCTACATGTTAGTTTATCAACATAACAACAAATATTCACGCTTCCTTTTTCGCCTACTATATCCGGGTAGTTGTAACGCCCACTTTTGCTTTCATTAATTTGCTTTAAATTTAAATCTTTGTGTTGGATTGTGAGTATTTGACGTGCTCGAATTTGTGTTGACTTGAGGAAGTCCGTAGTTGCGCCCCTAGCTAGAAAAACGAACTTCATAATTTATTTTAGGATCTTTTAAATTTTACTTTACAGATATGAACTAAGTAATAGAATAAGTTTTGTGCTTATATGATTATCAAATTATATTATTTATTCTCAAATTGGACTTTGTAGAATATTATTTTTGTTAAGCCCAAGTTCTATCTTATGTTTATATAGGATTGAGTTTTAATTAAAAGAGTTCAAGTAGAATTAGAATTTGATTAGGGTTTTATACTTATATATATATATATATATACACTCACGCACACACATTGAACACGCACTTTCACGCGCACACACGTTCATCTTTCTTCAAAAAACTCACTTTTGGAATTTTCAAGAAATTATCTACTAGAGTTTGATCGGTACACACGAATCTTCCCTGAAGTTGCTTTCGGTCGTTTATTGGTAATGTATTTAAGTTTATTTACAATTATATCACTTTTTTAGATCTCGGTGCTTACACATTCTTATTGGAAATAGAATAGAAATTGATTGAAAATAAACCTTGATACCTATTTGCAAAAACTGAACATATCATGCCTCGATTAGAGTTTTGAGATTACAATTGAATTATTGAATTGTTTATTACGTTGTGTTTTGGAGTTTGATTTTTGGTCTTAATTAGCAATTTTTAATTTTTTTTGAGATTAGTTCATTAAAATTATTTATTTAATTAGTCTGCTAATTTAAATATACATATAATACATCTGCCATTTGTTTTTATCTTTTTTAAGTTTCGCACTTGTCATTTAATTAAGTTGTGGTATTAGTTTTTAGTTTATTAGTTGAAGTGTGTTCTTAATTCTTTTGGTAACTAAATTACTTAAAGTTTGAATTTTCCCTTTTAATTAGTTTGGATTTCGATTAGTTTAATTTTTTAATCCATTTGGTAAGTTAATTAATAATTTGGGCTACTGGAGTAATTAGATATGAAGTATTTGCTCCCTTAAGAATGGTATTGAAAAGGATTTAATAGCTAAGTATTTACTTAATCAAGTAAACCTGGTTTCTCAAATCACCAAAATTTTTATTTTTATACTTACGAGTTCTTATTCCAAAACTTTTTTTACTCATATTAGCATCAGTTTCAGAAATTGGCCCTATAACTTCAAATCTATATCTAGTTTTAATAAAGGAATTTTATTTAATATTATGTAAGATTCTTATAAAGATATTTTAGGTTTCCTAAAAGCCCTTATAAGATTATTGTATTTATTGTACTAGGAGCGCGCAACTAGATCATCGTCCCGCATTGATTGATTTTATTTTGTGGTGCTCGACACTATAAGGTGGGTGAAATCATCTTTAACTTGCAAATATGTTATTTGGAATAAACATATTTATTATGGAATTTACTTTATCCGTAAGTTTATGGTGATAATCATTGTCAGTTTTGTTACATCCATGGTGAAAGCTCGTGGTATATTATACCGTGTGGCGATTATTGCCTGGTGGCATAGCCTGTGGCTAATCATAGCCGTGTGGCGATCATCGCTGTGTGGTATAGCCGTGTGGCGAGCTCGTGTGGCTAATCATACCGTGTGGCGATCATTGCTGTGTGGCATAGCCGTGTGGCGAATCATAACCGTGTGGCATAGCCGTGTGGCGATTATCGCACAGTGGCATAGCCCGTGTGGCGAATCATAGCCGTGTGGCGATTATTGCCTCGTGCGGCATAGCCTGTGGCGATTACAGCTCGTGTGGCGATCATAGCTCGTGTGGCGATCATTGCTCGTGTGGCTAATCATAGCCTTGTGTGGCGATCATTGCTTGTGGCAAGAAATTTTAAGTCAGTGAGGTTGAATATGATCGACTATTACTTTCTTGCGATATATACACATTTTCGACAAATAAAATAATGATATTCCTTGTTCCCCACCATCGAGCGCTTTTTGTGCTCACCCCTTTTATCTAAAATATTTTCGTGTCGTTGATCATGGAGCGCGTGGCGGTGTGGGTGTGCCTAGTGGTGTTTTGTCGCTTTTAATTCCTTCCAAGACTTGTGTTATTTTGTTTAAACTCTTTTCCTTTATTATCGTTGTTGATTTGAGTTACTAGAACTCCAACTTATCTCATGCTACTAAGTCTCATGTAGTTTACTTGGATCGCTGGTTGGCGCCGCCTTTTGCAAAGTTTAGACTCGAGTTTGTCGATTCATTATTTGATGATATTATTCAAGAGATTTTATATATTTAAAAAAAAAAAAAAAGACATGCTTCCGCTTTTAGCTATTTTATTTAAGAAAATATAGTATTTTAAATTATGAATTTAGGTGTTACATTTAGTGGTATCGAGCCGGTCTACGTTTAGAGACTTTAAAATTTTTGAAAATTTGTTATATGATGTTGTTATGACAAAGCGGCACCACCCATTCCCGCACGACGCTTCGATCGAGGTAATTTACGTTGTTTTGATATGATAAAATATCTTGAAGTGAGCACTTATTAGTGGAGATTCTCTCAAATATTATGAGATGTGATGGTGTTTTGTATGTGGCATTATATGAGAGTTATGCATCTTTTGCGAAATTATTTTTGAACTCGAGTATGAGTTGATTGAAATTTTACTTATTTATCATCGAAATTAGAAGGAACTTAGTTGCTTGATTATTAGCCTCCTCAGTAGGTCGGATGGAGAATAACAATAATATACCTCTAGTTTATGAGCATGTTCTTGCCGTAGTCCAATTCTCGCCAACGTTATAAAGTGGAATTTAATTTTATAGGAGATGGCCCGTAGACCCCAACGCAACCCCAATAATGACCAATGTGATCGCGAATTTGGTGGAAACACCGTTGCCGCCTTTGCAAGAACTCACACACAGCCAACCTCATGCAAAGACTCGCCTCGCAAAATAATGCACCACCGCCGACGACTACTAGCAAAGTGATTGAACAATTTCGCCGACACGCACCGCCGAGGTTCGATGGTAGGAGGGACCTCGATTTTAGAGGAACGGATAATGGAGCTCGAGAGAATTTTGAGCACATAGAGTGTACCGATGCCCACAAGGTGTCGTGCGCAGCCTTCCAATTCATCAAGATGCAGCCACCGTGGAAGTCTTATAAAAGTGGTTCGACCAAGCAGAGCATCAAACCTAACTTGGGAAAAGTTCAAAAGTAGTTATGGAGAAATACTTTCCACGCTCCTACCGCAATCGTAAACAAGCGTAATTCCTTGACTTGAGCAGGCGATGACCGTGATCAATACGAGAGGAAGTTCAATAAACTTGCTCGTTACGCTACACGATCGGTCGACACCGATGACCAAAAGGCTGATCGCTTTCTTCGTGGGCTTAAACCCGAGATACGGGCATCCTTGCAGCTCACGAGATCAGAAGTTATGGGGTTCTTTGTCGGAAGAGCGCATGAAGTGGAAGTCGGACTCAAGTGGATAAGAATACAAGAAATGTAGATCATCCAAGAAAGAGGAAGTGGGACAACCAAATCGGGAAACAACAATGTTCCCTATAAGAAGGAGAATGATTAACACTCAAGATGCTCCTAATACGTCGACGCAGAGGCCCATGTGTCAACAAAGGCAAGCGCCACACTTTGAAGATGTCATGGACAAGTCGGAGTATGTTATATCCGCCATGAGCGGACATTACGCCAACAACTGTCCAAAGAAGGGAAGAGTTGAATGTACAAGGAGGTAATGCTCGACTATATGCATTCACTCGGCAGGGAGGTGGTGAAGGGAGTGGTACTATGTCGTATGATTATCGCTTCGATTACCTGTTTTAGCCTTATTTGATTCTCGAGCATCACATTCTTTATATCGGTTGGGCTATGTGAGAAAACAAGAATAATCAGAGAAGTAGAGAATCTAGCCCTTGATGTTAGGATTCCTCGTGAGAAACTCTAAGAACTAACAAGATGGCACTGAGTGTGAAAATCGTGTTGGGAGGAAAACATTAGAGGCGGATCTTTATGCTTTAGAGATGCGTGATTTTGATTTGATCTGGGATGGACTGTTATAGCAATTACGCCACTATAAGGTGTCATGAGAGAAGTGATTTTCAAAGACCGAAGAGAATGAGTTTACGCTCTATGGAGCAAGGATTGGAAACCATTAGAGATAATATCTCGCAATGGAAACAAAGAAGATGCTAAGAAAAGGAAAGTGTGAAGGATTCTTGTAAATGTATTGGGGTCAACAGAAAGAGACAACAATAGAGGATGGGAAGTGGTTCGAGATTTTGTCGATGTGTTTCAAGAAATACCAAGTTTACCACCGAGTCGACAAGTGGAGTTTACCATCGACCTTGTGCCCTGAGCAGACCAATTTCTAAGGCTCCATACCGAATGGCACCAAAGGAGTTAGAAGAGTTGAAGGCGCGAGCTATAAGAATTGTTGGATAAAGGTTATATCCGGCCGAGTGTTTCACCATGGGAGCACCAGCTTTTGTTCAGAAGAAGAAAGATGGTAGCATGAGGATGTATTGATTATCGAGACCGAATCAACTTACAATAAAGAACAAGTACCCTCACCGAGAATTGAAGACCTCTTCGATCAACTACAAGGTGCGTGAGTTTTCAAAGATAGATCTACGATCCGGATACCATCAATTGAAGGTGAAGGAAGATGATATTCCAAAGACGGCATTTAGAACAAGATATGGTCACTACGAGTTTGTAGTAATGCCTTTGATTGTCCAATGCCCTCGCAGCTTTTATGGATTTGATGAATCGGTATTTCATCCATACTTGGACAAGTTCGTGATCGTCTTCATCGATGACATCTTGATATACTCTAAAATCAAGAAGAGCACGAGTCGATCTGCATACGCCTTGGAGACACTAAGGAATGAAAAGTTGTATGCCAAGTTTACAAAGTGTGAGTTTTGGCTGAATCGATAGGATTTCTTGACACGTGGTGACCTCGTAAGGAATTGAAGTGGATCCAGAAAGGTTGAGTGGTAAGTAATTGGAAAGTGCCGACAAGCCATGAGATGCGAAGTTTTCGGTGGCGAGGATATTATAGAAAATTTATCGAAGGTTTTTCAAGGATTGCAGGACCACTCACTCAGTTGACACGGAAAGGAATACCATTTGAGTGGACGGAGAAGTGCGAAAGAAGCTTTCAAATATTAAAAGAGAAATTGGTAAGTGCTCCGGTCTTGACTATCCTCGATGGTTCTAAGGATACATAATCTATAGTGACGCGTCAAACATGGTTTGGGATGTGTGCTAATGCAAAAAGGAAAAGTGGTGGCTTATGATCTCGACAGTTGAAGCCACATGAACTAAATTATCCTACACACGATTTGGAATTGGCGTGATGAGTTCATGCTTTGAAGATTTGGAGACATTACCTTTATGGGGTAAATGTGAGATTTACACCGACCACAAGAGTTTGAAATACTTTTTCACTCAAAAAGAGCTAAACATGAGACAACGAAGGTGGTTGGAGTTGGTCAAGGACTATGATTGTAAGATTTTGTACCACCCTGGAAAAGCAAATGTTGTGGCGTATGCACTTAGCGTAGGATGGATGCAAATCTCGTAAGAAGGTTAACTCAACAAGAGGAGTTGGTGAAAGATTTTGAAAGATCGAGTCTTGAAGTAGTGACCACACCTGAAGAAGCGGATGCTATTATCTCGCCTTTGGTAGTACGTCCGACGCTATGTGATAGAATTCGAGAAGCTCAAAAGGATGATGAGTTCCTACAAGGATGCTAGCTAAGGAGGTGTCGATGATCCAAGAGGATTTTCAATTCGCATGATGGGACACTTGCTATAATAAGAGAATTTGTGTGCGGTGGATGAGGAGTTGAGGAAAGAGATAATGGATGAGGCACATCGAATCTGTACACAAAGACACCTCGGTAGCACTAAGATGTACCAAGATTTAAAATGAGTTTTGGTGGTATGGCATGAAAAGATCAATTGCAAAGTATGTGGAGAGATGTCTCGCTTGTCAACAAGTGAAGGCCGAACATCAAAGACCCTCGGGATTGTTAAAGCCCTTAGAGATACCAGTGGAAGTGGGAACACATCACTATGGATTTTGTAGTTCGACTTCCTAGGACTTTGAGAGGTAATGATGCAATTTGGGTGATTGTTGACCGTTTGACTAAGTCAACAATTTTGCATCAAAGGCACATGACGCTTTCTATGGACAAGTTTGCACGTTATATGTTCGGGAGATAGTTCGACTTCATGGGGTACCGACATCCATTGTATCCGATCGAGACCCACGCTTTCGTCAAGGTTTTGGGGCGATCTACACCTTGCTTTGGGTACAAAGTTAAAGTTTTCGACAAAGATATCATCCTCGCATGCACGGCCGACGATCGGAAAGAACGATTCAAACTTTGGAAGATATGTTAAGAACTTGTGTCTTGGATATTGGAGGAAGTTGGGAGACACACTTGCCGTTGATTGAGTTTGCTTATAACAATAGTTACCACTCCAGTATTGGTATGGCTCCTTATGAGGCACTCTATGGGAGAAAATGTAGATCACCCGTCTTTTGGGATGAAGTTGGTGAAAGAAAATTTTGGGACCGAGATGGTGGAAAAGACTGATGTTGTCAAAAAATTCGAGATAGGATCAAAGTTGCTCAAGATAGACAAAAGTCTTATGCTAATAAAAGAAGAAAGGATTTGCATTTTGAAGTTGGTGATAAAGTATTTTGAAGGTAGCACCAATGAAGGAGTTTTGAGATTTGGTAAGAAAGGAAAGTTAAGACCTCGCTTCATTGGACCGTTTGAGATTTTGGAAAAGATTGGAGATGTTGCTTATCGTTTGGCGTTATCGCCTGAGCTGTCATCCGTGCATAATGTTTTTCATGTTTCGATGTTGAGGAAGTATATGCATGACCCGAGTCATGTGGTTTCTTATGGTGGTATATCGCTTAATAAGGATTTAACCTACGAGGAAGAACCCATCGCAATTTTAGATCGAAAAATCCACGAGTTAAAGAATCGACGCGTGACTTTAATTAAAGTACAGTGGAGTCGCCATGGGCCGAGGCGACTTGGGAGCGTGAGGATGAGATTCTAGCTAAGTACCATTCCCTAATAGCACTGGTAAGACAAATTTCGAGGACGAAATTTTTATTAAGTGGGTAGAGTTGTAACGCCCCACTTTTTGCTTTCATTAATTTGCTTTAAATTTAAATCTTTTGTGTTGGATTTGTGAGTATTTGACGTGCTCGAATTTGTGTTGGACTTGAGGAAGTCCGTAGTTGCGCCCCTAGCTAGAAAAACGAACTTCATAATTTATTTTAGGATCTTTTAAATTTTACTTTACAGATATGAACTAAGTAATAGAATAAGTTTTGTGCTTATATGATTATCAAATTATATTATTTATTCTCAAATTGGACTTTGTAGAATATTATTTTGTTAAGCCCAAGTTCTATCTTATGTTTATATAGGATCGAGTTTTAATTAAAGAGTTCAAGTAGAATTAGAATTTGATTAGGGTTTTATACTTATATATATATATATACACTCACGCACACACATTGAACACGCACTTTCACGCGCACACACGTTCATCTTTCTTCAAAAACTCACTTTTGGAATTTTCAAGAAATTATCTACTAGAGTTTGATCGGTACACACTAATCTTCCCCAAGTTGCTTTCGGTCGTTTATTGGTAATGTATTTAAGTTTATTTACAATTATATCACTTTTTAGATCTCGGTGCTTACATTCTTATTGGAAATAGAATAGAAATTGATTGAAAATAAACCTCGATACCTATTTGCAAAACCGAACATATCATGCCTCGATTAGAGTTTTGAGATTACAATGAAATGATTGAATTGTTTATTACGTTGTGTTTTGGAGTTTGATTTTTGGTCTTAATTAGCAATTTTTAATTTTTTTTGAGATTAGTTCATTAAAATTATTTATTTAATTAGTCTGCTAATTTAAATATACATATAATACATCTGCCATTTGTTTTTATCTTTTTTAAGTTTCGCACTTGTCATTTAATTAAGTTGTGGTATTAGTTTTTAGTTTATTAGTTGAAGTGTGTTCTTAATTCTTTTGGTAACTAAATTACTTAAAGTTTGAATTTTCCCTTTTAATTAGTTTGGATTTCGATTAGTTTAATTTTTTAATCCATTTGGTAAGTTAATTAATAATTTGGGCTACTGGAGTAATTAGATATGAAGTATTTGCTCCCTTAAGAATGGTATTGAAAAGGATTTAATAGCTAAGTATTTACTTAATCAAGTAAACCTGGTTTCTCAAATCACCAAAATTTTTATTTTTATACTTACGAGTTCTTATTCCAAAACTTTTTTACTCATATTAGCATCGCCTTTGAAATTGGCCTATAACTTCAAATCTATATCTAGTTTTAATAAAGGAATTTTATTTAATATTATGTAAGATTCTTATAAAGATATTTTAGGTTTCCTAAAAGCCCTTATAAGATTATTGTATTTATTGTACTAGGAGCGGCGCAACTAGGATCATCGTCCCAGAATTGATTGATTTTATTTTGTGGTGCTCGACAAAATAAGGTGGGTGAAATCATCTTTAACTTGCAAATATGTTATTTGGAATAAACATATTTATTATGGAATTTACTTTATCCGTAAGTTTATGGTGATAATCATTGTTGTGTTTTGTTACATCCATGGTGAAAGCTTTGTGTGGTATATTATACCGTGTGGCGATCATTGCACTGTGGCATAGCACATGTGGCTAATCATAGCCCGTGGCGATCATTGCTCGTGGCATAGCACTGTGGGCGTGCTCGTGTGCGAATCATAGCACGTGGCGATCATTGCACAGTGTGGCATAGCACATGTGGCGAATCATACCGTGGCATAGCACGTGGCGGCGTATCATTGCACAGTGTGGCATAGCCTGTGGCGAATCATAGCACGTGTGGCGATTATTGCTGTGTGGCATAGCACGTGGCGATATCATAGCACGTGTGGCGATCATTGCTGTGTGGCGAATCATAGCTCGTGTGGCGATCATTGCTTGTGTGGCAAGAAATTTTAAGCTGGTGAGGTTGAATATGATTGACTATTACTTTCTTGCGATATATACACATTTTGACAAATAAAATAATGATATTCCTTGTTCCCCACCACTGAGTACGTTTTTGTGCTCACCCCCTTTTTATCTAAAATATTTTCAGGTCAGTGATCATGGAGCGGCGTGGCGGTGTGGGTGTGCCTAGTGGTGTTTTGTCGCTTTTAATTCCTTCCAAGACTTGTGTTATTTTTGTTTAAACTCTTTTCCTTTATTATCGTTGTTGGATTTGAGTTACTAGAACTCCAACTTATCTCATGCTACTAAGTCTTGCGTAGTTTACTTTGGATCGTTGGTTGGCGTCAGTTCTTTTGCAAAGTTTAGACTTGAGTTTGTTGGATTCATTATTTGATGATATTATTCAAGAGATTTTATATATTTAAAAAAAAAAAAGACATGCTTCCGCTTTAGCTATTTTATTTAAGAAAATATAGTATTTTTAAATTATGAATTTAGGGTGTTACATCATGTTTCAAACACATGTTCATTTCAACACATATCAATATCAATATCGATATTTATCATAATAATCACGTAAGCAAATACAGGATTCACTTACAAGCACTCGTTTATCAAAATAAACAAGATTTTCAATCAACAATACATTGCTATGTAAACACATAGACTTACATCAACCATACGTGATCACATTAATCACATCATATCATATAAACGATTTTCACATCACAGCCACACAGGCCCTTTTTGTTCCATCAACAATCACTTCCACATCCACATCACCATCCAACCATATCTCATTCACATCACGTTTACATCACGTAAACTCTTACCAGGCCAAAACACATGAAACCAAGATCACATCAACTCACATAACCACATAAAGCATCAGCAAATAAACACATACCTCATCCCCTTTTTAAAGGAGGCGGACCGACGGTGGTGAGGGTAGTCAGCACGATGAACAATTTAGAAGAACAAGTTCTAAACACTCAATTTAAAGAACGCACATTATATAAAGCAAACGAACTGCTTTGATATCAAATAATTATGAAAACTAGATGCCAAGAACATTGCTCTGATACCAAGCTGGTATCAGATAATAAAGATAGATGTCAGGGCCAAGAACATCGCTCACGATACCATGCTGGTATCAGATAATAAAGATAGATGTCAGGGCAAGAACACCGCCTGATACCATCTGTCACGCCCAATTCCCGAGGAAAGGCACGGATGCGGGGTGTGATTAGGGTGGGGGTTAAGAAGCGGGGAAGAAGGGGATACATATAACATACATGATAAGAAGATGTGACCATGAAATCGGGCAAGATCTCCTCTATAACTAGGACATATCCTCGGGGAGGGTGCACAAACAATCCACCAATGTAATAATATCGATATCATAACCTCGTAAAACATGATCTCGGTTTATTATAAGTAATGCAAGAAAGCAAAATAGCATTACATCCATCAACTAGACCGGTCAACTACATAAGATGTTCAGATTGAGACTCACAAAGAATAACATAACAAATCTTGTTCCCAATCGTAAAGCAAATAAGGGACAAGAATACATAATTATCGTAGTACGATACAACACAACATCGCGGAAGCATAGCATGAAGAACCCGCAGCCCACCCCTCGGCGCCGCCGTCCAAATTCTCCTCCATCTGTGAAAGGATTTGAAAAAGAGTTTGGGGTGAGTACTAGCGCACTCACCGGGTTTTATCATAAATCAAAAGAATCATGAGGCCGTGTTTAGAGCACTTACCTTAGAAGGTTTTAAACGTAAATCCACTTCTAAGTAAGCAAAATAGATTTTTCATTTTCGATACCGATCCGTTATTATCAAGTACTCCCATCATAAACCATGAACCACGGCTCGAACGTATCCCGCCAGCCCATCACATGTCATTCATTCGCCCGAACATATCCAATGGCCCACGCCCGAACGTATCCACCGGCTAACTCGGTGTGGACTTGTGGGTCAAACCCCATCGTAACCATAACCACCTCATTACCATTTCCGTGTGGACTTCCGGGTCTATCCCTCGTAACCATAACCACGTGTTCGGGTCTATCCTCACGATCAATACTCAAGATGGTGATCAACCCATCGAATAGAGATCCGTGCACAACCATGATAGAACCATATCTTGATCGTAGAACAATAATAATTTCACAAAACATTTTATCACAGCGTATATGTAATATTTTGAAATATCGAGTAAATAACTCAAAATAAGCATATATAACCCAACCTGAATAGATGAAAATGTCAACCGAGAGATATCTACGGATCCGATGACTTCACCGATCGCACTGGCAGGTACCTGGTAACAAGACGGAATAACTTTTGGGGTCACTTCCCACAAAGCAAAGCAACAACGTGATCCAAACGACGATCGTAGCAAAATTAGGGTTTTAACTTTCTCAACCCACATTTGGCACTCTCCGGTTTTCAAATCAACTCGATGCGTAAGAGAAATATATTCGTGGCATCAAGACCTATAATAGGGTACTTTCAAAATATGCATGCATGCAAGTCGACTCAAATCTTAGCGTGAAGAAGCTTCAAAATCGATGCTATCCTCGATCTAGATAAACCATCCAAAATCGATGCATGAAAATGGAAACATAAGCAATATGCATAACGGCGAACATGGAATGACAAACGACGTTGAAAATGGATAACTCGGCATGTACTTCCTTTAGAAAACTCAAGCAACGGAAAACATCCCGACATGCGTAAACGCGAAAACAAAAAAAGCAATCGGTACTTTAGTAGAATGCATAGCCCGAACTCAAAACCTAAAGGACCCATAGCCAAAAGGTGGCCCGTCGACCACCAAATCGGCGGCCAACAGCCACGGTGGTGGCGGCCTTGGGCGGCGGCGGCAATGGTTAAATCGCCGGCCTCGTCAGATTCCCTCCCGTCCCTTTAGAATCCCGAGTTCTATGCTATACGATCTACTAAAAGGCGGAATCAAAACAAGAAAAGGACAAAAAGCAAAAACGGGCTGCGGGGGTGGTTGATCGGTGGTGGCTCGGCGGTATGATAGCGCAAGAATGGCGCCACCGAGCCTCCCGACTCGATCCCCACTCCTCCGCCCAGTAGCGTGCACTGAGCTGCCCGGCTCTTCCGTAAACACAGAGAGACGAAGGAAATGAACGTTGAAAATTAAGGCCCTAGCCTCCTATTTATAGGTAAATTGATGGCGTCATGCTTGCATGCAAGCGTCTTTTTCGAAAACGCAAAAACCGACGCAACTTTTGCAAACGGACTCCAAATTTAGCAAACTTGGTACCCATGGACACGAAATAAAATACCGGACACAATGACTATAAACAAGATATGCTTTTAAAAGACCAATGAAAAGTTCGGTTTTTTGATAACTTCCCCGGAGTGCCAAACCTTCATGGGTGGTCGAAACTCGCATACTTAGTGTCTATGAATTCGCCATAAGACACTCTTCACAACGCCTTGAGGTTTCGTGACGGTCGTATCATCGAAACAAAAAGTCAACCTTTTGACCTTTTCTCGAAAAACGTGCCATGCAATATAGAAGCTTAAAAAGACGGGGTATTACAAGAAATCTCCTTAGTGTAAGAAATAGGAATAAACATGTAAGTTTAGCAAATCTTTCTTATTTGTGTAGCACAATCAGAATTACTATGTTGCACATATTAGTTTAGCACATATTTCATCACTTCGTAGGACATATGCTAAATACATTACTTTAGCACATCTTCCATAGCAGCGTAGTACAAGAGGGTTCTAGTGCTACACAGTAATCCGCGTAACACACAAAACACTAAACTGTAGCACAACCAAAATTAAATCTCAACCATTGATCCAGCAAATCAAAGGCCCAGATTCATTTTTATTTCCTACCAAATTATCTTACCTACCTGAACCATCCACAATTTTAAGAACACGACCTACATAAAAGATAACATCTCTAAACATTCAAATTGATCGTAGCGTAACATTTCTAATTATGGATACATATCTAGCAGAGTTGTTGAAAATATCGTTTGAGCTCTTGCTCTTCAACGACTGCTTACGACTCGAAGATGACGATGGTGAACAGTGCAGTCCAAAGCGAATGCATACTAGCCAAATCGAGAAATCAAATTATGGAAACCGAGCAGCTATCGAGATGGAGATTCATCTATTGTATCGAATCTTATCAATTGAAAGAAAGATAAGAGACACTCAAGAAGAATTGTAGTGTTCTGTATTAGCTCCCAAATATGAAATAGTCAAGAATGAATACAGAAAAATGAGTTTCATCTCCTATCTATACTGTGAAATGCTATCCACGCTAGGTGGTTACAACTGAATCAGTTGCTAACTACTATCAACTAACTCCAGTCTGTTAGAGTTAACTGTTATTCCCACCAGCTGCCTTGCCACATGTCATTCTTCTGTTAGTGTCCTTCTTAGCTCCCATGCATACGTGACATTACCCCCTTCCTTCTCTAAGACTTGTCCTCAAGTCGAAAACAGAGCAGGGAAGCGTGCTTCCATATCCAAAACGCCTCCCACGTGGCTTCTTCTTCAGGTAAGTGAGACCATTGGACGAGAACTTTTGAACTCGAACTATTATTCTTCTTCACCACACGTCGAGCCAGAATTTTGACTGGTTGTAGTAAGATCTTCCCTTCCGTATCAAACTCCGGACACTGATTGACGACATCCGCTTGGTTGACGCTCCTTTTCAAAGACTGACGTGAAACATCGGGTGTATTCGAGCTGAGCTAGATAGAGCCAATTCATAAGCCACTGCTCCGATTCGCCTGAGAATTTTGAATGTTTCCGGTATATCGAGGGCTTAATTTCCAATTTCGATGTAGGTGAAGTGAATGTTTTTTGTAAGGTTTAAGTTTGAGATACACCCAATCGTGCACCTGAAACTCACGATATGCGCATTTCTTATCGGTGTAGCGTTTCATCATATCTTGAGCTTTTTGCAGCAGTCGTTTCATCTACAATTGAACATCAAGTCTCGCCTACATCGTGGCTTCTACCCCTACTACTTTCGGATTCGAGTACGAGGCTAAGGCAAGAGGAGTAGGTTTATACCCATACAGAGCTTCAAAGGGCATGAGTGCGAGTGAAGAGTGGAAAGAAGTGTTGTACCAGAATTTTGCCATTGGTAACCAAATGTTCCATTGTTTAGGGTTCTGGCTACACATACATCGGAGATAAGATTCCATGCACTGATTGACTCGCTCGCTTTGCCCATCTGACTAAGGATGGTAGGCAGTGCTTAAGTGTTGTTAAATGTCAAGTACATGCAATAGCTCCTTCCAAAATTGACTCGTGAAGATCTTATCTCTATCGGAGATGATGCTTTTACAGTCTGTAAATCGAGTCCAAAAATATATGGGCCTAACTTAAAATTGTATAGGGGTGCTTCAGCGCGATAAAGTGCGCGTACTTGGTGAAGCGATCAACGATCACCCAGATAGTATCCTTATGTTGAAGATGGTAAACCCTCAATGAAATCCATCGTCAACTTTTGCCAAGCCTGGTCTGGAAGAGGAATGGGTTGGAGTAGACCCGTCGATCGTGTGCCTTCGTGCTTGCTGAGTGACACTGATGACAAGCAAGAACCAATTTCTGCACCGCCGCTAACATTCCTGGCCATGAGAATGTGGTTTGAACTTGTTGGAATGTAGCATTAATTCCTGAATGTCCACCATAACATGAAGAGTGCATAAAGTGTAAGATGGTGCACCTCAAGTTAGTTGTAGCACCTACGTAGATTTTGCCTTTGAATCGTAATAACCTATCTCTATGAGTGAAAAAAGAGAGGTTATAAGGTACAAGGGTGCACTCAGCTATTTTCTCCTGAGCCTTCGGATCTATCTCGTAACTTCTGAAAATTTCAGTTATCCAATTAGGAGTGCAACTAGTGATAGAGTGGATTGAACTTCCTTCATGCTCTATTCTGGAGAGAGCATCGACTACCCTATTATCAACACCCTTCTTATACTCGATTGTGTAGTCGAACCCAATAAGCTTCGTGAGATACCTATGTTGCACCGGGTTGATATCTTCTGATTCAGTAGGTATTTTAGGCTCTGATGGTCAGTTCGGATCACAAATTGGTTGTGAAGCAGTTAGGCCCTCCACTTATCAATGGCCAAGATTATGGCCATAAACTCTTTTTCATAGGTAGAGAGTCCTCGATTCTTTGGGGCTAGAGCTTTGCTAAGATAATAGATAAGGTGATTAGCTTGGATTAGTACTGCACCAATTCCATAATAGCTGATCGAGCTAAAAATACACTCAAATTTACTCGCAATCGTACGAGGTAATTGTACCGTGATAAGTTAACCCAAGTCGTCTCTCAAGGAAAACTTAACAGAACTATTGTTCGTGTCGTACACAGATAGCAATTAAAACCTAAACATTCTATCACCAACAAGGGTTTTGGAACGTACGGGAATTGAAATACTGAAAATAAACAGCGATCCTAAGCTAGGGGTTGTCAATCCCGAGCTATACTAATAAAGCACTAAATCTAAACCACGGGTTGTCAATCCCTAGTCAAACTACGAAAGGGATAAATCAAAGCAATAAACAAAGCGATATAAATTAAAGAAACATGAAAACAATCCATTGTCACTATAGAATTGAATCCAACAATAATCAAAAGCAATAACACTATGAAATTGATTCTGAAAGAACGAGAAATACCAAAGCATAAATTGATAAATTAAATATTCAATCGATGAAAATTAGAATAGGAATTGAAACTATGATTTATTTGTGTGTGTTGTCGTCGAAAAGCTCTGAAGAACAGCCGCAGCTGCGTGAAACGAACTGAGAACCCCTCGCTTTTTTCTCGCTTTGACCTAAGCGCGAATATTTATATAAAGTATGAGTGAGCGCCGGTTTGGAGGTGAGCGTCGGCTCAGAAAACATTCTGTAATGAAAGTGAGCGCTGGCTCAGCCGAGCGGTGTGAAATCATTCGCCACACAACGAGCACCGCTCGCGGTGAGCGTGAGGAAAATAGTGAATGCGTGCTCGGAGTGAGCCAGCGCTGGTGGTCGAGAAACGTGCACGGAGGCAGCGTGCGCGGGGCGCTGTCGAGACCAAGCGCGCACTGGAGTTGTGCGCGCTGTGAGCGGCACTGGACGCGGGAGCGGGAGCGGGGCGCTAGGCGAGCGCCGTTTGGGGAGGAAACACGCGCGCATGGGCGAAGCGGCGAGGCAATGGGCATCGTGGGGCTGGCTGAAGCGCGCGGGCTGGGACGAGAGCTGGGCTGGAGCGGGCGCTCATGCTGAGCACCGGATGAGGCGATGTGTGCTGGGGTGGGCGAACACCGGTTGCGGAGTGAGCGCGCGAGGGATATTGATCTGCGCGCGCGCTCGAGCTCAGCGCCCGTTGGTGCGGCAACGCTCGCGAAAGATTGCGCAACGCGAGCGCTGGGGCGGATGCGAGCGCTCGGGAGTGAGCATCGGATGGGACGTGCGCGTTGAGCGGGCGACGCGGACGCTGGGCGAGTAGTCTTTGTAACGAAGCGCCGATGGGTCGGCACCGACGCGAGCGCCGGGTGTGGGCGATGCGGCGCGGCGCCGCAATGAGCACCGGATGAGTTGTTGAGCGAGGCGAGGGCATGCGCGAACGCTCGGGAGTGAGCGCCGGACGGGGCGTGCGCGCTGAGCGGGCGACGCGGACGCTGGGTGAGGTGCTGGTGCGCGGACTCGGCCGTGCGACGGGTGTCAGTGCGCGACTTTGACGATTGACCCCGTTCTCCCTCGTCTGAAACCCGAATTAGGATCCGTTTTCGCCAACGGACTTCTATCGAGATCCTCTTCAATATACTTGATCCTTGGTAGATCCATTTCATCCTATTTGATGTCATTTTCTACAAAATATCAAAATAAACTAAATAAGTTCGAATTGATAAATAATAATCAAACCAACGGCATAAATAGGATAAATCATTAAAAACAACATGCAAAACAATACCAAGAATAAGCACAAATTAATACCAAATAGTAGCACGCATCCGTCTCGAGTGTGAATGGCAGTTGAAAGTTAGGCAACTTTAGTACTGGTGCCGTGGTCATGGAAACTTTTAGAGCTTGAAATCCCTCCTCAGCTTCAGAAGTCCAGTGAAAGTTACCCTTCTTAGTCATGTCATTCAAGGGCCTTGTTATTATTCTGTAATTCTTCACGAATTTTCTGTAGTACCCCGTCAATCCAAGAAATCCCCTTGAAGCTTTAAGTGTTTTTGGCTTGGGCCAGTCAACCATCGCCTGAATCTTTTGTGGGTCCGCTTCAACTCCATTTGAACTGATAAGATGGCCTAAGTATTCAACTTGGAGTGGCCAAATATGCACTTAGAAGCTATGGCGTACAACTTTTGAGATAATAGGGTCTGGAACACCACCTCTAGATGCTCACAATGGTCTGCCATAGTTTTACTATATATCAAAATGTCATCGAAGAAGACGAGTACAAACTTACTCAAGTAGGGTCTGCATATAGAATTCATCAAAGCCTGAAACGTAGCTGGGGCATTAGTTAGTCCAAAGGGCATGACCTTGAACTCATACAATCCACTTGATGTCACAAATGCTGTTTTGTAGACATCGCATTCCGCCATTTTGATTTGATGATATCCAGCTTTTAAATCAACTTTTGAAAACACAGTGGCCTCTTCCAGTTCATCTAGCAAATCATCAATAAGTGGAATGGGGAAATTATCTTTAACAGTCATAGAGTTGAGCCTTCTATAGTTAATACAAAATCTCTAAGTGCCATCTTTCTTTTTCACCAACAATACCGGGGATGAGAACGAACTGTTGCTTGGTTGGATTATTCCTTCTTTCAACATCTCCTGGACCATTCGTTCTATTTCTCTTCGCTACAAGTAAGGATACTTGTAAGGGTTGATTTTGAAGGTTGTGGAGTTTGGCTTCAAAGGGATTTTGTGATTATGATTTATGTCTGGTGGAAGTTGTGTAGGGTGTCGAAGATTGATATGTATTTTCGGATTAAAGGCTGAATCCTTATGTGTGTTGTACTCTCCTTCTCAACTTTTTCAACTGTTATCATGCATAAACACCCAAAGAGAGAACCCTTGCCCTTCTTGATGGCTCTCCTGAAACGCTTCTCCATAATCATCTTCAAACTGATATCTTCTTGCTTTAATCCCTGTACCATGACTGATCTTCCCCCTGTACAGAAGCTGGTGTTTTGTTCCTCAAAATTGAAGGTTACGGGGCCTAGTTGCTTCATTAGATCGACTCCAACTACCATATCACAACCTCCCAGATTGAGAATCCCCATAGCTGTACTGAACCTGCAGCTCTCCATTTCCCAATCAAGTTTCGGGCACCTCGTATTGCATTCCAACTTAGCTCCATCAGCTACCGTCACCATCAGTGGATTTGTACACTCTCTTTCACATCCCACTCTCTTGGCTGTGCTTTCATCTAGAAAGTTGTGTGTACTCCCCGTATTGATCAATACTGTGATATTGTGTTTCCCCACTTTACCTCTGAGTCGTATTGTGTCGATAGCTACTTGCCCTGCTAGAGCATTCAAAGATATCTCGTAAGCTTCTCATTCACTCACAACTTCTTGCAAGATGAGTTCAGTTTCCTCGGCCTCTCCTTCGCAACTAATTGCAAAATCTTCTTGCATTTGTGCCCAATTTGATAAGGCTCTTCGCAATTGAAACAAAGCTTTTTTCTCCTTCTTTCCTCTATCTCAATTGGAGTTAATTTTCTAAAGTTTGTGGGTTTTTGGGTGGCGGTGAAGCTACTGCTCGAACTACTCCCTTCCTGTGTTTTTCTCCATGTACTTTCGTTGAATTTATTCAGCTGTTTGGGCCCTCTACCCAGTGCGAGTAGCTGTATTTCTTGCTTTTTAGCAATCTTGATGGCCTGCTCTAGTTTCTGGGACTCAAACGTCCCCACTACACTCGATATTTCATCTTTCAAACTTCCAGTATAACATTTGATAAAGTATTCTTCTCCCAGACTCCTATTCTCAATCGCCATGAACGCCTTCAATTCTTCAAACTTGGTTGTGTAAGATGTTACGTTTGAAATCTGTTTTAGTTGATTAAATTGCGATACTATGCTCCTCCCGTCCAACTCCGAGAATCTCTCAACCACCATGCTTCTGAATTCTCTCCATGATAATCCTATATTCCATTCTATGTACTCAAGGTACCATAGATCGGTTGCACTCTCCATATACATTGCAGCCGTATATATCCAATCATTATCATTCATAGGGTTAACAACAAAATACTTGTTACATTTCCTCACCCATTGCACCGGGTTATCTCCGTGAAATTTTGGAAAATCTAGCTTAGGCATTCGCAAATGAGAGCTTGCAGATTGTGATTACTTACCTCCTTCTCTCGACTGTGATGATTTCTCCTTACCTCCACTATATTCACCTTTTTCTCTCTGTTCTTCCCCTTCGTTTTCTCCTCGGTCTCCGCTCTTTAATTCGCATCGCATTTCCTCGAATTGAATTTGTATCGCCGTGAGCATGGACTTAGATATATCCACTTGTTGTTGTTGCATGGCTCTACTCATCTCCGTTTGTTGCTGTTGCATTTGCTTGAGCTGTAACTCGATCTCGTTAACTTTTCCTTCCATCTTGGATTTACGTGGCATACGGTAAGAGTGAGTTTAGGATCTGATACCAAATGTCAGCTATCGAGATGGAGATTCATCTATTGTATCGAATCTTATCAATTGAAAGAAAGATAAAAGACACTCAAGAAGAATTGTAGTGTTCTGTATTAGCTCCAAAATAGGAAATAGTCATGAATGAATACAAAAAAATGAGTTTCCTCTCCTATCTATCCTGTGAAATGCTATCCACACTAGGTGGTTACAACTGAATCAGTTGCTAACTGCTATCAACAAACTCCAGTTCGTTTGAGTTAACTGTTATTCCCGCCAGCTGCCATGCCACGTGTCATTCTTCTGTTGGTGTCCTTCTTTGTGACGACCCGACTTCCCAAGGAAGTACGAATCATATGGATCATCACTGGTATAGTAAGGCAGCGGATATAAACACAACTAATCAATGCAATTAACCATTTAACTACACAATAACGCATAGACTAAAAAGAGATAAATTGTTCAATACCAACTCGAGTCACAGAAGGACTCGTCAAAAGGTTCAAGGTTCAAAATAACCCAATTAGGGCACAATTCAAGGAACGAGGTACGACCTCAAGTTCAATACGGTATGAAAGCAATCATAATTCAAGCATCAAAATAATATCAGAGTTAGGCAGCAAATAAGCGTGTGGACATGCATATGACGATGCATACCCAAGGTTCTGGAAAGCTTTCTAATAAAGCATCAAAATAGCTGCTACTCTGCACCACCTCGCACCCATCATCGATCATTGCTCAACCTGCATATCAAAAACGAAATGCAGGGCTAAGTACAAAAGTACTCAGTGGACTCGTTGCCGAAAACATTTTCCTTGTCAAAAGTTTTTAACTGCCCACAATAGCGCATGAGGATTTTAGTTAAAAGACTCATGTCTATCAAACATTTTATCATTTTCCAAAAGCGTTCGGCCGAACTATTTCATTCACGTTGTTTCCATATCTGATCATTCATTCATTCATTCGCGCACTATGGAGGTGGCCACCTACACATAGTCGCCGTGATCGGTCGAGGTAGCTAACCTTAACACACAGTCACACGTGTACACAATCCGAGTTAGTCCTTAACTAAGTCGGATCCGATTGTTACCCTTTTTTAACGTTGGTGGACCAACACATTCACATACCATATGGGATATATTAATCTCTGATAGGATAACAACAAAACATAAACATTTGGCAGTCAATAACATTTCATGTGATAATATTTCATAAAGCTTTGTAAATCATGCTTTGAGTTATGCATAACATTTTTGTTTCAAGAAAGCTCACCTACTAATCCAAGCTAGTGGTTCTAAATGAGCAGGTGTGATGTTCTTCCTCGCCGACTACGTACGATCAAACCCTTCATAAGAAAAATAGCGTTTCTTAGATTCTTTCTATCGATCGAAGGTCGTTTATAAACTACGACTTAAAGTTCCCAATTAGGGTTTCTTTATGATATTATGTGATCGTTTTAAGATCATTTCTATTATCTTACATTCCCAATTCCCAAGCTATATTACTTCATCGTTCATAGGTGAATTCAATTATGAATCACATATTCCGAGTCTATCCTCGACTCTTAACCTTAGTTTTATTATAACGTTATTACATTATAGGTTGTCGGTAATCAATTTATGATTGGTAAATTAGGAAATTCTCAAGCCACTAACTAGACTTAGCAATTATAGTTACATCCTAGTAGGTTATGCTTGACGACTTATCGTATTAGCACGATAATTAAAAGAGGAGTGTTGAATTATGATTCAAGGGAACACAGGCTATCATGAAGTAAGTACTTAAGAATAAATGAAGTGCTTCGGGAATATTAACTCGATTTTTGGGACATAAGGATCGACATCTTATGTCCGAATCTTTGCTTGCACATTACGACATTGTTTGTTTATCCTAACTCATCGGAGATTACATATGTCGTATAATCATTGTTCGTCATCGAGTTATTTTAACGCTCAACTAATATCGTATTGGGTTGTCGTTATTGAGTACTAACGTTGTGGCTCGGCTTTTGGTTTTTCTAACTTAGGAACTCGTATTCGAGTATCCTTTTATTAATAGAAAACCCTAATTTGTGTCTAACTTCGATTCTCGTTAATTCCTTCTTAAGTTATCGAAATTGGTCGATTTCTTTTTTATTTATACGTACATATAGTATTATGTTGTTTACGTTTGGGGTTTTGGTTTGTCGGCACAATATAAACATAAACATTCAACACCAAACAATACCATACACAACATAAACTACACTAAAGCATTAGAAAACCCTAATTTCTAACATAATACACAATCATTGTGTATGTGTGCATAAGTGTTCCATTCATTCACCATAATCACAACCATTCATTCTAAGCTTATAATTTCACTATCATAGCATCATTTAACATTAAAATTAAACCCATACTTAGCCATTTTGTTACGTTTTCGATAATTAGCAACAATTAGCATATGTATCCAATAAATTCCAATAAAATCATGTTATACTCTTATCATACTATAGGATTTAATTACCAATTCAATATAATCATATAAAATTTTAAACCATAGGTTTGATTGCTTAAAGTTTTCGGCAATTTCAATTTAATAAGCTTTGGTGTTCAATAAATTCCACAAAAATTATATCATGCTTATACCATATACTAAACATGAAATATCATTTCATATCATGCATTAAAATTTAAATTCATGCTTTTAACCCTTAATCATTTTCGGTAATCACATATATATATGTATACCTATTCAATAATTCTCAATCTTTCACAATATGGTTATATAATGCAATAACATGTAATAATAACATTAAACATCAACTAATATTTATAATATCACACATCCTATTATTCTCAACAACAAAAATCAAATAAATCACTATATATATATATATATATATATATATATATAGCTCACGGTTTTCCCTTGGAAAATAGGAGGGGTGTTTGAATAAATTCAAGGTTAATATATGATGTTCATATTATCCTTAAATACCATATCTCAACTATTTCCAACAAATAAAAATCAAACAATACTCCAAAAATATATATAAGTATTCGGTCAATATAAAATAAAATATGAGATGTGTTTCAAAAATTCCAAGTTTTTATATGATGTTCACATCATATATTAAACACCATATCTCAACTATTTTTCAAAAAGAAAAATCAAACCATGGATATAAATCACCATGGAGCTCACGGCTTTTCTAAAAACAATTTCAAAAGTATTCTGAAAAATTATGATATTTATACTACATGCTTATAATACATTAGCAAGCAACAATATAAAATAATATTCACAAAATCATGCTTTATCATATATAAAAAGAATTAAAGCATAAATCGGAAAAAAAAAAACATGCTCCAAAACTTCTGAAATTTTAACAGTAGCCTTAGAACATTATATAAGCATTTTTCATACATAGCTTGAGAGCATTTGATGGCTCCAAGGTCACGAAAAAAAATGAGGAGCAAACTAGGGTTTTTTGTGAAATAAATCAAGAAAAAATCTAAAAAATTCTACTCCATTACAAATGGAGAGAATGATGAGTACTACCCTATTATGGTCTTAGAATAATTTTTTGGCGGTTGGAAGGATTTAAGAAGGAGGATTGAAGGTTGAAAACTTGAAGAACAATGGAGAGAATTTGAAAAAGAGAGAGAAAAATATGTTCCAATGTATGAGGCTGCAATGTAACGACTCCTTAATGTATTGGCAGACCTAAGGTCTGTCATTACCCATTTGGGGGTGGTCTTGGTGGTAGTTGGGAGGTGGATTGGTCAAATTACCCGTTTTGGCGTGTTAATACCGACTCTTTAAGTTTTAACGCGCTTTCGATTGATTTCTCGAAGCCTTAAGGTTTTATTTTATTAAAAAGCCTTTAATTGACTTATTTCAATGTTTATAAAAATTTCATGAAGTTCGGACTTCGTCCGATAAGTCAATTTCGAGTTATCGTGGAAAAACAGCGTTCGGCGATTAAATTATGCTCTTTCAAAAATCTATTGAAATCTTGAGCTTTCATAATTAATTTGAGTCTTATAAATCATATTTTATTGATTTAGACCCTTGGTTTGAGTTTCGGATCGTTCGGATCAATTTAGGGTTTTCCCGGGATATTTTTCCCGGCGTTCGGTTAAGTACTTCAGGAATTTCTTTCAGAAATTGATTCTTATAAATTCTAAATTCATAATAATAAATTCCTTCATGATTTTAATTTTTATCATTAATTATCATGATTAGCACGGACTGGAAGTTGATCCGGCTCATAAATAGTGCTTTTAAAACTGACCGGGCAAGTATGCCCGAAAATTCTCATTCTTTGGCTTCTCACATGTTTTCGCGAGAGGATTATAGAAATGAAATCATTTTGTTAAGATTCATTCTCGATCTTTCATTCTATGTTCAGGCTATTCAGAACACCCTAATCCGATAGGATTAGTCACTAGTTTTTTATTTCTCTAGTTTTCGATCTCCGAATCGATTCTAATTCGTTTCGTTGGTTACCTTAAACATAATTAAGGTCTAAGAACCATAGATAAGTGATTTAAACATCACTAATAAAAGTTTTAAATTTTTCGGGTTATTACATACCATCCCCCTTGAAATAAATTTCGTCCCGAAATTTGCTAACCTTGGAATAGATCTGGATATTTCTCTTCCATAGCTGATTCCAGTTCCCAGGTTGCTTCTTCTTGACCATGGTGTCGCCATAGAACTTTCACCAACAGTATCTCTTTGTTCCTTAGCCTTTGGATACGTCGATCTAAAATTTCCGAAGGTAGTTCTACGTAACTCATATTGTCATCGAGGACAATATCTGTCGGTGGTATCACATGGCTGGGGTCGTGTATGTACTTCCTTAGTTGTGAAACGTGGAACACATTGTGCATGTTTCCAAAACTTGGCGGCAATGCAAGTCTGTAAGCCGCTGGCCCTATCCTTTCCAAAATTTCATAGGGTCCTATGAAACGTGATCGTAGTTTCCCCTTTATTCCAAATCTCATGATTCCTTTTGACGGAGAAATCTTCAAGAAGACTTTATCTCCTACGTCAAAATGTAGTTCTCATTGACGTTTGTCGTGCGACTTTATCGGTCTTGGGCCTCCTTGATCCGTTGGCGGATCTGTCTCACAATCTCGATCATTTCGCCCACAGAGTCAGGTCCTAACACTCTCCTCTCTCCCACTTCATCCCAGTAGAGAGGTGATCGATATTTCTTTCCATAAAGAGCTTCGTACGGGGCCATCCCAATTGTTGCTTGGTAGCTGTTATTGTAGGCGAATTCCACAAGTGGTAACACTTGTTCCCAACTTTCTCCTCTATCAAGGACAACGGTTCTCAACATGTCTTCCAGCGTTTGAATGGTCCTCTCGGACTTTCCATCCGTCTGTGGGTGGAACGCGGTACTGAAATGTAGTCGAGTCCCCAATTCCTTTTGTAAACTCATCCAGAATCTGGATGTAAATTTCGAATCTCTATCAGACGTAATAGTCTTCGGAACTCCATGTAGACGTATGACCTCTCGGACGTACAACTGTGCTAGTCTGTCTGATCCATGTGTTATCGGAATGGGTAGAAAATGCGCGCTCTTGGTCAAACGATCGATGATGACCCAAATAGCGGTATTTTCTCTTTGTGATTTGGGTAGCCCGGTAACAAAGTCCATGGCTATATCATCCCATTTCCATTCCGATATGTCTAGCGGTTGTAAGGTTCCATACGGTCGTTGGTGAAGTGTTTTCACTTGTTGGCACGTCAAACAACGTTCTACGAATGAAGCTACGTCTCGCTTCATTCCATCCCACCAAAATTTCTCTTTGAGGTCTTGGTACATTTTGGTGCTTCCGGGGTGTGCGGTGTAAGAAGTCTCATGGGCTTCCTTCAAGATCTCGCTCCTAAGCCCTTCGTCTTCTGGAACACACACCCTCCCGTCATAAAGCAAAACATTATCTGTTGCTTCTTTAAAATTCTTGTGGTTGTTGTCCTTGATCTTAGCTCGTATTCCCTCTAGCTTCTCGCTCTTCGTCTGAGCTTCTAAGATTCGGACTCTTAAATATGGGGTTGCAATCAACGTTGCAATACAGCCCTCTATTGTCAGAGACGGGTCTATGACTTCGATGTTCATCCTCTGAAATTCCTTTATAAGTATTTCCTCATGACTGAGGAGGCATCCCAAACTAGGGTGGGATTTGCGACTCAAGGCATCGGCTACAACATTAGCCTTGCCTGGGTGGTAATTGATACCACAGTCGTAATCTTTCACTAGCTCTAACCATCTCTGCCGCCTCATGTTAAGATCTTTACGCTCAAAGAAATATTTCAGGTTCTTATGGTCGAGATAGATCTCACATCTAACTCCATAAAGGTGATGCCTCCAAATTTTTAAGGCATGTCGACCATTGCTAATTCCGGTCGTGCGTGGGATAGTTCAACTCATGTATGTGTAATCGCTTTGAAGCATAAGCAATAACCTCGCTTTCTTGCATCAACACACATCCTAGTCCATTCTTTGAAGCATCCGTGTAGATTGTGTATTCTTTATCTACCTCGGGTACTGCTAGTACAGGTGTTGTCGTCAACAACTCCTTCAGTCTCTGGAAACTAGCCTCACACTCGGCGGTCCAGGTATACTTGATTCCTTTCCTCAACAATTGGGTCATGGATCGGGCTATCGTTGAAAATCCTCTGATAAATCTTCGATAGTAGCCGGCAAGTCCTAAGAAACTCCGAATCTCATTCGGATTCTTTGGTGATTCCCATTCTCGAACTGTGTCGATCTTCGAGGGGTCTACTTTGATTCCCTCGGCGGACACGATGTGACCTAAGAATGTCACTTTGCCTAACCAAAACTCACACTTGCTAAACTTGGCGAAGAGTTGCTCTTGCCTCAACGTTTGCAGCACAGTCCTCAAGTGCTCTTCGTGTTCTTGGTTATTCTTGGAGTATATTAGGATATCGTCTATGAATATTAAGATAAATTTGTCTAAGTACGGGTGAAATACCCTATTCATGATATCCATAAATACTGCTGGGGCATTTGTAAGTCCAAAGGGCATAACGATGAATTCGAAATGACCATACCTGGTACGGAAAACCGTTTTAGGTACATCCTCTGGTCTAATCCTCAATTGGTGATATCCCGACTTTAGATCTATCTTTGAAAAGACTCATGCTCCCTTAAGTTGATCAAACAGATCATCAATTCGGGGCAAATGATACTTATTCTTAAGAGTTATCTTGTTTAACTCTCGATAGTCTATGCACATTCTCAAAGTGTCATCCTTCTTCTTCACGAAAAGGACAGGTGCTCCCCATGGAGACACACTGGGTCTAATGAATCCTAACTCCAAGAGTTCTTGCAGTTGGATCTTCAATTCTTCAAGTTCCTTTGGTGCCATCCGGTATGGGGCTTTTGACACAGGGGCAGAACCTGGTTCAAGGTCGATCGTGAATTCGATCTGTCGGTTTGGCGGTAATCCCGGTAGTTCGTCTGGAAACACATCGAGATACTCCTTCACGATCGTGACGTCTTCTATCATCCTCTCATTTTGATCTTCCTCCTGGAGGTAGACGAGGTAGGCATGGTTCTCGGTCTTGTTCAGCAAGATCCTTGCTTGTAGTGCAGATATAATTGGGACTCTTCTCCCCCATGCTAATCTCGTGAAGGTCGGTAGGTTCCTCTGCGGGATGTTGGAAGGAAATTTTCCTTTCATTACACAGGATGGTCGCACTATGTTCGGTTCACCAATCCATTCCTAGGATTATGTCCACATCTGTCATAGGTATGACGTGAAGGTTATCTGTCATGACCTTAAGTGAGCCTAGTCCAAGTTCTAGGTTCGAGCATATGTGGGTCACCGTTCTTATGCCTCCTACTGGAGAAGATATTCTCATAATTTGTTCAGCGCGTTTAGGATCTAATCCTAAGTTCTCTACGCATGCTTCAGCAATAAAAGAATACGAGGCGCCAGTATCAAACAGTAGGATAACAGGTAATTAGATGAGTATTCCCATACCTGTCAAGTTTCCTTGGTACCTTGGCGTCTCTTGCGGGAAATCCCTTTCCTGGTTGAGGGCGTAGGCCCTCGCTTGCTGGGGAGGCTGTTGTTGCTGATAATGTTGTTGTGGTTGCTTTGTGGTTCTTCTGCGTTGCCGCTATTGTTGTTGTTGCCGTGGTGTGGTCATGCGCTGTTGGGGTTATCGATCTTCTTCTTTGCGGTCGTCACCATTGTTTGTCGTCGTTGCCGCCGTGGTTGATATGGTCGTTGATTTGGCTGGTAGTACTGAACCGGGGGCTGTTGTTGGATCGGTTGGGGTTGAATAGCCCGGACCAGTTGAACTTGGTTGGGCACATTGGGACGGCCATTTCCTCCTGGCGTATCGAGGCGATCCACAGGTAGTGGCCGCCAGCCACACTTGAAGCATCCGTCATTTGTGAATGCGCATGCCCCCTTATGACTCCTATGGTACCTGGGGCACACGGGGAGCTTCATGAATTTTTGGTTTCCCCCGCCAGATGCGGGTACCATGGGGCGTCCATTCCCCTGCCCATGCCCAGATGGCACGTTATTTCCTTGCCATTGCCTCCTGTCGGCCTGGCCAGTGTTGGACCCTTGTCCTTGGTGGGGTCCTTCCCACTTTCTCTTCCCACGATCCCCTTGATGATTCGGGGGATGCGCAGCGACAATCCTATCTTCGGGCATAGCAGCCTCGATGTCCAATGCCCGACTGAGGGCCTCACGGTAAGTCAGATTCCCGTGACCAGCTAGCGACACCCTGATCTCATGGCGGAGTCCCGCCCGAAACTTTTCAGTCCTCTTCTCGTCGGTGTCGACCAACTGCGGCGCATACCGCGACATCTCACAGAATGCACGATCGTAATCTGTGACCGTCGTCTTTCCTTGGCGTAGGTTGTAGAACTCATGTTCTTTCTTTTTCTGGTAGCTCTTAAGAATGTACTTCTCGTACACTTCCTCCTTAAATTCCTCCCAGGAGAAATTTTCCAGCTCTTCCTCAGATAGAGTCTTCCTCTTCGCCTCCCACCAGAAGTCGGCGGCACCAGTCATCTGGAAGGCAACGCATGACAAGCGTTCCTGAGAGGTGCAGTGAAGGAAGTTGAAGATTCGTTCCAGAGCGCGAATCCAAAGTTCAGCATCCACGGGATTCCCAGTCCCGTTGAAGGTTGGTGGGTTCTGCCTGAGGAATAGTTCCTCAATCCGTCTCGCCGGTGGTGGTGGTGGGGGTGGAGTGTCTTCTCTCTCAGGTGTTACTTCACGATTTCTTCTTCTCGGCGGCATCCTATCCTTCATAAACACACGTAATTAGAAATTATCTTATTCTATCCATCAGGATCAATGCATACATACATCAGCATGGTATTTATAATTATGAACATAAATCTAGCACCCCATCGAACACCACATATCATAACATTAAAACAAAAGGCTCTCGAGGAGCTATCACCATATCATATCAATTGCCTCTACGAGGACTTTCATCAGCGTTTTGAAGATTACAAAATACCAGGTACAGAGTATGATGCCCAAAAACAAATATCAGCATCACTCTCTGTACCTAGTCACGGTGCGTACAAAAATCTAAACGCTACCATGATCATTTAACTAGGGTTCATGTCGAAACGACTCATCGTTTCCGCATGCATCAAAAGATATACAAGGTATATAGACAAAAAGACAATCTAGTCCAAAGAACTAGATCTATGATCACCTGGAGTGTAGATCGGGCTCCATGTGTCGGAGTCGGGACTGGAAGCATGGGAGCTATCCACTCCCTCCATCTTGTCGTCAGCTGATAGATCCCCCTCGGGGTCTTCCTCTGGATCTTCTTCTGGGTCTTCCTCGGGATCTTCCTCTGGGTCCTCCTCCTCTTCAGCGTCGAGTGCAGGGGCAACGGGCTCTCGGTCTCTAACGACCCTGGCTTCCTCCATAGCCGCTAGGTCTCGGCGGATCTCGACCATGACTTCCTCGTAGACATCATCCGGAAAAGGGGCAACAGCAGGGCGGACCTCGGTCTCTCTCACTGTACCTATAGCCATGTCACGGGGATCAGCAATCCTCACAGCATCGTGGTCCAAAGGCTCAGGCGGAGGTGACGGTGGCTGGACTGGGGGAGAGCCGGTAGGTGGAGGTGGATATGGGCATGGCATGACTGGTGGTGATGGCCTGGGCTGGCAATGACGAGGATGGAATCCTACTGGTGGTAGGACTGGGAAGGTGAGCTATTGGGTACGGGAAGGTCCCGCCTCGAACATGTTCCTGCCACTGCCAGGTAAGAACACAGGTCCGTCAGCTGCCAAACGAGGCACCTCTGGATAGAGCCACTTCGGAATCTCGTCACGCCAAGTGTATTCCCGTGCGGGAAGATACGGTCCGCGCGGTGCAGCTCCGTACACCGTGAACACATAGCTCAGATGGCTAGCAAAGCGAGGCAGGTCCGCCTCTAGATCAAAGCTCTCTCGGCGCCGGTAGATGTAGTCCGCCGATATCTCACGGGCGTAACCCTGCCAGTCGGATGGCAGTCTCATGATCAGGCGGAGTACACCGTCATAATGCGATGTACCCCGGGCATGTGCAGCAGCCCAGTGACGTGTGAAGTGCGCCAAAAACTCGCCAAGGTCGTCTCCGTGGCACATCTGATAGGAGCAGTACGAACGTATAACCTCCTCGGGGGTGGCCCTAGAGGACAGAGGGCGCCTAGTCGTGAACACAGTCCGAGCCATCTGAAAAGGAAAGTATCACTATGGTCAGACACGGTAAACATAACGGTGTATCTAGAAGAAGGTACGTACACAATAAACATCTATACAAAGAAGGTTATAGCAATCTACATTATTCTATGACCTACATGCTCAAATCCTTATGGCATTACTTTCTTGGTTTGGTCTCCGGGAAGAGACGGTATGGTTTCTTAGAGTAGGGTAACGATCGATGTCTAGCCTTCGGGTAAGGCTCAAGGGGTCACCCTATCTTATTGGGTTTTGGATTTCTTATTGCTACTCACGTTATCGCATCGCATCCTATCCGTTCTCATTAAGCACTTACAAATCATTATTTTCTTTTATGCTTCCCTATAGTTATACTTGATTCATTTCATTATTGTTACGATAGAGGTAACACGCATGACGTTCGGAATTCCTTCGCGTAGAGTGGTTGGGACTCATAACAGTACGAACTTCCAGTTAAGCAGTCGCTTCGTCATCGTAGATTCATCGCGTTCTTATCCTCGAATCCGTTAGGATTGTGATTCTTAGGATTTCTACGTTCTCGTTCTTCCTTAGTACTTCGTTCAATTGGGATACCTTATGTTTTCATACTAAGTTCGGCGCAAAAGGATCATGCGTCTTAAGAGTCTATGTTCTCATGGAGAAACATACTCATTTACATCATGGTTCTATCATGCTTTGCATACAACAGTAAACACAAATAGCGACACGTTGTGCGATAATCAAACATTCTCCTTTACTTATTTACCAAGCTTCTAAAGCTCGTAACTTTCTTTCAAACTAATGACAAATCAATTGAAACAACTTTTCAATTTCAAAATTTTCCATTTTCCAAAATATTTTTCAACTTCCCAACAAGGAAATATTGAAATTTCAAATTCACATTTCATATACTTCCATCATTTCAAAACAACCTTTAGTTGAAATATTTACCTTCTTCCTCGTTGAGCAGGACGACGATGGAGTGCAGTGCAATAGCAGTCAAACATAAACAATTTCTAGACTCAACTTTCAACTTAGGATTCAAGGAAATGGTTTCTAGGGTTCAGAGCGAACAAGGGCTCTGATACCACTTTGTGACGACCCGACTTCCCAAGGAAGTACGGATCATATGGATCGTCACTGGTATAGTAAGGCGTGGATATAAACACAACTAATCAATGCAATTAACCATTTAACTACTCAATAACGATAGACTAAAGGGATAAACTGTTCAATACCAACTCGAGTCACAGAAGGACTCGTCAAAAGGTTCAAGGTTCAAAATAACCCAATCAGGGCACAATTCAAGGAACGAGGTACGACCTCAAGTTCAATACGGTATGAAAGCAATCATAATTCAAGCATCAAAATAATATCAGAGTTAGGCAGCAAATAAGCGTGTGGACATGCATATGACGATGCATGCCCAAGGTTCTAGAAACCTTTCTAATAAAGCATCAAAATAGCTGCTACTCTGCACCACCTCGCACCCATCATCGATCCTTGCTCAACCTGCACATCAAAAACGAAATGCAGGGCTAAGTACAAAAGTACTCAGTGGACTCGTTGCCGAAAACATTTTCTTTGTCAAAAGTTATTAACTGCCCACAATAGCGCATGAGGATTTTAGTTAAAAGACTCATGTCTATCAAACATTTTATCATTTTCCAAAAGCGTTCGGCCGAACTATTTCATTCACGTTGTTTCCATATCGATCATTCATTCATTCATTCACAAGACTATGGGTGGCCACCTACACATAGTCGCCGTGACGATCGAGTAGCTAACCTTAACACACAAATACATGTGTACACAATCCGAGTTAGTCCTTAACTAAGTCGGATCCGATCGTTACCCTTTTTTAACGTTGGTGGACCAACACATTCACATACCATATGGGATATATCAATCTCTGATAGGATAACAACAAAACATAAACATTTGGCAGTCAATAACATTTCATGTGATAATATTTCATAAAGCTTTGTAAATCATGCTTTGAGTTATGCATAACATTTTTGTTTCAAGAAAGCTCACCTACTAATCCAAGCTAGTGGTTCTAAATGAGCAGGTGTGATGTTCTTCCTCGCCGACTACGTACGATCAAACCCTTCATAAGAAAAATAGTGTTTCTTAGATTCTTTCTATCGATCGAAGGTCGTTTATAAACTACGACTTAAAGTTCCCAATTAGGGTTTCTTTATGATTTTATGTGATTGTTTTAAGATAATTTCTATTATCTTACATTCTCAATTCCCAAGCTATATTACTTCATCGTTCATAGGTGAATTCAATTATGAATCACATATTCTGAGTCTATCCTCGACTCTTAACCTTAGTTTTATTATAACGTTATTACATTATTGGTTGTCGGTAATCAATTTATGATTGGTAAATTAGGAAATTCTCAAGCCACTAACTAGACTTAGCAATTATAGTTACGTCCTAGTAGGTTATGCTTGACGACTTATCGTATTAGCACGATAATTAAAAGAGGAGTGTTGAATTATGATTCAAGGGAACACATGCTATCATGAAGTAAGTACTTAAGAATAAATGAAGTGCTTCGGGAATATTAACTCGATTTTTGGGACATAAGGATCGACATCTTATGTCCGAATCTTTGCTTGCACATTACGACATTGTTTGTTTATCCTAACTCGTCGGAGATTACATATGTCGTATAATCGTTGTTCGTCATCGAGTTGTTTTAACGCTCAACTAATATCGTATTGGGTTGTCGTTATTGAGTACTAACGTTGTGGCTCGGCTTTTGGTTTTTCTAACTTAGGAACTCGTATTCGAGAATCCTTTTATTAATAGAAAACCTAAATTTGTGTCTAACTTCGATTCTCGTTAATTCCTTCTTAAGTTATCGAAATTGGTCGATTTCTTTTGGATTCTCGTACATATAGTATTATGTTGTTTACGTTTGGGGTTTTGGTTTGTCGGCACAATATAAACATAAACATTCAACACCAAACAATACCATACACAACATAAACTACACTAAAGCATTAGAAAACCCTAATTTCTAACATAATACACAATCATTGTGTATGTGTGCATAAGTGTTCCATTCATTCACCATAATCACAACCATTCATTCTAAGCTTATAATTTCACTATCATAGCATCATTTAACATTAAAATTAAACCCATACTTAGCCATTTTGTTTCGTTTTCGATAATTAGCAACAATTAGCATATGTATCCAATAAATTCCAATAAAATCATGTTATACTCCTATCATACTATAGGATTTAATTACCAATTCAATATCATCATATAAAATTTTAAACCATAGGTTTGATTGCTTAAAGCTTTCGGCAATTTCAATTAATAAGCTTTGTTGTTCAATAAATTCCACAAAAATTATATCATGCTTATACCATATACTAAACATGAAATATCACTTCATATCATGCATTAAAATTTAAATTCATGCTTTTCACCCTTAATCATTTTCGGTAATCACATATATATATGTATACCTATTCAATAATTCTCAATCTTTCACAATATGGTTATATAATGCAATAACATGTAATAATAACATTAAACATCAACTAATATTTATAATATCACACATCCTATTATTCTCAACAACAAAAATCAAATAAATCACTATATATATATATATAGCTCATGGTTTTCCCTTGGAAAATAGGAGGGGTGTTTGAATAAATTCAAGGTTAATATATGATGTTCATATCATACCTAAAACAACATATCTCAACTATTTCCAACGAATAAAAATCAAACAATACTCCAAAAATATATATAAGTATTCGGTCAATATAAAATAAAATAGGAGATGTATTTCAAAAATTCCAAGATTTTTATATGATGTTCACATCATATATTAAACACCATATCTCAACTATTTTTCACAAAGAAAAATCAAACCATGGATTTAAATCACCATGGAGCTCACGGCTTTTCTAAAAAAAAATTCAAAAGTATTCTGAAAAATTATGATATTTATACTACATGCTTATAATACATTAGCAAGCAACAATATCAAATAATATTCACAAAATCATGCTTTATCATATATAAAAAGAATTAAAGCATAAATCGAAAAAAAACAAACATCCTCCAAAACTTCTGAAATTTTAACAGTAGCCTTAGAAAATTATTCTAAGCATTTTTCATTCATGTCTTGAGAGCATTTGATGGATCCAAGTCACGAAAAAAAATGAGGAGCAAACTAGAATTTTTTGTGAAATAAATCAATAAAAAATCTAAAAATCTACTCCATTAAAAATGGATAGAATGATGAGTACTACCTTAGTATGGTCTTAGAATAATTGTTTGGAGGTTGGAAGGATTTAAGAAGGAGGATTGAAGGTTGAAAACTTGAAGAACAATGGAGAGAATTTGAAAAAGAGAGAGAAAAATGTGTTCCAATGTATGAGGCTGCAATGGAACGACCCCTTACTGTATTGGCAGACCTAAGGGCTGTCATTATCCATTTGGGGGTGGTCTTGGTGGTAGTTGGGAGGTGGATTGGTCAAATTACCCGTTTTGGCGTGTTAATACCGACTCTTTAAGTTTTAACGCGCTTTCGATTGATTTCTCGGAGCCTTAAGGTTTTATTTTATTAAAAAGCCTTTAAATGACTTATTTCAATGTTTATAAAAATTTCATGAAGTTCGGACGTCGTCCGATAAGTCAATTCCGAGTTATCGCGGAAAAACAGTGTTCGACGATTAAATTTTGCTCTTTCAAAAATTCTATTGAACTCTTGAGCTTTCATAATTAATTTGAGTCTTATAAATCATATTTTATTGATTTAGACCCTTGGTTCGAGTTTCGGATCGTTCGGATCAATTTAGGGTTTTCCCGGTATATTTTTCCCGGCGTTCGGTTAAGTTCTTCAGGAATTTCTTTCAGAAATTGATTCTTATAAATTCTAAATTCATAATAATAAATTCCTTCATGATTTTAATTGTTATCATTAATTATCATGATTAGCACGGACTGGAAGTTGATCCGGCTCGTAAATAGTGCTTTTAAAACTGACCGCAAGTATGCCCGAAAATTCTCATTCTTTGGCTTCTCACATGTTTTCGCGAGAGGATTCTGGAAATGAAATCATTTTGTTAAGATTCATTCTCGATCTTTCATTCTATGTTCAGGCTATTCAGAAAACCCTAATCCGGTATGATTAGTCACTAGTTTTTTATTTCTCTAGTTTTCGATCTCCGAATCGATTCTAATTCGTTTCGTTGGTTACCTTAAACATAATTAAGGTCTAAGAACCACAGATAAGTGATTTAAACATCACTAATAAAAGTTTTAAATTTTTTGGGTTATTACATTCTTAGCTCCCATGCATACGTGACAGAAACATCATATTTAATCCAGATGTAGAAACTTTAAACGTAGGGGTCACAGAATAGAAGCAGAAAAACGTTTTTTTCCTGGCTGTTGGGGTCAAGTTTCGATAAAACTGATGTTCATAATCATCTGCTTGTTTTTACATTCATATAACAAAAGATGGGAGACATTTGTTTTTATTTTTATTCAATTTCAAAGTCAATGACGAAGTATATATGTGCGTTTTTCTTAGGCGGGAAGTACAGGTTGACAAAATCTCGCCGTGTGGAAGCTGGAAATTGGGAAGTAATCTCTCTTAACCAAAAATGGAATTTTGGTAATATTAGATTAGAGCATGATCATACAAAGTACTACGATGTACGATGTGAATCTAGGAATTAACTAAGTCTAAGAATTTGTATCATAAGCGTCTCCATTAATGGCATAGCTTAGACTCAAAGGAGTGTTTGGTTAGTTGGGTATGATAAATAAGATTGATAGGATAGAGTAAATGTGATTATTTGAATTAGTTAATTTTATGTTTGGTTTGATTGATTATGATGTACTCCCTCCGTCCCCTATATTCCTTCCTAGGAATATGGGGTGCGGGTTTTAATAAAAGTTGTTGAGTTATTGTGAGTGGAATAGGATCCCACATTAATATAATATTAAATTAGCTAGTGGTGGGCCATAGGTGGTAAAAGGTGTAAATAAATAGGTTGTTGAGGGTAGAAAAGAGAAATAGTGGTGGGCCATAGATGGTAAAAAGTGTAATTAAAGAATATTATTGAGGGTAAAGTTGGAAACTATCTTTCCATAAATAGAATAGGAAGAATTTTGGGGGACGTCCCAAAATGGAATACTAGGAAGGAATATGGGGGACGGAGGGAGTATGATAAATGGAAGGATTATGACTAAAACAAAACATAATACCAAAATTACCCTTTTAATCCATTTTTCTTCAATTTGCAATCAAATGAAAACATAATAACATATATTATAATTATCATTACTCCAAAATAATTTAATTAAACCTAAATTAATTGAACCCCCTATTTAAAGTTAGATTAATCAATTAATTTAAAGGCCTAAAAAACACCAATCCAATCCCAATTAATTTAAACCGACATATTTTGTAGTATTTTTAAAAGTCCAATTGAAAAATTAAATCAAAGCCCATGAAGAGACCAAACTAAATACAAACCCAATATTTTAGTTTCATCTTTTGCACCTCCCTCCTCCTATTCTCTCTCTCTCCCTCTCTCTTTACGCATAACTAAGAATAGGGGTGCTTAAACGGGTATCGGTTATCGGTTAACCGATAACCAAAAAAAAAAGTTTGTTATCGGTTAACCGATAACCGATTTTTCGGTTTCGATTCGATTATCGATTACCGATCAGATGTAATTCGGTTATCGGGTATAACCGATTAATCGATTTTATTATAACCGATTAACCAATATTAATTAATTAATTATTTAATTAATTTATTTATTTAATTATTAAGTAAAAATTATTTAATATATTAATTTCGTAATATTTGAAATAATCTCGGTTAATTTCGGTTATTTTCGGTTATTTTCGGTTAATTTTGTTTTTTTTTTTTTTTGTTTTTTTAAATTTAATTTAAATTTCGGTTAATCGATAATCAACCGACTAACGAATCGGTTAATCGGTTAACCGATTAACCGATTGGTATCGATTACTGATTACCTATTTTGGTATTTTCGGTTTTGGTTAATCGAATTTCGTTTCGATTAACCGAAACCGACCCGAATCTCACCCCTAACTAAGAATAACATTTCTCTCTCCATGTCTCGTTTATATCCTCCCTCTCTGATGCATCGCCCAACCGCCGTCGGCCTCTACGAGATCCGGCGAGCCTTCGTTGCCCTCTCTCTTACTAAACTGCCATGGGCCGCCGTCGCCTCGTGCAGCACTGCCAGCCACTTTTCTCGATCGGACAACAAATGGCGAAGAGTTGTCGCTGCCGAACAGCCACTACCATTGGTTTTCCCTCTTTTTGCCTCAACCAACTGCAATCAACCTTGCCCATCTACCAGTTTCTTCTCTTCCTCAGCTTCTCTATCGAGACCTCATCTCCAGTGAGCAGCCACCGTCAATCGGGCATAGTAATAGTAGCAGCGTCGCCACGCCCCTTCCTCTCCTCTTGTCGTGAATGGAAAGCACCAACAACCACTGTTGTCCCGACGCCGCTCAGAGACGAAGAACATCAGCAATCAAGTCATCGCCGCTGCCGTCAGCCCGCCTCCGCCGCCATCGCCCCCGTTTGTCCTCCCGGCTTCCTCTCTATTCTAGGCTTCCAGTAGTGCCAAAAACAATTTTGATAAGGTTATTTTTATAAATTTGACTTTGAATTGTAGAATGATTAAATAATCAATCTAATTTTGGATTGATTAGTTATCATCCAATTGAAGGATAGAGTACGGACTAAATAATCTATCACAGGTCGCATTATGTAAACTAAACGTTTGATTGAGTTTGATAAAATTTATCAATCCTATCTACTCACTCAAACCAAACACCCTCAAAGTCAAATATTAATGTCCAAACACACTTGGTAGGAAGGCACCATCATTGTATTCAAGGTGAACAAATGGAAGATTTGATGCTTCCGCCCTAAGTTGGATAATATTATTCGTGACACTATTTTTTCAGGATAATATTTTCTATGTTGCTACCAAGCATGGAAATATTGTCCAAATTTAATACTATTATAGAAAAAGTATATTATTACATAATTAGCTTTGTCTATCCTATCCGTATATTTATATCTATACCTATTATGAAAATGTATTGTTTATAAAATGTATTTTGTTCTTTATATCCATCTTGTATGATTAATTAAAGACGACTACCTGTAATGTTATATGCACTATTATATACTATATATGGGTTCCAGTGCACATTTCTCCTAACATGGAAATTTCGATACTATATATATATATTTATATATATGGGTTATTAGCACATAAATACACTAATTTTGGGTCAATTTTGGTTTTTCCCACGAACTTTAAAAATTATCACAAAATACACAAATTTAATGACTTTAGAGATTTTACCTTAAATCTGACTTAACATCTCAAAAATTTACTATAGATAAAACGGTTAGTGATATAAACGATATCGTATAGAGAGGATATCAATTGTTTTGATCCCAACTAGAACCAGATGATGAAACAAACGAGAAGACTTGATTTTTGTAATGAGGGTTGACGCAATGAATCCTAGAAATCAAAAAATCTGATTTATTTTGATGGAACGACGATGTTTTATGTCCTCTTTTTATGATATCGTTTATATCACTAATCGTTTAGTCTATAATAAATTTTTGAGATGCCAAGTCAGATTTAATTTGGCTTGAATTTGAAACCGTGGTAAAAACACTAAAGTTATTAAGTTTGTGTATTTTATGACAATTTTTAAAGTTCGTGTGAAAAATCAAAATTGGCCAAAAGTTGGTATATTTATGCGCCAATAACCATATATATATATATGTGTGTGTGTGTGTGTGTGTGTTTGATTATGTTTTTATATGATACTATTTAAGGAACGTTTATTTTTCATGATTGATAAGATATATGTTTGAGTATTTTTATTCTTATTATTATACTCCCTCCGTCCACTATAAACGTGCATCGATTTTGGTGGCACAAGTTTTAAGAAAACTGTAATGAGTGTAAAGTAAATGTGTATAAAAAGGTGTGTCATTGGGATAATAAATGAATATATTAATGGATTGTGAGTGTAAAAAGGTGGGCCATGAGTATTTTTTTGTAAATAAGTGGATAAGTTGATGGTAAAAATGTAAAGTTGGTGTTTCTAAAAAAGGAAAGTGCACATTTTTTGTGGACGGACCGAAAGGGAATTAAATGCACGTTTATAGTGGACGGAGGGAGTAATTTTTTTCAAGCCTACATTTTCAATGAGAGATGAATCAAGTTAAACTAGATCAAATGATTATAAATTATCAAAGGCTTTAAAATATCCCAAAGTTCCAATCCATAAAAGTAAATAATAGATTAACATATACTTCATATGTCCATCAAAAGTGTTATTTGATGGGCACGAGTTTTAATAAAATTATTGATAGGTGTTATTTGAGTAGAGAAATCATCACACCATGTGATAAGTTGTGAGTGGAATGAATGGTTTTTTGGTAAACAATGAGTCATTGAATAATAAGGGCAAAGTTCTAAAAAGGAAGGCGATACACTTTTGATGGACGTCAAAAATGACAAAAGTGATACACTTTTGGTGGACGGCAGGAGTGTTATTTTGATCTATCTAAGCTAATCCTTAAACTTTGCTTTTCATGAGATTCATACAAAGATCAATGGTTTACATTGATTTCCTGATTCATACCCAAGAAAAAGTTTATGGAGCCTATATATATATATATATATATATATAGGAGTGAATCATGTAAGAATAAAAAATTGATAAGAAATATGAATATATCGTAGCCCTTGATAATGTTAGATTTATGGACCAAATTAATTATGTATGTGTTGTGATTAATAATTAGTTGTGCTATGTTTTATTGCTTCAGGAGAAATTGTTGAGGATATTTTCATAATTTTATTGTTATATGAATCTATTAATTCTGATTTTTATGGGATTTGATATCCAATAATACTTAACTCAAAGGATATGTTATATATATGGTACATATTAATAAGTATGTGCAACTAATTAATATTCAAAAACGAGGATTAACTACTTAAATGCAATAGCGATAAACACTAAATATTTTTGCAACGAATATGTTTAATATGTGTTATGCATTAATAAGTGTGTGCTACAAATTAAGTAATGCCAAAAAGATGATACAAAGTCCCATAAAATTAGGAAATAGCCGATATACATAAAATTTAAATTACTAATATGTCCTCTTAATTTTTCTTATGTTTTAAAATCATTGCATAAATATTTATTGATCACAACAAGTATATACTTAATCTGGTTCATCGATCTAACATTATCAAGGGCTTTGATTTATTACTATTTCTTACCAATATTTTCATTCTTACGTGATCCATTATTCTCTATATATAGAGAGAGAGTGTGTGTGAGGTTCAAATAAGAATTATTTTTAACGTGGGAACTAAGAACCACGAAAATTTGTTATAAACAAAATGAATTCGCTATGGAAGTCAATGCATCCACTAGAAAAGTTACTAAATTCAAAAATTCAGAATTTTCACCTGTGGTTCAAATCCCATGAGAGTCGAAAAATCTTTTTTTTTTATTCATGAACTTTCCTTATGGATTCATCAATTTTTACTAGGACTGGGTATCCGTTTGGTTCGGTTAACCGAACCGAATTTTCGGTTACCCGAAACCGATTATTCACTTTGGATACTAGCCGATAACCGAACCGATCGGTTATTCGGTTAACCAAATAATCGATCGGTTTAACCAATCGGTTATTTGGTTAACCGAATAACCGGTTTTTTAAACCTTTTTTTTTTTTGCAATCAAAACGGCAAAACCTGCAATTCCATATTATAAAAAGTCTCAAACTCAACAAATTTACAAAACATAAACATTCATGATTCATCATCATCATTATCTCCAAAACCAAAACCTTTGCCAAATTTAAAAGTATCTCAAACTCAATGATCAACAAACACAAACATTCATCAATCATCATCATCTCCAAAATCAAAACCTGTTAAAAATCATAAAGTATCTCAAACTCAACGATCAACGAACACAAACATTCATCAATCATCATCATCTCCAAGACAAAAACCTATTAGAAATCTTAAAATATCTCAAACCGAGGATCAACAAACACAAACATTCATCAATCATCATCATCTCCATTCTCCAAAATGAAAACTCTTCCCAAATCATAAAATGTCTCAAAGTCAAACTTAGCAAATCAACAAACATAAACATCCATCAATTGTCATCATCTCAAACAATTACACATAAAAAGTCATCGATCAACAAACATAAACATTCAAATTCCACTTCTTATCGTATCGGCAGACTGCAGCGATGCAGAATTTTGTATCGGCTCATCTCCTCCTCCAACTCCAACAGAGACCAACACTAAATAGAAATAAGAATTCAAATATAAGAAAATATTTACTATTTCATAATATAAACATAAAAATTCAAGCAAATTAAATTTACCCCTATTATATTCTTGTTCTTGCTCTTCCTCGGGTGTTTCTTCTTCAATTGTCGTGTAGGTTGGGCTTGATTTCAACCAATCTTCAGCACATATCAAAGCCTCAACCATACTAGGAGTCAGTGAGCTTCTAAATGAGTCTAGAACACGACCTCTCATACTGAATGCTGACTCAGAAGCAACAGTGGAAATGGGAATGACCAAAATATCCCTAGCCATCTCAGATAGAATGGGATAGCGCATGCCATTTTTCAACCACCACTGCAAGATATCAAAAGTGTCCACCACATCAATTTGATTCCCTACTCTAGGTTCTTTGTGTTGCTTCTCACTGAGATATATGCTCAACTCCGATATATCAGTATCATCAGGTTCTTCTTCACTACTATCTTCTATAATACGCATAGAACCTCGACGATCTGATCGCCTCTGAGTATGCACTGTAGTAGAAGCATCAGTCTCAATAGTAGATGTAGTGGGTGTGGCTCTTGAAATTGAAGGACTCGGAGTCAATTGCTTCTTATAAAATTCAAATAATTCATTCATCGACTCTTTCACATCTATAGCCAGCTCGGTCCCCTTAGCAACTCCATACACTTTTTTCAAACATTTGTCCACGTGCTTGAGCTTTTGTCGATGATCCAACAAAGCAGCAATGAAAAGAATCTTATTAAGTCTTGGATTCAACTCCTTCGTCTCTGACCAGTACTTTCCAATCTTCTTCATCATTTTGGTTGCCATTAAGGAGATTTCAACATCTACATTCTTCTCCAAGTCAGAGATGAGATCAAATATGTCACATATCTCTTTGAAAAACAAATGAGATATGACATATGTAGTGCCAGAAACGAGTAGGGTCAAGTCATAAAATGACTTCAAATACTCCATCATCTTTCTTACACTAACCATTATCTTGAGGCGGCCCTATTGGTTGTTCTTTATATTTCTTCTGATTTAACTCGTAAACAAACTCAGTATTCATCGATCCATAGAGCTTAAATGCTGCCTCATATGGCTCAGCCGACTCTAACATTAGATATGTGGAGTTCCACCTTGTTGGCACATTCAATGTCAACCATTTTTTGCAATCATTCTTGAAGGCAGTCACACAATTGTTAAATTTTTCAATTCTCTTCGGTGAGGCCTTAATCCACTTCACAGCCTCTCTAACTCGTCTCACAGATATTCCTATCTCCTCTAATCCCTCTGAAACCACCAAATTAGTGATGTGTGCAGTACACCGCAGGTGAAGGTACTTTCCTCCCAGAACGTTTGTTTTCCAGATATCTAGGAATGAACTGATATATTTGACAGCTCCATCGTTTGCACTTGCATTGTGCACGGTGCAACACATAATCTTATATAGATCTCGGTCATTCAATGTCTCGACAATTGAATCACCAATATCATCCCCCTTATGACTGACAATCTTGCGAAAACTAATGATTTTCTTATGCAATACCCAATCTTTCCCTATGCAATGTGCAGTAACACAAATAATGTAACAGCCCGCCTTTCCAAAGTACGGATTAACGGGACTGTTACTAATTACAGGGATTAACAGCAGGAACAAAGACTAATTATGGAACTACGATGTATATGATAGACAAATTTCCAAAAACTTCATACCATTTAATGTGACACACATATCGTATATACTGGCCCGAATCAATAGACTCTTGACTAAAGGGTTCAACTCGAAACATAACCTATATAGCTCGCAACGGAAAGACGTGTGATTACACATATGACGATATGTAATCAAGGCTATACTTATCAACGATGAAGACTCCAACCGCTCAACACTTCAACATCCACATCAATCGCTTCAACCCGCACATTTAAAACAAATATGCGGGCTAAGTACAATAATGCACTTAGTGGGCTCATGCCAAAACATTTTCTTTAATTACATCGCCCATAAGTAAGACACAGGGTTTTAGTTGAAAATGCCTTGTGCTTACTAAAACATTTTCTCATTTTCAAAAGTCGATGCGGCGCATATTTTTGTCTGTATGATCCATATCGGTTTTAGATAGTAATATCATAACATCATCACATAACGTCATCACATAACATCATCACACGTTGGTAGCAAACCAACAACTTTCAATATCATCATGCCACCAACTCCACATATAGTATGACATCACATCGATCATCATACGTTGGTAGCGAACCAACAACTTTCAATATCATCATGCCGATGACTCCACATATAGTATGACATCACATCAGATCATCATACGCTGGTAGCGAACCAACAACTTTCAATATCATCATGCCACCCAACTCCACATATAATATGACATCACATCGGATCATCATCGTTGGTAGCGAACCAACAAATTTCAATTCATCATTCCAACCAACTCCACACATAACAATATCATATCAAATTAATCTGGCGGTATTCTCGCATCCGCTTAGGAACAAATATTGATTTCTCATAAGTCGGGGAGCGACCCAACAACTGATTCACTTTCATAGCCCAACAACATGATAGGATCATACATAAAACATAAATACTTTGGGCAGGTAATCATCATTTCTCAACTGAAAGCTTGTAAATAAATACTTTGCATTTGGCAAAATAAATAAAAGGGTTTTCGAATAAAGCCCACCTAGTACGTAGCTTTTCAATAAAAGTTCCTTTCTAACGTCAACGCTCAAGTCCACGTCCCACCTTAACGTAGGAACTTATTTTAGTACATTGGTCACGTTCGATAGAGACGAACATAGTCTATAACGTTCTATGCATCAAATAAGGCTAACGCCGGACTTATTTCAACGTTTCCTAATCAATTGATGTCGATTACGAACTTTCTTAACATATAAGAGATATTCTACCTTTTTAGTATATAATGTACGTTTTAATGTACTTACGTAACGTAAGTTACATTGTTACTAAACGTACTACGTCACATAGATCACGTATTATCGAATTATGTGCCATTTGACCTTGGTCAACGTTTTTGGTCAACAATTTTGACCAAGTCAACCTTTAGTCAACATTTTTGACTTTAGTCAACTCAAAGTCAACATTTTGACTTTTTCAATTTCTTATGAAATTTTTGATTTTAATGTACAATTCTTGTTCCAAAAATTCCTATAAAATCTTATTATGTCCAAAACATTATTTTAGAACATTTTATGTAATTATACTTGATAAAATAAATTTATAACATTAATACACATAGGGTATGATTTTCGGTCAACACAATTAACCAACTAAACATTTTTCAAAAATTCCAATAATTTCACATAACACTTAATCATCCTTAATTATACTTATTATAACATAATTGTTATTTATTATGAACTATTGAATTTAATTTACCTAAGTCATATTCGAAATTTTTGACTTAGGTCCAAATAATTTTTATAAATTTCAATAAATTCACACAACCATATATTATGAATCTATATCATCAATATGACATGATAACACTTAAATATGGATCATATCTCAATATCATATCATATATTATAATTTTCGAAATTCATGAACTTAGGTACTAAAGTTTTCCAAAAATTCTATATAAATTCATATAAGCTTATTTAATACCTTAGATTATTATTTCATGCTCAAATCAACATTTAAAAATCATAATCATCATCATATGGTTCCCTCAAGTTTTCGGTCCTTTTCTAAAGTTTAATAACATGATTAATTTTGTGATATAATTATACTACATGCTCAATAATATCATATAACATAATATCTAAACATCTTAACATAAGCTATATAATTTTCGAAAATGTCATGAACAACATAAGCTTATAACATGAATTCTAACGGATGAAAATCAAAAATTCTAGCATGTATAATGAAGCATATAACGTTTCTAACCTTTTAATCGAATCGATTTAATCGGTGAAGGTTTATTTGTCTAAGGTTTGGGATCAAACTTTGGAGAACACTCAAAATTTCCTCACTAATTTTCGTTGGTTTGGGAAGCTAAATGGAGAAATGAAATGATCATGTTATATTTATAGACTCATCCCACTTGTGTAGTAATTATTACATGAAAATATCAATTATACACTTGCTAAAATTTATCAAAAGTTTCGGCCATCAACTTGTATAAAAGACAAAAATTTCTAATCTTATCTTATACACTTTACTAAATGTCTTATTACATAATCAATACACTTATCTATCATTTTTAAAGAAAGAAGAAAATCTTTCTTTCTTTTGTTTACAAAAGTGCACGGCACTTTAATTCATCAAAGGATAGCTTTTGATTGTTTTGATAATTATATATATTAATTATACTTTGGATAATCATTATATATTATATTATCACCTAAAACATTTACATTACTTTTAATACTTACGTAACAATTAACTACTTTAGACTATATATATATAGGTGTCGGCTCCCCTTTAGTTAAAGGAATAAATTTTATTAATTTACATTATCATAACCTTCAATAATACCTTAGGATAAAATTATATTTGAAAAGTCAAATATTGCAACTATAGTCTAATGTCATTTTCAAAGTTAGAAACAAAATCTTCCAACCTTAATTTTTGTCAAATGTTTCGGCCATTAGTGTCCAAGGCCCTTAGTTACTTGTTTAATTTGCTAACTACCACTACTTTACACCTAATACATGATAAGATACAACTCATACTATCTCATTAATTGTAGTATGATATTTGTGAATTTTATCACATAAAATAACACTATTTTCGCCACTTATCCTAAGGTTGGCACCCACTTGTGCAAGTTGATATACAACTCACATTATCCATAATAATATCATATTACTATAATTAATTTCATATATTATTATTTAGATAACAATTAAAATTAATTAATGCCATATATAAGCATTTTCGAGAATTATGATTCTCAATTGCTAACATTTTATTTTCTTGTAAAAATGGCTAATACATAGTTATGAGACCCATTATAACCATAGATGATGAAATTAATCATAGAAAAGTATTTAAAATAATTTAGATTTCAAAAACCCTAATTTCGAATTATATAATTTCAAAAATTTCAAAATGTGATACATTCTATTCTTAAATTTTCTAGCATTATTTAATGATAAATATTGCTCTTTTATAATAAAATAATTATAGGAATTTGAATTTTATAATTCCAAGATCATTTGCTAAAGTTATCGCATTATCTCTAAAACCCGACGTTTGAAACGCCTCAAAATTCCATAGGCTAATTATCTCTAAACGCTTAATATAAAGTTGTAACAACTTTATTTATTCCTATAATAATAGGAATTTTGAAATTAAGCTTAACGACTTAATAATCTCAGAAGACGAATTGATTCGAATTTATCCGACGTTAGAACATTAAGTTCAAGGAATATCGAAATTATATTCCTTAATTCACTAAGCATCGCTGAATATCACACGAAATTATCCAATTATGCTTGGTCAAAGTCAAGTGTTGATGATTAAGATTTTAATTATGGAATTAATAATACTAATTACGGAATTTATTATCGTAATTTAGTATTATAACTATGGGATATTACATTCTACCCCCCTTAAAATAAATTTCGTCCCGAAATTTGCATACCGTAAAAAGTACGGGTATCTTTGCACTATAACAATTTCAAGTTTCCACGTAACTTTCTTTTGTCCATGGTCTCTCCATCGACTTTCACCAACTGGCGATACTTCTTTCTAAACCTTTGAATCTAACGATTTAAATCACTCACAGATTCTTTCTCGTAATTCATCTCTTGATTCAAGAATAACGTATCATGATGGTCATGTTTTGGACCATGACACACTTTCTTTAACTGTAACACGTGGAAAACATTCTGTATATTCCCCAAACTTGGTGGAAATACCAATCTATAGGCTGCTAGGCCTTATCCTTTCTAGGATCTCGCAAGGTTCTATAAAACGAAATCTCAACTTCCTTTTTCTCTAAACATTGAAATTCTTTCAATGGAGAACTTTAATACACTTAATCTCTGCATTCAAGATGCAGTTCATGTCTATGCATATCAGCGTAAGACTTTTGTCTATCATGAGCTTCTTTCTTTCATTGCCTAATTCGGCAAACATTTCGTTCATTCCTTTCACATAATTGGCTTTAAAACTTTCCTCTTATTTTCGTTATCTCAATAAAGAGATGATCGATATTTTCTTTTATACTATGCCTCACATGGGCTATGTTGCTTGACAGTTATTGTCGTAAGTAAACCTAATAAGTGGAAAAGTATGTTTCCAACTTCTACCTCAATTCTTTTTATAAGCCAATTCGTAATCTAGGGTAACCCTAGAATCTTTATATGATGTGAGACGCACAATTTCCTTTGTAATTAATCGGGCTAACTCATTAGACCCATGTGTAGCCTAAATAAGCATAACTGAACATATCTGGTAAGTCAATACACAACTACCCATATAGCAGTGTTATCTTTTGACTTTGGAAATTCTATCTCAGAATCTATTGTTATGTTATCCCATAGGATTATTAATACAATGCCTTTACTTACGGGCAATTGGGATGATGTTCGACAATTTCTATCTTCCTCTTCTTAACTCTTCGACGAGTTTTCTTTTATGCAAGGATTTATCATTACTTAGACCTAATTTTCAACATAGAACATCGACCACTATATTTACCTTTTGTAGGTGATAATTTATATCACATTCATAATCTCTTACTAATTCGAGCCACGTCTCTTGCTCAAGAAGCATCTTAAATTCTTATGATCTATGAAGATCTCACACCTCACTTCATAAGGGTGATGTATCAAACTTTAATACTGGTATTCTTGTTGCTACTTTTAAATCGTGAGTTAGGTAGTTTTATTCATGTGGACTAAGTTGTTTGTAATGCATAGGCTAACACCTTCATCTTGCATTATCATCTTCCGTCTAGTCAATCTTGGGAGGCTCACCTCGCATTTATCAATCCAAGTAAACTTTATTCCTTTTGAGTAACTATATCGTTGTCCTTGCTATCTCGGAGAATCTTTAATAAATTTTCTATAGCAACCAATAATCCCATGAAACCTTTGCTCTCGTTTGGGTCGTTGATTGCTTCTATCCTCGCATTGCTTTTATCTTCCGCCGGATCCACATGGATTCCTTCTGAGGACACGATGTGTCTAAGGATTTTATTTCTTTAAGTCGAATCTGCCTTAAAATAACTTGGCGAAAATTTGTTTGACTCTTGATGTCTGCAAGATAGTTCTCAAGAGTGCTCTATACTCTTTCTTGCCCTTCGATTAGATGGGAATATCATCTATGAAGATTTAAGACAATCTATCTTAGTATGCGCGAATGCTCGATTCTTGAGGTTTATAAACACGGCTAGCGCATTAGTTGGTCCGAATAACATAACTATAACTCATAGTAGCCACCTCTTGTTGGAAGCCATTTGGGTACATTGTTAACTCGTGCCTTAAATTGATTATAGTCCAATTGAGATCGGTTCTCGGGACAACTCTTGTTCTTTTCCAATGACCGAATACTGTCTATCCTTGGTAATGGATTATTATTTCTCGATAATCTATATACTTTCTTAATGGCTATCTTTCTTCTTGACAAATAAGTTGGGTGTTTCTTGGGTGATACACTAGGTCCGATGAAACTTGGATTTTATAGCCTTTAAATTTGAATCTTTGTCCTTTCACTTTCCTTGAATTCATTAGATAAAGGTACTTTTAACTTGGTTTAATAATGGTTCTAACTCGATAGTAGAATTCTAGCTGCTTATCAGGGGTAATCTTGCTAAGTTGTCAGGGTATATCTAGAAATTCTCGAAAAATTTTCACATCCTCTACCTTCATTTCTGCTTTCCATCCTTTTCTTAGATAAACAGGGAATGCTCGACATCCCTTCTTGTTTAATAATCCCCTTATTTGTAGTGTGGGTATGGTTGGAATTTCCTTCCCCATGTGGATTCCATAGAAATTCGTATCTTCTTATCCGGAGAAATGGAACGAAATTTCCCTTTTCCTTGTACAGGATTGTGGAATGATTTTCGACTAACCAATCCTTTCTTAGGATTATCTCTATGTCTCATTTAGGTACTATGTTCAAGTCTTAAGTGATTCTAAGTTCAATTCTAAGTTCGAGTAAATTCGTATGGCGACCATGATCCTTCTTTTAAGTGAAGAGATTCTCATTCTTTGATTTGCTTATTCTGATTAGAGCTCTAACGTATCCACGCATGCTCTTACTATTCTTGTGATAATGAAATGTGAAGCACTTTTCTTGAACCACGATTTTAGGTATCTTGAGAAGTTTTCTCATCCCTACCATTCTTTCACGGTTTTGTTCATTCTTGACATTATCATACTTTCTTAACCAGTATGAATGATTCAGCTTCCTTCTTCCTCTTTATCGTTCCTTAGAATATATCTTCCATATATTCTTTCTTTTAAAATTCTTTCAAGAAGAACCCCTATATTAGCATTTATTATGTTATTATGCGTAATATCCTTTTTGGATATACGTCATTTCTCTTAATCTCCATTGGTTTGACTAAGTGGTTTCGCATAAGTTAAAATCCCTTGTTTGCTGAGAACGCATCATACTTTTGCCTTGACGTCATATATCTTTACTATCTTCTCGACACTCTACGTTTACTTCCTTTCAATGCTAAGGTACCCAATATTTCACCTTATGGGTCATCTCATAAATATGAAAAACTTTTCAATTAGATTCACCTTAAGGTCCTTCCTTGTGAATTCTTTCCTTTATTCGCTTGAGCATATTTCCTTCGCAATTTTCTTTAAAAGTTATCTCACTTGTTTAATTACTAAATCATGCATAAGGTGAGCGTTTTGTCTCTATAAACTCAGGGTACGACGGTTTCATCTCAAATATCAAATCTACTTCTTGATCCACTTCTTTCCTTCAAAGGATTTGCTTTACTTATCGTAATCAAACTGTTTGCAAAACTTATCTCATGTCTGGCTATATCATAACTGCATAGCTGGTAATTTCCTCAGCTATTCTTAACTCTTGCTCTTTTTCTTGAGCATGATATCCGAAAGTTATATTACTTTTATACTTTGATTCTCACTTTAAGATCAAGACCGTCATCATTACAATCTAGATCGGTAAAGTAGCATGTTTGTACATCATAACTTATATTCCAAGTACCAATGTCTATTGCAAATCTCAACTTGGGTATCTCTCTCATTCTTGGTCTAAAACTAGGAATAGCCTAGCTATTCACATATCTCATTATTTGATCCGTTGATCATACTATCTTTGGTTTAACCAAAGTCTCAAATTCTTGGAATCAATTCCACTTAAACATAATCTTATTGATTTAGGGATGAAGCGAGAGACTTATTAATGGAGATGCTTTCACTTCTTTATATCCATCAACTATGTCTTATTCATCTCCACACTTTTTAACAGGTCCGACCTTCTAACGAGGTTTTTAAGGACAATCAACTATCTTACAGATAAGTTGTATTCTTTCTCATTACGACATAATAAAAGGAGGGTATATTCCAAGGATCTCATACACTTTTCTTTACTCTATTCCAGCACTAAATGCTAAAGAGTATCTCGTTCATAACTTAGTTATCATATACTCACATGGAGGTATAACTTTACTGTTATCAGTATTGGGAAAGCCCATCAAGGGTCGATCCACCTATGTGTATCATAAAAATATATCTCGTCTTATCGAGAACTTCTTTACATCATATCTTGATGTCTATTACCTTACTGATCTGAAACTCTTTAGGTGACAAGATACGTCAACCTGCGTCAAACTTATTGGTTTCATAGATCGAAGAAAATTTCATCATAACAACTTTCAAGAGGTATGGTTTCACCATTTAAGATGACAACTTTGAAGGTTTGAATCAACATGTTCTTTGAATCGAATAATTGGGAGATAGGGTCCAAGACCGAATAACAATCTTGAGATTTCTTTGATCATATGGGGTGGCGGACCGTCACAAATACTTTCTCGATCACACAAAGCTTGGTTTCAAAGATCATTTGTATAAAATTTTGGTTTTGTAAACTTCTTTCGTAAAAAGTGAGACGCAGTGATTTCTCAATTGAAACTAGATCATAGAGTTAAACTCAATGACGAAATTGAGTAGATCTTGAAACCTTATACAGCTCGTAATAGGTTATCAACAAAAGTTCTCATGTACGTCATAGCTCTTCTTATACTACTGGGAATCTTACTTTCTAGCAGCATTCTAATAATCTTGCTATACTGTAAGGTTTTCGTTTTATGGCATCATAGGACTAGTCTTTAACTGATTCTCAATAATTCTGAAGAAGGAATCAAAGATTCGGTCCTTCATAAGAAATATAGTACCTGTGATAGAGAGACGTGGCGAAAACCGTTCAGTAATCGGAATTCAAACGAGGAGAACGAGCTAAAGTCAAAACACTGCAAGAAGACGGTTTCTTCGGCGCCAAATCGAGCGACCAAGGTTGAACTGAATTGCTAAGATCTAAATTAAAGAGGTCGACGCTAAAGTCGAAGTTGTCAAGGTCAATGTCAAGTCGAGCATAAAGATGCCTTCGTGGTTCACTTGATACTTCTTTCTTTTCGTTTTGAAAACTTGTAATGTTTTCACTGATCTTTGTTCTCGTTCTCATGTCGACACTTACTTTCGTATCCGAAAAGAACTAAAGTTCTCAGATTCTTACTTCTATGTTCTCGCGATAAGTGATCATGCTCCTTATCACGTCTATGTTCTTTGGGATATCATACTCATCGGTGAAATAACTTCAAATTTGAATTAAACATTTCAAAGCGTAACATAACTCATGCTTTCTTTGAATTTCAAGAATTCAACATATAACACTTTTGACATATCAATGTCAACACTTTCTCATATAACATCATCATAACATAATCATAACATTCTCCTTATAACATCATCAAACATCATAATATGTTGGTAATGATCCAAAAATTATCAAAAAAAAAAATCCTTATTGAATTCCACGAATTCAAAGGTTTTTCTTTTGACATATCTATGTCAATACCGTCTCACATCACTTTCAACTCTTCACAACATAAAACATCATTGCAACCTTTGCAATTTCTTTTACTTTCAACAATCTTTATTCATAACTTTCATTCACGTAACATTCTCTTTATATAACATTCTCCTCATAAACATTCCTTCTCATCATTATTCACTACTTTCATTCTTAAATACCTTTCATAATTTTTATCTCTTTGAAATATCATTTTCCATGTTCAAACTTCTTATTCCAAAATTTTGAGAAAGGGCATGTACTTTCAAACTTTTTCATTTCAAAACCGAGAAAATCATTTACTCAACGCTTATTAAATCTTTTAAGTTTTCCATGAATATGTAGTCCCATACCTACATATTCTTGGAATCCTTGAGTTTTCTTGAATATGCGGTCCCATACCGCATATTCTTAGAATCTCTCTAATTCTAACTTTCATTTTTTTTTGAAAATTCATTTCACTTTAATAACTTTCACTTTCCAACTTCTTATCCTTATTCTCAAAACTGTGAGAAAATCATTTACCTTTTTCCCGGTTGAGCTTGATGTGATGGAGTGTTGAGCATAGTCGGTTGATCCCTAGAAGTCTTAGTGACTCTATCTATACTCAACTTTTGAAAGAAGTTTTGGGTTTAGGGTACGACCCGCTCTGATACCAACTGTAACAGCCCGCCTTTTCAAAGTACGGATTAACGGGACTGTTACTAATTACGGGGATTAACAACAGGAACAAAGACTAATTATGGAACTACGAAGTATATGATAGACAAATTTCCAAAAACTTCATACCATTTAATGTGACACACATATCGTACATACGAAACTGAATCAATAGACTCTTGACTAAAGGGTTCAACTCGAAACATAACCTATATAGCTCGCCAGGAAAGACGTGTGATTACACATATGACGATATGTAATCAAGGCTATACTTATCAACGACGAAGACTCCAACCGCTCAACACCGCAACATCCACATCATTCGCTCAACTGCACATTTAAAACAAATATGCGGGCTAAGTACAAGAATTCACTTAGTGGGCTCATGCAAAACATTTTCTTTAATTACACCGCCCATAAGTAAGACCTGGGGTTTTAGTTGAAAATGCCTTGTGCTTACTAAAACATTTTCTCATTTTCAAAAGTCGTGCGGCGGACATATTTTTTGTCTGTATGATCCATATCAGTTTTCGTATAGTAATATCATAACATCATCACATAACGTCATCACATAACATCATCACACGTTGGTAGCGAACCAACAACTTTCAATATCATCATGCCAGCCAACTCCATATAGTATGACATCACATCAGGATCATCATACGTTGGTAGCGAACCAACAACTTTCGATATCATCATGCCGCCAACTCCACTTATAGTATGACATCACATCAGGATCATCATACGTTGGTAGCGAACCAACAACTTTCAATATCATCATGCCAGCCAACTCCACATATAATATGACATCACATCAGGATCATCATACGTTGGTAGCGAACCAACAAATTTCAATTCATCATTCCAACCAACTCCACACATAACAATATCATATCAAATTAATCCTAGCCAGGTATTCTGCATCCGGCTTAGGAACAAATATTGATTTCTCATAAGTCGGGGAGCGACCCAACAACTGATTCACTTTCATAGCCCAACAACATGATAGGATCATACATAAAAACATAAATACTTTGGGCAGGTAATCATCATTTCTCAACTGAAAGCTTGTAAATAAATACTTTGCATTTGGCAAAATAAATAAAAGGGTTTTCGAATAAAGCCCACTTGGTACGTAGCTTTTCAATAAAAGTTCCTTTCTAACGTCAACGCTCAAGTCCACGTCCCACCTTAACGTAGGAACTTATTTTAGTACATTGGTCACGTTCGATAGAGACGAACATAGTCTATAACGTTCTATGCTGATTACGAACTTTCTTAACATATAAGAGATATTCTACCTTTTAGTATATAATGACGCTTAATGTACTTACGTAGCGTAAGTTACCTTGTTACTAAGCGTCTTCGTCACATAGATCACGTATTATCGAATTATGTGCCCTTTGACCTTGGTCAACGTTTTGGTCAAAATTTTGACCAAGTCAACCTTTAGTCAACATTTTTGACTTTAGTCAACTCAAGTCAACATTTTGACTTTTCAATTTCTTATGAAATTTTGATTTTAATGTACAATTCTTGTTCCAAAATTCCTATAAAATCATACTATGTCCAAAACATTATTTTAGAATATTTTATGTAATTATACTTGATAAAATAAATTTATAACATTAATACACATAGGGTATGATTTTCGGTCAACACTGATTAACTAACTAAACATTTTCAAAAATTCCAATAATTTCACATAACACTTAATTATCCTTAATTATCCTTATTATAACATAATTTTTATTTATTATGAACAATTGAATTTAATTTACCTAAGTCATATTCGAAATTTTTGACTTAGTTCCAAATAATTTTTATAAATTTCAATAAATTCACACAACCATATATTATGAATCTATATCATCAATATGATATGATAACACTTAAATATGGATCATATCTCAATATCATATCATATATTATAATTTTCAAAATTCATGAACTTAGGTACTAAAGTTTTCCAAAAATTCTATATAAATTCATATAAGCTTATTTAATACCTTAGATTATTATTTCATGCTCAAATCAACATTTAAAAATCATAATCATCATCATATGGTTCCCTCAAGTTTTCGGTCCTTTTCTAAAGTTTAATAACATGATTAATTTTGTGATATAATTATACTACATGCTCAATAATATCATATAACATAATATCTAAACATCTTAGCATAAGCTATATAATTTTCGAAAATGTCATGAACAACATAAACTTATAACATGAATTCTAACGGATGAAAATCAAAATTCTAGCATGTATCTGAAGCATATAACGTTTCTAACCTTTTAATCGAGTCGATTTAATCGTGAAGGTTTATTTGTCTAAGGTTTGGGATCAAACTTTGGAGAACACTCTCAAAATTCCTCACTAATTTTCGGTGGTTTGGGAAGCTAAATGGAGAAATGAAATGATCATGTTATATTTATAGACTCATCCCACTTGTGTAGTAATTATTACATGAAAATATCAATTATACACTTGCTAAAATTTGTCAAAAGTTTCGCTATCAACTTGTATAAAAGACAAAATTTCTAATCTTATCTTATACACTTTACTAAATGTCTTATTACATAATCAATACACTTATCTATCATTTTTAAAGAAAGAAAATCTTTCTTTCTTTTGTTTACAAAAGTGCACGCACTATAATTCATCAAAGGATAGCTTTTGATTGTTTTGATAATTATATATATTAATTATACTTTGGATAATCATTATATATTATATTATCACCTAAAACATGTACATTACTTTTAATACTTACGTAACAATTAACTACTTTAGACTATATATATATAGGTGTGGCCCCTTTAGTTAAAGGAATAAATTTTATTAATTTACATTATCATAACCTTCAATAATACCTTAGGATAAAATTATATTTGAAAAGTCGAATATTGCAACTATAGTCTAATGTCATTTTCAAAGTTAGAAACAAAATCTTCCAACCTTAATTTTTGTCAAATGTTTCGGCCATTAGTGTCCAAGGCCCTTAGTTACTTGTTTAATTTGCTAACTACCACTACTTTACACCTAATACATGATAAGATACAACTCATACTATCTCATTAATTGTAGTATGATATTTGTGAATTTTATCACATAAAATAACACTATTTTCGCCACTTATCCTAAGGTTGGCACCCCACTTGTGCAAGTTGATATACAACTCACATTATCCATAATAATATCATATTACTATAATTAATTTCATATATTATTATTTAGATAACAATTAAAATTAATTAATGCCATATATAAGCATTTTCGAGAATTATGATTCTCAATTGCTAACATTTTATTTTCTTGTAAAAAATGGCTAATACATAGTTATGAGACCCATTATGACCATAGATGATGAAATTAATCATAGAAAAGTATTTAAAATAATTTAGATTTCAAAAACCCTAATTTCGAATTATATAATTTCAAAAATTTCAAAATGTGATACATTCTATTCTTAAATTTTCTAGCATTATTTAATGATAAATAATGCTCTTTTATAATAAAATAATTATAGGAATTTGAATTTTATAATTCCAAGATCATTTGCTAAAGTTATCGCATTATCTCTAAAACCCGACGTTTGAAACGTCTCAAAATTCCCATAGGCGAATTATCTCTAAAACGTTTAATATAAAGTTGTAACAACTTTATTTATTCCTATAATAATAGGAATTTTGAAATTAAGCTTAACAGCTTAATAATACTGTAAGACGTAACGGTCGAATTTATCCGACGTTAGAACATTAAGTTCGAAGGAATATCAGAAATTATATTCCTTAATTCACTAAGCATCAGTGAATATCACACAGAAATTATCCAATTATGCTTGGTCAAAGTCAAGTGTTGACTGATTAAGATTTTAATTATGGAATTAATAATACTAATTACGGAATTTATTATCGTAATTTAGTATTATAACTATGGGATATTACATTCTACCCCCCTTAAAATAAATTTCGTCCCGAAATTTGCATACCGTAAAAAGTACGGGTATCTTTGCACTATAACAATTTCAAGTTTCCACGTAACTTTCTTTTGTCCATGGTCTCTCCATTGGACTTTCACCAACGGCGTATACTTCTTTCTAAACCTTTGAATCTAACGATTTAAATCAGTCACAGATTCTTTCTCGTAATTCATCTCTTGATTCAAGAATAACGTATCATGATGGTCATGTTTTGGACCATGACACACTTTCTTTAACTGTAACACGTGGAAAACATTCAGTATATTCCCCAAACTTGGTGGAAATACCAATCTATAAATTGCTAGGCCTTATCGCTCTAGGATCTCGCAAGGTTCTATAAAACGAAATCTCAACTTCCTTTTTCTCTAAACATTGAAATTCTTTCAATGGAGAACTTTAATACACTTAATCTCTGTATTCAAGATGCAGTTCATGTCTACGCATATCAACGTAAGACTTTTATCTATCCTGAGCTTCTTTCTTTCATTGCCTAATTCGGCAAACATTTCGTTCATTCCTTTCACATAATTGGCTTTAAAACTTTCCTCTTATTTTCGTTATCTCAATAAAGAGATGATCGATATTTTCTTTTATACTATGCCTCACATGGGCTATGTTGCTTGACAGCTTATTGTCGTAAGTAAACCTAATAAGTGGAAAAGTATGTTTCAACTTCTACCTCAATTCTTTTATAAGCGATTGTAATCTAGGGTAACCTAGAATCTTTATATGATGTGAGACGCACAATTTCCTTTGTAATTAATCGGGCTAACTCATTAGACCCATGTGTAGCCTAAATAAGCATAATTGAACATATCTGGTAAGTCAATACACTTGTAATACCCCGATTTATTAAAAACCAAATTACGATAATTAATATCGTAAATTAGGGTATTGTCTCGATTATTGAATTATTAAAATATCGAATAATGATTTCGATTATCTTTGGAATAATAAATTCCTATGTTTTATTCACAAATGAATGTGAATTGAGAAATACGAATATATAACGTATTTCAACAGTATTATTTCAACGTCGATTGCGTATCGATAATTGAAATTTCATAATCTTTTCTAAATGTTTAAGCTTAGAATTAAATTCCATTATTATTGAAATAATTTAATAAAGTGATTACAGCTTTATTACGACCATTTTGAGATGAGTCGATAATTAACGTTTTGAAACGTTTCAAACGTTAACTTTTTAAGATGACTTGAGAATCAAGTCTAACGATCAAGGAATTATGATATTTAAATTCCTATGATTATTTTATATTATTAGAATATTATTTAGCATTGAAATAATGCTAGAAAATTTTGGAATTATATTTTGATTATTTAAGATTCTCGAAACCCTAAATCGAGAATTAGGGTTTTCTACTTATGGATTGATTCCAATAATTTTTCCTATGATATAATTTATCATCTAGGATATATATTATGCTATATATCTACTTATAGCATGAAAATCAATATTTTGGGCATAAAGATTTGAAAGTGCCGTGAATTACTATGTGTGATAACATATGATTTATTTTTTTATCATCCAATTTGTGATATTTCTTAAGTGTAGTATTAATATACACTTACCAAGTAATATATGTGTAGATGAAAATACACTAACAATATGTTTATATAAGAGCCGATTATTTTGACTTATGTACATTAAATTGGATCTTGATTTTAATACACTTGAGTGTATAATATTTGGGGAAGAGTGTAATAAATACACTTGTATACAACATGAAAAATCTGAAAATATTTCTCTCCCTCCATGCAAGTTGACGGCAATGCTTAGAGTAAGAGACAAAATTCATTTTGTTAATTCCCAAAACTTTATTAAAGCCTTGCAAGTAGTTACTACCTTGTAAGAGATATTTTATTACATGACCTAAGCCTTTGACTATCTCAAATTTGTTTGTGTATTGCTTTGTATTTGAGGGAGCCGAGAGAGTGTTTATGTGTGTATGTATTTTATTTCTTTTATTTACTTAAGTATATAAAGTCTTAAGCACACAAACACTTAACACTTTCATTCTCTCCCAAAACATAAGAACCGAGAGCATTTCTTTTGAAAAACCAAGTTTCATCTTCTTCCATTCTCTCAAATATCTTGAGCTCTATTTATCGTACAACCGATCGATACCGTTAAAAAGGTTAGATATCGAACGAGCTTCGATTATACATTAAGATTTTAATTATCCAATGGTTAGATTTTAATATACAAGCATGTGTTCTTATGAATAAAATCATGCAAGCATGCTTTATTGTTTACTAAATATGCTACATATGATTATATGTGCACATTGATGATTTATTTCAAAGCTAAGCATATTTTATAAATTATTTGATAATGATCGAAAATTTCTAAGGTTTGATTTAATGTTGGATTCATGTTATATATTAGCTAGGGATCACATTGTGATTAAATGAGAATTTTTAAGAATCATTTGCTATAGTTTGGGAAACTGCCGAAAATAAGAAAAAAATGTATGTTGATGTATAAATTTTTGTCTAAATGATATGATAGCATATTATTGATCTAGGGTATTGATTATGGACTATATGAATTTATTAGAATTTTTGGAGTAAATATGCTAAAATTTTTCTAAATGGCCGAGAGCCATTGTGTAGGATTTGATAGTTGTGTGTTGATATAGTTGAATATTATGATGTATTAGTGCTATATGATAGCATATAAGCATAGTGTAATTTTATTAGATTTTATAAAAAAATTGTTTGGTATATATATACATATAGTAGCCGTGAGCTACATTTGGTTATTTCTTGGTGTATGGTTTGATTTTATTAAACCATAGGTTATAATTATGTGATATTTGAGGCTTGTGTATAAATATTAGAATTTTTGGAAATTTATTGGTATTATTTTTATAAATACCGTGAGCCTATATAGTGATATAGGTGAGTTCCAAATTTTTTCTATAGTGTTATTAATACATATTAATGATCATAGTGTAAAATAATACACTATATGAATTTAGAGGAATTTTTGGAACAAGTTTGGAAAATATTGTGAGATAGCCGTGAGCTATAAGTGAAAATAAGGAATTTTAATTCCTTTTTGATCAAGAATAATAATTTATTATATGTCTAAAAATTATATTAGACATAATTGAATTTTTGAGATTTATTAAACATAGAATATTATGTTTAAGACGAAACGTTATATTAGTAACGTTAAAAGCATAAAATAATGCTTAAAGTATTAAAAGATTAATATTGAGAGAAAATATTAATCAAGTTTATCGATTTGCGTGAAAAATTGAAGATTAAAGCTTTATGGGAAGAAATCGATTGAAAATCGATTTATATTGAATTTATTCATAAAAAGGTGTTTTATCAAAGATTTATAACGAAAAGTCGAAATGGTTGACTTTCGAAATTAACGTACGAAATACGTTCGTTAAATACGCTAATACGTGAAAAACGTATTACTTTATCTGAATATCTCAATTGTGAGAAAAGATTTCAGAATTGAAATCATTTTATTGAATAACGTTAATTATTTAACCTAAAGGTTAAAATGAGACTGTAGATCATATTACGTCTCTCTCGAAATACGAGAATTATTTTTATTGAAATACGCGTAGAAACGACGTATAAAGTTTATTAGAACTTGAATTATTATTCTATTTATCAAAGTTGAATGAACTTTGAAAATCTCGAAAAGCATGCCAACGTGCTAACGTAAAATTTTGCGTAAGGTGGGACGTGAGGCTCACACGCAACGAGAGGAGAGCACGCGTCGAAAATCGAAGTTCAAAAGTAAAGGTGGGCTTTACTATACTCAAACTGGTAGAATTTACCAAATGATTTATTTATGATGCTTTATTGCAAGCAAATATTTATGAAATGATTTATTTAATTACCTGCCCAAAATGTTTATGTTTTATGTATGAATCCAATCCATGATTGTTGATGCATAATGTTGGGTAGCTCCCACTTTATGATATGCTTGAATTCGTATTCTTGGATGTACCCCCAAGAATGATGGAGAATTCGTATCCTGTGCTGAGATGGCCTGGATTTTGTGCACTGATTATTTTGTGACTGTGTGCTGAAAGGGTGCTCGGCCGGTCACGGCGTCTGTGAGAGGAGGCCTCCTCTCCAGCGCAGGGAATTGTTGTGGAATGAATTATTGTGGTGGATATGGATCATACATACAAGGAAAATGTCTGCGCAGAAGAATCTTTATGGAAAATGAAAGAAAATATTTAGTAAACACTAGTATTTCAAATTAAAACCTCGTGTTATTCTTGAGATGGGCGAGTAATTCAAATGTGATAAATTATTTTGGCATGAGCCATCGAGTGCAATCTTGTACTCACCGCATATTGTTTTAAATGTGCGGGTTGAGCGGATGATGGATGGAGATGTGTCGAGCGGTGGAACCCCTTTTGAATCGATATACATTAGAAACCTTGAATACACATCGTCATATGTGTATTCACTCGTTTTCATTGCAATTGAATTAATTTATCTTATGATGTTGATTAGTTGAATACTTCTAAACATATGAGTCTTGTATATATATTGGATAAAGTTTCCTTAATTATTATTCCAAGTATTAGCCCTGCTAAATTGTACTTAGGATTTAGGGGTTGTTACAAAGTGGTATCAGAGCAGTTCGCTCTTTGAATCCAAAACCTATTTTCAGAGTTAAGTCTAGATTGAGTCACTAGACTTCTAGAGGTCAGCCGACACTGCTCGACACTCCATCACATCAAGCTCAACTGGGAAAAGGTAAATTATTTTCTCATCTTTGAAAAGAAAAATTTGAGATTTATGAATTTGATTTGGTGTCGATAGAACATTATCGACCAATGATTTGTGTCGATAGAACATTATCGACAAATGATTTGGTGTCGATAGAACATTATCGACAAATGATTTATGAATTTGATTTGGTGTCGATAGAACATTATCGACAAATGAAATGAGAAAGGTTGTAAATAACCATGATTGATTGATTGATTGAAAATTTTTCGCAAGAAATGCGTATGTTTGAAACGAACTATGTTCGTCATATTTAAAATTTTATTCTTCAATTCTCAATATTGTTTTGATTAATGATTATGTCATCCCAAATGAAAGTTTTGAGGATTGATTGAAATTCGTTGGTTCGCCACCAACGTATGATAATGTCATACGAGAATGTATTGAAATTTTTTTTTTTGGGATAAAATGTTTGAATTCATGTAAATCAATAGAAATTTATTGTTATGAATATTTGAAAATTTTATTTCAATTCCCAAGGATGTTTACGATGATGGGTATGTTATCCCAAGAGAACGTAGACTGTTTAAGACGCATGATCCCAATTGCGAAGAACATAGGAAGATGAATTATTAGAATTTTATTCCATCCTGAGAATCTCGAATTAATAGACGAGAAGAAAATTTAAGCTCAGAAATGGAAAAGATGTCAAGACGATGAATGTCACTATGCGATAAGTGACACGAAAATGATCTTTTTATTTGAAAGTTCACGCATGACGGAACTCCAAATCATCTATGACTCTTCGTTGGAAACGAAGTAAAAATGTGATCAAAGAATTCGTTAGAGTCAGTTAAAGACTGAACTCGCGATCATGCTTAGTCGACCTTGAACTCGACTTGACCGGCACCAGCATGTATAATTTTGACTTCGCTTTTGGTCGGTTCATCCGACCTCGGTGTTCAAACTTAGCGATGCGACCTCGGTTGTTCGACCTTGTCATCCACCTCGGCTCGAGCTCGGCGGTGCGACTTCGGCGAGAGCCGGTGGTTACGAGCTCGGCTTCTGACTTCGGCAACGGCAGGTGTGACATCCACCTCGCCAATTTATCTTGACCTCGGTCAGATCACCTCCACCTCGAAAACAACCTCGGCATCTACCTGTACGCCTTTGGCTTCGATGTCGGCATTATCATGTACGACTTCGGCGTTGACATGTACGCCCTCGACTGTGGCGTCGATACCCTCAACTTCGATTTTGAAGTTGGCCTTAATGACTTCATCATTATGTCAAAAATCTCGACAATGACCTCGGCATTGGCAAATGACTTCGGCAACAACTTCGACATCGGTATTATTTACGACCTCGGTATCCCGAGCTCGGCATCAGCAAAACTGTTTTGCGCAATGTTTTTGTTTTAGCCCGTTCTCCTTCGTTTGAATTTCGATTTACGAACGGTTTACACCTACGTACTCCTATCACAGAGTAATATAATTCTTATGAAGAACCAAATCCCTGATTCCTTTTCTAGAAATTGCGAGAGTCAGTTGATGTTAGTTTATAGTTTTGTAAAACGGGAAATTTTTTCAATGCGATTAGAATTTTAGAATGATACTAGAAAGTAGTATTCCCAGTAGTACAAGAGGCGCTATGACATATAGAGGAACCTTTGATGATGACCTATAATGTGTATATAAAGTTTTAAATTCTATTCATTACCCAATTTCTGTCATTGAGTTTAACTCTATGACCTAGTTCAAATTGAGAAATCACATGAGTTTCTCACTTTTCCTGAAGAAAATTTTCAACCCAAGAATTTACAAAATGTTCCTTTGAAACCAAATCCTTGTGTGACTGAGAAAATATTTGTGACGGGTCTGGCCAGCCCATATGACCAAAGAAATCTCGAGAGTCGTCATTACGGTCTTGGACCTAGATCCTAAATTATTCAGTTCAAAGAATATATGGATTCAATTGAATGTTATTTTGGTTTACGAACCCATATCTTTTGAAAGTCGATATGACGAATTTTCTTCAATCCCGGAGACCAATAGGTAAGATGCAGGTTGACTTATCTTGTCGCCTAAGTTTTGAATTAGTAAAGTGATAAACATCAGGTACGATGTAGACTGACCTATTTGATAACCTAAAGGTTGCAGATCTGTAAGGTGACAGACATCAAGGAGATATGATGTAAATAAGATCTCGATGAGACGAGATATTTTCCCTATGATGCACATGGATGCAATGACCCACGATGGGCGTGCGGATATTGATAACGGTGAAGTTATATCTTCATGTGATCATATGATAATGAAATGTTATGAATGAGATACTCTTTAGCATAGAATGCAATAGTTGAAGAAAAGGGAAGTGCATGATATCCTTGGGATATAATTTCCCCTTATTATGACATAACGAGAGAGATTACAACTTATCTTTAAGATAGTTGATTATCCGTAAAACCTCCTTAGTAGGTTGGACATGTATAAAGAATGGAGATGCACGATATTCTTTTCAAAGGATATATATGTAAAGAAGCGATAGCATCTCAGATAACGAATCTCTCGTTTTATACCTCAATCAATGAAATTATGCTTGAGCATAATCGATTCCAAGTAATTGAGACTTGGTTAAGCCAATGATAATGAGATTGAGGAATCGTAATCATTGAGATGTGTGAATAGCTAGGATAGCCCTAGCATGTAAATTAAGTATGGAGAAAATATCTCCACAATGAAGACATGGTAATGAGATGCTTGGAATTTAAGTTATGGTGTACAAATGTACTACCCTACCAAGCTATATGACAATAATGACGGTTCTAGTCCTGAGAGTAAGAACCGAAGTATAATGAAAGTAATATTACTTTCTGAGACCATGCTCAAGAAAAAGGGACAAAAGTCAAAAATAGCTGAAGAAATTATGAGCTAAACAATTATGAGATAGCCACAATATGAGATAAGTTTCAGCGATATTATGACTTCGATAAGTAAAGTGATTCCCTTGAAGTAAAGAAGCAGAGAAAGAAACAGATTCATTATTTGAAATGGATCTTAGTACTCTAAATTGTATTGACACAAAATGCTTGTCTTGTGTGTCTTAGAAATTTACAAGCGAGATAGCTTCTATAGACTTTTGCAAAAAGGAAATGCATCCAAGAGGACAAATGAAAAGATTCACATGGAAGAATCTTAAGGTGAATCTAATTGTAAACCTTACCACTCATACTTTTGTGACGATCAATAAAGTGGGATATTAAGTATACCTGACATAGAAATGAAGCAATCATTAAATGTCGAGAAAATGGTAAAGATATTTGACGTCAAGGCAAAAGTATAATACGTCCCTAGCGGACAAAGGATTTTATCCTATGCAAAATTTCAAAATGAATCAATAAAGATTAAGAAGAAATGACGTATATCCAAAAAGGGATATTACAAACGATGGCACTAAATGCCAGTACAAGGATTTTCTCTGGAAAAGAGTTTAAAGTAAGGATATATGAGAGATATATATTCCTAAGATTGATAATGTGAAAAAGGGAATTGAATCATTCATACTGGATCAGAAATGAATGATAGTGTCAGGTACATCACGATCTCTACGATGAAATTAAGTTATCGAGATATTAATATCAAGAATAGGTCGATATAAACCTACCCACAGAGTGCTATTGATAAAAGCATAATAGTACTGACACCGAGAAGGATATAATTAACGAGGTAACAGAAGGCCATAGCAAGGAAACATAATGTCCCAAGGGAAAGGACAATGATGTATGAAATAGATGTTTACTTGAATAAACGGGAACACCGTTGACCAGAGCCTATATTTCAGACCGAAACAGACGAATGAAATCGGGAAGGCTTCGATAGATATGAGAAAAATTTCTCATAATACTTATAATTTTCTGTTCAATATAGGTGTTTCGTTTTCTAACATCGCACAAGTATGCGTAGAAACGATAGAACCCAATTCAGGGTAAACGAATCGAGAAATGAAAATCTCTTCGCCTATACGAGAATTATGGCCATCGCAGGTGTTGCTCGAGTTTAGAATTGGACCTAGAATCGCCCAAGGTTCTAACAAGTGAGTTTGATCATAATATCTATGTGGAACGTAGATATAACTCAAGAAACAGAAGTTTCAAAAATGGATGTCACTCACGTGACTAGAAGCACGGGCATAGCCTCTCCATTGAAATTCTATGCAACGGGATTTTGAATCCTCAATTTCTTAATTTAAGGTTGGCTCATCTAGAACTATCTGTTTACAGATGGTAAGAAAAGAGAGTCTGACAAGTAGAAAGTTAACCCCAAGGCCTACAAGTATAAAGCTCACACAGAAGTATCGACTCTCTTATTATAAACTGGGCATGGGTTAGGACAGTTTTTGGAGGAATTTCTACACCTATGGATGAATGCTCGTAACTATGGAGAGATAGATGAGGATGACATCCAATAAATTATCCATCGTTTGCCAACAGAATGGCAGGATCTTGCAAAAGAAGTATCAAGATAATATCTTCTCCAAGTAGAAAATTCCAAGACTTGGGCAGACTTATCAGGATTTGTCAATAGCCACAAGTATACATATAATACGTAGGGAACGGCATCTACAAGTACTTGTCCTGGTCCCCGGAAAGCTACACAGCAGGGCATAAAGGAATGGTTGTACCCTGATGTTCCAAATGCCGTCCCACGTCCTGTGCCGTCTATTACACCAGAAAGAGACGAGAATGGCAAAAAGGACAGGATCTTATCGCCCTCGAAAATTAGAGGAATTACCGTTATCAAATCGACCTTATCTTCGATAAAAGTAACACACTTCTAGAATCAAAGAAGTAACAGGGAGCAGTGTGACCCCTGGCTATTTGAAAGAGAAATATCGTCGGATATATGAGGTAAAAACGTACCTGGAAATAGACAAGTTTCTAAGCGAAAGGTACGATTCCGACAAAGGCCACTCAGAGACACAGAGTCCTATGATAATATGAGACTCATATGTAAATGGTGGCTTATGTGTAAATGGTATCTGATGTACGAAATCAAAATTTTTTCGAATAAGATATGGTTACTATGAGATTATGGTCATGCCATTCGGACAAGCTAGTACACCAGCCCTATTCATGAACCTCAAAAATCGAGTGTTCCATATGTACACGATTTTGTCTAAATCCTTATGAATGATGTTCTTATCCGTATGAAGGACGAGAAAGGACATAAAGAACATAGAAGGACTGTATTGCGAACATTTAGAGTCGAACAAATTTTGCTAAGTTCAGTATATGAATTTCGGCTTAAAGAAGTAATATTCCTTAGACACATGATGTCTTCCGAAGGAATCAAATTAACATGGATAAATGAATGTGAGGCCACTTATTAAGGTGAGAAAGATGATAGTCAACGCACCGCGATGACTTAGACCTCATAAATAGAATTACCCAACTTATGACTTGAAATAGCAGCAATGGTATAAGTACCAAGGTTTTGGAGACATTTCCTATATGGAATAAGTTGTGAGATCTCCACAAACCATAAAAGTTTGAATTATTTCTTCGAGCAAGAGACTTAAAAATGAGATAGAAAAGAGGACTCGAATCAATAAAAGATTCCAGTTGTGATATAAATTATCACCTATAAGGGCTGAAGGGTTTTAAAGAGGCGCCTGACAATGTCATATTGTCTAAGGAAAGGTTATATATATATTTCAAGCAAGGATAAGCTTAGAAATGAAATCATGAATGAAGCTCATGATATTCCTCATACCGCCCACCCAAGCAGCACTAAAATATATATTGATTTACGAAAAAAAAAAAATTAGATAAGTAAAGAATGAAATGAGCTATAACCTCATTGACGAGCATTGTCTCGGTTATAAGAGGTGAAGGCACTATAGCAATGACCTTATAAGAGGTTATAATCTCTAATGAGATACAAATGAAAATGAAATGACATAGCAATGGATTTTATGACAGGTTTTGCCAAAGTCATAAAGAAATAACACTACTATATGGGTAGTAGTGGTTTGACTCACCAAAAATGCACATCTCTGTCTATTCAGATGACTCAGAGATCTGATAATTTATCTCAGTCGTACCTAAAGGAAATCGTATCTTTACAAGGGGTCCCAATACCTATCACTTCAGATAGAGATTCCAAGTTTACCCCTAGTTTTCGAGCTAACTCACCAAAAAGGGGGTTATGCACGATATTAAACCTTATCGTAGATGTCCCCTCACGGACAGATGGACGATAAAAAGGACAATATGAATATTTAAAGATACGATGAGAACATTCATGTTAAATCAAGGTGCAAGTGGGAACATGTTTTACCACTTATTAAGTTTACGTACAACCATAACTGTCAAGCAACGATTGACATCGCCACACGTGGCAATATATGGAAAGAAATATCGACCACCACCTTATTTTAATAAAGTAGGTGAGAGAAGGTATAAGGTCTTGACATCGTAAATGAAATGATAAAGATATTTGCCAAATAAGGCAAAGACTGAGAGAAGCTCAGTACAGACCAAAGTCTTACGCTGGTACGCGTAGATCTGAACCGTATTTTAAATGCGAAAATAAAGTTCCTTGAGATTTCTCCATCGAGGGAAATTATAAAGTTCAAAGTCAAAGTACAAGGAATGTTGAGATCACGTATTTATGAGACCTTACGAGTATCCTAGAAATAAAAGGCCCAGTAGCCTATAGTTTGGTACTTCCACCAAAAATTTGGGGAATGTACATAATGTTTTTCCACGTGTCGCAGCTAAAGAAATATTAATATGACCCAAATCACGTAATTTATCATAATGACGTGATCTTTAACTCAAATATGAGTTGTGATGAACATCTACGACTATTTGATCGTATGATTCAATGATTAAGAATTTAATTGGGTCTTTGATGAAAATCCAATGGAGAAACCATGGACAAAAGAAAATCACGTGGGAATTTATGATGTTATGGTGCTAAGATACCCCGAACTTTTGAGGTATGCAAATTTCGGGACGAAATTTCTTTAAGGGGGGTGGAATGTAATACCCCGATTTATTAAAAACCAAATTACGATAATTAATATCGTAAATTAGGGTTTTGTCTCGATTATTGAATTATTAAAATATCGAATAATGATTTCGATTATCTTTGGAATAATAAATTCCTATGTTTTATTCACAAATGAATGTGAATTGAGAAATACGAATATATAACGTATTTCAACAGTATTATTTCAACGTCGATTGCGTATCGATAATTGAAATTTCATAATCTTTTCTAAGTGTTTAAGCTTAGAATTAAATTCCATTATTATTGAAATAATTTAATAAAGTGATTACAGCTTTATTACGATCATTTTGAGATGAGTCGATAATTAACGTTTTGAAACGTTTCAAACGTTAACTTTTTAAGATGACTTGAGAATCAAGTCTAACGATCAAGGAATTATGATATTTAAATTCCTATGATTATTTTATATTATTAGAATATTATTTAGCATTGAAATAATGCTACAAAATTTTGGAATTATATTTTTGATTATTTAAGATTCTCGAAAACCCTAAATCGAGAATTAGGGTTTTCTACTTATGGATTGATTCCAATAATTTTTCCTATGATATAATTTATCATCTAGGATATATATTATGCTATATATCTACTTATAGCATGAAAATCAATATTTTGGGCATAAAGATTTGAAAGTGCCGTGAATTACTATGTGTGATAACATATGATTTATTTTTTTATCATCCAATTTGTGATATTTCTTAAGTGTAGTATTAATATACACTTACCAAGTAATATATGTGTAGATGAAAATACACTAACAATATGTTTATATAAGAGCCGATTATTTTGACTTATGTACATTAAATTGGATCTTGATTTTAATACACTTGAGTGTATAATATTTGGGGAAGAGTGTAATAAATACACTTGTATACAACATGAAAAATCTGAAAATATTTCTCTCCCTCCATGCGCAAGTTGACGGCAATGCTTAGAGTAAGAGAAAAAAATTCATTTTGTTAATTCCCAAAACTTTATTAAAGCCTTGCAAGTAGTTACTACCTTGTAAGAGATATTTTATTACATGACCTAAGCCTTTGACTATCTCAAATTTGTTTGTGTATTGCTTTGTATTTGAGGGAGCCGAGAGAGTGTTTATGTGTGTATGTATTTTATTTCTTTTATTTACTTAAGTATATTAAGTCTTAAGCACACAAACACTTAACACTTTCATTCTCTCCCAAAACATAAGAACCGAGAGCATTTCTTTTGAAAAACCAAGTTTCATCTTCTTCCATTCTCTCAAATATCTTGAGCTCTATTTATCGTACAACCGATCGATACCGTTAAAAAGGTTAGATATCGAACGAGCTTCGATTATACATTAAGATTTTAATTATCCAATGGTTAGATTTTAATATAAAAGCATGTGTTCTTATGAATAAAATCATGCAAGCATGCTTTATTGTTTACTAAATATGCTACATATGATTATATGTGCATATTGATGATTTATTTCAAAGCTAAGCATATTTTATAAATTATTTGATAATGATCGAAAATTTCTAAGGTTTGATTTAATGTTGGATTCATGTTATTTATTAGCTAGGGATCACATTGTGATTAAATGAGAATTTTTAAGAATCATTTGCTATAGTTTGGGAAACTGCCGAAAATAAGAAAAAAATGTATGTTGATGTATAAATTTTTGTCTAAATGATATGATAGCATATTATTGATCTAGGGTATTGATTATGGACTATATGAATTTATTAGAATTTTTGGAGTAAATATGCTAAAATTTTTCTAAATGGCCGAGAGCCATTGTGTAGGATTTGATAGTTGTGTGTTGATATAGTTGAATATTATGATGTATTAGTGCTATATGATAGCATATAAGCATAGTGTAATTTTATTAGATTTTATAAAAAAATTGTTTGGTATATATATACCTATAGTAGCCGTGAGCTACATTTGGTTATTTCTTGGTGTATGGTTTGATTTTATTAAACCATAGGTTATAATTATGTTATATATTGATATTTGAGGCTTGTGTATAAATATTAGAATTTTTGGAAATTTATTGGTATTATTTTTATAAATACCGTGAGCCTATATAGTGATATAGGTGAGTTCCAAATTTTTTCTATAGTGTTATTAATACATATTAATTATCATAGTGTAAAATAATACACTATATGAATTTAGAGAAATTTTTGGAACAAGTTTGGAAAATATTGTGAGATAGCCGTGAGCTATAAGTGAAAATAAGGAATTTTAATTCCTTTTGATCAAGAATAATAATTTATTATATGTCTAAAATTATATTAGACATAATTGAATTTTGAGATTTATTAAACATAGAATATTATGTTTAAGACGAAACGTTATATTAGTAACGTTAAAAGCATAAAATAATGCTTAAAGTATTAAAAGATTAATATTGAAAGAAAATATTAATCAAGTTTATCGATTTGCGTGAAAAATTGAAGATTAAAGATTTATGGGAAGAAATCGATTGAAAATCGATTTATATTGAATTTATTCATAAAAAGGTGTTTTATCAAAGATTTATAACGAAAAGTCGAAATGGTTGACTTTCGAAATTAACGTACGAAATACGTTCGTTAAATACGCTAATACGTGAAAAACGTATTACTTTATCTGAATATCTCAATTGTGAGAAAAGATTTCAGAATTGAAATCATTTTATTGAATAACGTTAATTATTTAACCTAAAAGGTTAAAATGAGACTGTAGATCATATTACGTCTCTCTCGAAATACGAGAATTATTTTTATTGAAATACGCGTAGAAACGACGTATAAAGTTTATTAGAACTTCGAATTATTATTCTATTTATCAAAATTGAATGAACTTTGAAAATCTCGAAAAGCATGCCAACGTGCTAAACGTAAAATTTTGCGTAAAGGTGGGACGTGGAGGCTCACACGCAACCAGAGGAGAGCACGCGTATCGAAAATCGAAGTTCAAAAGTAAAGGTGGGCTTTACTATACTCAAACTGGTAGAATTTACCAAATGATTTATTTATGATGCTTTATTGCAAGCAAATATTTATGAAATGATTTATTTAATTACACCCCAAATGTTTATGTTTTATGTATGAATCCAATCCATGATTGTTGATGCATAATGTTGGGTAGCTCCCACTTTATGATATGCTTGAATTCGTATTCTTGGAAGTACCCCCAAGAATGATGGAGAATTCGTATCCTGTGCTGAGATGGCCTGGATTTAATGCACTGATTATTTTGTAACTGTGTGCTGAAAGGGTGCTCGGCCGGTCACGGCGTCTGTGAGAGGAGGCCTCCTCTCCAGCGCAGGGAATTGTTGTGGAATGAATTATTGTGGTGGATATGGATCATACATACAAGGAAAATGTCTGCGCAGACGAATCTTTATGGAAAATGAAAGAAAATATTTAGTAAGCACGAATATTTCAAATTAAAACCTCGTGTTATTCTTGAGATGGGCGAGTAATTCAAATGTGATAAATTATTTTGGCATGAGCCACTGAGTGCAATCTTGTACTCAGCCCTGCATATTTGTTTTTAAATGTGCAGGTTGAGCAGATGATGGATGGAGATGTGTCGGAGCAGTCGGAACCCCTTTTGAATACGATATACATTAGAAACCTTGAATACACATCGTCATATGTGTATTCACTCGTTTTTCCGCTGCAATTGAATTAATTTATCTTATGATGTTGATTAGTTGAATACTTCTAAACATATGAGTCTTGTATATATATTGGATAAAGTTTCCTTAATTATTATTCCAAGTATTAGCCCTGCTAAATTGTACTTAGGATTTAGGGGCTGTTACAACACTACTACCCATATAGCAGTGTTATCTTTTGACTTTAGAAATTCTATCTCAGAATCTATTGTTATGTCATCCCATAGGATTATTAATACAATGCCTTTATTTACAGGCAATTGAGATGATGTTCGACAATTTCTATCTTCATCTTCTTAACTCTTCGACGAGTTTTTCTTTTATGCAAGGATTTATCATTATTTAGACTGAATTTTTCAACATAGAACATCAGCCACTATATTTACCTTTTGTAGGTGATAATTTATATCACATTCATAATCTCTTACTAATTCGAGCCACGTCTCTTGCTCGAAGAAGCATCTTAAATTCTTATGATCTATGAAGATCTCACACCTCACTTCATAAGGGTGATGTATCAAACTTTAATACGGGTATTACTGTTGCTACTTTTAAATCGTGAGTTAGGTAGTTTTATTCATGTGGACTAAGTTGCTGTAATGCATAGGCTAACACCTTTCTCTCTTGCATTATCATACTGTCTAGTCAATCTTCGGGAGGCTCACCTCGCATTTATCAATCCAAGTAAACTTTATTCCTTTTTGAGTAACTATATCGTTGTCCTTGCTATCTCAGAGAATCTTTAATAAATTTTCTATAGCAGCCAGCGAATCCCATGAAACCTTTGCTCTCGTTTGGGTCGTTGATTGCTTCTATCCTCGCATTGCTTTTATCTTCCGCCGGATCCACATGGATTCCTTATGAGGACACGATGTGTCTAAGGATTTTTATTTCTTTAAGTCGAATCTGCCTTAAAATAACTTGGCGAAAATTTGTTTGACTCTTGATGTCTGCAAGATAGTTCTCAAGAGTGCTCTATACTCTTTCTTGCCCTTCGATTAGATGGGAATGTCATCTATGAAGATTTAAGACAATCTATCTTAGTATGCGCGGAATGCTCGATTCTTGAGGTTTATAAACACGGCTAGCGCATTAGTTGGTCCGAATAGCATAACTATAACTCATAGTAGCCACCTCTTGTTCGGGAAGCCATTTTGGGTACATTGTTAACTCGTGCCTTAAATTGATTATAGTCCAATTGAGATCGGTTCTCAGGACAACTCTTGTTCTTTTCCACTGACCGAATACTCGTCTATCCTTGGTAATGGATTATTATTTCTCGATAATCTATATACTTTCTTAATGGCTATCTTTCTTCTTGACAAATAAGTTGGGTGTTTCTTAAGGTGATACACTAGGTCCGATGAAACTTGGATTTTATAGCCTTTAAATTTGAATCTTTGTCCTTTCACTTTCCTTGAATTCATTAGATAAAGGTACTTTTAACTTGGTTTAATAATGGTTCTAACTCGATAGTAGAATTCTAGCTGCTTATCAGGGGTAATCTTGCTAAGTTGTCGGGGTATATCTAGAAATTCTCGAAAAATTTCACATCCTCTACCTTCATTTCGCTTTCCATCCTTTTCTTAGATAAGCAGGAATGCTCGACATCCCTTCTTGTTTAATAATCCCCTTATTTGTAGTGTGGGTATGGTTGGAATTTCCTTCTCCATGTGGATTCCATAGAAACTCGTAACTTCTTATCCGGAGAAATGGAACGAAATTTCCCTTTCCTTGTACAGGATTGTGGAATGGTTTTCGACTAACCAATCCTTTCTTAGGATTATCTCTATGTCTCATATAGGTACTATGTTCAAGTCTTAAGTGATTCTAAGTTCAATTCTAAGTTCGAGTAAATTCGTATGGCGACCATGATCCTTCTTTTAAGTGAAGAGATTCTCATTCTTTGATTTGCTTATTCTGATTTGAGCTCTAACGTATCCACGCATGCTCTTACTATTCTTGTGATAATGAAATGTGAAGCACTTTTCCTCGAACCACAGTATTTTAGGTATACTGAGAAGTTTTCTCATCCCTACCATTCTTTCCTGGTTTTTGTTCATTCTTGACATTATCATACTTTCTTAACCAGTATGAATGATTCAGCTTCCTTCTTCCTCTTTATCGTTCCTTAGAATATATCTTCCATATATTCTTTCTTTTAAAATTCTTTCAAGAAGAATCCCTATATTAGCATTTATTATGCTATTATGCGTAATATCCTTTTTGGATATACGTCATTTCTCTTAATCTCCATTGGTTTGACTAAGTGGTTTCGCATAAGTTAAAATCCCTTGTTTGCTGAGAACGCATCATACTTTTGCCTTGACGTCATATATCTTTACTATCTTCTCGACACTCTACGTTTACTTCCTTTCAATGCTAAGGTACCCAATATTTCACCTTATGGGTCATCTCATAAATATGAGGAAACTCTTTTCAATTAGATTCACCTTAAGGTCCTTCCTTGTGAATTCTTTCCTTTATTCGCTTGAGCATATTTCCTTCGCAATTTTCTTTAAAAGTTATCTCACTTGTTTAATTACTAAATCACGCATAAGGTGAGCGTTTTGTCTCTATAAACTCAGGGTACGACGGTTTTATCTCAAATATCAAATCTACTTCTTGATCCACTTCTTTCCTTCAAAGGATTTGCTTTACTTATCGTAATCAAACTGTTTGCAAAACTTATCTCATGTTCTGGCTATATCATAACTGCATAGCTGGTAATTTCCTCAGCTATTCTTAACTCTTGCTCTTTTTCTTGAGCATGATATCCGAAAGTTATATTACTTTTATACTTTGATTCTTACTTTTAAGATCAAGACCGTCATCATTACAATCTAGACTGGTAAAGTAGTATGTTTGTACATCATAACTTATATTCCAAGTACCAATGTCCTATTGCCAAATCTCAACTTCGGGGTATCTCTCTCATTCTTGGTCTAAAACTAGGAATAGCCTAGCTATTCACATATCTCATTATTTGATCCGTTGATCATACTATCTTTGGTTTAACCAAAGTCTCAAATTTTTGGAATCAATTCCACTTAAACATAATCTTATTGATTTAGGGATGAAGCGAGACACTTATTAATGGAGATGCTTTCACTTCTTTATATCCATCAACCAGATCTTATTCATCTCCACACTTTTTAACAGTCCGACCTTCTAACGAGGTTTTTAAGGACAATCAACTATCTTCTGAGATAAGTTGTATTCTTTCTCATTCTGACATAATAAAGGAGGGTATATTCGAGGATCTCATACACTTTTCTTTACTCTATTCCAACACTAAATGCTAAAGAGTATCTCGTTCATAACATAGTTTTCATATACTCACATGGAGGTATAACTTTCATCATTATCGATATTGGGAAAGCCCATCAAGGTCGATCCACCTATGTGTATCATAAAATATATCTCGTCTTATCGAGAACTTCTTTACATCATATCTTGATGTCTATTACCTTACTGATCTGAAACTCTTTAGGTGACAAGATACGTCAACCTGCGTCAAACTTATTGGTTTCATAGATCGAAGAAAATTTCATCATAACAACTTTCAAGAGGTATGGTTTCACCATTTAAGATGACAACTTTGAAGGTTTGAATCAACATGTTCTTTGAACTGAATAATTGGGAGATAGGGTCCGAAGACCAGAATAACGAGTACTGAGATTGCTTTGATCATATGGGATGGCCAGACCCGTCACAAATACTTTCTCAGTCACACAAAGCTTGGTTTCAAAGATCACTGTATAAAATTTTGGTTTTGTAAACTTCTTTCAGAAAAAGTGAGACACGCAGGTGATTTCTCAATTGAAACTAGATCATAGAGTTAAACTCAATGATAGAAATTGAGTAGATCTTGAAACCTTATACAACTCGTAATAGGTTATCAACAAAAGTTCTCATGTACGTCATAGCTCTTCTTATACTACTGGGAATCTTAGTTTCTAGCAGCATTCTAATAATCTTGCTATACTATAAGGTTTTCGTTTTATGGCATCATAGGACTAGTCTTTAACTGATTCTCAATAATTCTGAAGAAGGAATCAAAGATTCGGTCCTTCATAAGAAATATAGTACCCTGTGATAGGAGTACGTAGGCGAAAACCGTTCGTAAATCGGAATTCAAACGAGGGAGAACGAGCTAAAGTCAAAACACTGCGCAAGACAGTTTTGCTGGCGCCGAAATCAGGCAGCCAAGGTTGAACTGAATTGCTAAGATCTAAATTAAAGAGGTCGACGCTAAAGTCGAAGCTGGCAAGGTCAATGTCGAAGTCGAGCATAAAAATGCCGTCGTGGTTCACTTGATACTTCTTTCTTTTCGTTTTGAAAACTTGTAATGTTTTCACTGATCTTTGTTCTCGTTCTCATGTCGACACTTACTTTCGTATTCGAAAAGAACTAAAGTTCTCAGATTCTTACTTCTATGTTCTCGCGATAAGTGATCATGCTTCTTATCACGTCTATGTTCTTTTGGGATATCATACTCATCAGTGAAATAACTTCGAAATTTGAATTAAACATTTCAAAACTGTAACATAACTCATGCTTTCTTTGAATTTCAAGAATTCAACATATAACACTTTTGACATATCAATGTCAACACTTTCTCATATAACATCATCATAACATAATCATAACATTCTCCTTATAACATCATCAAACATCATAATATGTTGGTAATGATCCAACAATTATCAAAAAAAAAAATCCTTATTGAATTCCACGAATTCAAAGGTTTTTCTTTTGACATATCTATGTCAATACCGTCTCACGTCACTTTCAACTCTTCACAACATAAAACATCATTGCAACCTTTGCAATTTCTTTTACTTTCAACAATCTTTATTCATAACTTTCATTCACGTAACATTCTCTTTATATAACATTCCTCCTCATAAACATTCCTTCTCATCATTATTCACTACTTTCATTCTTAAATACCTTTCATAATTTTTATCTCTTTGGAAATATCATTTTCCATGTTCAAACTTCTTATTCCAAAATTTTGAGAAAGGGGCATGTACTTTCAAACTTTTTCATTTCCAAAACCGAGAAAATCATTTACTCAACGCTTATTAAATCTTTTAAGTTTTCCATGAATATGTAGTCCCATACCTACATATTCTTGGAATCACTTTGAGTTTTCCTCAATATGCGGTCCCATACCGCATATTCTTAGAATCTCTCTAATTCTAACTTTCATTTTTTTGAAAATTCATTTCACTTTAATAACTTTCACTTTCCAACTTCTTATCTTATTCTCAAAACTGTGAGAAAATCATTTACCTTTTTCCCGGTTGAGCTTGATGTGATGGAGTGTTGAGCATAGTCGGCTGATCCCTAGAAGTCTTAGTGACTCTATCTATACTCAACTTTTGAAAGAAGTTTTGGGTTTAGGGTACGACCCGCTCTGATACCAACTGTAACAGCCCGCCTTTTCAAAGTACGGATTAACGGGACTGTTACTAATTACGGGGATTAACAACAGGAACAAAGACTAATTATGGAACTACGAAGTATATGATGAACAAATTTCCAAAACTTCATACCATTTAATGTGACACACATATCGTACATCTGGCCGAATCAATAGACTCTTGACTAAAGGGTTCAACTCGAAACATAACCTATATAGCTCTGCCGCGGAAAGACGTGTGATTACACATATGACGATATGTAATCAAGGCTATACTTATCAACGACAGAAGACTCCAACTGCTCAACACTTCAACATCCACATCAACTGCTCAACCTGCACATTTAAAAACAAATATGCAGGGCTAAGTACAAGAATGCACTTAGTGGGCTCATGCCAAAACATTTTCTTTAATTACACCGCCCGTAAGTAAGATACAGGGTTTTAGTTGAAAATGTCTTGTGCTTACTAAAACATTTTCTCATTTTCAAAAGTCGTCGGCGGACATATTTTTGTCTGTATGATCCATATCGCCAGTATAGTAATATCATAACATCATCACATAACGTCATCACATAACATCATCACACGTTGGTAGCGAACCAACAACTTTCAATATCATCATGCCGCCATAACTCCACATATAGTATGACATCACATCGGGATCATCATCGTTGGTAGCGAACCAACAACTTTCGATATCATCATGCCAGCCAACTCCACATATAGTATGACATCACATCAGGATCATCATACGTTGGTAGCGAACCAACAACTTTCAATATCATCATGCCAGCCAACTCCACATATAATATGACATCACATCAGGATCATCATACGTTGGTAGCGAACCAACAAATTTCAATTCATCATTCCAACCAACTCCACACATAACAATATCATATCAAATTAATCTGGCGGTATTGCGATCCGGCTTAGGAACAAATATTGATTTCTCATAAGTCGGGGAGCGACCCAACAACTGATTCACTTTCATAGCCCAACAACATGATAGGATCATACATAAAAACATAAATACTTTGGGCAGGTAATCATCATTTCTCAACTGAAAGCTTGTAAATAAATACTTTGCATTTGGCAAAATAAATAAAAGGGTTTTCGAATAAAGCCCACCTGGTACGTAGCTTTTCAATAAAAGTTCCTTTCTAACGTCAACGCTCAAGTCCACGTCCCACCTTAACGTAGGAACTTATTTTAGTACATTGGTCACGTTCGATAGAGACGAACATAGTCTATAACGTTCTATGCTGATTACGAACTTTCTTAACATATAAGAGATATTCTACCTTTTTAGTATATAATGTACGTTTTAATGTACTTACGTAACGTAAGTTACCTTGTTACTAAACGTACTACGTCACATAGATCACGTATTATCGAATTATGTGCCCTTTGACCTTGGTCAACGTTTTTGGTCAACAATTTTGACCAAGTCAACCTTTAGTCAACATTTTTGACTTTAGTCAACTCAAAGTCAACATTTTGACTTTTTCAATTTCTTATGAAATTTTTGATTTTAATGTACAATTCTTGTTCCAAAAATTCCTATAAAATCATACTATGTCCAAAACATTATTTTAGAATATTTTATGTAATTATACTTGATAAAATAAATTTATAACATTAATACATAGGGTATGATTTTCGATCAACACATTAACCAACTAAACATTTTCAAAAATTCCATAATTTCACATAACACTTAATCATCCTTAATTATCCTTATTATAACATAATTTTATTTATTATGAACTATTGAATTTAATTTACCTAAGTCATATTCAAAATTTTTGACTTAGGTCCAAATAATTTTTTTAAATTTCAATAAATTCACACAACCATATATTATGAATCTATATCATCAATATGACATGATAACACTTAAATATGGATCATATCTCAATATCATATCATATATTATAATTTTCGAAATTCATGAACTTAGGTACTAAAGTTTTCCAAAAATTCTATATAAATTCATATAAGCTTATTTAATACCTTAGATTATTATTTCATGCTCAAATCAACATTTAAAAATCATAATCATCATCATATGGTTCCCTCAAGTTTTCGGTCCTTTTCTAAAGTTTAATAACATGATTAATTTTGTGATATAATTATACTACATGCTCAATAATATCATATAACATAATATCTAAACATCTTAGCATAAGTTATATAATTTTCGAAAATGTCATGAACAACATAAGCTTATAACATGAATTCTAACGGATGAAAATCAAAAATTCTAGCATGTATACGAAGCATATAACGTTTCTAACCTTTTAATCGGAGTCGATTTAATCGGCGAAGGTTTATTTGTCTAAGGTTTGGGATCAAACTTTGGAGAACACTCTCAAAATTTCCTCACTAATTTTCGGTGGTTTGGGAAGCTAAATGGAGAAATGAAATGATCATGTTATATTTATAGACTCATCCCACTTGTGTAGTAATTATTACATGAAAATATCAATTATACACTTGCTAAAATTTGTCAAAAGTTTCGGCTATCAACTTGTATAAAAGACAAAAATTTCTAATCTTATCTTATACACTTTACTAAATATCTTATTACATAATCAATACACTTATCTATCATTTTTAAAGAAAGAAGAAAATCTTTCTTTCTTTTGTTTACAAAAGTGCACGGCACTTTAATTCATCAAAGGATAGCTTTTGATTGTTTTGATAATTATATATATTAATTATACTTTGGATAATCATTATATATTATATTATCACCTAAAACATGTACATTACTTTTAATACTTATGTAACAATTAACTACTTTAGACTATATATATATAGGTGTCGGCTCCCCTTTAGTTAAAGGAATAAATTTTATTAATTTACATTATCATAACCTTCAATAATACCTTAGGATAAAATTATATTTGAAAAGTCAAATATTGCAACTATAGTCTAATGTCATTTTCAAAGTTAGAAACAAAATCTTCCAACCTTAATTTTTGTCAAATGTTTCGGCCATTAGTGTCCAAGGCCCTTAGTTACTTGTTTAATTTTCTAACTACCACTACTTTACACCTAATACATGATAAGATACAACTCATACTATCTCATTAATTGTAGTATGATATTTGTGAATTTTATCACATAAAATAACACTATTTTCGCCACTTATCCTAAGGTTGGCACCCCACTGCAAGTTGATATACAACTCACATTATCCATAATAATATCATATTACTATAATTAATATCATATATTATTATTTAGATAACAATTAAAATTAATTAATGCCATATATAAGCATTTTAGAATTATGATTCTCAATTGCTAACATTTATTTTCTTGTAACAAATGGCTAATACATAGTTATGAGACCCATTATAACCATAGATGATGAAATTAATCATAGAAAAGTATTTAAAATAATTTAGATTTCAAAAACCCTAATTTCGAATTATATAATTTGAAAATTTCAAAATGTGATACATTCTATTCTTAAATTTTCTAGCATTATTTAATGATAAATAATGCTCTTTTATAATAAAATAATTATAGAATTTGAATTTTATAATTCCAAGATCATTTGCTAAAGTTATCGCATTATCTCTAAAACCCGACGTTTGAAACGTCTCAAAATTCCATAGGCTAATTATCTCTAAACGTTTAATATAAAGTTGTAACAACTTTATTTATTCCTATAATAATAGAATTTGAAATTAAGCTTAACGACTTAAAAATCTTGTAAGACGAATGTGATTAATTTATCCAACGTTAGAACATTAAGTTCGAAGGAATATCGAAATTATATTCCTTAATTCACTAAGCATCAGTTAATATCACACAGAAATTATCCAATTATGCTTGGTCAATGTCAAGTGTTGACTAATTAAGATTTTAATTATTGAATTAATAATACTAATTACGGAATTTATTATCGTAATTTATTATTATAACTACGGGATATTACAAATAAAATTTGTGTTATTGATTGCAGTCCAACAATCTGTGGTGAGGGAAACTCTTCCAATCCCTTTTCTCCTAAAGAATGACTTCAAACTTTCCCTCCGCTCGATAAACAACTTCACGCAATCTTCCCTAATTGTCCTTCTACTTGGAATAACAAATTGCGGACATATCCATGCAACAAACTTCCTAAAACCTTCTTTCTCGACAAATTTGAAAGGAAGCTTATCAAGTATGATCATCTCGGCGAGAGCCAATCTACTCTCTACTGGATCAAAACTCCAACTAATTAAAGATCCCGTTCCATCTGTAGCACCACCAGGTTGGAAGCTCAGTATTTTATGACTAGCTGCTTCCTGATGTTTTTTCAAACAGTTGACAGTATGGTTTTTCAAACCAGTTGTGCCATTTTTGTATGTGTCAGCTACAATCAAAGTGCCGCACCGATTGCATTGAGCTTTCGTACATTTAATAGGTGGATCCCCATCTTCAATCTCCACCACCCTTGCCAATGCGGGGACCTTCTATCTGTATTTCTCCGTTTCTTTGGATTCGTGGTGGTGTTCTTAGACTGTTCCACAGTATGTGGTTCCCCGCCCATCTCAGTAGTATCAACCTCATCATCCACAAGTGCATTGCTTGCTTGTTGTGTATGAGTTAGATCTTCAGATAAGAGCATCTACAATAATTTAAAGACCAAATCATCAAATGGAGAACAAACTGAATATTAGCAATACAAGAAACCATTGAATATCAGCAATACATGAAACCTGGCTACTAAGTACTAACTGAAAACTATAAATCTATTCAAAATTTAGAATTGTGAATATGTGAAATATTATTTAGGAAGATAGGTGGACCATCTAAATATAACTCCTCGATTGAAGTTTAATTAAGGTGAAAAATGTGTAGTAACCCGAAAATCTTATAGTATTAAGTTGAGCCTAATTAAGTATAATAAGGGGCTTAGAAGCTATTTAATTCATAAGAATTTATAAAGATGCATATGATGGATTATTAATCGATAAAAATTCGATTATTTCTTAATTGAGGAATATGAGATTTGAAAACTTAGAGAATTCTTAGAAATGAGTTTTATTATGATAAAATGTAAATTTTGTGATTATTAATGTGTGTTTGAATGAAAAATGCTATTAAATAGAAATTATGTTATAGAGTGCATTAATTATTTTTATGTGGAAATTTTTCTTATAAAATGAAATGAATCATTGTTTAAGCTATTAAATTGCTTGAATAAATTTATTTTATTAATATTTAGTGATAAAAGAATTATTTGGTGTAATTTTCGAAAATTAAGAAGCATTAAAATAATTAGTTGAATTTTTACATATGAAAGAATTTAAATTGTGCTATATGAATTTAATTTCAATCATGGATATAAATTGTTTTAAATTTTATTAATTATTAGAAATATAGTTCTAATAATTAAAATATACTAAGGTATAACCTTAGTAAAATTTGAGGTGTAATTATAATTTATTGAAATTAGTGCAAAATATTAATGAAATGGAAGTAAAATTCACATTAAATATACATAAACCTTCTAGAAATTTTCTAATAACATAAGATCACCATCAACCTCATTTTCCCTCAAATTTTCGACACTCACACACAAACACACACTAAAAATTTAATTTCAATTTTAATCCATAATTAAGTAGGAAATTGGTGGAAAACTACTTCAAGTAAGGTAATTACTTCATTTAAGCAAAGTTTCTATGATTTAAATTGATGAATATTATGTTCTACACACCTAGGGTTTTTGAAAATGTGAAGGTGTGATTATGGTTGATTTGTTTAATTTTTGTTATGTTTATTGAATTAATTATGTTTATGAAGCTTAATTAACATATGCTATGGTTTTAAATTCTTTAAATTCATGAAATTGAAAAAATTAAAGAATCCTTCATGAACCCTAATTTTTGTATATGAATGATATGATATGATTTAGTTGAATTGAGTTTAAATATATGTTTAGGAATGAATATAAACATCATATGATTAAAGAAATCAAAATTAATTCATGTTTGATTAATTTCCTAAAATTTTTGAAAATAAGGAATGATAGGAACTTAATGATTTTGATTTTATTTGATCCATTTGACATGATAAGTATGCTTAGGGATATAAATAATGCATAAAATGAATTTATGAAAATTTAATTCAATCATATATAAAATGCCCTAATTTTCGAAAATGAAGGGGAAGACTTGAACCTTGATTTCTTGATTTTATTTGATGTATTTGATATGATATTTGAGATCTATGATAAAAATAATGCTTAATTTGAATTTATAAGAATTTATGGACATGAGGTGTGAAAACTAGAAAATTAAAGTTTAGTATAAAGTTATGATTTTATGTGATGAAATTTGGTTAAGATTTGAATGGATCATGGACTAATGATCATTGATGCTAAATGAGTATAATTATGAGAAATTTAATGTTAAATGGAATTTAGAGTGTAAAACTCTTGAAATTTTCTATATATGTAGTTGAAGGGCATTAGGCGATTAAAGTGTAAATGAATGAGTTTAAGTTTGTTTTAAGTTCCTAAATGCATATTTAAGTATATGGTGATGATATTGGGAGTTTGGGATGATATTGGATGAGTTTGGATTAATTGGGCTATTCATATTATAAACGTTACTCTGCCGAAAATTCGGTAGAAATTGTTTATTAATAAGACGTTATGAGAAATTAAATAATAGACTTATGATAAATAAGTGAAATGTGATTACTTGAAGTTGTTTAACTTCTTTGAATAGCATGTTACATAGTTATCTAGGAATTTAGTTATTAAGAAATTAGTATAAAGTAATAAAATAAGCTTAACCTAATCTTAGATTAGGCAAAACTTAGATTTAGTGATAATATGTTTCATGGAGTAATGAATTTTGCTAAATTCAATAATAATCTTGTTTTACAAGGAACGAGCAAAGGAAGACAAGAAGTGAAGGAAGAAGAAACAAATATTCTGGAGTAAACAATTCAGGTGGGTAATGCTTTACAAAACAATTTGAATGAAATTAATGTTATGCTTTGAAATTATTGATATTATGAAAGTATTTTCAATTACCACATTATGAATATGTTGAAAATTAATGTTTTACCACATTGTGGGTATGACGGCGAATTACCTATCTACGGTAGAAAAACATTATGTACTGTGCACAGGTTTATGGCTGTGAGCTTGCAAATGTAGGCCGGCCATGGTATTGGGGAGGAGGCCTACTTCCCATTACCGGATGACGTAGATAGGGTATGATCGTAGTTGAGATCCTTCGGGACCAACTCGGGTATGTGATGCCGGTATGTTCAAAAATGAAATTGTGGTGATATGATATTGAAAGTTTCTTATGAAACAATTATTCAAGATGTTTATTCAATGTTTACTTAAATTGAAATTATAAGTTTGAAAACTTTGTTGACAATTACCCACTGAGTACTCTTTGGTACTCATACCCGAAAAATGTTTTATTTGGTGCTGGTTGAGAGTGGAAGAGATGTGGCTTGGACTAAGCTTAGTTGACTCCTTTTTGGTTGTAAATAGTTGAGCCTGAATGTTGTGTCTTCATACATAACATTCGCTACTCTTCCGCTGTCAACTTTTGAAAACTGAAAATCATACTTTTGAGAAACTTTGTAAATGTTTCGAATATGTATATTTATGTATTGTGGAGGCTGTGCCCTCACTTATTGTTATTGTTGTTGTTGGTTATCTTCTGTATGCAGGTTGGCTTATCCATATTCTAGGGGTTATATAGCCCGTCTGTCGAAAATTCATTTCCATTAAACTTGTTCATTTGTCCAAAATTTTAATGTCTTAACCAGTCACGACCTGATTAGTTAGTTAATCTCATAATTAATTAGTTGGGTCGTAATAGAGTGGTATCAGAGCAGTTGTTCGCTCTGGTCCTGTGAATTTTCTTTCTTGAGCCAACCTGTTCTTATAAACCTTGAGTTATTGATAAGAGCTCAGTGTTCCAGTCCATCTCTTCAGCTCAACCAGGTAAAGTAAATTGTGAATTATGTGTAGAAGTGAATATGTATGCATATATTGAAAATAGTTCTAGAGTATGGTGAATTATTGTGATGTAGCTGATCGCTCCCTTTTCACACGTAAAGGTGTATATAGAAGGTAAGTCGAGTATCGTATCCACGAGGATTGTATGTCTGAAACACGAAGCTAGCTCAACGATAATTCATCATTATTCAAGCACGTAAAATGGGTGAGAGGTTTAAGGGCTTGAATTTAATCCAAAGCAAAGCGTAACCATGCGAAAAATAAAACAAAGCAATAAACACACGGAAGATAAAGCAGATAAGAGAGACTAACCCTAGGGATGCATTAATCCTATCCACAACGTATGTTTATCCTGCTCCTATTAGCCAATTTTAATCCGCATACAAGATGGAAGATCACAAATATAACCAACAACTTCAATTACGACAATTGCGGCGGTGAGATTACGAGTTTTCCCTACCATTCTAGGTGAAAACAAGTAACTCAAAAGGATCACTAAGAATATGCTTCCTACGAATATCCTATCTCATTTCGACTCGAGGTTTATTCAGTATCATGCATTCAAGATCGATTGACAATTAATACAATTACGTAATTAACCGACAACTAGATATGCATTAAGATTGATCGAAATCAACACATATAAATAAGCACCAAGAATCATGAATCAATGCGGAAGGTAAATAGCGATAATGTAAATCACAACATATAGGATCGAATCATGCAAACCCGGGATCGATGCGAATTTTAGCTACGCATAATTAAATTACCAAAGCAATAAATAATTAAATAAAACATAAATTAAGATAGATAGATAGATAAAACCGTAAGAATCCACGAAGAACAATTGTAGCGATTTGAATCCGGAAGAAATTCTGAATTCTAATACTAAACTATGAAATTGGAATGAAAATACTTAAAGAAAAAGCTAAACTAAATTAAACGGGAAAAGAACTTGCAAAAGAAAATAAAGAAGAAATTTGTGTTCTGCTCTGGAATGGTGTTCTCTAAGCTACTGCTCTCTACCCTATTTATAATAAATCATAAGCTCCCTCTCTCGTGAATCCCAATCCTTCTCCATCTCGGACTCTGATTCAGAAATATACTTGAACTAGAACTCTGCCTCGCGAAACGCCTCCAATTCAATTGTGCTTACTCCTCGCGAGGCGTGCATGTATCAATCCCCCGCGAAGACATGTCGAGAGGCATTCAAAATCGCTGAAAATTCGCTCATCCTCGCGACCAAGCATCTCGCCAACGGTCGCGAGCGTTTCTCGCGAGGCGTAATTCCCTGCGCGTGACTTTGCCGTTTCGCTCCGTTCTCTCTCGTCCGGACTCCGAATTGCGATCCATTTGCGCCTAAGGACTCCTATCGAGATGCTCTTTAACATAGTACACTTTGCACATCCATATTTTTCAAATAAATTACATCATATTCACCGTCGTTTTCAAACAGTTCTTCTTCGCATGAGCTCGCGACTGGGCTATTGATTCCTCTTTATCGTGATCCACCTTTTTGACATCAAAACCTATGCTAAAATGACATGAAATACACACGGCATAATATCTTCCAAGGTAAACATAAATATATAAAAAGATAACTCAAAAGATCACTTATCACTTAGAAACGAAACGAATATAGCCTTATAAATCATGTAAAAATGAGGCTTATCAACTCCCCCAAACTTATCCTTTTGTTTGTCCTCAAACAAATCAGAACAAAGAAGAGACGACCAACGATAGGCAAAGAGACGAACGTCAAAAGCAATAAGCCTCAGAGCAATAAGCAATAAAGATTCAAACAAATGAATCAAATCACAACCTCATTCGTTAAACTCGACACGTCATAATAACCATAAGCACAAGCCTTCTCAAACTTGAAGCCTCACGACATGGATATATATATAAGAAAGCTCAAACACTCAAGTGTAACAAGGAGGATGTGTATACTCTCAAAGTTTAAAAACACATGGCATCTACCATAGGCTTGCAAATCGTCTAATTCTCCATTGCTCAAATATGTGCTCAAGAACTAAGATCAAAAGGTCTTTATAAAGGTTATAATGTAGGCTCTTTGGTAGAATTGGATATATTTAGGCTAAGTGACTCATAATCCCATAATGAAAAACACCATAAGTAACACAAGACATAATTCCCAAATTTTCACAATTTATTTCAATTCTCCATACCAAGAAGTCATTTTTCTTTAAGCACTCCATAATTTTCATATAAGTGATATACTCATCTCAAAGCACTAGCTACTTACCCATTTATGTTCTTTTCACACACTTGTGTCATTTATTTATTTATTTATTTTTTTGAACTTATATGGGTAAGCAACTATTTTTATTATTATCACTTCCTCAACAATTATTCTCTTTCCTTTCTTTTTCTCAACCTTTCATTCAAGCAACCAAAAATCACACTAACAATATAACCCAACCCACGGCTATATGAATGAATAAGGTAGACTCAAAAGGGCTCATCAAAGGATAATAACATAACAGGTTAGTGTTTGGATAGTGTATAGGCTAAGAAAAGAATGCCTAATATCATTTCAAAATTCTTAAGCACATCAATGCAACCTCGAAAAGAACGAGCAAGTTCTAGAAACACATGCTATTTCAAACTATTCACACAGAAAGAAACAAGACTGAAAAGATATGACAGTCGAAAGCTCAAGTCTCACAGGTTTCAAAAATGTGATCAAGTTCTCAAAGGCTCAATACTCACAATAATCATAACATGCTTCGTCTCACAAAATCAGTTGCAATCAAATTTTCTAACAAAAAGAATTCTCATCATCGGCTACTCGTCATTCAACTCAACCCACAAAACAGACACAAAACCCAAACACGAAAAACAAAACAAACACAAACAAAAAGAAAACAGAACAAAAAATGAAAAAAAACAAACCAAAACAAAGAAAAACATTTGGTTACCTCCCAACAAGTGCTAAATTTAAATGTCTTTAGCTAGACCAATACTAACCTCGATCAATCTGGCGATTTGACAGCAGACACTTCTTCCCAAATATGTGCTTGCCTCGATACTTTGCATTTACGTTAGACCACCACTGAGTATGGAAGTGGCCTCCCCCAAACTTGAACGAATCACTCGGAGTTCCATGCCGAGTCCATCTCTTCTTTTTAGCACCCTTGTCAACTAGTCGGTTGACATCCAAGCTCGAGATTTGGCTAGCTGCAACAGTGGTGATTGAATGACACTCTTCATGCTCTACACTATCGTGTCGCGGGATGGCGTCATAGATTGAGATTTTCAGCTTCTCATCGTTAACACGAAAAGTTAGATCACCTTCCGCATCGTCGATTAAAGCACGACCGGTTGCTAGAAAAGGCCTACCAAGATTAGTGGTTGATTTTAAATTCGTGAATGTCTAAAATAACAAAATCTGCTGGAAAGACAAAATCCCAACTCTTACCAACACATCCTCAACTATCCCTTAGGGTATCGATCGACCGTCACCATCATTAACGAAATGGAGGTCTTCTTGGTTTGCCCGGCCAAGCGATTGAACACATTTAACGGCATCGGGTTTATGCTCGCTCTAAATCACACAACACGTTGGGGCGTGTGCTCTGCAATCTCGCACTCCAACGTAAAGCTGCCGATCCTACGCTTTAGAGGGAGCTTCCTCTACAAGACGACACTGCATTCTTCGGATAGGGTAATTTTTTCAAATTTCCCCAATTTCTTCTTGCTTGCAAGCGCGTCTTTTAAAAATTTCATGTATCTCGGCATGTTTCGCAGCGCTTCAAAGAGAGGCAAATTGATCTCAACTTTTTGAAAAATCTCTTTGAAACGCGCAAACTCCTTGTCATATTTCGACTTGACTAGTCGACTCGGAAATGGGACCGGAGGAGTGTACGTGCGAGAATTGGATTCTGGAGGCCCTTCGCGGTTGACCTCATGACCGCTGGGAAGGTCACGAGGCGCCCGCTTCAGGTCGCTATCCTTCTTCGCGTTCGAACTTGCGGGCGCTGTGTCGCTCGCGAACAAATCTGGGGCGCGCACAATCTGATGGCTCGCGGTCAGGCTCACGGGCGCATGCTCGGTCGCGAGCTTCCGTGGGCAAATTTCGGGACTCCTCGCGATCGGGCTCGCGGTCGCGAGCTCGGTCGTGAGTTTCTGCTCCAGTTTACTTTCTTGCTCCGTATGGCTTGGGTAAGCTTGTCCACTTCTCGTTCGGATGGCGAAACATTGATTTTCGGGTTTACCTCCGTATTACTCGGAAATTGGCCTGTCTTTTGTAGTGCATTCAAGCTGCACGGCTACTTGACCAACTGATTTTCCAAAATCTTCATATGCTTTCCATAGCCGTCAAAGGGACTCCAAATGATTAATCTTCCGCCGGTGTTGCTTATAAATGAGTTACGGTTCGTTCGTCAATTGTTGGTTGCTTACAACCAACCGCGCATCATGTCCTCTAGACTCGGCTTCTTCGTCTCTTGAATCACTCCATTCGAATCGAGAAACTCATGAGGTCGTTGAAAATTATTGGGGTTGGCGTACGAGAAATTTGGATGATTTCTGTTATTTGCATTGTATGCCGGATTTCCCCCATGATTCCTCTGATTGATGTGGTTGACCTCTTCTGTCTCGATCTGACTCTTCAAAAGAGTGAATTGCTTCATCACCGTCGTATTTGAATCGCCTCGACAGCTGCTGCTTTAACCATTGGCGTTCTCTCCGTTGGCCATTGATAACTATTTGCCGCCATCTCTTCTATGATGCGACTGGCCTCCTCTACACGACGATTCAATAAACATCCACCTGCCGACGCATCCACTATGCTCCTCAGATGCCATGTCAGCCCACTGTAGAACTGCGTGATCTGCTGTTCTTTGGAGAATCCGTGTTGTGGGCACTTTCTCAATAGGCCCCTGAATCGCTCCCACGACTCGAACAATGACTCATCTCCTAGCTGGGAGAAGTGGGAGATCTCGGCGATGATTTTCTGGGCTTTGGCTGGCGGAAAATACTTTGAGAGGAACTTTTCGCAAAGATCCCCCCAACTGTTTATGCCCGTGCGGTCCAAACTCTTGAACCACTCCTTCGCCTGACTGATTGCGCAGAGAGAATCCGAACATGCGCATCCGAATCGTGTCTTGTGGCACCCCATTCTGTTTGATGGTGTCACAAATGTCGAGGAATGTCTCAAGATGCGCATTCGGGTCCTCTGTGACTCCTCCCCAAACCGCCTCCCTTGTACCATGCCGATTAGGGCGGCTTTAACTCGAAGTTGTTTGCATTGACTTAGGGCCCCATCCGCCTCCTTGGAATTGTTCAAAGGGAGGACGGTACATATAATTCGTCTCGTCTCGTCTCGGAGCAGGGACTAGGAGTCCCATATTCGCCATCTGGCGCTGCATCTCTGCGAAATCGGCTAACATGCGTGCAGCTTGCTCGGGAGGAATGCCCCCGTTCTGTGGATTAGCTGCCATTGCAGCCCGTCTCTTCTCTCGTCCTATTCTCCTTTGAGAGCTTTCGATCTCGGGATCTAGTAATATTTCAGGAGGTCCCTGAGATCTTGTACGCATAAACTTCACGAGAAAGAGAATTCACTCTGTAACAATAAATAATATAATATATAACTTGAATTAATAAATCCAAATCGTCAAATTATTCCTATGCAATCTTAACAATCCCGAACGGCGCCTAAAATTTGATCGCTCCCTTTTCACACGTAAAGGTGTATATAGAAGGTAAGTCGAGTATCGTATCCACGTGGATTGTAATACTGAAAACACGAAGCTAGCTCAACGATAATTCATCATTATTCAAGCACGTAAAATGGGTGAGAGGTTTAAGGGCTTGAATTTAATCCAAAGCGGGCGTAACCATGCGAGAAAATAAAAAAAGCAATAAACACACGGAAGATAAAATGATAAGAGAGACTAACCCTAGGGATGCATTAATCCTATCCACAACGTATGTTTATCCTGCTCCTATTAGCCAATTTTAATCCGCATAAGATGGAAGATCACAAATATAACCAACAACTTCAATTACGACAATTGCGGCGAAGAGATTACGAGTTTTCCTACCATTCTAGGTGAAAACAAGTAACTCCAAAAGGATCACTAAGAATATGCTTCCTACGAATATCCTATCTCAACCACGACTCGAGGTTTATTCAGATCATGCATTCAAGATCGATCGACATTAATACAATTACGTAATTAACCGACAACTAGATATGCATTAAGATTGATCGAAATCAACACATATAAATAAGCACCAAGAATCATGAATCAATGCCCGGAAGGTAAATAGCGATAACAAAATCACAACATATAGGATCGAATCATGCAAACCCGGGATCAAGACGAATTTTAGCTACTCATAATTAAATTACCAAAGCAATAAATAATTAAATAAAACATAAATTAAGATAGATAGATAAAACCGTAAGAATCCACGAAGAACAATTGTAGCGACTTGAATCCGAAGAAATTACGAATTCTAATACTAAACTATGAAATTGGAATGAAAATACTTAAAGAAAAAGCTAAACTAAATTAAACGGAAAAGAACTTGCAAAAGAAAATAAAGAAGAAATTTGTGTTACGCCTCGAATGGTGTTCTCTAAGCTACCGCTCTCACCCTATTTATAATAAATCATAAGCTCCCTCTCGTGAATCCCAATCCTTCCATCTCGGACTCGATTGAAATATACTTGAACTAGAACTCGCCTCAAACGCCTCCAATTTAATTGTGCTTACTCCTCGCGAGGCGTGCATGTATCAATCCCCAGCGAAGACATGTCGAGAGGCATTCAAAATCGCTGAAAATTCGCTCATCCTCGCGACCAAGCATCTCGCCAACGGTCGCGAGCGTTTCTCGCGAGGCGTAATTCCCTGCGCGCGACTTCGCCGTTTCGCTCCGTTCTCTCTCGTCCGGACTCCGAATTGCGATCCGTTTGCGCCTACGGACTCCTATCGAGATGCTATTTAACATAGTACACTTTTCACATCCATGTTTTTCAAATCCATTACATCATATTCACCGTCGTTTTCAAACAGTTCTTCTTCGCATGAGCTCGCGACTGGGCTATTGATTCCTCTTTATCGTGATCCACCTTTTTGACATCAAAACCTATGCTAAAATGACATGAAATACACACGGCATAATATCTTCCAAGGTAAACATAAATATTTAAAAAGATAACTCAAAAGATCACTTATCACTTAGAAACGAAACGAATATAGCCTTATAAATCATGTAAAAATGAGGCTTATCAGTAGCATGTATGACTATAAGTGATATTTGATTGTTTTGATCCGCATGTAAGTTATATTTGATTATAGGATGGCAAGGAAGAAGGTTACCGCTCGAAAGAATGTCGATAATAGGCCGTCGGGATTAGGCAGCGTTGATAGATTCTTCTCTTTTAAGATGAGAGAAGAGCAGCACATGCCGTTCTTTCTCAATCAGTACATGATGATGTGGAAGTCAGTGATGAGGTGTGGAGTGACTGAGTTAGACGGGCTGCTCCAACTAGTACAAGCTCTACCTCCTTCCTGGCGGGGATGGGCATCTGAAATTGCTTTGGATTATGTATATCCGGATATGGAGTGCATAATCACCGGTAACCTCGAACAATTTATAAATTTTATCAAGAATCAGTATAGGAATATAGGAGATCCTCCAGTATTACCCTATCGTCCTTTTGATCAGTTTATCCCAGCAGTTCATCAAATTTTATCTGATATCTTAGACCCAAAAAGCAAAGAAATTAAACCTGAACCCCAAGAGATTGTTGTTTCTAGTCCTACTTATGAGTTTTGTGATAATGATGATCACCTATTTCCTCTTGGGCCTCAGTGGACTTTGTCTGACTTGGATTTATATGACCAACCTTTTGCTTTGAAGACCCCTTCGCCTCCTTTATCTCATCTCCCAGAAATTACATTAGCCTTGACTTCTGCTGATGTAATTTATGAAATTGAACAGCAACCACCCATTGGTACTTCTAGTTTACGGCCTTTATCTATTGATGAGATGCCGTCTTTGTCTGATCCATCCCTTCTTTTACCGGGGGAGCCCGCTTGCTCATCCGCTAACCACTCTCATGCGTCCGAAGAAGAAGAGGACCCAGAAGAGGAGGAACCGGAAGAGGATCCGGAGAAGGACCCGAAGAAGAGATGGAGGATTAGAAGAAAAGATTTAAAGTCTAGCTAGGGTAGTGAAATAGGAAGGCAAGGCAGAACTATCAGCCAATACTAATGAAACTAACCTATTTTGTAAAAAGTCCTCAATGAGGCAATTTTCCTGTAAATTATAAAATGTTGTTTATCTTTGTTGTGACAGAATAATTGTGTCTTTAAAATTTTGTGATGATTGAATCTTGCTATAATATGAAATCTCATTCCTTTGTTAGATATCTTGTATCAATGTTGTTGTGGAAATAATATTTTCTTTTGTATCGGTGCCTCCAAGAAGAAGAAACCCAAGTTTAGAAGAAAGAGACAGTGAAGCCACTCCTCAAAATTTTCCTGATCGTGAACCTTCTCCCCCAAATCGGAAAATAGCCGAACTTTTTTTCGCCAAAACCCACCGAACTTTATCGGGGCTGGTAGTCCTGCCGAAGCCGAAGAATGGGTACACACAGTAGAACGAATATTCAAATTCTTGGAATGTAATGATCAGGAATGTCTACTGTGTATAAATTTTCTGATGAAAGGACCCGCGGATTTCTGGTGGGAGGCCAGACAGAAAACCCTCACACCAGAACAAATGGCGAATTTCACATGGGATCAGTTTAAGGAAGAACTGTATGCCAAATTTATTCCGCGAAGTTATCGGAAATAGAAAGAAATCGAGTTCATGAACCTAAAGCAAGGAAGCAAGAGTGTGGCGGAATATGATCGGGAATTCTGCACGTTATCCCGATATGCACCATATAAAGTGGAAACAGACGAGAAGATGGTAGAGATGTTCCGTTCCGAACTGCGACCTGAAATTCGGATCATTCTGGCCGCTCAGCCACCTATGTCTTACGTTGAAACCCTTAATCGCGCGCTAGACATGGAAATGGAAATACAGTCAGAGAAGACTGCGACTGAAGCGAATGCAGGCATACCCCAAAGTCTAGTTTCATCGAAGCCTTCTCAAATGGAACAAAGATATAAGAGAAAAAGGAAGTGGGAAACCAAAGGATTTCCAAGCAAGAAGCCTTTTCAGAGGCAAGGACCTACAGCATCAAGATCATTCCGACCATCAGTACCTGGACCAACATTCCTTCCTCCGAACCAGATGAGGCCGCCTATGTGTCCTCAATGCAACCGCCCACACTTTGGCATATGCCGAAGCGGAAGCAACACATGTTATACGTGCGGACAGTTTGGTCATTTCACCTCTGCTTGTCCGTATAGATAGAATGCGGTTGGGAGATGAGAGAAAGTAAAGTCGTTCCGACCAGTTCAAACAATAAAAGCAATGACCGATTATTCACAATAGCCACGTTATCAACTTCCTCCTCCACAAGTGATTTCAAATCCAGAAACTTCTACTCAACAGACGCAGCCCCAATCTCTTCAACTTCAACCTCAACATCAGAAAGCGTATGCGCTTAAACAGAAACAACCGGAGAAGAGCTCGGGAAATTTGACAGGTATGGCCCAGTTAAACGGTGTACCTATTATAGTTCTGTTTGATACGGGAGCTTCACATTCTTTCATTTCTACCGCATGTGTAGATAACCTTGAACTTCCCGTAGAACAAACTGAAATAGGTTTCAAAGTGATTACTCCGGTAGGTGGGGCGACAGTAGTTGATAAAATATGTCCTAATTTAGAGTTCGAGTTAGGATCACTCCAGTTGAGAGCTGAAGCATTACGTCTCCTATGCATGTGGGATGTAGATATTATTCTATGCATGGATTGGTTGTGACGACCCGACTTCCCAATGAAGTACGGATCCTATGGATCGTCACCGGTATGATAAAGCAGCTGATATAAAAATATTTATTCAATGCAGTTGATCATTTAACTACTCAACAACGCATAACTAACAAGGAATTAAGCTATTCAATACCAACTCGAGTCACGTAAGGACTCGTCAAAAGGTGCAAGGTTCAAATATAACCCGATCGGGGCACAATTCAAAGTACGAGTACGACCTCAAATTCAATACGGTATGAAGGTAATTATAATCAAAACATCAAAAGTTATCAGAGTTAGGCAGCAATAAACGTGTGGACATGCATATGACGATGCATGCCCAAGGTTCTAGAAACCTTTCTAATAAAGCATCAAAACAACTGCTACTCTGCACCACCTCGCACCCATCATCGATCCTTGCTCAACCTGCACGTCAAAAACGAGATGTAGGGCTAAGTACTCATTGCCGAAAACATTTTCTTTATCAAAAGTTATTGAACTGCCCACAATAGCACATGAGGATTTTAGTTTAAAGACTCATGCCTATCAAACATTTTATCATTTTCCAAAAGCGTCAGGCCTGACTATTTCATTCACGTTGTTTCCATATCGATCATTCATTCATTCATTCACGCACTATGGGTGGCCACCTACACATAGTCGTCGTGACCGGTCGAGTAGCTAACCTTAACACACAACACATGCGTGTACACAATCCGAGTTAGTCCTAAACTAAGTCGGATCCGATCGTTACCCTTTTTTAACGTTGGTGGACCAACACATTCACATACCACATTGGATATACCAATCTCAGATAGAATCACAACAAAACATAAACATTTGGCAGTCAATAACAGTTTATGTAATAATATTTTGAAAAGCTTTTGTAAATCATGCTTTGAGATAGACATGCATGTCATTTTTGTTTCAAGAGAGTCCACCTGTTAATCCAAAGCTAGTGGTTCTAAATGAGCAGGTGTGATTGTTCTTTCTCGCCGACTACGTACGATCAAACCCTTCATAAGAAAATAACATTTCTTAGATTCTTTCTATCGATCGAAGGTCGTTTATAAATTACGACTTAAAGTTCCCACTTAGGGTTTCTTTATGATTTCATGTGATTGTTTTAAGATAATTTCTATTATCTTACATTCCCAATTCCCAAGCTATATTACTTCATCGCTCATAGGCTATCTTCAACTTATGAATCACATACTCCGAGTCTACCCTCGACTCTTCACCTTAGTGCTCTTCTAAACGTTATTACGTTATAGATTATTAGTATTCAAGTTGTGATTGGTATATTAGGATATTCTCAAGCCACTAACTAGACTTAACAATTATAGTTACGTCCTAGTAGGTTATGCTTGACGACTTGTCGTGTTAGCACGAGAATTAAAAGAGGAGTATTAACTTATGATTCAAGTGAGCACATGCTATCATGTAAGTAAGTACTTAAGAATAAATGAAGTGCTTCGGTAATATTAACTCGACTTTTGAGATATAAGGATCGACATCTTATGTTCGAATCTTTGCTTACGCATTACGACATTGTTTGTTTATCTTAACTCGTCGGAGATTATATAAGTCGTATAATCGTTATTCGTTATCGAGTTGTTTTAACGCTCAATATAATATCGTATTGGGTTGTCGTTATTGAGTATCAACGTTGTAGCTCGGCTTTTGGTTTTTCCTAACTTAGGAACTCACGTTTGAGTATCCTTTTAATAGTAGCAAACCCTAATTTATGTCTAACTTCGATTCTCGTTGATTCCTTCTCAAGTTATCGAAATTGGTCGATTTCTTTTAGATTCTCGTACATATAGTATTATGTTGTTTACGTTTGGGGTTTTGGTTTATCGGTACAACATAAACATAAACATTCAACACTAACAAAACCATACACAACATAAACTATACTAAAGTATTAGAAAACCCTAATTTCTAACATAATACACAATCATTGTGTATGTGTGCATAAGTGTTCCATTCATTCACCATAATCACAACCATTCATTCTAAGCTTATAATTTCGCTATCATAGCATCATTTTACATTAGAATTAAACCCATACTTAGCCATTTTGTTACGTTTTCGATAATTAGCAATAATTAGCATATGTATCCAATAAATTCCAATAAAATCATGTTATACTCCTATCATACTATAGAGTTTAATTACCAACTCAATATCATCATATAAAATTTCAAATCATAGATTAAAATGCATATAGTTTTCGGCAATCATAAATTAATGAGCTTTAGTGTTCAATAAATTCTACAAAAATTATATCATGCTTATACCACATACTAAACATGAAATATCATTTCATATCATGCATTAAAATTTTAAACCCATGTTTTTCACCATCCAAATGTTTTCGGTACTCACTATATATATATATACATATTCAATAAATTTCATTCCTTCACAACATGTTTATATAATGCAATAACATGTAATATTAACTTTAAACATCAACTAATATTTATAATATGAACCAAATGCTTGGAATTCTTTTTGTCCTCACACATATATTACATATGTGTTCAATAAATTCCCAACAATGCATAATAGGTTCATATTATTTCCAAACATCAAATACCATATTATTTTTAACAACAAAAATCAAATAAATCACTATATATATACATATAGTTCATGGTATTCAAAAGAAAAATAGGAGTAGTGTCTCAAAAATTTCAAGATTAATATATGATGTTCATATCATATATTAAACACTATATCTCAACTATTTCTCAACAAATAAAATCAAACAATGGCTTAAAAATACTTAAATACATTCTGCCCATTTTTGAAAAATAGGAGTAGTGTTTCAAAAATTTCAAGATTAATATATGATGTTCATATCATATATTAAACACTATACCTCAACTATTTTCCAACAAATAAAATCAAAATACAAGAAAATTCCAAAAATATTCTGAAAATTACCATATTTATTCTAAATGCTCCTAATACATCAAAAAGCATTAATATCAAATAATATTCACAAAATCATGCTTTATCACATATAAAAACAAATAAAGCATAAATTGAAAAATATCAAACATGCTCCAAAAATTCTAAAATTTTAACTACAGCCTTAGAACATCATTATAAGCATTTTTCATTCATGACTTGAGAGCATTTGGGGGCTCAAAAGTCACGAAAAAAATGAGGAGCAAAACTAGGGTTTTTCATGAAATAATTCAAGAAAAATCTAAAAAAAATTCTACTCCATTAAAAATTGAGAGAATGATGAGTACTACCTTTTTATGGTCTTAGAATAATTATTTGAGGGTTGGAAGGGTTTGAAAAGGAGGATTAAAGACCACAAAGTGTGAAGAACAAAGAAGAAAAGTTTGAAAAGAGAGAGAATTTTGGGTTCCAAAGTGTGAGGCTGTAATGAACGTTTTCCCTAATGTATTGGCAGCCTAAAGGGCTTTCATTACCCATTTGGGATGGTCTTGGTGGTAGTTGGGAGAAGGATTGGTCAAATTACCCGTTTTGGCATGTTAATACCGACTTTTTAAGTTTTAACGCGCTTTCGATTGATTTCTCGGAAGCTTAAGGTTTTATTTTCTTAAATAGACTTTAAATGAATTATTTCAATGTTTATAATAATTTCATGAAGTTCGGACGACGTCCGATAAGTCAATTCCGAGTTATCGCGGAAAAACAGCGTTCGACGATTAAATTATGCTCATTAAAATTTCTATTGAATTCTTGAGCTTTCATAAATAATTTGAGTCTTATAAATCATTTCTTATTGATTTAGACCCTTGGTTCGAGTTTCGGATCGTTCTGATCAATTTAGGATTTTTCCGGTATATTTTCCCGGCGTTCGGTTAAGTTCTTTAGGAATTTCTTTCAGAAATTGATTCTTATAATTTCTAAATTCATAATAATATATTCCTTCATGATTTTGATTGTTATCACAAATTATCATAATTATCATGGACTGGAAATTATTCCGGCTCGTGAATAGTACTTTTAAGGCGGCGACCGCAGTATGCCTAAAATTCTCATTCTTTGGCTTCTCACATGTTTTCGTGAGAGGATTCTAGAAATGAAATCCTTTTGTCAAGATTCATTCTCTATCTTTCATTTTATGTTCGGGCTATTGGAAAACCCTAATCCTAGGGACTAGTCACTAGTTTTGATTTCTCTAGTTTTCGATCTCAGAATCGATTCTAATTGTTTGTTGGTTACCTTAAACATAATTAAGGTCTAAGCACAACAAATAATTGGTTTAAACATCACTAATAAAAGTTTTAAATTTTTCGGTTATTACATACCATCCCCTTAAAATAAATTTAGTCCCGAAATTTGCTAACCTTGGAAAAGATCTGGGTATTTCTCTTTCATAGTTGATTCTAGCTCCCAGGTTGCTTCTTCTTGTCCATGGTGTCTCCATAGAACTTTCACTAACGGTATATTTTTGTTCCTTAGCTTTTGGATACGTCGATGCAAGATTTGGTAGCGGTTCTACGTAACTCATATTGTCATCGAGGAAAATATCAGTCGGAGGTATCACATGGCTGGGGTCACGTATGTACTTCCTTAGTTGTGAAACGTGGAACACATTGTGCACGTTTCCAAAACTAGGCGGCAATGCAAGTCTGTAAGTCACCGGTCTATCCTTTCCAAAATTTCATAGGGTCCTATGAAGCGTGGTCGTAAACCTTTTATTCCAAATCTCACGATTCCTTTTGATGGAGAAATCTTGAAGACTTTGTCTCCCACCTCAAAATTTAGCTCTGTGCGATGTTTGTCTGCGTACGACTTATGTCGGTCTTGGGCCTCCTTGATCCGTTGGCGGATCATCTCACGATCTCGATCATCTCTCCACAGTCGTCGTCCTAATACTCTCCTTTCTCCCACTTCATCCCAAAGAGAGTGGTGATCGATATTTCTTTCCATAAAGAGCTTCGACGGGGCCATTCAATAGTTGCTTGGTAGGCATTGTTGTGGCGAATTCCACAGTGGTAACACTTGTTCTCAACTTTCTCCTCTATCGAGGACAACGGTTCTCAACATGTCTTCCAGCGTTTGAATGGTCCTCTCGGACTGTCCCTCCGTCTATGGGTGGAATGCGGTACTGAAATGTAGTCGAGTCCCCAATTCCTTTTGTAAACTCATCTAGAATCTGGATGTAAATTTCGAATCTCTATCAGACGTGATAGTCTTCGAAACTCCATGTAGACGTATGACCTCTCAAACGTACAACTGTGCTAGTTTGTCTGATCCATGCGTTATCGGAATACGTAGAAAATGCGCGCTTTTGGTCAAACGATCGATGATGACCCAAATAGCGGTATTTCCTCTTTGTGATTTGGGTAGCCCAGTAACAAAATCCATGGCTATATCATCCCATTTCCATTCCGGTATGTCTAGAGGTTGTAAGGTTCCATACGGTCGTTGGTGGAGTGCTTTCACTTGTTGGCACGTCAAACAACGTTCTACGAATGAAGCTACGTCTCGCTTCATTCCATCCCACCAAAATTTATCCTTGAGATCTTGGTACATTTTGGTGCTTCCGGTGTGTGGTGTAAGTTCCATGGGCTTCTTTCAAGATCTCGCTCCTAAGCCCTTTCGCCTTACGCAACACACACTCTCTCGTCTTACAACAAAACGTTATCTGTTGCTTCTTTGAAATTCTTGTGGTTGTTGTCCTTGATCTTGGCTCGTATTTCTTCTAGCTTCTTGCTCTTCCTCTGAGCTTCTAAGATTCGGACTCTTAAGTTTGGGATCGCAATCAAAGTTGCAATACAGCCCTCTATCGTCAGAGACGGGTCTATGACTTCGATGTTCATCCTCTGAAATTCCTTGATAAGTATTTCCTCATGACTGAGGAGACATCCCAAATTAGGGTGGGATTTGCGACTCAAGGCATCGGCTACAACATTAGCCTTGCCTGGGTGGTAATTGATACCACAACGTAATCTTTCACTAGCTCTAACCATCTCTGTTGCCTCGTGTTAAGATCTTTTGTTCAAAGAAATATTTCGTGCTCTTATGGTCAAGATAGATCTCACATCTAACTCCATAAAGGTGATGCCTCCAGATCTTTAAGGCATGTACGACCATTGCTAATTCCAGTCGTGCGTAGGATAGTTCAACTCATGTAGGCGTAATTGCCTTGAAGCATAAGAAATAACCTTGCCTTCTTGCATCAGCACACATCCTAGTCCATTCTTTGAAGAATCCATGTAGATTGTATATTCTTTATACGCCTCGCATGCTTTGCTAATACAGTCTTGTCGTCGACAACTCCTTGATCTTTAGGCGGCCTCACACTCAGCAGTCCATGTGTACTTGATCCCCTTTATCAACAGTTGGGTCATGGGTCGGGCTATCGTTGAGAATCCTTCGATAAATCTCCGATAGTAGCCGGCAAGTCCTAAGAAACTCTAAATTTCATTCGTGTTCTTCGGCAACTCCCATTCACGAACTGTGTCGATCTTCGAGGGATCTACTTTGATTCCCTCGGCGGACATGATGTGACCTAAGAATGTCACTTCGCCTAACCAAAATTCACACTTGCTAAACTTGGCAAAGAGTTGCTCTTGCCTCAATGTTTGCAGCACAGTTCTCAAGTGCTCTTTGTGTTCTTGGTTATTCTTGGAGTATATTAGGATATCGTCTATGAATACTAAGACAAATTTATCTAATTATGGGTGAAATACTCTATTCATGATATCCATAAATACTGCTGGGGCATTTGTAAGGCCAAAGGGCATGATGATGAACTCGAAATGACCATACCTTGTACGGAAAGCCGTTTTAGGTACATCCTCTGGTCTAATCCTTAGCTGATGGTATCCTGACTTTAGATCTATTTTTGAAAAGACTCTTGCTCCCTTAAGTTGATTGAACAGATCGTCAATTCGGGGCAAATGATACTTATTCTTAAGAGTTATCTTGTTTAACTCTCGATAGTCTATGCACGTTCTCAAAGTGTCATCCTTCTTCTTCACGAAAGGACGGTGCTCCCATGGACACACTGGGTCTAATGAATCCTAACTCCAAGAGTTCTTGCAGTTGGATCTTCAATTCCTCAAGTTCCTTTGGTGCTATCCGGTATGGGGATTTCGACACGGGGGCAGAACCTGGTTCGAGATCGATCGTGAATTCGATCTGTCAGTTTGGCGGTAATCCCGATAGTTTGTCTGGAAATACATCGGGATACTCTCTCACGATCAGGACATCTTCTATCCTTCTCTCATTCTGCTCTTCCTCCTGGAGATAGACAAGGTAGGCGTGGTTCTCTGTCTTGTTCAGCAACGTCCTTGCTTGTAGTGCGGATATGATTGGGACTCTCCTCCCCAGGCTGATCCCGTGAAAGTCTATAGGTTTCTCTCTGGCATGTTGGAAAGAAATTTTCCTTTCATTACATAGGATGGTTACCCTATGTTCGGTTAACCAATCCATTCCTAGGATTATGTCCACATCCGTCATAGGTATGACGTGAAGGTTATCTGCCATGACCTTAAGTGAGCCTAGTCCAAGTTCTAGGTTCGAGCATATGTGGGTTACCGTTCTTATGCTTCCTGCTGAAGAAGATATTCTCATGATTTGTTCAGTGCGTTTAGGATCTAATCCTAAGTTCTCTACGCATGCTTCAGCAATAAAAGAATGTGAGGCGCCAGTATCAAACAGTAGGGATAACAGGCAATTGGAGGAGTATTCCCATACCTTCCAAGTTTCCTTAGTTCCTTGGCGGCTCCTGCGGGAACTCCCTTTCCTGGTTGAGGACGTAGGCCCTGGCTTGCGGTGGTGGTTGCTGTTGTTGATGATGATGTTGTTGTTGTGGTTGTTGTTTATTCTTTATTCTTTGTTGAAATTTGTCGGTATTCTATCTGCGGTCGTCGCCATTTTATCGTCGTTGCCATCGTGGTTGATATGGTCGTTGATTCGGTTGGAAGTACTAAATCGAGGACTGTTGCTGGAACGGTTGAGCTTGGATAGCCCGGATCGGTTGGACTCGGTTGGGCACATTACGGCAACCATTTTCCCCTTGGCGTATCCGAGGACAGTCTTTGGAGTAGTGGCCCTTCTGGCGACACTTTGAAGCATACGTCATTCGTAAATACGCATGCCCCCTTCTGACTCCTATGGCACCTGGGGCATACGGGGAGCCTCACAAATTTTGGTTTCCCCCGTCAGGTGCGGGTACCATGGGACGTCCATTTCCTTGCCCGTGCCCAGATGGCACGTTGTTCCCCTATCATGGCCTCTTGTCGGCCTGGCCAGTGTTGGATCCTTGACTTTGGTGGGGTCCTTCCCACTTTCTCTTCCCACGATCCCCTTGGTGATTCGAGAGATGTACAGCGACCGTCCTGTCCTCAGGCATAGCAGCCTCGATGTCCAATGCCCGACTGAGGGCCTCATGGTAAGTCAGATTTTCATGACCGGCTAGGGACACCATGATCTCATGGCGGAGTCCCACACGAAATTTTTCAGTGCTTTTCTCGTCGGTGTCGACCAACGGAGGCGCATATCGTGAAATCTCGCAGAATGCACGATCGTAATCTGTGACCGTGGTCTTTCCTTGGCGCAGGTTGGAGAACTCATGCTCCTTCCTCTTTCGGTAACTCTTAGGAATGTACTTCTCGTACACCTCCTCCTTAAATTCCTCCCAGGAGAAATTTTTCAGCTCCTCCTCAGATAGAGTCTTCCTCTTCGCCTCCCACCAGAAGTCGGCGGCATCAGTCATTTGAAAAGCAACGCATGACAAGCGTTCTTGAGAGGTGCAGTGGAGGAAGTTAAAGATTCGCTCCAGCGCGTGAATCCAAAGTTCAGCATCCAAGGGATTCCCAGTATTGTTGAAAGTGGGCGGGTTACGTGAGGAATAGTTCCTCAACTGTCTTGCCGGTGGCGGTGGTGGAGGGTGTCATCTCTTTCGGTGTTACCTCGCGGTTTCTTCTTCCCATTCTATCTTTCATAAATATCGTGTCGATATCTTCTTATACCATCCGTCGGGATCATAGATATCTTAGCACGGTATGTATATATAATCATAAACATAAATCTAGCACGCCATCGAACACCATATATCAACCTCAAAACCAAAGCTCTCGGGAGCTATCATCATATCAAATCAAATGTCTATCGAGGACTTTATCATCACTTTACGATCCACAAAGGCCGGTGCGGTATGATACTCAAAAATTAATATCGGATCACCAAAGGTACCTAGTCATGGTGCGTAAAAAATCTAAACGCCACCGTGGTCATCAAAATAAGGGTTCATATCGGGATGACCTATCGTTTCCGCGACGCATCGAAACATATACAAAAGTATATAGACAAAACACTATCTAGTCCTAAGAACTAGATCCATAATCGCCGGAGTGTAAATAGGGCTCGGTGTTGGATTGAGCTGGAAGTATGGGTACTATCAACTTCCTCCATAACATCGTCGTGAGGTGTCCTCCTCGGATCCTCCTCCGGGTCCTCCTCCAAATTTTCTTCGGATCCTCCTCCTCAACCTCTCGAGTGTGGAGTCACGGTCTCTCGGATTCTAATGACTCTAGCTTCTTCCCAGCTAGGTCTCGGCGGATCTCAGCCATGATCTCCTCATAGGCAGTGGCTGGAAATGGAGAAGCAGTAAGATGGGCACATGTTTCTCTCGCGGCGCATGCAGTTAGGCCACATGAATCGTTAATCTCTACATTATCGTGGCACAGGGGTCCGTGTGGGAGTGGCGGTGGATGAACTGGGAAAGCGGCGGCAGATTGAGATGGAAGTTGGCATGGAATGATTTGCGGCGATGGTCTGGGCGGGCAATGACGGGCTCGAATCCTATTGGTGGTAGGACCAGAAAGGTGAACTATCGGGGATGGGAAGGTCTAGCCTCGAAAATGTTCTTGCCACAGCCAGGCAAGAATTCAGTTCCATCAGATGCCAAACAAGACACCTCCGGGTGAAACCACTCGGGGATCTCATCACGCTAGGTGTACACCCGCTCGGGGAGATATGGTCCACAGGGTGTAGCTCCGTATATCATGAATATGTAGCTAAGGGGACTGACAAAACGGGGCAAGTCCATCTCAAGATCGAAGCTCTCTCGGCGACGACAGATGTAATCTGCCGATATCTCACGGGCATATCCCTGCCAGTCGGATGGCAGTCTTGCGATCAGTCGAAGCACACCGTCATAATGCGACGTACCACGGCATGTGCAGTGGCCCAATGACGTATAAAATGAGCAAGGAACTCGCCGATGTCTTTTACTCGATACATCTGGTCGGAACGGTAGGAGCGTACCACCTCCTCGGATGTGACTCTAGATGATAAAGGAGCCTGGTCGTAAAACCGTCCGAACCATCTTATATTCCTAAGTTCTTATGAAACCGGTTTCATGGTTTGGTCTTTGGGAAGAGACGCATGGTTCCTTAGACGTAACAAACGTTCGATGCCTAGCATTCGGGTAAAGGCTAAGTGATCACCCCATTTTATCGGGTCCTGGATTCCTTACTTCTACTCGCGTTTTAGCATCACATTCTATCCGTTCTCATTATGTACTTACGAATCATTATTTCTTTTTTTTGCTTCCCAATAGTTATACTTGATTAATTTCATTATTGTTACGATAGAGGCGACACGCATGACGTTCGGAATTCCTTCACAGAGCGGTTGGGACTCATAACAAGACGAACTTCCGCTTAAGCGATCGTCATCATCATAGACTCATCGCGTTCTCATCCTCGAATCCGTTAGGATTGTGATTCTTAGGATTTCTACGCTCGCTCTTCCTTAGTATTTCGCTTAATTGGGATACCTTATGTTTTCATACTAAGTTCGGCGCAAAAGGGATCATGCGTCTTAAGAGTCTATGTTCTCATGGGAAAACATATTCATTTACATCATGGTTCTATCATGCTTTGCATATAACAGTAAACACAAATAGCGACACGTTGTGCGATAATCAAGCATTATCATTTACTCATTTACCAAGCTTCTAAAGCTTGTAACTTTCTTTCAAACTAATGATCAATCAATTGAAACAACTTTTCAATTTAAAAATTTCCATTTTCCAAAATATTTTTCAACTTCCTAACAAGGCAATATTTAAATTCCAATTCACATTTCATATACTTCCATCATTTCAAAACAACTTTTAGTTGAAGTAGACTTCCTCGTTGAGTAGGACGACGATGGAGTGCAGTGCAGTAGCAGTCAAACATAAACAATTTCTAGACTCAACTTTCAACTTAGGATTCAAGGAAAGGGTTTCTAGGGTTCAGAGAGAACCAGTGCTCTGATACCACTTTGTGACGACCCGACTTCCCAATGAAGTACGGATCCTATGGATCGTCACCGGTATGATAAAGCAGCGGATATAAACATAATTATTCAATGCAGTTGATCATTTAACTACTCAACAACGCATAACTAACAAGGAATTAAGCTATTCAATACCAACTCGAGTCACAGAAGGACTCGTCAAAAAGGGTGCAAGGTTCAAATATGACCCAGTCATGGCACAATTCAAAGTACGAGGTATTACCTCAAATTCAATACGGTATGAAGGCAATTATAATCAAAACATCAAAAGTTATAAGAGTTAGGCAGCAATAAACGTGTGGACATGCATATGACGATGCATGCCCAAGGTTCTAGAAACCTTTCTAATAAAGCATCAAATCAATCGCTACTCGCACCACCGCACCCATCATCGATCCTTGCTCAACCCGCACGTCAAAAACGAGATGCAGGGCTAAGTACAAAAGTACTCAGTGGACTCATTGCCGAAAATATTTTCTTTATCAAAAGTTATTGAATTGCCCACAATAGCACATGAGGAGTTTAGTTTAAAGACTCATGCCTATCAAACATTTTATCATTTTCAAAAAGCGTCAGGCTTGACTATTTCATTCACGTTGTTTCCATATCTGATCATTCATTCATTCGCGCTCTATGGAGGTGGCCACCTACACATAGTTGCCGTGACCGGTCGAGGTAGCTAACCTTAACACACAGTCACACGTGTACACAATCCGTGTTAGTCCTTAACTAAGTCGGATCCGATCGTTACCCTTTTTTAACGTTGATGGACCAACACATTCACATACCACATTGGAAATACCAATCTCAGATAGAATCACAAAAAAACATAAACATTTGGCAGTCAATAACAGTTTATGTAATAATATTTCATAAAGCTTTTGTAAATCATGCTTTGAGATAGACATGCATGTCATTTTTGTTTCAAGAGAGCCCACCTGTTAATCCAAAGCTAGTGGTTCTAAATGAGCAGGTGTGATTGTTCTTTCTCGCCGACTACGTACGATCAAACCCTAAATAAGAAAATAATATTTCTTAGATTCTTTCTATCGATCGAAGGTCTTTTATAAATTACGACTTAAAGTTCCCACTTAGGGTTTCTTTATGATTTCATGTGATTGTTTTAAGATATTTTCTATTAGCTTACATTCCCAATTCCCAAGCTATATTACTTCATCGTTCATAGGCTATCTTTAACTTATGAATCTCGTACTCCGAGTCTACCCTCGACTCTTCACCTTAGTGCTCTTCTAAACGTTATTACGTTATAGATTATTAGTATTCAAGTTGTGATTGGTATATTAGGATATTCTCAAGCCACTAACTAGACTTAACAATTATAGTTACGTCCTAGTAGGTTATGCTTGATGACTTGTCGTGTTAGCACGACAATTAAAAGAGGAGTATTGACTTATGATTCAAGTGAGCACATGCTATCATGTAAGTAAGTACTTAAGAATAAATGAAGTGCTTGAGAATATTAACTCGACTTTTGAGACATAAGGATCGACATCTTATGTTCGAATCTTTGCTTACGCATTACGACATTGTTTGTTTCTCTTAACTCGTCGGAGATTATATAAGTCGTATAATTGTTATTCGTTATCGAGTTGTTTTAACGCCCAATCTAATATCGTATTGGGTTGTCGTTATTGAGTATCAACGTTGTAGCTCGGCTTTTGGTTTTTCCTAACTTAGGAACTCACGTTTGAGTATCATTTTAATAGTAGCAAACCCTAATTTATGTCTAACTTCGATTCTCGTTGATTCCTTCTCAAGTTATCGAAATTAGTCGATTTCTTTTGGATTCTCGTACGTATAGTATTATGTTGTTTACGTTTGGGGTTTTGGTTTGTCGGTACAACATGAACATAAACATTCAACACTAACAAAACCATACACAACATAAACTATACTAAAGCATTAGAAAACCCTAATTTCTAACATAATACACAATCATTGTGTATGTGTGCATAAGTGTTCCATTCATTCACCATAATCACAACCATTCATTCTAAGCTTATAATTTCGCTATCATAGCATCATTTAACATTAGAATTAAACTCATACTTAGCCATTTTGTTACGTTTTCGATAATTAGCAATAATTAGCATATGTATCCAATAAATTCCAATAAAATCATGTTACACTCCTATCATACTATAGAGTTTAATTACCAACTCAATATCATCATATAAAATTTCAAATCATAGGTTAAAATGCATATAGTTTTCGGCAATCATAAATTAATGAGCTTTAGTGTTCAATAAATTCCACAAAAATTATATCATGCTTATACCACATACTAAACATGAAATATCATTTCATATCATGCATTAAAAATTTAAACCCATGCTTTTCACCACCCATATGTTTTCGGTACTCACTATATATATGTACATATTCAATAAATTTCATTCCTTCACAACATGTTTATATAATGCAATAACATGTAATATTAACATTAAACATCAACTAATATTTATAATCTGAACGAAATGCTTGGAATTCTTTTTTTCCTCACACATATATTACATATGTGTTCAATAAATTCTCAACAATGCATAATAGGTTCATATTATTTCCAAACATCAAATACCATATTATTTTTAAAACAAAAATCAAATAAATCACTATATATATACATATAGTTCACGGTATTCAAAAAGAAAAATAGGAGTAGTGTCTCAAAAATTTCAAGATTAATATATGATGTTCATATCATATATTAAACACTATATCTCAACTATTTCTCAACAAATAAAATCAAACAATGGCTTAAAAATACTTAAATATATTCTGCCCATTTTTGAAAAATAGGAGTAGTGTTTCAAAAATTTCAAGATTAATATATGATGTTCATATCATATATTAAACACTATACCTCAACTATTTTCCAACAAATAAAATCAAAATACAAGAAATTCCAAAAATATTCTGAAAATTACCATATTTATTTTACATGCTCCTAATACATCAACAAGCCACAATATCAAATAATATTCACAAAATCATGCGTTATCACATATAAAAAGAAATAAAGCATAAATTGAAAAATATCAAACATGCTCCAAAAATTCAAAATTTTAACTACAGCCTTAGAACATCATTATAAGCATTTTTTTTCATTCATGGCTTGAGAGCATTTGGGGGCTCAAAAGTCACAAAAAAAAATGAGGAGCAAAACTAGGGTTTTTCATGAAATAATTCAAGAAAAATCTAGAAAAAATTCTACTCCATTAAAAATGGAGAGAATGATGAGTAATACATTTGTATGGTCTTAGAATAATTATTTGAGGGTTGGAAAGGTTTGAAAAGGAGGATTAAAGACCACAAAGTGTGAAGAACAAAGATGAAAAGTTTGAAAAGAGAGAGAATTTTGGGTTCCAAAGTATGAGGCTGTAATGAACGTTTTCCCTACTGTATTGGCAGCCTAAAGGGCTGTCATTACCCATTTGGGATGGTCTTGGTGGTAGTTGGGAGAAGGATTGGTCAAATTACCCGTTTTGGCATGTTAATACCGACTATTTAAGTTTTAACGCGCTTTCGATTGATTTCTCGGAAGCTTAAGGTTTTATTTTCTTAAATAGCCTTTAAATGACTTATTTCAATGTTTATAATAATTTCATGAAGTTCGGACGACGTCCGATAAGTCAATTCCGAGTTATCGCGGAAAAACAGCGTTCGATGATTAAATTATGCTCATTCAAAATTCTATTGAATTCTTGAGCTTTCATAATTAATTTAAGTCTTATAAATCATTTCTTATTGATTTAGACCCTTGGTTCGAGTTTTGGATCATTCTGATCAATTTAGGATTTTTCCGGTATATTTTCCCGGCGTTCGGTTAAGTTCTTTAGGAATTTCTTTCAGAAATTGATTCTTATAATTTCTAAATTCATAATAATATATTTCTTCATGATTTTGATTGTTATCACAAATTATCATGATTAGCATGGACTGGAAATTATTCCGGCTCGTGAATAGTGCTTTTAAGACTGATCGGGCAAGTATGCCCGAAAATTCTCATTCTTTGGCTTCTCACATGTTTTCGTGAGAGGATTCTAGAAATGAAATCCTTTTGTCAAGATTCATTCTCGATCTTTCATTTTATGTTCAGGCTATTTAGAAAACCCTAATCCGGTAGGACTAGTCACTAGTTTTTGATTTCTCTAGTTTTCGATCTCCGAATCGATTCTAATTCGTTTCGTTGGTTACCTTTAACATAATTAAGATCTAAGCACCACAAATAATTGGTTTAAACATCACTAATAAAAGTTTTAAATTTTTCGGGTTATTACATTTGTTGACAAAGAATTTTGCAACGATTCGTTGTGAACAACGGGAGATTGCGTTTCAACCACCAGGAAAAGAACCCACTCGCTTTTATGGGATTGATGAAAGAAAAAGATGGGTGCCTGTGATTTCAGCTTTGCAGACAAGTAAATTGTTAAGATGTAATGAAAATCATGCTTACCTAGTATGTTTGAGTAAGGAAAACAAGAAAGACAGAAAGATTGACGACGTGCCAATTGTTCGAGAATATCCTGACGTATTCCCAGAGAAGTTACCAGGTGTACCGTTGGATCGACAATTGGATTTTGTTATCGATCTGGAACCAGGGTCAGCACCAATTTCTAAAGCACTATATCGGATGGCTCCGAAGGAGCTACAAGAGTTGAAGGTCCAATTACAAGAACTTTTGGACTTGGGATTCATCCGACCAAGTGCGTCGCCTTGGGGAGCACCGGTTTTATTTGTCAAAAAGAAGGATGACACCTTAAGAATGTGTATTGATTGTCGAGAGCTGAATAAGGTGACATTAAAGAACAAATACCCATTACCACGGATCGATGATTTGTTTGACCAATTAAAAGGAGCAAAGGTATTTTCGAAGATTGATCTGAGATCGGGTTGCCATCAAGTGAAGATCAAACCCGAAGATATACCTAAACCGCTTTTAGGACCCGATACGGGCACTACGAATTTGTGGTGATGCCGTTTGGGTTAATCAATGCTCCAGCTGTGTTTATGGATCTTATGAACCGTGTCTTTCATGAATATCTCGATAAATTTGTGTTAGTATTTATCAATGATATTCTGATATATATTCTAAGAGTGAACAAGAACATGAAGTGCACTTGCGGTGTGTTGGAAAAGTTGAGAACACAAAGACTATACGCTAAGTTTAGCAAGTGTGACTTCGGTGAAAGAAGTGAACTTTCTTGGACATATAGTTTCGCGAGAAGAATAAAAGTTGACCCTGCAAAGGTCCAAGCGGTACAGGAATGGAAATCACCTACGACTCCAAATGAGATTCGTAGTTTTCTGGGTTTAGCTAGGTTTTACAGGAGATTTATTGAAGGATTTTCCAAAATTGCTAAGCCAATGACACAATTGTTGAAGAAAGGGGTGAAATTTCAATGGACCCCATACTGCGAAGACAGCTTCCAAGAACTCAAGGAAAGACTGACCAATGCTCCCATCTTAACAATACCTTATCCGGAGAAGAAATATACCATATACACGGATGCGTCTAGAAACGGGATAGGATGCATTCTAATGCAAGAAGGGAAAGTCGTTGCATATGCTTCGCGACAACTGAAGATCCACGAACACAATTATCCTACTCATGACTTGGAACTCGCAGCTATCGTCCATGCCTTGAAAATCTGGAGGCATTATTTATACGGATCAAGATGTGAAATTTTCACGGATCATAAAAGTCTGAATTACTTTTTCGAACAAAAAGATTTAAATATGCGACAACGAAGATGCTCGAGCTGGTCAAAGATTATGATTGCGAGATTAAATATCACCCAGGAAAAGCTAATGTCGTCGCTGACGCTTTGAGTAGGAAAAATCAGGAAAAATTAAGAATTCTTTTTATGGATCAAGAAGAATTGCTAAAAGAGTTTGAGAGAATGAAGCTGGAAGTAGTATTGCCTCCTCAGAATATTCAAGAAATTGTTGCAGCGTTAGTTGTACTTCCGGACTTGAGAGCTCGAATAGTTGAAGCGCAAAGACGAGACGAACAACTCGAAACATTGCGAGCGAAAATCAGAACATGAAATCTTTCGGAATATCACGAAGCGGGATAATGCGATTATGTTTGGCAATTGTATATACGTGCCTAATGACGAAAGATTGAAGAATGAAATTTTAAGTGAAGCTCATAACGTTCCGTATGCCGCACATCCTGAAAGCACGAAGATGTATCAAGATCTCAAACAGAAATTCGTGTGGACAGGAATGAAACAAGACATTACATCCTACGTCGAACGATGTTTAACGTGTCAACAAGTAAAAGCTTTGCATCAAAGACCGTATGGAAAATTGCAGCCTCTTGAAGTTCCAGAATAGAAATGGGATCACATTGTGATGGACTTTGTTATTGGATTACCCAAGTCTAGACGAGGAAACACTGCTATCTGGGTAGTCATTGATCGATTAACCAAGAGTGCTCATTTTATTCCAATTCCAATAACGTACGGAGCGGATAAGCTAGCACAAATTTACGTTCGAGAAATCGTTCGCTTGCATGGGGTGCCGATATCAATCACATCAGATCGAGACACCAAATTCACCTCTCGGTTTTGGACGACCTTTCAAAACGAATTAGGTACTCGATTAAATTTTAGTACCGCCTTTCATCCTCAGACGGATGGTCAAACCGAGAGAACAATTCAAACACTAGAAGACATTATCAGAACGGTGGTACTAGACAGGGGAGATCAATGGGAACAGGTTCTGCCATTGATCGAATTCGATTATAATAACAGTTATCAAGCTACGATCAACATGGCTCCTTACGAAGCACTATATGGCAAGAAGTGCAGGTCACCCCTTTACTGGGACGAAGTTGGAGAATGGAAAATTCTTGGCCCTGAGGCAATAGAAGAAATGGTCCAGATAGTACGACAAATAAAGAAGAGAATGTAAGAAGCTCAAGATAGGCAGAAATCTTATGTTGATAATCGTCGTACGGAATTGAATTTCGAGGTATGAGACAAAGTTTTCTCAAAGTTTCTCTAACTAAAGGAGTTCATCGCTTTGGCATAAAGGGGAAACTCAAGCCGCGATTCATTGGACCTTATGAAGTATTGGAAAGGATCGGGCCGATAGCATATAGATTAGTGTTGCCACCTAACTTCGCTAACGTACACGATGTTTTCCACGTTTCTCAACTCAGGAAGTATGTGTATGACCCAAAACACATCCTTCATTATGACGAAATAGTTCCCGATGCTGATTTAAGTTATGAAGAAAGACCCGAATGCATTCTGGACCGGAAAGAACAAAAGTTAAGGAATAAAGTTATTCCTTTAGTGAAAGTTCAGTGGAATCATCACGGTCCAGAAGAAATGACTTGGGAGCTAGAAGAACAAATGAAGGAGAAGTATCCTGACCTATTTTACGAGGTACTAAATTTCGGGGACGAAATTTTTTTTAAGGGGGAGGGAATGTAGTAACCCGAAAATCTTATAGTATTAAGTTGAGCCTAATTAAGTATAATAAGGGGCTTAGAAGCTATTTAATTCATAAGAATTTATAAAGAGGCATATGATGGATTATTAATCGATAAAAATTCGATTATTTCTTAATTGAGGAATATGAGAATTGAAAACTTAGAGAATTCTTAGAAATGAGTTTTATTATGATAAAATGTGAATTTTGTGATTATTAATGTGTGTTTGAATGAAAAATGCTATTAAATAGAAATTATGTTATAGAATGCATTAATTATTTTTATGTGAAAATTTTTGTTATAAAATGAAATGAATCATTGTTTAAGCTATTAAATTGCTTGAATAAATTTATTTTATTAATATTTAGTGATAAAAGAATTATTTGGTGTAATTTTCGAAAATTAAGAAGCATTAAAATAATTAGTTGAATTTCTACATATGAAAGAATTTAAATTGTGCTATATGAATTTAATTTCAATCATGGATATAAATTGTTTTAAATTTTATTAATTATTAGAAATATAGTTCTAATAATTAAAATATACTAAGGTATAACCTTAGTAAAATTTGAAGTGTAATTATAATTTATTGAAATTAGTGCAAAATATTAATGAAATGGAAGTAAAATTCACATTAAATATACATAAACCTTCTAGAAATTTTCTAATAACATAAGATCACCATCAACCTCATTTTCCCTCAAATTTTCGGCACTCACACACAAACACACACTAAAAATTTTAATTTCAATTTTAATCCATAATTAAGTAGGAAATTGGTGGAAAACTACTTCAAGTAAGGTAATTACTTCATTTAAGCAAAGTTTCTATGATTTAAATTGATGAATATTATGTTCTACACACCTAAGGTTTTCGAAAATGTGAAGGTGTGATTATGGTTGATTTGTTTAATTTTTGTTATGTTTATTGAATTAATTATGTTTATGAAGCTTAATTAACATATGCTATGGTTTTAAATTCTTTAAATTCAAGAAATTGAAAAATTAAAGAATCCTTCATGAACCCTAATTTTTGTATATGAATGATATGATATGATTTAGTTGAATTGAGTTTAAATATATGTTTAGGAATGAATATAAACATCATATGATGAAAGAAATCAAAATTAAATCATGTTTGTTTAATTTCCTAAAATTTTCGAAAATAAGGAATGATAGGAACTTAATGATTTTGATTTTATTTTATTTGATCCATTTGACATGATATGTATGCTTAGGGATATAAATAATGCATAAAATGAATTTATGGAAATTTAATTCAATCATATATAAAATGCCCTAATTTTCGAAAATGAAGGGGAAGACTTGAACCTTGATTTCTTGATTTTATTTGATGTATTTGATATGATATTTGAGATCTATGATAAAAATCATGCTTAAGTTGAATTTATAAGAATTTATGGACATGAGGTGTGAAAACTAGAAAATTAAAGTTTCGTATAATGTTATGATTTTATGTGATGAAATTTGGTTAAGATTTGAATGGATCATGGATTAATTATCATTGATGCTAAATGAGTATAATTATGAGAAATTTAATGTTAAATGGAATTTAGAGTGTAAAACTCTTGAAATTTTCTATATATGTAGTTGAAGGGCATTAGGCGATTAAAGTGTAAATGAAAGAGTTTAAGTTTGTTTTAAGTTCTAAATGCATATTTAAATATATGGTGATGATATTGGATGAGTTTGGATTAATTGGGCTATTAATATTATAAACGTTACTCTGCCGAAAATTCGGTAGAAATTGTTTATTAATAAGACGTTATGAGAAATTAAATAATAGACTTATGATAAATAAGTGAAATGTGATTACTTGAAGTTGTTTAACTTCTTTGAATAGCATGTTATATAGTTATCTAGGAATTTAGTTATTAAGAAATTAGTAAGTAATAAAATAAGCTTAACCTAATCTTAGATTAGGTAAAACTTAGATTTAGTGATAATATGTTTGAAGGATGAATGAAGTTTGCTAAATGCAATAATAATCTTGTTTTACAAGGAACGAGCAAGGGAAGACAAGAAGTGAAGGAAGAAGAAACAAATATTCTGGAGTAAACAATTCAGGTGGGTAATGCTTTACAAAACAATTTGAATGAAGTTAATGTTATGCTTTGAAATTATTGATATTATGAAAGTATTTTCAATCACCACATTATGAATATGTTGAAAATGAATGTTTTACCACATTGTGGGTATGACGGCGAATTACCTATCTACGGTAGGAAAATATTATGTACTGTGCACAGGTTTATGGCTGTGAGCTTGCAAATGTAGGCCGGCCATGGTATTGGGGAGGAGGCCTACTTCCCATTACCGGATGACGTAGATAGGGTATGACCGTAGTTGAGATCCTTCGGGACCAACTCGGGTATGTGATGCCGGTATGTTCAAAAATGAAATTGTGGTGATATGATATTCAAAGTTTTTTATGAAACAATTATTCAAGATGTTTATTCAATGTTTACTTAAATTGAAATTATAAGTTTGAAAACTTTGTCGACAATTACCCACCGAGTACTCTTTGGTACTCATACCGAAAAATGTTTTATTTGGTCTTTGGTTGAGAGTAGAAGAGATGTGGCTTGGACCGAGCTTAGTTGACTCCTTTTGGTTGTAAATAGTTGAGCCCGAATGTTGTGTCTTCATACATAACATTATTACTCTTCCGTGTCAACTTTTGAAAACTGAAAAATCATACTTTTGAGAAACTTTGTAAATGTTTCGAATATGTATATATATGTATTGTGGAGGCTGTGCCCTCACTTATTGTTATTGTTGTTGTTGGTTATCTTCTGTATGCAGTTGGCTTATCCATATTCTAGGGGTTATATAGCCCATCTGTCGAAAATTCATTTCCATTAAACCTGTTCATTTGTCCAAAATTTTAATGTCTTAACCAGTCACGGCCTGATTAGTTAGTTAATCTCATAATTAATTAGTCAGGTCGTGACAAAATGGGTCTTAAAATGGATATGAAAAATATACAACATTTCATTCTCGAGTGAATGCAAGTTGCTTCTCTTCATTTCTGAAGCTACTTGTACATAATTTACAATGATCTACTTATGAATCTTAAAATGGATTTTGCATATTGCATATAATTATGAATAATTCTTTTTGCTGTTACTGGCAACATCACTCCACAGCTTAGTAATGCTATATGAAAACTTGTGCAATTTGTTCTGAAACTTCTTGTTTCACTGTCAACAATCACTTGTTCTTAAAAGGTTTTTTGCATAATCTTTATATCCAGTAGCAATCTCTTTGTTATGTTAGAAAGTAAATTGAGTTATTGATAAGGCTGCATGATGATTTAAGGCAAAACTTTGTAAAAACTTTTAAAGTGTTGGAGGATTTTTGATATTTCTAAAATTCATCTTTCTCAGCTGCTTTGTCTTTGTCACTTCCTATAATACCTAGCAGCTTGAATAACTAGAGTTTGTTTTACTCCTATTGCCCCAAAAACCTAATAATATATAACCCCCTAGAAATTAAAGGGAAAATAACAAGATAGAAACTTCATCCTGTATATGGTTGTATAATTTTGAATTAATGCTAAATTCAAAATTTACCTCTGTATATGGATGTGTGCAGCGAGGACGGAGGTGTGCAGCCGGACGGACGCGTGCAGCGAGGAAGGTCGTGTGCAGCACAGCAGCAGGACGATCGTGTGTGCGTGAGTACGGACGTGTGCAGTGAAGCGAGGAAGCGAGGACGGCACTGGATGTGCAGCGAGGGGTGAGGGCGGTGCGAGCGTCGATCTGGCAGTCCGAGACTCCGAGGTGAGCTGGCGGTGGCGGCCGAGCAGGAGCAACGACGGGAGACGGTGGAAATGGGGCACGACGCAAGTTTGGTGGAAGAGGGCTCGATGCATAATGCAAACTAGGCCGGCTAGCTGTTGGTGGGAGGTGGGAGATGAACGGAGCGCCCACTAACGGTCGGTGGGAGGGGGAGGTGGCACGGTGACGGTGGCGCGGTAATTGAATGAAGCGAAATTATAATTTCTAAACTAGGGCTTCTCCTGGCTGCTATGCTGAAGAAGACGGGACAGAGGAAGCTTTAAGCCTTGCCTTTAACTTATTGTAATTACTATTTTTTTTAAATATTAATTATAAAATTAAATAAATATATATATTTATATAATTATTTTCGGTTATCGGCATACCCATTCGGTTATCGGGTATACCGATAATCGAATTTTTTGAAAATCACATACCAAATACCGAACCGTATCCAATGATATCGGTTATTCGGTTAACCGATATCCATTGGTTCGGTTCGGTTATACAGATACCCAAATATCCAATACCAAATACCCACCCCTAATTTTTACACCGGATTCATTATTTTTTTGTTCTCACGTTAACTTTCTCTCTCTCTTTCTCTCTCTCTCTCTCTATATATAGAGAGAGTTTGGTTCAAATAAGAACTATTATTATCCTAAAAATTAAGAACCAAATGAATTCGTTATGAAAGTTGATGAATTCGTTGAGAAAGTTGATGAATTCAAAATTTCAGAATTTTTCACCCGGGTTCGAATCCAATGAGGGGCGAAAATTCTATTTTTGTATTCATTAACTTTCCCAACGGATTCATCAACTTTCACTGTGAATTCATCATTTTTGGTTCTCACGTTCTCATGATAAAAATGGTTCTCACGTTAACTCATCTAGTAGAAACCAACCTTAAACCAGCAACTAGAAACCCTCTATTTTTTTTAATCTAATGTTCACAATTTTTTCTTCCAAACACTATTTTTTTTAATTTAAAAACATTGAAAATGAATAAAAAATAGAAAAATGTTAAAATAGTATAAATATGAAAAAATGGATGCATCACTTCCCCCACAATCCGCAAAAAAAGGATTTGTGTTCTTTTTTGTATGTGTTTATGTGGTCTCGCGTTAAATAGCATGTGTGTGTGCATCAGTGGTATACGTTTGGTTCCCGTCATTGCTTGAATATGCTTTTGTCGCCTAAATAAGCATGCTTTTGTTTGATAGCGAACTTGGTACAGAGCTCTGATATGCGAATTAGACCACCACCATAAAAAATAGGATTTCTAAATTTCATATTTTCCTCCACATCTCAGCCATAATCCTAAATCCTTGCCGCACAATCTAAGAAATATAAATAATTGCACCGACATAAAACACAATGCAACATAATAACGTTGAAACGCCAAAGAATTCTACCAAACAATGTCTGAGAAATCGTCAACTAGTGGTGAAGGTGTATGCTTTTGTTTAGTAGGTGTATGCTTTCATTACAAGTGTTTTCTTTCATTACAAGTGTTTTCGTAAATCCCTTACAAGGTGTGCTTCCATGTGTTATTTTCCTATCATTTTTGTCTTCAAATATCATGCATTGGATTAGTGATACCACATAAGGGAATCTACTCACCATTCTCTCTCAAGCTCACTTTAACTGTTAAACAGAAAAAAATGAATGAACATAATACTAGCGAAATGCTTTTAACACATGATATATTGTGCTTTGGTCATGAACAGATAAACACAAAACAAAAATAATTACATACCCGTCGAACTATTATGTAACACCCCGGATTTTCAGTAACTCAATTCTCCAATAATAATAAGTTTAATGTTAGGATAATTATGAAGTACATGTAGATATACACACACACACACACACACACACATATATATATATATATATATATATATATATATATATATATATATATATATATATATATATCCTTTATTTATTTATTTTCGAACTGCAATTGTATTTAGATATATACTTACTATTTTCATATTATTGTTGAATGTTTATCCTCCTAGGACATTCAAAGTGTGGGCAACATTATAAAATAATCATAAAACTATATACTTTGGATAATATACGTGATATAGTAGTACTATATGTGAAAATGTTTTTTTTCTGATAGCAACAATATATATATATAGGGTTGGGTTCTCGTAGTACCCGATCCCCAAATAGTATGTAGTACCTAATCTACACCACACATTTTGAACATGTGACCGCACCACAAGCTGACATGTAGCAGCTCATTTTCTTTTCTTTTTTTCTTTTTATTTTCGTAAGGGGCAAAATGGGAATAAATCAAACCAGCTTTCTTCTTCTCCTACTTGGCGGCAACGGATGGCACCGGAGACGACGACGGCGGCAGCGGGCAATGACGCATCGGCAACGATGTCGGCGACCGTGACGACCGCAATATAAACAAACAACAGATTTTGAAGAAAGAAAAAGAAGAAGAAAATTTGAGAACAAAATTGATGGATTCTGAGAAAAAATAGAAGATAAATTTGATAAATGGTTGAAGAATCAAGAAATATGGTGGCTATGGCGGTGGTTCACGGTGAATTCGTCGGTAATCAGGGAAAGAGATGACGGAATTGACAGAGAAGGATGGATGAAAGATTTACTGTCAAAAACCATAAAAATGCATTGAACAAAACATGAAACTGCATTGAACGAAACATAAAACTGCATGTTGCCACAAAACACAAACATGCATTGAACAAAGCACGTCCATGCATTGATCAAAATATTTTAATGCATTAAACAAAACATAAAACTAGTTACATGTTTCCACGAAACACAAACATGCATTTAACAAAGCACGTTCATGCACTGAACAAAGCATGTCCATGCATTGATCAAAACATGTTACTGCATTTAACAAAACGTAAAAATGCATTGTTAGTCAACGAGCGTGCGAACGAGCGTCAGAGCGACGCGCGAGCACGAGCATACGTTGGACGCAAGCTTCCAACCTGTCACGTCCCAATTCCCGAGGGAAGGCACGGATGCCGGGGTGTGATTAGGGCTGGGGTATAAGAAGCGGGGAAGAATGGGGGGATACATAAAGCATACATAATAAGAAGATATGACCAGAAAATCGGGCATCATCTCCTCTATAACTAGGACATATCCTGAAGGGGAGGGGTGAGCAAACAATCCACCAACGGAAATATATCGACAACATAACTTCAATAACATGATCTTGATTAGATACTAGTAATGCACGGAAGCAAAATAACATTACATCATATTGACTAGACCGATCAACCATATAGCATGCTCTTATCGAGACTCACAACATAGTAATATCATAGCGAATCTTGTTCCCAATCAGAGAGCAAAATAAAGGGACAAGAATACATCAACAACAGAATATATAGATATAACACAACATCGCGGAAGCAGAAGGCATGAAAGAACCTACAGTTCAACCCCTTAGCGTCGCCCGTCCAGCCCTCCTCCATCTGTGAAAACATTTGAAAAAGATTTTGGGGTGAGTACTAGCGCACTCAGCTGAGGTTTTTATAATATAAAAAATCCATGATCGTGTTCAAGCACTTACCTTAGAAGGTTTTAAAACGTAAACTCACTTCTAAGTAAGCAAAAATAGATTTTTTCTTTTTGATACCTGATTCGTTATTACTGTTATTCCCATCATAGAATCTCGGCTCGAAACGTATCCCGCCAACCCATCACATCTCAGCCCGGAACATATCCAGTCAGCCCACAATATCACAGCCTGGAACATATCCAGCCAGCCAAAACAATGTAGTTTTTCTTTCAGACTACAATAAATCCGTGTGGCCTTCTGGGGTCTATCCCTTTAGAACCATAACCACGAGTTCAGGGTCTATCCCCTTACGATCAATACTCAAGATGGTGATCAACCCACCGAATAGAGATCCGTGCACAATCAACAGATCCATATCTCTGAGCAGGGAACAGTATTAACTTCGTTAAAACATTTTCACGGCATACACGTTTTTGATTTTGAAATATCATAGTAAATAACTCAAAATAAGCATATATAACCCAACCTGAACAGTCGAAAACGTCAACTGAGAGATATCCACAGATCCAACAACCTCACAGATCGCACTAGTAGGTACCTGATAACAAGATGGAATAACTTTTGGAGTCACATTCCACAAGGCAAAGTAACAACGTGATCCAAACGGAGATCGAAGCAAAACATGGGTTTTCGACTTTCTGAAACCACATTTGGCACTCTCTGGGTTTTCAAATCAACTTGATGCAGAAGGAAAATATATTCAGGGCATCAAGATCTATAATAGGATACCTTTAAAATATGCATGAATGAAAGATGATACAAATCTTAGCAGCGAAGAAGCTTCAAAAATCGATGCATATCCTCAGATATAAGATAAACCATCCAAAACCGATCCATAAAAATTGAAACATAAGCAATATGCATATCAAGGAACATGGAATGACAAGACATGTTGAAAAAGGATAACCCGGGCATTTACTTCCTTTAGAAACTAGAAATGACGAAAAACATCTCGGCATGAAAAAACACGAAAAACGAAAAAATATTATCGGTACGCTAGTAGAACACATAGACCGAAACTCAAAACCTAAAGGGCACATAGCCAAAAAGTGGCCCGTCGGCCACCAAATCGACGGCCAACTTGGCGCACGACGGTGGTCTTGGGCGGCGGCGGTTTTAGCCGTCCTTCGACCGTTTGCTCACCTCGTCCCTTTAGAAACACGAGTTTTATGCTATGCTATCCACGAAAGGTGTAATCAAAATAAGAAAAGGATAAAAATAAAAAACAGAGGCTGTTGGGGAGGGGCTGATCGGCGGTGGTGGCTAGCAGCAGCGCAATGGCGCTGCCGTCGAGCCTCCCCGGCTCGATCCCCACTCCTCAAGCGCTTGCAGCAGTACTGAAGCTGCTCGGCTCGTCCGTAAACATAGAGAGACGAAGAAAATGAACGTTAAAAATGAAGGCCCTAGCCCTCTATTTATAGGAAAAAGCATGGGCTCTGCAATGCCACGTGGCGACCCTTTTCGAAAAAGCAAAAGCGATGCAACTTTAAGTAACGGACTCCAAAATCAGCAAACTTGGTACCCATGGACTCGAAATAAAATACCGGACACAACGACTATAAACAAGATATGCTTTTAAAAGACCCATGAAAAGTCTGATTTTTTAATAACTTCCCCAGAGTGCCAAACCTTCGTGGGTGGTCGAAAACATGCATACTTAGTGTCTATGAATTCTTTATAAGACACTCTGCACAACACCTGAGGTTTCTTGATGGTCGGATCACCGAAACAAAAAGTTAACTTTTTGCCTTCTCAAAAATGTGCCGAACAAACCTGAAGCTTAGGACGGGGTATTACACAATCACATTCATTATTGTGTTCAACGACATGTATTTTTTGTTCATTTGAATGCATTATTCAGTTCAACTAAATGCATAGTTTTTTTTCGCAGTCACATAACTAATCAAATTACTAATCTACCCTTACTATAGCGAAATTAAGCTTAAAAGTCCGAAAAAATCTCAACCATAGGATCTATGAGATGAATGGATGAGATTGAGCACTACATACTATCTCTGGCTCAGATACTATTCGATCTCTCCTCTATATAGGGTTGGGTTCCCGTAGTACCCGGTCCTCAGATAGTATGTCGTACTCAATCTAGACCACACATTTTGAACACGTGGACGCACCAAAACTTGACACGTGGCGACCCATTTTTCGCTCGGGGACAAAATGGAAAGGCATCCAGCGGGCGCTGCGTAGGGGAGTCCGTGAGCGTTGGGGTCTCCGTGGGCGTGGGTTTGGGGAAAGGTACAACAAAACACAGATAATGCATACAAAATAACATAACACTGCATTCAAAATAACATAATACTGCATCGCATCCAACCGGCGTTGGATGTGCGCCAGCGCTGGATAAGGACGATGGGTGGGCACCGACGCTGGGTGCACGCCAGCGTTGGGTAGGGACACTGGGTTTGGGAAGAGTCACAATAAAACACAAAAAATACATATGAAATAACATAACACTACATTTAAAATAACATAATAATGCATCGCACCCAACCGGCGCTGGGTGCGAGCAAGTGAGCGCTGGGAGTGTGTTTCGACCATGCATTAAATTCGAAACTCATATGCATTTTTGTGTTCAAGTGAATGCATTTTTATGTTCATTTAAATGCATAGTTCAGTTCAACTATATGCATGTTTTGTTTTCGAAATCACATAACAAATCAAATTACTAATCTACCCTTACTGTAGCGAAATTAATGAACATAAGCTTAAAAAATCCGAAAAATTCTCCACCATAGGATTTATGAGATGAATGGATGAGATTGAGTACTACATACTACCTCAGGCTCGGTACTATTTGATCCTCATATATATATATATATCCTATATATATATATATATATATATATAGATATATATTGAAGTTTTACTAGTGAATAAAAACAACTATGATCTTCTACACCAAGTCAAGATTAAGGTGGAGAAATTTATGCTTGTGGTTATGTTATCCTTATTGTTTTATATGTTTTTATATTCATATTGATTATATGACTACATGTTTTTATTTTAAAGACGACATGGTGTTCAATATGTATGTTCTCATGTTATACTATATGTTACTCCATCCGTCCATCAAAATCGTTCATTGATTTTGGTGGCACGGGTTTTGTAATATCCCAGGTTAAGCAGACACCTCAATTTAGAAGCTCAAAAGCAAGGATTTTTCTTGGATTAAAATTTTATTTTTATCTTATAAAGGTTGTAGCCTAAGTAGCAATATGATTAGACCAGGAATTGGACTAGATTTATCGATTTGATTTTGTCCTTAGAAATTTCGAGTTAAAAAAATTAAGCTTGACTAGTAGATTTAATTAATGCTATAAATTGCTAAATTATGAAGCTTGTTTGCAATAATCTAGGTCCTTGAATTAAGAATTTGTTTGTCTTACTAAAATAACGGCTTAGCTTACATAATTAATTAAGTAAATGATTCGTTTTGCAGATTAATTACTTGAATTCCAATTTGATAATTATCATGGAACGCGACACCATGTTTCCAACATTGTTATTTGCGTATAATATGTTACTTATGACTTAATTCCAATACTTGTATCTCCTTAATCTCAAATTATAATTACAAGACGAATAATTAATTTAATAAGCAAATGTGTACGTGTGCCATGTTAGGTAAGAGAAATAAGTAGTGCTAATTTACTACACAAAGTCCTAAAATTTGAGATATAGAATAAAATCTACTGTGTACACTTAAGAAAAATAAGTAAGTGGAATTATAATTGTGCATGTGTGTGTCGTGTATAAGCTAAGAAAGAGAGATCAAGTAATGTAATTAAAACCAACATTATCATAGCATAGGCCTACAGGCCTACAACCTTACCACCGTGAACTTTCCTTTTCCCATGCATGAAGCCACCTCCCCATCCCAACGCCACTTGGCAAGACTGCTGGAGGTGACTCCTCACGTCTATTTTCCTTTTTGCCTTCCACACGATAGCTCCCGATCATTCTCATGCTATCACTTCTCTCTCGATCGGAACTGTCCATCCTATACTATTCTTCAACTTTGAAACTCTCTCTACAAACAGAAGGATCTTCATCCCTTCTGGCAACGATGAGGACGTTCGAGTAACCACCGAGTGCTCTCTCTTCTCCTTTAACCAGCGTCATCCGTCCTACTTCTTTCTGTCGAACCCCGCCAACAGCAGCACTCGGGAACCATGTACCAGGCCCTCAGTCCCCCTCGTCGCTAAGTACTTTTATAGTGAGGTAAGCTCAAGTCCTTATTTCACTCTCTAAGACAAGGTCCATCCCCAGCCTGCTCGCCCCTCACTATTTACTCCCTTCTTGGTTGATAGCTAACACTTGGAACTCACCGATTTCTCCAAGAACCTTCTCGCCATCCCTTTCCGGAAGGCTACAACTGAGAGCAAACAAGGTGACATCGTCATTTCCTTTCCCCTCATCTTTTCCACTTTCGGCTAAGCCTAAACCCCCATGCATCTGCATTATCATGTAGAGTTTACTAAATACAGAGGCTTAGGAAAGACGCATGTGAGAATCAAAGCTAAGTAAATATCTTGCGTGCCTTGGAATTCTTCATAATACATCTTAAAATGGATGGGTTTGCATGTTTATGAAAGTAATGGATTAATAATAATCTCCAACTATTGTACTCACGGCAATAAGGAATTGATAAAAATTATGGAGATGCATGTTGAAGATGTGAACGATTTGTGAAAATTTGATAACTTGAGTTTCAACGGAGAAGGTACCTCTATTGAATTAAGCATCCGTATAAATATATATGTAAACTTCCAGAGACAGGTGGACAAGTTTTTGTTGCTACTTGTTGTGTTGAAAACTTGAGCATGACAGTGTGAATGGGTAAGTAAGTTAATCATGATGCAGTGGGATGTGTGGAAGCCGTAGGTGAGCTTGAGCTTAATAAAAGCCAAATTTGCCAATTTGATTAATTAAGAAGTTAGGAAGAATATTGTGAAGCAAAACTGAGGTAAATGCCTTTGGAAAAACTAGATATTAGGTACAGAGGCTCACCGTATGAATGTACACTCATCACCTACTGGTATTATTCTAAAAGGGGGAAACAGAGCATGTAAAGCAAAGAAAATGAATTCAAGGAATTTAACCATAAAATTTTTAGTCAATTGGAATTAATTCACCTAGCCACTGTTTAAATAAATTCGAGAGTTGTAGTGATTAGATGGCTCCCAGATTTTAACCATAGTAACATGTATAAGTAAGTAAGGTGTCCATCAAATTTCAGCTGCATCAAACGTCGTTTACTATTTTTTAAAAATCAGACGACCCACTGCTCCTGTCAAATTCGAAACCATCTAAGCACAAACATTTGGCCCAATAACGATAGTTATGATGTCAATGGACGTCTCGTCAATTTATAATATATAAATAAAGACCTTATAATCACCCCTACAAAATCTCGCTCCAATCTGAGCTCGGGAGCTGTCTGAATTTTCCCAAAATACTTCTCATTTTAATCTTAAAACTTGAATTAATAATCTTTGTAATAACGATATGACTCTTAAATAGAAATGTGGAATTACGTTTTATCTATAGATCATTTTCACAAAATTTGATAATTTTAGGACATCAAAGTAATTTATTAAAATTTATTTGTGAAGTTGCTTGATAATTCAATTAAATTGGACCTTCTAAATTAACTTCCTAAAATTAGAAATTGGTAACTAGCGTGTCACTAATCGAACTAATACTATTGATTAGTAATTAAAATCCTATAGCACGATTGGTAATTTAATTGTAATTCCCTACCTGATATTTACATTTGATAGCTTGACTATTAAATAATCACTTGAACAAGTCATTAAATTAAATAATTTGATTAGAGCACCTAAATGAATATTATGAAGTGGATTAAGTCTTGAGGACTTAAAGAATATCCCCCGGTAAAGGATGTTTTATAAAAAGCATCAATATAAGCCCTATGATATGACCCCCTTTCCTAAATTAATTAGAACTTAAAACAATTAGTAATTAAGATGCATGCATAATGTGCATTTCATAAAGCTGAACCATTATATGTGAACATCTGTCTAATTTGCTTAAATATACAATGTGACTGTAGGATTTTCGATTTGAATTGTCGAACGACTCTCTGAATTCATTAAACCATGGTGAAAGGTGGGCTTTATATTCTAAAGTTTACTTAAGCATTCTTGTGAAAATGTCAGCATGCTTAAAATGTTTTAGCTATGCAATTGTTGGGTGCTAGTGAACTGAATTCACTTAGAGAGATCTCGAATCTCACAGAGTTAACAATTGTGCCTTGGGCTACCACGAGCCAAGGTAGTGTACACGAAATAAGGAGTTGGGGAATTTGGCCAGATTACCAACTCCGGTATAGATCATTAGCGGGCAAAGGTTCCCCTATGATCTGGGAAGGCACCAACTGATTGATAGCTCAGTCCGCGGGTTATGTTTTTGTAAAAACATATGTTATACCTAGAGTAAAACCTTTCTTTTAAATATCTCTTGAGTATAACGAAGCATGCTAGACTTAATTATTGTTTTGGCATGACCACTGAGTAAATCAATTACTCAGCCCCCAACTGCTTTTATATCTTTCAGGTACTAATTTGGGGTAAGGAAAGGCTATGGAGCAAAGTGCTGACTGTGCTAAGTGTCCGTTTTTCCCTTTTAGGCTGCTTAGCCAAAAACGCATAGGCCCCCTTCTCTGGGATGACATTTGCACCACCCCGTTCAAGTGTCAAGATTTCTAATATTTTGTTATTTGATCGGATATATTTTCCTTTTTGGACCTGTCTGCTTTGCTAGGATCTTGTTGAATGTACATAGGTCGTGTCAGACTCATCTTATGAGGCCTATATATGTGTGTGTATAATTACGTATTCCGGTCTTTCTTTCTCTTCATCCCTCTATCTTCTTCTTAACCCGTAGTATTCCTCTTCCCGACCTTGCTGGTCGATGGGATATTACAGGTTTTAATAAATTGTAATGAGTGTAAAGTAAGTGAGTATAAAAAGGTATGCCGTTGGGATAATAAATGAATATATTAATAGATTGTGAGTGTAAAAAGATGGACCATATGTGTTTTTTGTTAAATAAGTTGATAGGTTTAGGATAAAAATGTAAAGTTGATGTTTCCAAAAAAGGAAAGTGAACATTTTTTGTGGATGGACCAAAATAGAATTAAATGCATGAATTTAGTAGACGGAGGGAGTACTATATATATTTAAGACCTCATAGAATATTAAGGTCTCATGTTATTATTATATTTAAGGCTTCATAAAATATTAAAACCCCATGGTTTATATTTTTAAGACCTCACAGAATATTAAAGTCTCACAATTATATATTTTTTTTTTCATGATATTAAATTATATTTATGTTATAATTTGAAAGATTAACATGTATTACATATATGGATAATTGCATTGTTCCTCAGTGAGTATATTTATTATATGCTCATCTCTATCTAATTTCAGTTTTGCAGTTGAGGAGTCGAAGCAACCATGGAAGTCGAAAATGACTAGTAGAATAAGAAGTCGTTTATTTATTTTAGTTCAAGTTATGAGATTTTCGATATTGATTAAAATCCTAAGTTCAGTTTTCTTTAATTAATACGTGTTCAAATTAAAATATTTTTTTGGACATGTCTTTTAGTTTATTATTTAGCTTATCATGGTCACTTGTGAAGACAAGATTGATTCAGTCCTTTTGTAAGAAAGTAAAAAAAAAAATTACTTTATATTTATCTGTTGAGTTTACAAGAATTTCTTTGTTGTTCAAGTTCAAATTAAATAGTAATATTTTATTATTTTATAAAATTTGGGGCGTTTCATATTAGCCATGAGTTATATCCACGGAAAAAAAAATATAATTCTACATATAAGAAGATGAAGATCATATATGTTACAAAAATGATTTATAATAATTAAATAGATGATGATTAAAGTAACTGAATCTCTAAAAATAAGTAACTACCGAATTTTAAAAAACTACAATTATGAAAATAACCTTTTAAATATATAACGGAATTAAAAAATTAATAAATAAAGAAATTATTTTCATTCGTAGATGTAAAAAGATGAAATGTTGTAATTGGTTATATATATATATATATATATAGAGGAGGGATCAAATAGTTCCCGAGCTTGAGATAGTATGTAGTACTCAATCTCATCCACTCATCTCATAGATCCTATGGTTGAGATTTTTTCGGATTTTTTAAGCTTAATTTCGCCGATTTTCGCAAAAGTAAAGGTAGATTAGTAATTTGATTTGTTATGTGATTGCGAAAACAAATCATGTATGTTTTAAAACTGAAAACTGCATATGTTTGAACACAAAACTGCAGATGTTTGAACATAAACTGGATACGTGTTAACAAAAAAATGCATAATATTGAACACAAAATGCATATGAGATTGATTTCTCTAAAATTTATTCTCAAATTTAGATCTATTACTTCTAACTTCATAATTCGAAAGAAAATATATGATTAATAATAAAGAAAAAAACAGATCAACAAGATAAGTGTTTGTGTATATTGGAGGAGATATAAAGAGAGATGTCGTGAATGAGAAACCTATGATTTTCTTTTTTAAAGCATGCATGTTTGTGTTTCGTGGCATGCATTTTTGTGTTTAGTCGTATGCATGTTATTGTTTTGTAATATGCATATTTTTGTTAGAAAATATACAGGCTTATATTTTTTAGTATGCATGTCTACGTTTTATAGAATGCATGTTGACGTTTTGTGGTATGCATTTTTACGTTATGCAGCATGCATACTTCATTTTCGATAGCAAAATTTCTCATTATTCTTCTCCGTCGTTTTGCCGCTTCTTTCTCCGATTACCGGCGAACTTCGCCGTAAACTACTGCAATAACCATCATGTCTCTCAATCCTTCAAAATCCACATCTCATTTTTTTCACAAAATCTCTCAAATTTCTTCTCAAAATCATATTTTTCCTCTCTTTTATCTTTCAAAATCCGTTGTCTTATGCTTCACACCGTTGATGTCGATCGCCATCGCCGCTGCTGTCACACCAAACCGCCTGCTCACGTCACCGTAGTCGTAAAGAAATTCGAAGAAGATGAAGAAAATCGAAGGGAAGAAGAAGAAGAACAATGAGAAGACTAATTTTTTATTTTTGCCCAATATACCCCTGCAAAAATTAAAAAAATAAATAAATGAAAAGGGGATTGCCACGTGTCGGCTTGTGGTACATCCACATGTTCAAAATGTGTGGTCTAGATTGAGTACTACATACTATCTGGGGATCGGGTACTATGAAAATCCAACTCTATATATATATATATATATATATATGATCATATAGAAACCACACTTAAACTAGTAACTAGAAACCAATTATAGTCTTTGATCTTTTCACATCTAATGGTAAAAAATAATTCATTTTTTGTTTATTTTTAATTTTTATTTGAATTCATTAAAGGTCATTTTTGTCATTGTTATTTTTTTTAAGATATGGTAGTTACTTATTTTTGGAGATACAATTACTTTAATATTATCTATTTAATTAGTTTAAATGGTTTGTTTGCAATTCATGACCTCCATTTTTGTATCTATATAATTTTATCAATGTTTTTTTTTATATTGCTAATGGCTGATAATTCGGTGGGTATGTAATTGGTGTTGTTTTTTGTTCACCTTTTTATGACCAAAGCATTGTATATCATGCTTTAAAAGCATTTCATGATTAAGTACAAAGCATTTTGTTTGTATTATTCTAATGGTTTAAAAGTTGAAGTGAGCGCGGTGAGAATGGTGAGCATATTCCATCATGTGTATCACTAATCCAAAGCATGATTTTTGAAGACAAAAAGCATATGGAAATAACACACCGAAGCATACGATGTAAGAGATCTGAATAAATAAACGAAAAAGATACACCTAATAAACTAAAGCATACACTTGTAAACGAAAACATATATCTACTAAACAAAAGCATACACCTTCGCCATTGGAAGACGATTTCTCAGACATCGTTTGATAGAATTCTTCAACGTTTCAACGCTATTTCGTTGTATTGTATTCTATACCAATCCCATGATTTATATTTCTCAGATTGTATGAGTAGAGAGGGTTTAGGATTATGATGAGAACGAGGAGGAAAATATGAAATTTGAAAATCCTGTTTTTTATGGTGGTGGTGTAATTCACATATCAAAGCTTTGTATCTAAGTTCACTATTAGACAAAAGCATACTAGTTTAGGTCACAAAAGCATTATCAAGTAATGATCGAAAGCATATGCATACCACTAATGAACACATACGTGCTATTCAATGTGAGACTGCATAAACAATACAAAAGAGAAACGCAAATTCCATTTTTATGCGTTGTGGGGGAAGTGATCCGTCCGTTTTTTTTTTTATGTTTTTACTATTTTAATATTTTTCTAATTTTTATTCATTTTTAGCAAATTAAATTGAAAAAATACATATCTTGGAGAGAAAAAATTGTGCCCATTAGATTACAAAAATAGATGGCTAAGATTCATTTCTAGTGTTAGGTTGGTTTCTAGAAGACCTTATCCATATATATATATATATATATATATATAGAGAGAGAGAGAGAGAGATGGATGTTTAAATAAGAATCATTTTTAATATGAGAACGGAGAACCACAAAAATTCACTATGAACAAAATAAATTCACTATGAAAGTTGATGCATCCGCTGGGAAAGTTACTGAATCCAAAAATTCAAGATTTTTGCCTGAGTTCGAATCCCGTGAGGAGCGAAAATTTCATTTATAAAATGCAGTAACTTTCTCGAGGGATGCATCAACTTTTATAGAGAATTAATCATTTTTCAGTTCTCATATTCTCACGATAAAAATGATTTTTATGTGTATGTGTATTGTCCTAGTGGTAGAGTGGTTAATGTCTGAGACCAAAAGTCATGGGTTTGAGTCCACCTGTAACGCGTTTATGAGTGAGAATGTGAGAACCCTTCCTATACATAGTGAGAATGTGAGAACCATAAAATTGATGCATTCGTTGTAAAAGTTGATGCATCCGTCGAAAAGTTACTATACCTAAAAATAGAATTTTCATAAGGATTCGAATTGGAGGGGCGAAAAATCCCCAAAAAATGGTTTAGTAACTTTCCCGACAGATGCATGAAGCTTCACAGTTAATGCATCAACTTTTGTGGTTCTTACGTTCTCACTTTAAAAATGGTTCTCATTTAAACCTCACTATATATAAGAGGATCTAATAGAAACTCTCATTGTTCTAGTAAATATAAATCAACATAATTGCAATAATTTAAAATCATTATGTTATGCGTAAAAAATCATTAGAAATGCAGAAAGCATTGTTTCATACATGACAAAATAAAGTATCGAAAAAACATTATCATATATGTAAGAAAGCACATCTCATTTGAGAAATCAATCTTGATCATTCATCAATCAAGATCTACATGTCAATTTCTAATTATTAAAATATTGATGTTTTTTAGTAGATCCAACCCATAAATAAATGAATTAGTTCTCTTATGTTCAGCCTAGAACATAAATTAATTCATAAGCATTTATTCATTCCACTAGAGAATAAATGTTGACTTATCCCTTTATTGCTGAAGTTGAGTTGAACTTGAACTTAGCCTTATGAATCCTCATATTTAAGACATCGCACGTCCATTAAATATTTATCGCACTCTGATTGCTTAAAATAATTGTCCTCTTAATTAATTCATTAAATAGTACCATTCAACTTTATTATCATTGCATGGACAAACCTTTTGAAGTAAAAAGACTAAGCAAGAACGCGATGCTTTAATTCTAATTAAAATCTTCAAGACCTCCATAATTGATCTCTAGACAAAATGGTGATCGCTCTGATAAACGTCCATACGCGTGGCTTGCTTGCATCATTTTATCATAAGTTTGATAGATGAGATTTCTAAATAAAATATTTTAAGCTATTGAGAAGTGGGAGTTTGCTGCGTAAACGTCCACACGCATGACTTGCATATGCAATTTTCATAAGTTCTCTAGAGATAGATGTAAAATAAGATGACAACCGAAATTAAATTGGAAGTAGTATGGTCCGATTTAGTATGCCAATTCTAAGAATTCAAATTCTGCTATTAAATTTTTGATCACTGTTTAGGCATCACCTCGAGTACAACTTTCTACGAAACCCCTTCTCACAGTAGTGATGTGGTCTAGCTAAAAGTCCAATAATTAGTTTCATTTTTCATAAGGATAAGTTATCATGTTATGAAATAAATGACTAAAAGGTTTATTTTAGTCTGGTCAATGGGTTCACGGGTAAACGTACACACACGTGGCTTGCATGTGGGATTCCTTGGACAATTGGAGGTTCAATCAATATTTTTTTTCTTCAAAATGTTACAATGTTGTTGGTACGAATTATATGTGATCATATGCTTATGTGTTTACATTACCTTTTAAGTATGTCTCTTACTTCGATTATCAATATGCTCATATAAAATCCGTTATCTCGTCCAAATTATATCAAGTGAAAATGAAACATTAAATATGTTCTTATTGCTGAAGAGCACATGTATGTTCTAATTACTCCTAAACCTGTTACATTTACTGATCTATCAACTGATGAGCAGTGTGAGGCAACCAAGCTTTGGCATAAGTCGAACAATATGACTAAGTGTTATATGATGACTGTAAGATCAAAAGGCTTACAGCTGACATATCAACTAATGAGCAGCGTGAGGCAAGCAAGCTTTGGCATAAGTTGAACAATATGACTAAGTGTTGTATGGTGAGTACAAGGTCGAAGGGCTTGCAGCTGCAACATCAATCGATGGGAGACGCAGCCGAAACTTGGCTAAGTCTCAAGAACAAGTATGAGGAGTTTAGCTGAACTATTTGTTTCCACACGATGAGAGAAATCTTAGCTTGTAAAATAGAAAAAGAAAGTTTGGTCCATAAACATGTCACCCACATGACCATCTCATAGATAATATTAATCTTATTGGAGAAGGTATCGACGGTGAAATCAAGGTCGATATCATTCTCAACACTCTACCAAGTCTTTTGAGAACGTCTGCATGAACATAATCATGAGCAAGAAAGAGTACACACTCAATCAGTTGCTTAATAATCTAGTGGTTGCAGCGGAAGATGTTATAGGAAAAGGTGCCCAGCTAGCACATTCAATACTTCATTGTTTCATCGAAAAATAGAAAGAGAAAGAAAAGCGTCAAGGGTAGTAGACGCAAGGAAAACAGTCGGAGCGGTTGAAACAAAGGCATGAGACCTACTGGCGGCGTGAAAAAGCTCAAGGAGAAGGGAAAGTGCTTCAAGTGTGGTAAGACGGGTATTGGAAGACTAAATACCCTATGCTCAAGGTAAAGAATCAAAACTGAAACATCTTTGATGACTTGTTCTACTCATTCATGGATAGTAGATATGAGTGCAACTGATCATGTATGTTACACCTTACATGGGTTCCTATGAACAAGGTAGTTGAATGAAGGCGAGAACGATCTTCATGGGCAATGTGACGAAATTCGTGGTTGTTGTAGTGAGAGATGTTATTTTGTGTTTTGATAGTTCAATTTTAGTTTAGAGAGATATTTTTTATGGTCCCTGAGGGTATATACTAGTGTATAGGAAGGGGGAAGAAATACACCAATTAAGATAAATTAAAACTTTTTCGTTTAACTCAAGATTAGATCTACAAGAAAAAGTTTTAGCCATATTTAGCCACACATAATTATGTGTGATAGTTTATCAACACATAATTCTATGTGTGTGGGTGAATCTATTAGACAATTTTAAATAGTTATTCGACATTTGATATGTGTGGAAAAAATATTTTAATCACATTTTTTTATATTTTCGATTTTGCATTTCATATTTGTTATGCTTGCGTGGAAATTAATTAAAATAATTTGTGACACGTAATAAATGTTTATATATGTGTGGTTAATGTCTTATGTAATTATTATTTTTAAAATTTAATAAGTGTCACATAAGCTATTTAGTCACATTTATATTTTTACATAAATTTAATATATTTTTCTATCTAATTCATTATAATAAAAATTTTGTTAAATTTTATTAATCTAAAAAATTAATATTATTAGCCACACAAAAATACAATTACACATGTGTGGTCAATTACTCTCATTTAATTTTTTTTTATTACATTTAAAAAAATATGACAAAAATCATGATATTCGATTCGATTCGATCTTCTAGTACTTATTAAGGTCACAATTTTTTGTATGTCTTATATTTAAAATTTGGGGATAATAATTGAAATTTGAATAAAATGAAATAAACTGCATATTTGGTAAAAACGTGCACTTAAATTACCGTTATATTAATTTGCACATGTGAAATAAAACAATAGAATAATCATTAATATTCAAATCTAAAAAATTTAAGTATAAAAATAATTAATTATTTTGCAAGGACAATAAAAAGATAAAAACTAAAAATTTAGAAAATGGAAAACAAATTACACTAAAAAATTCCACTTCCCGCCGTGTACACCAAAATAGCCTCCAAGCGGCAAATTTCTTGATTTCTTTTTCAATCTCACGAAAAAATCAAACCAGACAAATGACGGGAGGTTTCTGATATGCGGTTATGCTTTCTCATTCCATTTTCATCTCAAATCAGCCTCCGTACATGTACACCATTTCTTTTTCAATCTGATAGCAGTTATGCTCATTCCATTTTCATCTCAAAGCAATACCACATGGCCACATTAAAGATTTCAATGACGAGCTAAATGACTGGAGGTTGCTGATATGCGGCCCGATGTAGGCGGTTCGCGCTGTGGAGAAGAATACGGCAATCGATGGTGGTGAAGGAATTTGCATTCCTATTATGTCAATTATCATATGTCGAGTGTATACCTAGCTTGCAGTTGCAACATCTGCGATTTATCGGCGATAGATAGCGGCGTTAAAGGGTATGAAGCTTCGAGTATCTAATATCAAGAATTGCTTATTGATTGTTGGAATTTTTATGTTGGAATTTCTCGCTTTGCTCCGGTTTGTTTGCATCGTTTAGGTTAATATGCCTAATTATGGTTGCAATTTTTTGCAGCTAGTCTTGTTCAAACAAGCCATATTGTAGTATATCGATTTCCACAGGTATGGGTGATTGGTCTGGCTTCATGGACAAAACTCAGGAAGTTCCGATGGATCAACAACCTGAGAGCAAAACACAGGTATGGGTGATTGTTCAAACAATTTTACTTTGAGGATCATGTATGAGCAATTTCAGAATATACTAAAAATTGGCGCCATTGGTCAGGTCTGTTCGTTGACTAGCTACCACGATTGATTTATAATTGCTCGCTTTGTTTTCATAGTCACAATGTTGTGGCTGCAACACCGCTTTCTTTCCTTAGGTTCTGTTATTTTGCTCCACCTTTCTTTGAAATAAACGTAGTCTTTGAAGGATATAGATGTTTTGCGGTTTATGTTCAAGGCAAATGGCTTAATGATATATCGTTAAAGTTATTATGCTCATGTCACGCCTGTGGATATCCCGAGAGTAATGACTTGAACTAAATCATCCATCATGCGACTCATTACTTGTTTACTTGATATCATGCATCTTGCTTTGTTACTCTAAAAAGAAAAGTGCTCCATGCATTGTGTGGATAGAAAAAAAATGTTTGTGACAATATCATTGGGACGTTATTAAACGATCCCAATAAGTCTAAGGATACGCCAAAAGCACATTTAGATTTGCAGGATCTCAACATTCGTAAGGAATTGTGGCTGAGGAAAAGAAATGAAAACTATGAAAAACCTCATGCAAATTACACGTTGAGTCGATGCGTGATGAATTCCAACAAGATGGGTATGCAAATTATACTTGATAAAATGTTTTGCGACTTTATAAAGTCTGTTCATCTACAAGATGGTTATGGATCAAACATCAGTCGATGCGTGATGAATTCCACCACACTTGGAGGTATGCATCAAACATCAGTCCATGTGTTGCTCCAAAAAATACTACCAGCGGCCATTCTTCCATTCTTAGACAAGAAAATACGTGTTGAGTTAATTGAGGTTTCTCATTTCTTTCAAAAGTTGTGTGCTAAAAAATTATATGTTACCGAGCTTGAGGATATGAGGAAATGAATTGTTATCTTATTGTTTTCTTGTTTAAGGTATTATCTATGCTTTCAAGATTTAGTCAAGAATTGATGCCCAAGGGCCGTGAAAAGGAAAGCCAGGCGAAGATTAAAAGATATATGACAATGATGGACTCCATGACTAATGAAGGCAAGTATTTATAAGTAATAATATGGAGTACTATCTTTAGGTGTTTGCTAGTCCAAAACTTCATTTTAATATAACTCTTATTAGTGTAGTAAGTCATTTTTTTAACTTGAATTACAATTCTATTAACTTTTTTGGTAACAGGTGATGCAGCCCAAGGTTCGTTGGTTTCGGACCCGGTGCGTGTTCCTGTTGGGCCAATTACATATCGTCGTCGAGCTAAGAAGTTCCAGAAGAGCTTGATGGGCCTAGTCCGAGAAGTTTGGGAGCAAGAGTTGATGAAGAAACCCATTGGAGATGATGGTGCGGTGGGCCCGAGCCTAATTAATCTTCTTGAATGCGAGTGGACCCAAGATTGAAGACTTGTAATTTATTTATTTTAGCCCATTAGTCTTTGGATATTTATTTTCGAATTTATGGGCTTAGTGGGCTGATTAGTCAGTTTAGGCTTTTCGGGCTTAGGGTTGGCAGCCTATATAAGGCTTTGTTTTGAGACGTTTTTAACAGCTTATCATTAATCATAAACGTGAGTTTTTTTATTCTCTCTTGAGAGTTTTCGAGTTCTTCTTGATTGTGCCAAGACGAATTCAATTCCGGCGTATCAACGAGTCAAATCATCCCTCGTTGTGAGCGTCCCTGAGTTGCTACATCAACATCATGTTGGGGTCTAGGCGACATACCGACCTACATCATTTCGTGAGTTAGATTCAGAGGTTTTGGGATATTCCATCCTTCTATCCGTTCATTGGAGTCTTCCGTTGGCGAGTGTTCTTCGATTCATCGCGGATCATATCATTTGGTATCAAAGCCGTGTTCGTAATCCAGGTTTTGTGTTTCTGTTTTCCGTGTCTTTCTTTCGTGTCAAGGGTAGCGTCTAGATCTGTTCGTGTTATTCGTATTATTCGTGTTCAGTTTTCGTTTAGAAAATATCATATATTTGTCCGTCGATCTGTTTAATGTTTAATTGTTCAGAATTTGAATTGAGTTCTTTCGTGTCAAAGGTAGTATCTACGGTTCGTATTTTCTGATCTGCGATTTGTTCTTGTGATTCTGTCATCTGATCCGTGTCTATCATATCCTATTCTAGTTATTTGGAGATACATATATTTTGTCCATAAATACCTGCGAGTTTCCTTAGGTATCATATCTGCCATATATACACACCATAAATACCTACGAGTTGGCTAGGATAAAACTGATCCTAGCGAAGCCATACGACATAATTTGTCTTAGTTCTTGAGTTTTTCGGAATCTACGTTCAGCAAGGGTTCAAAAAAAAAGTAGAGAAATTTTCGAATCTTGTGTCGAGAAATTTTTTTCTTTGTGTTCCTTAGTACATTTCGAGTCGTTTGGTGCATATCCGGTGAGCATTTTTTTCGAAATCCGGTTAAATCTCGTTGTGTTTTCTGGGTCCCTTGGGTAGAATAGATCGTGTTGAGCTAGTTTCTGCACAACATGTTTTCGGGTTTTCAGTGTCGTGTCTTCGTGTCCTATGGTATTTTTGGATAGTTTAGAGCCTTCTGAGTCAGTTTCTGTGTAGCTTTTTTCAAAAAAAAATAAAAAATTGTCCAATTGATTTGTTGATGCGTTTTTGGTGAACTTAGAGTGGTAGATTGAGGGAATTCGATCTCTTGAGAGAGAATTTGAGTGGAAAAGGGCAAGAGAGTGTGAGAGTATTAGAGTAAAAACCAATTATTTGAGTGATACACGAGTATGAGTGAATTCCATCTTGTGTGATACACGAGTGATTGAGAGGTGGTGAGGTTCCTTTTGTTTATTTTATTTCTAACCTTTTCTTGCAACCATGTCCAAGAAGACAAATTCCGAGTCGTTCAATTCACGGGACGAAGAGGAAGAATTAACGCCTAAGAACAAGTTCTTATTTAAGGCTCTGCGAAGTGAGTTGGGGAAGATGCTGGACAAGGGAATGGAAGAGGTGCATGAGCGCATCACAAAAGAGTTCGAGCAGAAACCTCACAGAAACACGGAGGAGAGGCGACGCCATGATCCCATTGTGTTTCGAAGAGGTGGACGAGGTGGCAGAGGAGGCAGAGGCGGTAACGGACATTTTCGTTATGAGGAGGACGAGCCTGAGTATGAGGATGAGGCTTCGCATTTTGAAGAGCCGCGGTCGAGAGGAAGAGATAGAGAAGATAACAATCTGGGCAACATCAAGATGAATATTCCCTCCTTCCAAGGGAAGAACGATCCAGAGTTGTATCTTGAATGGGAGAGAAAGGTGGAGATTATGTTCGATTGTCACAACTATTCCGAGCTCAAGAAGGTGAAGTTAGCCACGATAGAATTTTCCGATTATGCACTTGTTTGGTGGGATCAGTTGGTGACCGGTAGGAGACGAAACGATGAACCACCTATTCAGACTTGGCGTGAGATGAAGGCAGCAATGAGGAAGCGATTTGTGCCAAATTATTACTATAGGGAGCTTTTCAACAAGTTGCAGAATTTGAGGCAAGGGAGTCGGAGTGTGGATGAGTATTTCAAGGAGATGGAGATGGTCATGATTCGAGCTAATGTAGTCGAGGACCGAGAGGCCACTATGTCGTGATTCTTGACTGGATTGTAGTGGGACATTCGTGATAAGGTGGAGTTGCAGCACTATGTTGAGTTGGAGGACATGGTTCATATGGCCATAAAGATATAGAACCAACTCAAGAGGAGGAGCAACCAGCGCCAGAATCAGTCCAATTGGAGGCAAGCTCAACCAGCTTCTAGTGGTTCTTCCTCAAAGGGGAACCAATGGAAGAAAGAGACGCCACCGAGAGAAGAGAAGAAACCGTTCTTTAAGCCCCGAACAGAGGCTACGAAACCAAGCAACTTAGCATCTAGAGTAGAGATCAAGGCATACCTCCGAGAAAGTGCGTCAGCCACCACATTCTCTTTTCCTTGCTTGTATTTGATGACGTAGGAAAACGTCTCAATGAACTCCATCCACCTTGCATGCCTCTTGTTCAGCTTGTGTTGTCCTTTTAAGTGCTTCAAGGACTCATGATCAGTGTGAATGACAAACTCCTTAGCCCACAAATAGTGTTGCTCTAAGTTTTCACCATTTGAGATTGTGTATGGTTTTAATCCTTTGACTCCATTGGATTTGTGTCCTTTACCTATGCAAGAACATACTAATCTTGATGGCCAGAGAAGGGCTGATTTTGTTAAGCAGATCCATGAGGAGGCGAGGGAGAACATTGAGAGGCGAACTGAACAGTACGCCAAACAAGCTAACAAGGGGCGTCGTAAGGTGGTGTTTGAACCCGGTGATTGGGTTTGGCTGCATATGCGCAAGGAGAGGTTCCCGTCTTGACGTTCTAAGTTGCTGCCAAGAGGCGATGGGCCTTTTCAAGTGTTGGAGCGCATCAATGATAATGCCTACAAGTTGGACCTGCCAGGTGAGTATAATGTTAGTGCCTCTTTTAATGTAACTGACTTGAGCCCTTTTGATGTAGATGACGACTTCGATTTGAGGACAAATCCTCTTCAAGAGGAGGGGAATGATGCAGCCCAAGGTTCGTTGGTTCCGGACCCGGTGCGTGTTCCTGTTGGGCCAATTACATATCATCGTCGAGCTAAGAAGTTCCAGGAGAGCTTGATGGGCCTAGTCCGAGAAGTTTGGGAACAAGAGTTGATGAAGAAACCCATTGGAGATGATGGTGCGGTGGGCCCAAGCCTAATTAATCTTCTTGAATGCGAGTGGGCCCAAGATTGAAGACTTGTAATTTATTTATTTTAGCCCATTAGTCTTTGGATATTTATTTTCGAATTTATGGGCTTAGTGGGTTGATTAGTCAGTTTAGGCTTTTCGGGCTTAGGGTTGGCAGCCTATATAAGACTTTGTTTTGAGATGTTTTTGGCAGCTTATCATTAATCATAAACGTGAGTTTTTTTATTCTCTCTTGAGAGTTTTCGAGTTCTTCTTGATTGTGCCAAGACGAATTCAATTCCGGTGTATCAACGAGTCAAATCATCCCTCGTTGTGTGTCATTCAGCGTCCCCGAGTTGCTGCATCAACATCACGTTGGGGTCTAGGCGACATACCGACCTACATCATTTCGTGAGTTAGATTCAGAGGTTTTGGGATATTCCATCCTTCTATCCGTTCGTTGGAGTCTTCCGTTGGCGAGTGTTCTTCGATTCATCGAGGATCATATCAACAGGCATGCGAACAAATATGAACGATATGAGACGCGCGCCTGCGCACCAACGGGCTTCATGTGGTTGTGGCATTTCGGCACGCATGCCAACTGTCCGACAAAATACCTGAGAGAAGTCGGCACGGTTGTGTGGTGTAGCCTTTCTGGTAACATAACTCTTATTAGTGCAGTAAGTCATTTTTTAACTTGAATTACAATTCTAATTTTAGTGTTATGTCTTTGGAGTGATTGAGTTTCTCTAGGTGGCTTACGAACATTATTTTTTCTTGAAGATAGATACTTTTTGGTTTGCACACTTGTTCTACTCTTTTACAAGTTTAATATGTTGAGCATTCTGTATTTATAGTAGTTTAGTAGTTTAAGTTTAATAATGTTTTATCTTATTTCAGCATTCTGTATTTATAGTAGTTTAGTAGTTTAATAATGTTTTATCTTACTTCATTCTTATGTAATGAGTGCGTGTAATATTCATATTGGACAGAAGCAGAATTAATGTTCAATACAATAATCTATTAGGGGGAATATCTTAAAAATGTGTTTCTTTTGATTATTTATTTTTCTATTTAATAATTATTTTGTTGTTTGTCATATATGTTACTCTTATTGCTTTGAATAAGGTCACTCCTTGGAACCATAGTATAATATTAAATTGTAGCAACACAGCAGCAGCTAAATTGATCTGTTTTGGTTCAAAATGCAGAATGAGGCTCTAAACAGAGGCGGAGCAATCTTTGTGAAAAAACATCCAAGCCTTAGAGTCTGTGTGGTGCACGGGAACACTTTGACAGCAGCTGTGATTCTTCAAGAGCTCCCTCAGGATGTGACCGATGTGTTCTTAGCTGGAGCCACTTCAAAATTAGGTTCTTCAATAGCCACTTTGACAGCAGCTATTGCTATTTACCTATGCAGAAAAGGAGTTCGAGTTCTAGTAAGTAGACATACATCTCTAGATTTTAATCGTGTCGTGCAAATTAATTTTAATTATTTTAGCAATAGCTTTTGCTTTTAACATACGATTCAACTGTGATGAAATTATTCTTAACAAATCTTCTTATTGGTAGAATGTGATTTTGGACTTTTAGCTTGAGATCGAATTGGTTAAAAAATCATTTTAAAATTTTAGTGAATTGATTTATGTTCCAATTTCTGAGATCTATCTTGACATTCCTACTAATTTTATTAAATACATAGCAAGTCAGCATATTATGTTAATCATTGAGCGTATTAAGAGATCAAACCAAATGTGAACTTGAGTATTTTATTCATGGAGATATATATTGATGTTTAATCCGTTCTTAGTTGATTCAGAGTTTCCCCAATGTCGTGGCATTGCATTTGGGCTTCGTGGATAGTGTATGCTTGTTATATCTAATTCATATAATGCCACTTTTTAAGCCCTTTCCATAACCAATGTTTGGGCTCTGATTGAATTCAATTGTGCAGTACAGTGGATTTTAGTTCGTTTGATATAGTTACTCTATGAGATATTGGTGTGAAATTGTGTGCTTTTATGTACTATCAAAAATAATTTGGCTTATCAATGGATTATTTTATTAGACTTGTGGTTATATATTTCTTTTAGCAATTTTGTTAGAATTTAATATTTATCCAACCATAGCAATGTTGTAGTCTGTATTCTGGACAATATTATATTTCTTATCACAACAGGAATGAAGCCGTTGTAAAGATGGAGTTAACAAAGTATTCCTAGATGAGATTGCTTGTAATCAAAGGGCTCAAAAGAAAATCAAAAGTGCTAGATTAATTACGTAGTTATTTAGACAATTTAGGTTTTTTGTAATTTTATTTTCATATTGTGTACTTCGATTGTATTGAAAATTATTAAGTAATTTTTTTATATGATAGTCTTGTTATATTTTAGTGTGTTGAAAATATTGTATTTCATTGATGTTTATTTAAACTAGTAAAAGTTTTATATTTGAGTAATCCAAGGTATAATAAATATTTATATTAAATATAAAAAATTATTCTCCACACAATATATATGTTTTACCCACATTTAATTATTTTTATTCATAAATAATAATGATTTTTTAATAACTATTTTTAAAAAATTATTATCTACACATAAATCATAGCATTTATCCACACATACAAATTATCTATTCTCCACACAATATATATGTTTTACCCACATTTAATTATTTTTATTAATTTTTTCAAAATAGTATATTATGCTACATGTGCGATGATGTTCAATTCAATAATATATAAAGTAAAGATGATACTAAAAGTAAAGAACACTTAGCTATTATGTAGTTCAGAGAGATCAATTCCTACATCCATGGACTGATAACAAAGTCAATCCACTACATAGGATTTGGTTTTGTCTTACGGTACAAGAGTAAACCTAGATACAAACTTTAACATTTTCTGTATCTTGCCTAACTTGGTGTTTCTCCTACATTTGCGGGTGCTAGGAAACCTCTAACTGCTTACAGGTGTAGTCGACCTAAGTTCTTGCTTACAGGTGCAAAACAACCAAGGTTTCAACAACTAACACTTCATTGCTTACTTGCCCAACTTCTACTTAACCATTTTACGGTTTTGGTAGAGGGTTTTCCAACCAGGGTTTGAGTTGTCACATGCGATAACTCAATATTTCTATGCTTAGAATATTACGAGAATGTATCATAGAATGTAAAAAAGTGTATACTGAAATCCTAAGTATATTTGAGCTTTGAGGATTTACTGATAATGCGTTGGTACTTCCTTCTTCGAAAACGTTGAGTGATTGTTCTTGAGAAATAAGCTCTGGGTGCTTTTGAACGTTAGAATGAGCAGCATTTCAGATACCTTCAAATGTGGGATTCTACGCATATTTATAGAGCAGATGATGAATAGTGTCATTGGAGAGAACACCAATAACATACATTGTATTTATCATTTGAAATCAGCCCATTTGAATCCTCATAGATTATTTTTGGTATTTACATCATCGTACACTGTAGCTCTGCAACTCTGAACAGTGGTTCTAGCATTTCAGGATCCTTTGTAGATTTGCTACGACACGTGGCAAGTAAAACATTCAAGGTTTAAATAACTCTGTGTTTCTTCAGTCGGGTTGACTATGTGTCTTTTCAATATGTGGACTTTAGGTCTTATCCGTCGAGTTTGCTCTGTGTTTTATAAGTAGATTAGACTCCATCTTTTATCAGTTTGGTGACCCGAGTCGGTATGATTCTTCATCTTGACATAGTTCTCAGCAGCTTCGACTTTTTAACTGCTGGTATGATACTTAGTCATATTCCCAACTTCTTTGTTTCCAGCAGCGATGAGTCTTAGTCTTAAGTTTTTAGTCTTCAGACTTCGACTTCACTCTTCAACAACACGGTTCATCAATATCATTGTACTTCAGTCTTCAAGCTGCTTGACTTCAGTCTTCAGTCTACGATCTTCAGTAGTGCTTGTCTTCAATTGCACTGGTATTCAAATTTCTTTCAATACGACTGACTTCAGTATTGCTTGAACTCCTTCAGTTTTGGATATGTCAAAACTGATAGTTCTTCTGCTGAAACCTATAAACAAAAATGTTAGCTTCCTAACAAATGAGTAGCATTATGTTACATCAGTAGGACAATCTGTAACAACCCTCTAATCCTAAGGACGGATTAACGAGGACTAATACTTGGAACAGTGATCAAGGATTATGAAATACAATTAATCATAGAATTGTGGGACTAAATTCAAGTAAACTAAAAGCTTTAACCATTTTATACAAGACATACATAATTTACATATGGAGAGAGACCTACAGAATCTTAACACGGGAATTCACATGATCTGAAGGTAATCAGTTGTCAACATCAAAAGCTAACTTATTGTTCTATTGCAGCGGAAAGACGTGTGAATACACATATGACGATGTGTAGTCAAGGTTTCTAATATATCTTTCAAAAGGGGTCCGACTGCTCAACACGCCTCCATCCATCATCTGCTCAACCTGCACATTTAAAAACAAACATGCAGGGATGAGTACAAGAATGCACTCAGTGGACTCATGCCAAAACATTTCGTCATCTTTGAATTACACTGCCCATCATGGTAAGACACAAGGGTTTTATTTGAAAGGCCTTGTGCTTACTATAATATTTTCATCATTTTCATAAATCATCGCATGTGCAGGCATTTTCCTTGTATGTATGATCCGTATCCATTTTCTTTCACTTCTCATATTTCATCTCACAATCAACTCATAAGTCATTTCATAAATCATTCTGCGCCGGAGAGGAGGCCTCCTCTCACGGACGTCGTGATCGGCCGAGCACCCTTTCAGCACACAGTCACAAAATAGTGCACAAAATCCTTGCCACTCCGGCACAGGATACGAATTCTCAACCATCCTTGTGGGTACTTACAAGGATACGAATTCAAACATTTCATAAGTGGGAGCTACCCAACAATATGCATCATTCGATCATGGATAGGATACATACATAAAACATAAACAATTTGGGCAGGTAATTAAATAATCATTTCTCATCATTTCTTGCGAATAAAGCATCGTAAATAAATCATTTGATAAGCAATTTATTATTTTGAGTATAGTTAAGCCCACCTGGTATTATCTCCTCCTAACTCGATGCATTTCCTTTGTCCTTCTTCGACTACTTCCGTATTTCACCTTTATGTGAGAAACTATTTTAGTACATTGTTCAAGTCTCTAGCAACGTAGGGATTACATAACGGACTCGATAACTTTCTTAAACCTTATCAGGGTTTTTGCACATTCAACTAAATAAGGTTATTGTTTCTTTCGAAAACTCTAGTTCGTCCATTTCATATTTCATCATCAATCTTCTCGTTTCTAATTAAGACGAAGCATCGCTTCAAAACTCATAATATTCCCAGAAAACTTCGTCATAACTTAGTAGTTATTAAGTAATACGATTTCAGTTATGAAATCAATTCCGTCTTAAGAGATAGGGTTAACTATCTAATTCATTTTCCTTCATCATAACGAAGCTACCTCTGTTCTCATCTTAGTGTATTTTACTTCACATTTTAAATTCCTTATCAAAACTAAGCTTAAAATAAGCTTATACTTTCTATTAATAACATATAAACTTTAAATCAGATTTAAAAAAAATCCTAACTTGGAACTTAAAATTTTAAATTTCGTTCACATCTCTCACGTCCCAACTAACACCATATTTATTATGCTAAGCATAAAATATTACTTTGTACATTAAACATAACTCTGCTACGCAATAACATATTTAGCACTGCAACATGCTCATCTAAATTAAACATGTTCGACAAATTCCAACAAAATCCAAATCATTCCAAACTATAAACTTAGCCATTATTTGTATTAACGAACTCATTCTTGCACTTAGTTTCATTCAACAAATATTGGAACCCGAAAAATGAGTAAATATCATAATAGGCCCTAATTCGGGTTTACTACCCGAACATGCTCAGAAAAATACTATAATTTCACATTAGTATTTAGACACACCCAAACATATGTAAATGGATACAAAACATGCATAACATTTACAGTTCTTAAGTTTTATGGCATTAATTAAAACGACTCAACGTAGTAAACTTTCAAATTTTATCCGAAAAATCTAATAAATTCCTAGCATGCATTATACATACTCCCAAGTCTAGATATGTAATTAAATTTAACATATAACAACCAAATGCCACAAACCCATATCATGAGGTTCTCGATTTTTTTCAAAGAAATTCTCAAATATTTTCTAAAAAAAAATGAACTAAATCATACATGCTTAATTAATATCCAACATCATATAAATGTGCTCAAATCATCCAACAAAATTCAAAACATGTTCATAAAATTCTTAAAATAAATCGGTCATAATTAGAAAAATTTCAAACATTCTCAACTTGGTGCTAAACTTGGAATCTAAGCTCACAAACCTCATATCTATAGCTTTAATGTATAAACTTACATCATTTGAAAATCCTAAAAATTTTCGAACACTTTTCAAAGCTCAAACGATAAATGAAAATTTTATTTCCTTGCATATCTAAAGAGCTAAGGAGATTATTTACCTCTTAATCGGTTTTGATTTTCCCAAAAAAAAAAACAACATCGAACATGCTCTTTGAAAATTTGAAGATGAAAACTTCTCTCATTTTCTTCTTCTTTGCTCACGGTAATAGAGGATGAGAAGTGAGGAATGGTCTATTCTTTTGTTTCAAGTCTTGGAGACTTAAGACTTAAATGATTATGTGGACACAAATAAAAATATCTCTTCACATTTTTTTTTCCTTCTTACTGGTTCGGTCATGATATAAATGGAAGACTTTTATGTCTATTTTAATCTATAATAATACATAGTACAATTCAAAAATTATTAATAAAAACATGTGGTGTTCAAGAGGAAACAACTTTTCACCTTTTTCTCATTTTATTTCGGTCAACACAAGACCAAAACAAAATAGTAGCTCTTGATCATTGTACTATTTAATATAATATTTTTTTTCGGTCCCAAAATAAATATCATGATATGTGGTTAAAAATAAAAGTAATAGTTCACATTATTTCATTCCACATTTTCGGTCATAATAAGAATAGGAGAGATGACTTTTGATGTATTTTAATACTATTATAAAAACTTTAAAAACTTGGATCTTTTGTGAGAAAAAAAAATTACCGTAGAAGTCAAACTTCATAATTAAATTATCCAAAAGCCGTACTTATTTCACATCAGTATTTTCGTTAAGTTAGAATTAAATTCCAAGCTTCACCATAAAAGACACGAAATAGGATTAATTATATAAAAAAAATTAATCCCCATCGAAAATATCGCTCTTAAAAAAAAGAATAAAATATTCCTTAGTTCTCTAGCATTATTTTAATGATAAATAATGCTCTTATTACATAAAATAATCATAGGAATTTAAATATTATAATTCCTTGATCATTAGACTTATTTTTCTAATCGTCTCTAAACGTTGATGTTTGAAACGTCTCCAAAACGTTTATAATCGACCCATCTCAAAATGGTCGTAATAAAGTCGTAATCACTTTATTAACTTATTTCGTTAATAAGGGAATTTAATTCTAAGCTTCGTCACTTAGAAGAATTAACGTAATATTAACTATCGATATTAAATCGACGTTAAAATATTACTGCCGAAAGAATTATATAAACTATATTCCTTGATTCATTAATCATTAGTGAATATGATATAAGAATTTATTATATCATAAATAATCAAAATCAATATTCGATAAGTTACTATTTCAATTATCGAGTCGAAACCCTAATTTACGATTTTTAAATATCATAATTAGGCTTTAAATCTTCGGGATATCACACAATCAATAGTGGATTTTAGGATATAATCAAAACATATCGCTAAACATAATTTTTCCAACAGTTTTATATGTGCCAGAGTTTCGACGGAGCCTTATTTCTGTTTCCAAATTATTTGTTAATAGATATTTATTTATTTTTTGTAGTGGTGTTTCTATCATGAGAAATATTTAGTTTATCTGTGGTGTCACATTACATAATTTTCTATATTATATTACTGTTAAGCATAATACCTATAATTATGTTGCATCTACTACATAAAACCATAAAAAGAAAATGTTTTCTTCGTAAGAGAACTATACATATCTTTAGCATCTTAGACTAGGTCACATCAATCTAAATAAGATCCAAAGAGTGGCTAAGGATAAAGCGTTGGGCGAATTTATAATTACTCCATTCTTAGTCTACGAATATTGTATAGAGAAAAAGATGTAAACCCGATCATTCAAAGCAAATGGGTATAGAATCAAAGAAGTATTGGAACCTGTGTGGACATATGTCCACTGAAGCTTGTAGAGGTTGATCGCTCACTTTTCTAACACGAAAAGGTGTAAGTATAGGGTAAGCGGAGTATCGTATCCACAGGGATTGCAATCCGAAAACACAGAAGCTAGCTCAACGATAATTCATCATTATCCAAGCACAGAAAAAAGGTGAAAGGTTTAAGGGCTTCGGAATTTAATCCAAAGCAAAGGTAACCAAGCAGAAATAAAATAAAGCAATAAAATCTCAAAAGATAACTATGAAGAAAGACTAACCTTGTGGATGCATCAATCCTATCCACAACGATGTTTATCCCGCTTATTATTAACCGTTTTAATCCGCACAAGACGGAAGATCGATATATAACCAACAACTTCGATTCGACAATTGCGGCGATTGATTACTAATTTTCCTAGCACGCTTATGTCTCTAGAGGAAAATAAGCAACTCAAATGGATCACTAAGATTATGCTTCCTACGAATGTCCTATCTCGATTCGACTCGAGGCTTATTCAGATCATGCATTCAAGATCGATTGACAATTAATACAGTTACGTCATTAACTGGCAACTAGATATGCATCAAGATTGATCAGAAATCAACACATATAAATAAGCACCATGAATCATGAATCAATGCCTGGAAGGTAAATAGCAATAGCAGGAATCACAACATATAGGATCGAATCATGCAAACCCTAGGATTAGAACAGAACTTTAGCTAGACATAATTAACGGGATAAAAATACGATAAAACATAGAAACGGAAAATAAATATATAAAACCCGTAGGGAGACGTCTGAATGAACAATGGTTGGTCTTGAATCCAATCCCAAGTGAAAGAACGGAAAACAACGGAAAGCGATCGGACAAAATGTTCTGATCGATAACGAATTGAAGAACTAAACAAGAACAAAGCAAGAATTAAATCTAGAATTAAACTAAATCGAAACTAAAGCTAAAGAATGGAAAAACTGAGGAAAAACTCTCTAAAAACGTGTCTGGGGCATAATGGGTCTGAGAGGCGCGAGTGGGGCTTGCCCTATTTATAGAAAAGGGTGGAAACCCTAATTTTATCCTCTGCCGCGCCGTCTCGCGACCGGTCCTTGCGATCGCTAGTGCGATCGCTAGGTATGTCTAGCGCGCGTTCTTCTCGCTTGCGCTCGCCTCCTTGCGCTCGCATGGTAACTCGCGACCCGACTAGCGGTCGCTAGCAATTGTGAACAGGTCGCGAGAAATCGTCCAGTGAGTTCTCGGCGCTAGGGCTTGCTCGCGTGCACGAGCTCTCGGTCGCTACTCCTCTGGGCGCTCGCTGGTTTGCCTCGTGACCAGCCTAGCGACCGCTAGGCTGGTCGCTAGAAACTGGACAGATTGCTCATTTTGGCTCGTGCTTCGTTCCTTGCTTCGATTTTCAACATATAAACCTACACAACACCAAAAGAACACCCAAGAGCAATATCTTCTAGAAATAGATGAAACATTGAGAATCGATACATAAACGCACATTAAATGATCTAAACTCATCTTTAAATATCAACTATAAACGTGTAAAATGCGCGTTTATCAAACCCCCCAAACTTAAATCATTGTTTGTCCTCAAACAAAACCAAAACAGAAAGACACAACGAAAAGATCAACGAGCGTAGCAAAGATGATAACCATTCTAGGCCTCAGAAACATATCAACGCTCAAAAACATTAGTGCACATGACAACGTTAGTCCACTCAACACAAACAACAATTTACGGCAAAAACTCATTTAATTCAACCCTCACAATGGCATGTGTGTAAAATGTAGAATACACTCAACTCATAAAGAAATGTAGGACGTGTATATACTCAACGATCAATGAAATGCAACATCTTACCATAGGCTTGCCGCTTCTAATATCTCCACCGCGTCATTGTGTTCAAATTAGGATCAAAGAGGTCTTTTCATAGGTTGTAATGTAGGCACATTGGTTAAGGTAGGATAAAATATGGCTAAGTGACTCAAGAATATTCCAAGCACCCCCATTTATACTTTTCGACACATATGGACTTTGTCCATTTTCCTCTTCTTTCCCAACATGCTAAATCAACGTTTAATGCCACAAAAGGTACCTATACTTTGATTAAATACCCTTTATGCTCAACACTCATAGTGAACTTAACATTTTTCTTTTTCTTTTCTTTTCTAGAGCTTATAGGGTTTATCTTTCACAACAAAGGTACTATTCTTCACCACGTATGTATTTTTCTACAAGAACTTTTCTCATCATAACTATATCAAAATTTCAACCCTTTTGATTCCCATATCCATCCTCACCTCCTATCATCCGTTAATCGAAAGAAAAGTCTAATAAAGGCTCAAAGAAGGCGACAAATGGTATATATCATCGGGTTAGTGTTTGGGTGAATATGTGGTTAACAAAGATGGCCTTTTATCCTTTCCAAATTCAAACACATATTGCGGTCTCGACGTAAGAACGGCAAGTTCTAGAAGATAATCACATGCATGATGTCACACAATTAAAAGAAACAGATCAAGATGTTTATACGGTGAAGCTCAAGTCTCACGGGTTAAGCAAATGGTGAAAAACAACAAGCTAAGCCATTTCACGTCATTCATGCGTCATTTTCTAACATATCATGTGCACAATCATTAAATTTCACAAAATTTTCTATCGTCATTGGCCACATGGTTTAACACACTTCACTTAACTCGTTGATCGACAGACACAACACGAAAAGAAAGACAAAAGACGACAAAAAGAAACACAAACGAAAAATAACACAAAATACAAAAACAAAACAAGAAAACATTGGGTTACCTCCCAACAAGTGCTTAATTTAACGTCTTTAGCTAGACCATTACTAACCTTTTTCAATCCGGTGTTTTTGTGGCAATAGACATCTTTCCCAACTTGTGGACCCTCCTAAACTTAGCATTCATGGATGACCACCACTGACTGTGGAAGTGGCCCCCCAAACTTGAACGATACACTCGGAGTTCCATGCCGAGTCCACTTCTTCCTTCTCGCAGCTTCCTCAATCGGTCGAGTACCCTCTAAACGCGAGACGCAGTGCGGCGGCGGCAATCATGATCGAAAGCGGCAATCTTCCGGCTTTCCACCGCCGTGTTGCTTGATGGCGTCGATATGGAAATCTTGAGCTCCTCATCGTTAACACGAAACGTGAGATTGCTTTCCCGCACATCAATCAACGCATCACCGGTTGCTAGAAAAGGTCTACCTAGGATTAGCGGTTGTTGTTTGAATTCGGAATATCTAAAATCACAAAGTCGGCAGAAAAACAAAATCTCAATTTTACCAACACGTCTTGACGATACCTTTGATATGTGGTCAACGTCACCATCATCGCGAAATCTTAAATCGGCTTCATCTTTCCTAGGTGTAGCCGGTTGAAAACGCTCAACGGCATCGATTGATGCTCGTCCCAAGTCGCACAAAACATTTGGAAAAGTCCGCTCGGCGATCTCGCACTCTAACGTAAAACTGCCGGGATCCTTCGCTCAGAGGAGCTTTCTTTGCAAGACGGCATCGCATTCTTCTGGATAGGTAATTTTCTCAAATTTCCCAGTTTTTCTTGCTTGCAAGCGCGTCTTTAAGAATTTCATGTATCCGGCATGTTTCACAACGCTTCAAAGAGAGGCAAATTTATCTCAACCTTTTGAAAAATCTCTTTGAAACGAGCAAACTCCTCGTCATATTTCGACTTGACAAGTCAACTCGGAAACGGGACCGGAGGAGTGTATGTGCGACGATTTGCTTCTGGGGGCGCCTCGCGGTCGACCTCGCGACCGCTGGGAAGGTCGCGAGGTATCTGTTGCGCGCTGGACTCCTTCTTCGCGTGCGAGCTTACGGCACGAGTCTCGCTGGCGATTTCTCGGCGACTGCTCGCTCGATTGCTCATGGGGTGGCATGCGAGCGCTGGGTCGCTCGCGAGCTGCTGTGGAAAAATCTCTGGACTCCTCGCGATCGGGCTCATGGTCGCGAGCTCGATCGCAATTACCGCTTGAATGCTTTCTTGCTCTTCCTGGTAGGGCTCGGGTAAGCTTGTCTACCTCGTCCGGATGGTGAAGCACCGATTCTTCTGGTTCACCAGTATTACTCGAATTGGCCCGTCTTTTGTAGTGCATTCACTTATACGGCTATTTGACCAATTTGATTTTCCAACATCTTCATATGCTTCCCCATAGCCGCCACAAGGACTCCAAATGATTTATCTTCCGCCTGTTGCTTATAAACAAATTACGTTCGTTGTCAATTGTTGGTTGCTTACAACCAACTGCGATCATGTCTTCGAGACTTGGCTTCTTCGCTCTTGAATTACACCATTACGAACGCGAAGCTTCGCCGGAGGTTGTTGGAAATCGGATGATTCCTCCGATTGATGTGGTGACTTTCTCTGTCTCAATCGACTCTTCAAAAGAGTGAACTTCTTCATGAGATCGTCATATTTTGAATCACTCTCAAAGCAATGCTTTGAACAATGGTGTTCTCTCGTTGGCCATTGATAGCTGTTGGCGACCATCTCCTCTACAATACGGCTTGCCTCGCCTACTTGTCGGTTCAATAAACAGCCCCACCGACGCATCCACCATGCTCCTCATCTACCATGTCACCCACCGTAGAACTGTGATTTGTTGCTCCTTGAGAACCCATGTTGTGGACATCGTCTCAATAGACCTCAATCTCTCCCATGCCTCAAATAATGATTCGTCGTGGTTTTGACAAAATGAGAGATTTCGCGATGATCTTCTAAGGCCACGCGTGAAAGTATTTCGAAAGAAACTTCTCACAAAGTTTCCCCCAAGTGTCGATGCCAGTTCGGTCCAAACTCTTGAACCAATCTTTTGCCTGGCTGCACAGCGAGAAACCGAACATGCGCATCCGGATCGTGTCTTGTGGCACCCCATTCTGTTTGATGGTATCATAAATATCGAGAAAAGTCTCGAGATACGCATTCGGGTCTTCCGTGACTCCTCCCCCAAACTGCTCTCCTTGGACCATACCGATCGGGGCGGTTTTAGCTCAAAATTGTTTGCATCTATGCGGGCCCCAACCGCCTCCTTGAACTGCTCGTGGGATGTCGGTACATGTGATTCGAGGTCTTTCCTCCGAGCAGGACAATGATTCCCATATTCGCCATCCGACGCATCTCTCGCAAAGTCGGCTAGCATCGCGGCAACTTGCTCGGGAGGAATGCCCTGCTCATGGATCGGCCGCCATTGCAGCCCGTCTCTTCTCTCGTCCTCTTCTCCTTTGAGAGCTTTCGATCTCGGGATCTAATAATACTTCAGGAAGTCCCTGAGATCTTGTACGCATAAACCACCTGAGAAAAGAGAGAATTTAGCACTGACAAAAATAAATAATAATATATATGACTTGAATTAATAAATCCAAATCGTCAAATTATTCCTATGCAATCTTAACAATCCCGGGCAACGGCGCCAAAATTTGATCGCTCACTTTTCTAACACGAAAAGGTGTAAGTATAGGTGTTAAGTATCGTATCCACGAGATTGCAATCCGAAAACACAGAAGCTAGCTCAACGATAATTCATCATTATCCAAGCACAGAAAAAAGGTGAAAGGTTTAAGGGCTTCAGAATTTAATCCAAAGCAAAGGTAACCAAGCAGAAATAAAATAAAGCAATAAAATCTCAAAAGATAACTATGAAGAAAGACTAACCCTAGGGATGCATCAATCCTATCCACAACGATGTTTATCCCGCTTATTATTAACCGCTTTAATCCGCATAAGAAGGAAGATCGATATATAACCAACAACTTGATTCGACAATTGCGGCGATTGATTACTAATTTTCCCTAGACGATTCGTCTAGAGGAAAATAAGCAACCCAAATGGATCACTAAGATTATACTTCCTACGAATGTCCTATCTCGCCATTCGACTCGAGGCTTATTCAGATCATGCATTCAAGATCGATTGACAATTAATACGATTCGCCATTAATCGGCAACTAGATATGCATCAAGATTGATCGAAATCAACACATATAAATAAGCACCATGAATCATGAATCAATGCACGGAAGGTAAATAGCAATAGCAGAATCACAACATATAGGATCGAATCATGCAAACCCTAGGATTAGAATGTAACTTTAGCTAGACATAATTAACGGATAAAATACGGATAAAACATAGAAACGGAAAATAAATATATAAAACCCGTAGGAGACGCGTGCGAATGAACAATGGTTGGTCTTGAATCCAATCCCAAGCGAAAGAACGGAAAACAACGGAAAGCGATCGGACAAAACGTTCTGATCGATAACGAATTGAAGAACTAAACAAGAACAAAGCAAGAATTAAATCTAGAATTAAACTAAATCGAAACTAAAGCTAAAGAATGGAAAACCGAGGAAAACTCTCTAAAAACGTGTCTGGGGCATAATGGGTCTGAGAGGCGCGAGTGGGGCTTGCCCTATTTATAGAAAAGGGTGGAAACCCTAATTTTATCCTCTGCCGCGCCGTCTCGCGACCGGTCCTCGCGATCGCTAGTGCGATCGCTAGGTATGTCTCGCGCGCGTTCTTCTCGCTCGCGCTCGCCTCCTTGCGCTCGCATGGTACCTCGCGACCCGACTAGCGGTCGCTAGCAATTCTGAACAGGTCGCGAGAAATCGTCCAGTGAGTTCTCGGCGCTAGGGCTTGCTCGCGTGCACGAGCTCTCGGTCGCTACTCCTCTGGGCGCTCGCTGGTTTGCCTCGCGACCAGCCTAGCGACCGCTAGGCTGGTCGCTAGAAACTGGACAGATTGCTCATTTTGGCTCGTGCTTCGTTCCTTGCTTCGATTTTCAACATATAAACCTACACAACACCAAAAGAACACCCAAGAGCAATATCTTCTAGAAATAGATGAAACATTGAGAATCGATACATAAACGCACATTAAATGATCTAAACTCATCTTTAAATATCAACTATAAACGTGTAAAATGCGCGTTTATCATTGAGGGTACGGACATTTTGTCACTTTCATTGACAACTACTCGAGGTACATGTACATATACTTGCTATGCCACAAGTATTAATGCTTTGAGAAATTCAAAGAGTTTAAGGCGGGAGTGGAGAAAAAGCTAGGTAAAAGTATTAAGTCTTTGCGGTCTGGTCGCGGTGGCGAATACCTCAGCAACGAGTTCAAAAAAATACTTATTGGAGTGTTGGATTACATCCGAGTTCACTACACTGGGCACACCATAATGGAATGGTGTAGCAGAGTGAAGAAATATGACTCTTTTAGACATGATTAGATCAATGATGAGTTATGCAACATTGTTTGTCTCGTTATGGGGATATGTCTTATAAACAACGATATACTTACTCAATCTAGTACCACCCAAGTTAATGGAAAATACCTATTTTGAATTGTGGTTTGGGCGAAAACACAGTCCCACACACGTGTTGAACAAGCAGGCTAATAAGTTTGAGGCTAGGTTTGAGGCAAGACTGTTTATAGGATATCCTTGACAAACGAAATGTGGTTATTTGTATAATCCTAAGGATCAGAAGGTTGTTATTAGCACTACCACAAGATTCCTTGAAGAGCGCAACATGGGTAACCACAAAAGTAAAGTTGAAATCATTCTTCAAGAAATTGAAGATGATCGTATTCCACCATCGGTTCCACCAAAGGTACAAGAAATCGTGTCTAGTGGAAGGGATCAATACACCATACTTCAAGAAATTAAATTTGTTCGAGTTTAATAGTGAAATCGACTGTAGAAGTGGTGCCTATATAGTCGGTAACATAAGTTACTTCACCCACCGTTGCCACAGTGCCAGTAGCACCTCACCATTATAGGAGGGTTTTTTGATAGCCCGATCGATATATGCTTTTTAGAGAACCCTCAGATATACTCATGACAGACGGACATGCTATAGTCGACCTATGGACATACACAAAGTGATACAACACATAGATACAGTAGAATGACACACCGCTTTGGACTTAGAGATTGAGTCCATAACCGTTATGTATATATATGAGAAGATACATATACCAGATAGCAAGGAAGACATAGGTAGTAAATGGGTATACAAGCGGAAGCAAGATTTTGATGGAGAGGTTTTGGCTTACAAAGTCAGGCTAGTGACAAAAGGATACACACAAATAGAGGGGATCGATTACGATGATACCTCTTCGTCTATAGTAATGCTCAAGTCCATCAGAAATCTTCTAGCCATGTCCGCTCACATAAACCTAAAGCTTTGGCAAATGGATATGAAAATGTTTTCTTAATCGGTTACCTTGAGGAAGATCGAGACATCTATAAGTAGCAACCGAATGTTATGTGAATAAAAGTGAGGAACATCTAGTGTGGAAGTTCAAGAAGTCCATTTATGGACTGAAGCAAGCTTTCCGGTCATGGAACCTATGTTTTGATGAAGTTGTAAAATCTTATGGTTTTACCCAGTGTCCAAACGAGAGTTATGTTTACCCTTTAGATATCAACGATAGCATTGTATTTCTTGCACTTTACGTAGATGAAATTATTCTACTTGGCAACAGTGTGAAGTTGTTATTAGACGTAAAGAGTTGGTTATTGATCAGTTTCAGGTGAACGACTTAGGAGATGCAACGTCAATTCTTGGGATCAAGGTTCACCGAGATCACAAGAAGAAGATGTTGAGCTTATCTCAAGCATCCTACATTGATACTATGATTATGTTTTAGCATACAACCCGCTAAAAAGGGGTTGCTACCCTTTTGGCAAGGTGTTCATTAATCTAAAGATACAGTCGGAAACTGCAAATGAGATAGATGAAATAAAACACGTTCTCTACGTTTTCGTTGTAGGAAATCTCATGTATGAAATGCTTTGCATGATGCCCGATATCTGCTACGCGGTAGGCATAGTGGCAAGATATTAGTCTAATCCAGGATTAGCTCATTGGAATGCGGTAAAGCATATACTCAAGTTTATGAAAAAGACTCAAGATTATAGGCCAGTTTACCGATCAGACATTTTAATGCCTTTGGATTATTCCGACTCAGATTTTCAAGCTGACCATGATGAAAAGTCTACCCCGGGTTATGTGTTCACCTTGAGAGATGGAGCCGTATCTTGGTAAAGTGCAAACGAACGTTTTATTGCAGACTCCACCATTGAGATCAAATATGTGACCACTTCAGAGGGTTCTAAGGATGCGGTATAGCTCAAGAGCTATCTCTTGGATCTAGGTGTGGTATCTCGTTTGTCAATAAGTATCATAGTGTACTACGATAACCTAGTACAGTAGCAAACTCTAAAGAACCATGGACCCACAAGACAACAAAACACATAGAGAGAAAGTACCACATCATATGAGAAATTGTACGACGAGGAAATGTTCTTAACGGGGATTCATAAGTTTAAGTAGAAGCCCGATTCAACTTCGATAATAAATGAGTAAGTCAATATTTATTCTCTACTAGAATGAATAAATGTTTATGAATTAATATATGTTTTGGGCTGAACATAAGATAATTAATCCATTCTAGGCCCATCTTTATTCATTGTATCTGATCTCTAGGCTGGCCCATCAAGGCCTATCACCATGGAATTTTTTCCCCCTATTAAGTCCCATTGGGACTAGGCTTTGTTAATTGTATTATTAATTTAATATATCTCCTAGTCTAGATAGGATTATATGATATCTAAATATATCAAAAGATAATTATTCTAGAAATGAATTATCTTTTGGATAGAAGATAATAATTGTATTTATTAGATATGCCAGAATCTTGATCAAATTGGGATTCTAATGAGAGCACTATAAATATATAGTATGATAAACCATTAGTATCCCATCTACTACAAATTTCAAAAACTAAATAAGGGAAGAGAAAATTTGGTTTTATCCATAAATTGCTCGCACTTAGGGGTGAGAATCGGTTCGGGACCGGGTATCCGTCCCGAGTCCCGAGTCCCGAAGTCCCGAAATTTTGCAATTTTTGGGTCCCGGTCCCGATCGGGACTTCGGGACTCCGGTCTCAAAATTTACAATTTTAGTCCCATCCGGTCCGAATTGAAATTTCCCAAAATGTCCCGAAGTCCCAAATCACGAATCACCCAAAATGTCCCAAATTACCCGAAAATATCCCGAAATTACCCGAAAATATCCCGAAGTCCCGAAGTCCCGACGTCCCGAAGTCCCAAAATTACCGAAAATGTCCCGAAAGTCCCAAATTAAAATTAGATATATTTAAAATCGGACTTGGATTTCAACGGACTCGGGACTTCCCGACACCAAAATCAAAATTTCTGGTCCCATCCCGATCCCAACCCAGAATTTTGGGACTCGGTCCCGAATCCGTCGGGACTGGTCGGGACGGGAATTTCCTGAGTCCCGATCCCAAATTCTCACCCCTACTCGCACTCAGCATCGAAGATCAGGTAACCGGGACATAGTCCAGAAGATCAAAGCTAGAGTCAACCATTGATCAACTATGTCAGAAATTTATAGGTAAACATAAGAAAACTACTATGTTTTGCAATTAAATAGGAGCATGCTATGAATATAATCAATGTATGGTGAGTTAAACATTCAAGATAGATCCTTGAGAACACGAAAAATCTTATTTTTCTTCTTTAATCTCTATACAAGTAATTAGATATATATATATATATATATATATATATATATGTGTGTGTGTGTGATATATATATATATATATATATATATTATTTTCCAACTCTTACTATACATTATCGGTTTAGATACTTAAGAAAGTTGAAAAATAATATAAGGAACAAGGCAAGAGTAGAAGGATACATATGCAATGCTTACTTAGTGGAAGAAGCATCGACTTTTTGTTCTTACTATTTTGAGGACCATGTTAGCACGAGGATAAGGAATTAGAAATGTGAATTATGATCCAAATATGCCCTCAATATTCAAACAGAAAGTACATCCATTTGGTAAAAGGTCAAAGAGATATTTGGATGCTAGCGAGTATAATGCTGCATATATATACATTCTACTCAATTATTACGAAGTTACAGACACATTTCTTAAGTGAGTATTAAGCATTGATATTTCTATAGGTGTTGATAATCTGACATGGGGTGTTTTTTATTTTTTGAAGATGGTTTGATGATCAAATGCGAGCAACAAATCCATTAATGTCAATATTCGATCTTGGGACTAAAATCGATTAGGAATTTGTTGATTGGTTCAAAAAATATGCAAGATTTAATAACATCGTGAGTAAATACATTAAAGATCTTGCAAAAGGTATCTCTTGGAGGTTAAAACATATCATATATATGTTGTTAATGTATACAAATTTCACATGGTAGCACATGGGGTACATTGACCTACTATGAACAGTGGAATTTTCATAAGAGACGAGATTTATAACATTGATGAGATTGACTTTTATGGTCGTTTGCTGGAGGTTTGTGTGTTAGATTATCCTGGCCTACCACTAAAAATGACATAGTTATTCAAATGTAAGTGGTTTGACCCATTAGCTTTAGGGACATCGGTGCATAAGGATTTCAAATTTATATTCGTAAATCAAACGAGTCAGTACAATAAGTTCAAAACTATTGTCTTAGCAAACCAAACTATTCAGGTGTATTATTGTTCATATCAGTCTAAATCAAGCAAAGAAATATTGATGGGAAATGTGTAAAATCAGAGCAAGATCTAATGTAGAAGTTCCATCTAAATCAACATTAGATCCACAATTTCAAGAGGATGAAATTGTTGTGACGACATTGAGTATAGAGCCAGCAATAGATGATGATATTTCACTAGTCCATCCACGAGGTGGGATGATAGATATAGACGAGGATGGGAGTGAAACAAATGAAGATGTATTCTTTTCCGATGATAAACATATTGATATTGATGATGGTTTCTCGGATAACGAGTAGAGACAAGTGTATTTATATTTATCTTTCTTTGAAATCATATATTGAATAACTGTTACTTTGTTCTTTCAAATATTCTTAGTAATTTGACTATTCATAACACAGATATGCATCACGGACGTTCCAAATGTGGCTGAAGTGGTCGTTGTGGTATTATTAGCACTTCGACATAGGCTCATCGTACCAGTCATCATCACCTTTGGATGTAGATGTAGTGGGATCTTATGAGCTGATCATAGGCACAGATGGAAGTAGGGATGGCAATCGGGTCGGACGGGCACGGATAGTGCCGAACCACTTCCGTACCTGCGAAAATGATCCCCGCCCACGACCCGCCCGTGACCCGCGACGGGTAGGAGATTCCCACCATACCAGCGACCACGGGTACCCGCGGGTTGGCGGATACCCACGAACCCGCCACCCGACGGGTATCCACCACCCGTGGACTACCCGCGAAACCTTCACCTGCGGACCACCCACGACCCGTGAAACCAAGCATTTCAAAAAACACGAAAATATCACTAACAAATTCATAAATCATAAAGTTCAAATCCACAATTCCACATTCAAATCTATAAAGTTCAAATCCACAAATCAATAATACAATGAAAATTCAAAATTTGGAAATTAATTAATTAATTAATAAAATAAGTTATTATATGGGAGAGTTTCACGGGTTCGTGGGTAATTCGCAGATATTTTTGCGGGTATTTTCGTGGGTACATGGGTTTCACGGGTACGGGTAATGCCAAACCATTTCCGTACCCGCGAACTAAACGGGTACTAGTTTTAAACCACGAACATACCCACGGGTACGAAATGCCTACCAAACCCACGAATAATCGGACGGATACCTACGGGTTTCGGGTATCCGCGGGTCGATTGCCATCCCTAGATGGAAGGATTTCACTTGAGAGGACTTGTGAGAGGTTTGTTATTGACTATTTGTAGTTCGTTGTTAATATAAAATTCAAAATAACTTATTTTGATTTGATTATGTAATAGGATGATAAAACTTCATAAATTTTTTCAATGGAGATTTTTGCCTCTTTTAGGAGGGTTCCGAACCTGACAGAGTTTAGCTATAGAAGTTGACTCCTGATGACGTGAAAGATCAGTACTTTGAGGAATTTTGGGTAAGTGAATTTTTTTATTAAATTAAATTTTTTTGTTTGCTAATGTAAACTTTAACAAATGTATATTATTTAGAAAGTGTATTCATAGCCTGACAAGTGAAAGACTGAGGTGCATGAGTTATGGGAGCACATGATGCTTATTAGATATTTGTACTACCTATATGATGTGAAGCTTGTCGGAGATCAAATAATAAGGGGAAGCCTTGATTTATACCTATTGAGTTGTGGATGAGTTTTTTTAGTATTAGGATAAACCTGAGGTGATGTTGAGGTCCAAAGCTACGAGGAGATCTAGAATATCCGAGCCAGATGGACCTGGCACTGGAATGAGCAAGCATCGTGAAGGCTCAAAGTCTATTGCACTAAAGACCAGAAGATGGTGAGGAATTTTTGATTAAATTATTTTCTTATATATGTTGATCATTACTATTACTAATATCTATTTTGAATTATATTTATATAAATATGCATCAAATGAGGGACCGATCAAGTAGCATGTATATAAGTCCTTCATAATCTTACACGTGGCTCAAATGAGACATATGTTTAGAGGGCTGCAATAGTGGATGTAAGTTTTGCTTAAAACAAAAATCTATGTGTGTATATATATATATATATATATATATATTTGAATTTTATTTCATTAATATAGGCGAGAGAGATAGAGATTGCTGAGCAGTAGGGAGAGCAAACCGACTTGAGCCTGATGTACATTGACGAGATCATAGGAGCCTGATTTACATTGACGAGATCATGGGAGCCCGCTTTGACAAGAAGAAACATTGTTAGCCTTGCATGGAGCTTAGTCATCGGTCCCATCGACAACAAGTAGTGCATCGAACTCTGATACACACCAGCACTGTACCTAGCGTATTGACAAGATGCAGCAGCAGCAGCAGCTGTAGATAGAGCTCGAGAAGAGACTCATGTTGTAGCAGTAGGTGCAATCCCTCCATCAGATGTGGTTAAGCCAAAAGTCGAGGAGCTGTTCATAGATTGACGCATCAGATGAGCCCCCCAGCAGCCATGACATGTTTCAGATATTTGGATGAATTTTAATTGCTATTGATGTATAAACAGGTTAGTATAGACGTATGATCTATTGTTGAATGCATTTAGATTGGTATTGATGCATGAAGAAGTTTATTGTTGAATTTGTCGTAACTTGGTTTTTAAACAAAAAAAATCCATAATTTTTTTTTTTTTCATATTATCGATGGATTACCAAATAGAATCAACGTCTATATTACCGAGGGACACATATTGTCAATAATCTGTTGGCACGTAAAACGACGTATTAATTGACGATCATATTTCCGACGTCAAGTGTCGTCACTTTTTCATCAGGAATTATTATCGATGTCATGTATCTGTCGGTAAAATTTTATCGCCTCAATTTTTGTCGATGAAGCTATTCCGTCGGTGATCCATCGGTAAGTAGCGGTGAGCACGGTTCGGTTAATCGACCATTTATCAATCCGCAATTTTTTATCGGTTCAATTAATAATTTAAAAAATAAAAAATAAAAACCAAAAACCATTATATCGACTAACCCAAAAATTGATTCGGTTAACCAATTATCCAACGGTTAACCATAAACCATACAATGTTTTATTGTATTTTTTTTATAGACATACAAATAGCAATTCCAAACATAAAAAATGATTAAAAAAAATATAATTCCCAACAATCTTCTCAAACGGTAATCTTCTAATCCTCTTAAACTAACAATCGAGTCATCTCCAAATGGTTATGGACCTATGATGAAACATCAATACTAAAAGGTGTGTGATTTTTTTCTACAAAACAAACAAAAATGCATAGTCAAATATAGCAAAAGATATATATAATTATTAAACGATGCATGGAAATAAATTTACATAAGACCATCAATTTTATTTAATATATAATTATACTTTTATAATTATTTATGAGTATCGATTCGGTTCGATTAACAGCATTTTTATAATTAAAAATTAAAACCGAACTAATATCCCTATTTATTTAAAATTAGAAAAAGAAAACCTAATCAGCTGGTTCGATTAACTGTATTTTCGGTATGATTTGTCGATCGATTTTATTTTTCAATCTTTTTTGCTCACCCCTACCAGTAAGTAAGTTTACTGATGATAATTTATCAGTTAAGAATGGTTTTATCCGTCAATAGAAAATGATTTTTTGGTAGTGAATCTTCAATGATGTGACAAAATAACCCTTAATTTGCATGAAAATAAGTGCAATTGACATCTGAGTGTCGGCGATTGAGTAGCTAACGTAATCAACTATGGCGGCTAATGAAACCACACTAGTCGTTGATAGGTCCCTTGGGGTACATATTGGTGTATGGGGAGGAAGGAATACACCAGTTAGAAAAATTTTAAAACCTTTTCTTTTTATAAGATTGATGGCTACTCGCAGTAGCTAGTAAGTAATTGGCAGTTCAGTACTGGTGTCAATACTGTTGGTTAGTTTAGATAAGATGAGTCTTGTACTGAGTTTTATCAGTTAGCAAACATACTGACTACTGAGACAGTTGGACTGATAACTAATGTGCGTGTGGAATGTGATGTTAAGGAATTTGCCTTACTGAACACTTAAACTTAAAGACACTTAGTCAAATATGGCATAATGAGAATTCAGTTTATCTCACTAATATCAAACTGATATTGGTAGAGTGTTTTAAAACTATGTTGTGCTGTTGTGTGCCAATGATGCCAATTCTATAAAATGTAAAGTAAATGCAATACAGAATGTAAATAATTAAAAGTAAATAACACTTGATTTTTATATGGTTCAAAAAGATCGACTTCTACATATAGGATTGATTACTCAGTCAATCGACTAACTTAGGATTTGATCTTATTTACGGTATAAGATATAAACCTAGATACAGAGTTAACCTTATTGTATTCCGCCAAACTTGGTGTTCCTCCTACACTTGCGGGTGCTAGAAAATCTTTGACTGCTTACAGGTGCAGTTGACCTAAACCTCTTGCTTATAGGTGTAAGATAACCAAGCTTTCAACAGCTGACACTTCATTATCTACTTTCCTAAAGTTCAACTTAAATTAGGGGGTTTCCATAGAGGGGTTTCGAACTAAAATTTGAGTTGTAACAAGCGACAAACTCAATATGTTTGGGCTTGAGATATACAAAGAGTATCATAGACTTAAGGAAGTGTATGCTGAAACTGTGAACTAATAAATATATTTGAGCTCTTAAGGTTTGCTGATAACACTGTAGACTTCATTCTTCGAAATCGCTATGTGACAGTTCTTAAAGTTTGAGCTTTTTAATGCTTTAAACAATAAGTATGTGCAGCATTTCGATTTTCTTCAAAGGTTGGATTCTATACGTATATATAGAGAAGACGATAAATAGTATCATTGGAGGAAGCACCAATTGTAGGAAAATCTTATTTTAACCCTCTCCCGGGGATCTATCCTGGATGTTTAATTCACCATACATTGATTATATACCTAGCATGCACCTATATAATTAATTACAACACGTTGGTGTTTTCTAGTGTTCACCTGCGAATTTATCGGACAAAGAATCGGATCAAGACTCGTGCTTTGATCTTCTGGACTGTATCCTGTTCGCCAAAACTCCAATGCCGAGTGAGAGAAATCTATGGAGAATGCTGCAAAAAAAAAACGCCTTCTTCCCCACACTTGAAATCTCGAAAATCACAATGTTCTCACTATAATTTTCGAAAATCTCTTAGCATTATGATACATTGATTTTCTCTCACCTTATACTTATAATGCAACCTTAGAATCCTATTAGGGTATGATCTCTTCATATCTAATAAATATAATAATATCTTTTCAGATAGAGAGGATCAGAACAGAGTCCCAGTGGGACTCTTTATGAGGTGGACGATTTTTAGTGCAGCTCCAGGCCTTGATGAACAAGCCCAGGGATCAAATGCAAGGAATAAAGAAGGGCCTCAAATAAATTAATTATCTTATGTTCAGCCCAGAACATAAATTAATTAATAAATATTTATTCATGCCACTAGAGAATAAATGTTGACTTACCCCTTTATTTCCGAAGTTGAGTCGGGCTTGCACTTAGACTTCACGAATCCCCGTATTTAAGATATCGTACGTCCATTAATTATTTATAGCGTTCTGACTGCTTAAAATAATTAATCTCTTTAATTCCTTAAGTAGTACCACTCAACATTATTATTGTACTTGAGATAACTCAACCTGTAGGGTTTAGTACAATAAATCTTTTGAGCTCCTTAAGGGGACGCCATCATCCTAAACGGATATGGTGACTCGATACATGTAATTAGCATGACATACAAGTATTGCCACCATCCAAGATGCGGAGAATATTGGGTTATCTCATGTAACCCTCACCCATAACAAGTCAAATTGATGGTCAACAACTCATACTCACCTAAAACCTTATCGAGGTTTAGATCAACGTAAAGTCATCGAGATCTAGGTTCTTCACGACGGTTAGATATAAGAACTCATCTAACTGTGATCCATCAGTACGTCAGAGACGTACCAGTATAGACAAGCAACCAAGTCAAGTCGCTTCTTATCTATACCGTAGCATATACCGACAACTCGTCATCAAGTTGTCTCTGCTTTGATTCTTTTTATATCTCATTAAGCTTGACCAATCATACAGACTTCTGTGATCTTCTACACATTGTATGATCTAACTTATATATGAGATAAAGAGACATACATATGCAATCAAGTAAACAATTCAGATAGGATATTATAATAGTGGTAACAGGAAATATTGTATACAAGCTCAACCAAAACTGCTTCCAGTATTCAAATCCAACAATCTCCCACTTATACAAAAGTAAACTTTTAGTATACAATGTGTCTCTCTACTAGCTATTACAAACGGCACCATCACTTTGCTTCTCCCACTTCTACAAAAGTATCCATTCTAAGTGAGGCCATCTTGCGTAATCCAAGTCCTTGAACATGCTCATCGTAGACTTTTGCGGCAAACTCTTCGTGAATGGGTCAGCTAGGTTATCCGCAGTACCAATCTTCTCAATCAGCACGTCTCCTCGTCTAACGATTTCTCGTATAACATGGTACTTTCTCTCTTGTGTGGGGTCGCCTTGTGGGTCCGTGGTTCCTTCGAGTTTGCCACTGCACCTGAGTTATCACAGTACACTATGATACTCTTGGGCAAATAAGGTACCACATTTAGATCCATGAGATAGTTCTTGAATCATACCATTTCCTTATGTAATAACCCGAAAAATTTAAAAATTTTATTAGCGATACTTAAACCAATTACTTAGAGTGCTAAGACCTTAATTATGTTTAAACGGAACGAATTAGAATCGATTCGGAGATCGAAAACTAGAGAAATCAAAAACTAGTGACTAGTCCTACTGGATTAGGGTTTTCTGAATAGCCTGAACATAGAATGAAAGATCTAGAATTAATCTCAACAAAATGATTTCATTTCTAGAACCGCCTCACGAAAACATGTGAGAAGCCAAAGAATTGAAATTTTCGGGCATGTTTGTCCGCTAGTCTCAAAAGTACTATTCACGAGCCGGATCAACTTCCAATCCGTGCTAATCATGAAAATTAATGATAACAATCAAAATCATGGAGGAATATATTATTATGAATTTAGAATTCATAAGAATCAATTTCTGAATGAAATTCCTGAAGAACTAAATCAAACGCCGGGAATATATACCGAAAAACCCTAAACTGATCCGAACGAATCGAAACTCGAACCAAGGGTCTAAATCAATAATAAATTATTTATAAGACTCAAATTAATTATGAAAGCTCAAGAATTCAATAGAATTTCGAATGAGCATAATTTAATCGTTTGACTGCTTTTTTCGTGATAATTCGAATCGACTTATCGATGTCATCCGAACTTCATGAAATTATTATAAACTATGAAATAAGTCTTTTAAGTCTATTTAAGAAAATAAAACCTTAAGGTTCCGAGAAATCAATCGAAAGCGATAAAACTTAAAGAGTCAAGATATTAACACGTCAAATCGGTTAATTTGACTAGTCTTCTCCCAACCACCACAATGGACCACTCATATAGCTCAAAACATCCATTTTCTGCCATAATGCACCCAAAACCCAAAAAATTTCCGTGCTTCTCTCTCTCCTATTTTGAAAAATTTTTTATCTAAGACCATAAAATGTAGTATTCATCATTCTCTTCATTTGTAATGGAGTATAATTTTTTTTAGATTTTTTTGGAATTTATTTCATGAAGAACCATAAATTTTGTTCTTCATTTTCTTCATGACTTTTGATCCATCAAATGCTCTCAATCCATGAATGAAATATACTTATAAATGTGTTCTAAGGTTGTGTTTAAAGTTTGGGAATTTTTGAAGCATGTTTATTATTTTCAAATTTTTGCTAGAATTTTTTTTATAGAAGATAAAGCATGTTCTTGTGAATATTACTCCATATTGTTGTTTGTTGATGTGTTAGGAGTATATAGAATAAAGATGGAAATTTTTGAATTATTTCTCCTATTTATTTTGTTAAAACCAAAATATATATATAATTTTTAAAAATTATTTTGATTTTATTTGTGGAAAAATAGTTGAGGTATAGTGTTTGATATATGATATGAACATCATATATTAATCTTGAAATTATTGAGACACTACTCCTATTTTTCCAAGAGGATCGAAACTATATCTATATATTTTAAGATTTATTTGATTTTTATTTGTTGAAAATAATATGATATATGATGTTTAGAAATAATATGAACCTATTATGCATTGTTGGGAATTTATTGAACACATGTGTAATATATGTGTGAGGACAAAAAGAATTACAAGCATTTAGTTCATATTATAAATATTAGTTGATGTTTAAGGTTAATATTACATGTTTAGTGCATATTATAAACATATGGTGAAGTGAATGGAATTTATTGAATATATATGTATATATATTATAATTACCGAAAGGATATATATAGTGATAAGCATATGTTTTAATTTTAATGTATGATATGAGATGATATTTCATGTTTAATGTATGATATGAGCATTATATGATTTTTGTGGAATTTATTTGATGGTATTGAGTTGGTAATTAAATTCTATAGTATGATAGGAGCATAACATGATTTTATTGAAATTTATTGGATACTTATGCTAATTATTGAAAACATAGCAAAATGGTTAAGTATGAGTTTAATTCTAATGGTAAATGATGCTATGATAGCTAATCTATAAGCTTGGAATGAATGGTATGTGATTATGATGAATGAATGGAACACTTATGCACACATACACAATGATTGTTTATTATGTTAGAAATTAAGGTTTTCTAATGCTTTAGTATAATATATGTTGTGTATGGTGTTGGATGATGTCGTATGGTTTTATTTACGTTGTGCCGACAAACAAAACCCCAAACGTAAACAACATAGTACTTTATGTACGAGAATCCAAAAGAAATCGATGAATTTCGATAACTTAAGAAGGAATTAATGAGAATCAAGTTAGACACAAATTTAGGGTTTTCTATTAATAATAGGATAACTCAAACGTGAGTTCCTAAGTTAAAGAAACCAAAAGCCGACTTACAACGTTAATGCTCAACAACGATAACCTAATACGATATTAGATTGAACGTTAAGGCAACTCGATACGAATAGCGATTATATAACATACACAATCTCCGACGAGTTAAGAGAAACAAACAATGTCGAAAAGTGTAAGCTAAGATTCGAACATAAGGTGTCGATCCTTATGTCTCAAAGGTCGAGTTAGTATTCACAAAGAACTTCATCTATTTCTAAGTACTTACTTACATGATAGTATGTGATCACTTGAATCATAAGTCAAGATCTCCTTTCATTCGTCGTGTTAATACGACAAGTCGTCAAGCATAACCTACTATGACGTAACTATAATTGTTAAGTCTAGGTAGTGGCTTGAGAATATCCTAATATACCAATCATAACTTGAATACTAACAATCTATAACGTAATAACGTTTAGAAGAACACTAAGGCTAGAGTCGAGGATATACTCGGAGTATATGACTCATAAGTTGAGGTTCATCTATGAATGATGAAGTAATATTGTTTGGAAATTGAGAATGAAAGATAATAGGAATTATCTTAAGACAATCACATGAAATTATAAAGAAACCATAATTGGGAACTTTAAGTCGTAAATTATAAACGACCATCGATCAATAGAAAGAATCTAAGAAAGGTTATTTTCTTATGAAGGGTTTGATCGTACGTATTTGCCGAGGAAGGACGCTTACACCCTGTCCCGCTTAGAACTATTAACTTCGGAGTAGTAGGTGGGTTCTCTTGAAACAAAAATGACATGCATGTCTATCTCAAAGCATGATTTACAAAAGCTTTATGAAATATTATTCCACGAACTGTTATTGACTGTCAAATGTTTATGTTTTGTTGTGACCCTATCTGAGATTGGTATATCCAATGTGGTATGTGAATGTGTTGATCCACCAACGTTAAAAAATGGTAACGATCGGATCCGACTTAGTTGAGGACTAACTCGGATTGTGTACACGTATGTGACTGTGTGTTAAGGTTAGCTACCTCGACCGGTCACGACGACTATGTGTAGGTTGCCACCTCCATAGTGCGCGAATGAATGAATGATCAGATATGGAATAACGTGAATGAAATAGTCCGGCCGGACACTTTTGGAAAATGATAAAATATTTGATAGGCATGAGTCTTTTAACTAAAATCCTCATGCGCTATTGTGGGCAGTTCAATAACTTTATAAAGAAAATGTTTTCGGTAATGAGTCCACTGAGTACTTTTGTACTTAGCCCTGCATCTCGTTTTTGATGTGCAGGTTGAGCAGGGATTGACGATGGGTACGAGGTGGTGCAGACTGGCATGTGTTTTGTTGCGATAGTAGAAAGGTTTCTAGAACCTTGGGCATGTATCGTCATATGCATGTCCACACGATTATTGCTGCTTAACTCTGATATTGTTTTGGTGTCTTTGACTATAACTGCTTTCCATTATCGTATTGAACTTAAGGTCGTACCTCGTTCATTGAATTGCGCCCTGATTGGGTTATATTTGAACATTGAACCTTTTGGCAAGTCCTTATATGACTTGAGTTTGTATTGAAATAACTTATTCCTTTCAGTCTATGCATTTATGAGTAGTCAAATGGATAATTGTATTGACTAGTTATATATATATCCGCTGCTTTATCATACCAGTGACGATCCATTTGATCCGTACTTCCTTGAGAAGTCGGGTCGTCACAAAGTGGTATCAGAGCACTTCTTCCCTCTGAACCCTAGAAACCCTTTCCTTGAATCCAAGGTTGAAAATTGAGTCTAGAAATTGTTTGTGTTCGACTGCCACTGCACTCCATCATCGTCCTGCTCAACGAGGAAGAAGGTAACTATCTCAACAGAAAGTTATTTTTAAATGATGGATGTATATGAAATGTGAAATGGACTTACAATATTTCCTTGGTGGGAAGTTGAAATATATTTCTTTAAAAGGAATGTTTTGAAATTGAAAAGTTGTTTCAAATGAATGGTCGTTAGTTTGAAAGGAGTTGCAAACTTTAGGGGTTGGTAAGGAAGTAATATGAGAATACTTATTTGTCGTAATACATGTTATGATCTATGTTTACTGCTATATGCAAAGCATGCTAGAAGAAGGATGCAAATGAGTATGTTTCCCCATGAGAACATAGACTCTTAAGACGCATGATCCCTTTGCAACGAACTTAGTATGAGAACATATGGTATTCCCGATTGAACGAAATACTAATGAAGAACGAGAACATAGAAATCTTAAGATTCACAATCCGAACGGATTTGAGGATGAGAAAGCGACGAGTCTGCGATGATGAACCGATTGCTTAACTGGAGGTTCGCAATGCTATGAGTCCTGACCTCTCTACGCGAAGGAATTTCGAACACCATGCGTGTTGCCCCTATCGTAGCAATAATGAAAAAGAATCAAAGTATAACGTTAAGGAAGTATAAAAAGAAATAATGAATTGTAAGTATATGATGTGAACGGATATGATCTGATGTTATAACGCGAATAGAAATAAGGAATCCAGAACCCAATAAGATAGGGTGACCACTTAGCCTTTACCCGAAGGCTAGACATCGAACGTTTATTCTATCATAAGGAACCATGCAGTCTCTTCCCAGAGACCAAACCATGAAAGTAGTTTCATAAGAACTTAGGAATATAAAATGGTTCGGATGGTTTTTACGACTAGGCTCCCTTTATCTTCTAGAGTCACACCCGAGGAGGTGGTACGCTCCTACCGTTCCTACCAGATATACCGAGTAGACGACATCGACGAGTTCCTTACTAATTTTGTACGTCATTGGGCTACTGCACATGCCTGTGGTACATCACATTATGACGGTGTGCTTCGATTGATCATGAGACTGCCATCCGATTGGCAGGGGTATGCCCGTGAGATATCGGCGGATTATATCTATCGACGCCGAGAGAGCTTCGATCTGGAGGCAGACCTGCCTCTCTTTGTTAGCCACCTGAACTATGTATTCATGGTGTACGGAGCTACACCACATGGGCCGTATCTCCCCGAGCGGGAATACACCTGGCGTGATGAGATTCCCGAGTGGCTTCACCCAGAGGTGCCTCGTTTGGCATCTGATGGACCCGTATTCTTGCCTGGCTGTGGCAGGAACATGTTCGAGGCTGGACCTTGCCGTCCTCGACAGCTTAATTTTCTGGTCCTACTGCTAGTAGGATTCGAGCCCCGTCATCAATAGCCCAGACCATCGCCACCGATCATTCTATGTGAGCATCCATCTCTACCTACCAGCGCTCCCCTAGCTCAGCCACCGCCACCCCCGCATGGACCCCTGTACCATGATACTGTGGAGGTTGATGATCCATGTGGCCTAGCTGCAGGCACCGTGAGAGGAGCTTGTGCCCGCCTTGCCGCTTCTGTCTCCGCTTCCACCACGCTTTCAGGAGATCACGACTGAGATCCACCGAGACCTGGCTGCTATGGGAGAAGCTAGGGTCATTAGAGTCCGAGAGCACGCAGCTCCCACATTCGATGCTGAGGTCATAGGGGAGGAGGATCCAGAGGAAGACCCAGAGGAAGATCCTGAGGAGGACCTGCCACCGACGATGAGATAGAAGGAGTAGACAGTATCCATACTCCCGGTTCTGACTCATACACGATGAGCTCGGGCGATTATGGATCTAGTTATTAGGACAAGATAGTGTTTGTCTATATACCCTTGTATATCTTTTGATGCATGCGGAAACGATGAGTCGCTCCAACATAAACCCTTATTCTGATGACCACGGTAGCGTTTAGATTTTGTACGTGCCATGACTAGGTACACTGAGTGATGCTGATATTAATTTTCGGAGCTTCATACTCTGTACCTGGCCTTTTGTGGATCTTAAAAGCGATGATGAAAGTCCTCATAGAGACATTTGATTTGATATGATGATAGCTTCCCGAGAGCTTTGGTTTTTAAGGTTGTGATATGTGGTGTTCGATGACGTGCTAGATTTATGCTTATGATCATATATACATATCATGCTAAGATATTTATGATCCTGATGGATGGTATAAGAAGATATTTAATTACATATATTTATGAAAGATAGAATGCCGTCGAGAAGAAACCGTGAGGTAATACCCGAAAGAGAGGACACTCTACCACTACCACCGCCGGGAAGAAGGATTGAGGAGCTACTCCTCAGATAGAATCTACCAACCTTCAACGGGACTGGGAATCCCTTGAATGCGAAACTATGGATTCGCGCACTGGAGCGAATCTTCAAATTCCTTCGCTGCACCTCTCAAGAACGCTTGTCATGCGTTGCTTTCCAGATGACTGGTGCCGCTGACTTCTGATGGGAGGCGAAGAACAAGACTCTATCCGAGGAGGAATTGGAACATTACACCTGGGAGTAATTTAAGGAGGAGGTGTACGAGAAGTACATTCCTAAAAGCTACCGGAAAAGAAAAGAACATGAGTTCTACAATCTACGCCAAGGAAAGAAGACGGTCACAGATTACGACCGTGCATTCTGCGAGATGTCGCGGTATGCGCCTCAACTGGTCGACACATATAAAAAGAGGACAGAGAAGTTCTGGATGGGACTTCGCCATGAAATCAGGGTTTCGCTAGCTGGCCACGGAAATCTGACTTACCGTGAGGCCCTCAGCAGGGCGTTGGATATCGAGGCTGCTTTGCCTGAGGATAGGACTGTCGCGGTGCAATCCCCCGAATCACCAAGGGGATCGTGGGAAGAGGAGGTGGGAAGGACACCACCAAGGTCAAGGATCCAACACTGGCCAGGCCGACAGGAGGCCATGGCAAGGGAAAAACGTGCCATCTGGGCACGGGCAAGGTAATGGACGCCCCATGGTACCCGCACCTGGCGGGGGAAACCAGAAATTCGTGAGGCTCCCCGTGTGCCCAAGGTGTCATAGGAGTCACAAGGGGGCATGTGCATTTACGAATGATGGATGCTTCAAGTGTGGCCAGAAGGGTCACTACTCCAGGGACTACCCTGGGATGTGCCAAGGGGGAAATGGCCATCCCAATGTGCCCAACCGAGTCTACCCGGTCTGGGCTATCCAAGCTCAACCGTTTCAGCAACAACTCCCAGTTCAGTACTTTCAGCCGATTCAACGACCGTATCAACCACGGCGACAACGACAACAACAATGGCGATAGCCGCAACAGCAATACCGACAGCCCCAACAACAACAGTAACAACAACCGCAGCAACAAAAATAACATCATCAACAACAGCAACCACCACCGCAATGTAGGGAAAACATATGTTAACCCTCGCCCCGAGGATCCATCTTGGGTGTTTAATTCACCATACATTGATTATAAACCCAGCATGCGTCTATATAATTAAATCGCAACACGCTGGGGTTTTCACGTGTTTACCTTTGATCCGAAGAGGTCGATGGAACGAGATGAACGGATCGAACGGATCGGACTCGCAGCTTTGACCTTCGGGATCTGTATCCCGCCGCCCAATCTCCAACGCCGAGTGAGGACGATCTATGGAGAATGCTTCGAAAATCACCCTTGCTCTCTTCACTAAAACTCACGAAAAATTTTCTCTCTCAAGCTCTATGAGATGGCCGAAAATCTTGTAGGAATTATGTGAGCATTAACCTAGACATTATCTCATACCTTATATTTATAATGCACTACCTTAATCCCATATGGAAATTACCATAATCCTATATGGAAATTACCATAATCCTATATGGAATATTACCATAATCTTAGGATTATTTCCATACTCTTAGGATTATTTCCATAATCTTATATGGAAAGGATCTATGCATATACCATAAATATAATTATATCCTTGTGGGATAAAGAGAATAAAATCTTTCCTTTGAGAGTACAGGCGCCGATTTTCATAGCCTACGGGCCCGACGGGCCAAATTAGGGATCAAATGCAAGGAATAAAGATGGGCCTCAAATAAATTAATTATCTTATGTTCAAATTTAACATAAATTAATTTATAAACATTTATTCATGCCACTAGAGAATAAATGCCGACTTACCCCTTTATTACCGGGTTGAGTCGGGCTTGCACTTAGACATTACTTAATCCCGTATTTAAGATATCAAACGTCCATTAATCATTTATAGCAATCGATCGCTTAAAACGATTAATAACTTCATTTCCTTAAGTAGTACCACCCAACCTTATTATTGTACTTGAGCTAACTCAACTCGCAGGTTTAGTACAATAAACCTTTGAGCTCCTTAAGGGGCGCCATCATCCTAAACGGATACGGTGACTCGACATGTATATCTAGCGTGACATACAAGACCGCCACCACCCAAGATCGCGGAGAATCTTGGGTTAGAACATATAACCTCACTCATAACAAGTCAAAGTGATGGTCGAAGAACTCATACTCACCTAATACCTTATCGAGGTTTAGATCATCATAAGTCACCGAGATCTTGGTTCTTCACGACGGTCGGAAAGAAGAACACATCTCACTTGATCCTTCAATACGCCGAGACGCATCAAAGATAGACAAGCAACTAAGTCAAGTCACTTATCTATACTGCAGCTAAACCGACAACTCGTCCTTAAGTCGCCTCACCAGTGAAACTTTTTATATCTCATTAAGCTTGACCAATCATACGGACTTACGTGATCTTCACACACTCGTATGATCTAACTTATATATGAGATAAGGGACAGATATATGCAATCAAGTATTCAAACCGATAGGAGATTGTAATAGTGGTAATAGAAACATTGTATACAAGCTCAACCAAACCGCTTTCAAGATACAACCAACAATCTCCCACTTATACTAAAGCAAACTTTAGTATACAATGTGTCTTTCTACTAGCTATTACAAACAACCATCACTTTGCTTCTCCCACTTATACAAAAGTTTCCTTTCTAAGTGGGTGCCATCAAGCGCAATCCAAGTCCTCTAACGTGTCCATCGTAGACTTTTTCGGCGTGCTCTTCGTGAATGGATCCGCTAGATTTTCCGTTGTATAAATCTTTTCAATCAAGACGTCACCGCCTCAACGATTTCGTATGACATGGTACTTTCTCTATGTGTTTGGTCGCTTGTGGGTCCGTGGTTCCTTCGAAGTTTGCCATCGCACCGAGTTATCATAGTAAACTATGATACTCTTGGGCAAACCAGTACCACATCTAGATCCACGAGGTAGTTCTTGAACCATACAGCCTCCTTAGAAGCCTCCGGCGGCTACATATTCGCTTCCATGGTAGAGTCCGCAATGCATCGCCGCTTTGCACTCCGCCAGATACTGCTCCACCTCCCAAGGTAAACACATAGCCGAGGTCGACTTTTCTCATCACCGCCGCCTGGAAATCGAGTCTCAGATAACCCAAAGGCATTAGACTATCTCGCATGGTAAACTAGCCTATAATCTCGAGTCCTTTCGTGTACTCGAGTATATGCTTCATCGCAGTCCAATGAGCTTGTCCAAAGTGTTAGATCGATATCTAGCTACTATGCCTACCGTGATAGCGTGATATCGGGTCTCGCATAAGATTAACGTACATGAGACTTCCTACGGCGAAGCGTAAGGAACTTGTCTCATTTCCTCTATCTCCTTTGCAACATAGGTGATCTGCGTTTTAGATAAAGGAACGCCATGTCCGAAAGGTAGCAATCCTTTCTTGCGGTTTGCATACTAAAACGAGTAATCACGATATCAATGTAAGACGCCCGAGATAAGCTCAATATTTTCTTCGCGATCTCGGTAAACCTCGATCCCAAGAATGTACGCGATCTCCTAAGTCTTTCATTTGAAACCGATCGATAGCCAACTCTTTACGCCCGATAACGACTTCACGTTGTTGCCAACTAGAAGGATGTCATCTACATAAAGTGCAAGAAATACCACATCACGTTGACATCTAACCGACACACACAACTCTCGCTAGGGCAACTGGTAAATCCATAGGACTTTACTACCTCGTCAAAGCGTAAGTTCCATGATCGAGGTTCGCTTAAGTCCATAAATGGACTTCTTAAGCTTCCATACTAGATGCTCTTCACCCTTTACCACATAACCTTCGTGTTGTTGCATATAGATGTCTCTACCTTCCTCAAGGTAACCGCTTAGAAAAGCGGTTTTAACATCCATTTGCCAAACCTCTAGGTTTAAGTGGTCTGCTATGGCTAGAAGAATTACGATGGACTTGAGCATTGCACAGGCGAAAAGGTCTCATCGAAATCGATGCCCTCAATCTGAGTGTACCCTTTCGCCACAGCCCCGGCTTTAAAAGCCGAAACCTCTCCATCGAATCTCTTCCTCTCAGATATCCACTTACTACCTATGGCTTCCTTTCCATCCGGTAGAGGTGTCTTTTCATATACATCCATAGCCGTTATGGACTCCATTTCTAAGTCCATAGCGGTGTGCCATGATCTTGCATCAATATCTTGTATCGCCTCGCTTGATGTCCATGGGTCGATTATTGCATGTTCGTCTGCGACTAAACCAAGATTCACCCACAACATAAATCGCTCGGGTCGACGAACAACCCTCCCACTACGACGAGGTTCTACTGTGCACTATGGCAACGGGTGCGCAGATACTTGTGGTTCTCTAACTTGCACAACTTGTCGTGTAGGTACCACTTGACGGTCGGTATCTCCGTGGAACTCGACCCACTTCAATTTCTTGAAGTATCCGTGTCGATCCTCCCACTAGACTCGACATCTCGCACTTTCGCCTAATCGGTGGTGGAATACGATCATCTTCTAATTCTCAAGAATGATTTCAACTTTGACTTATGATTTTTCATATAATCCTCTTCTAAGAATCGGGCATTAGTGCTAATAATGACCTTCCGATCCTAGGACTATAGAATAAACCACCTTCGCTCCTCTAGATAGCCAATAAACAAATTGCGTCGATCTAGCTCCAACTTGTCGCCTTTTGTTCAAGCACACGTCCGGATCGCCCATATCCTTATGTGGTTTAAACCGGGCTTACCCAAACCACAACTCGAAGGGGTCTTTTCGACCGACTTGATGGTACTAGATTTAGCAAGTATGCCGCGCCTCTAAGGCATACCCCGTAATCTAAATAGGCAATGTAGCATAACTCATCATAGATCTAACCATTTCTAAAAGAGTCCTATTTCTTCGCTCCGACACACCATTTTGTGTGGTGTGCTTTGGTGAAGGCTTATTGGGACGTAATCCCACACTTCACTAGATAGTCGATAAACTCACATCGAGGTATTCGCCACCGCGATCGATCATGCAATGACTTGATACTCTTACCTAGCTTCGCCCACTTCCGCCTTAAACTCTTTGAATTTCTCAAAGCATTCGACTTGCGCGTGAGCGGTATATGTATCCGCACTGAGTAATCACAATGAAAGTGACAAAATACTCATACCTCCACGAGCTTGTGTGGACATCGTCCACATGTGTCGAAATGGACTAACTCCAACATTTCTTTGGCTCTATAACCTTCGTTTTGAAGGGTCCGGTCGACATCTTACCTTCTATACAGATTCGTAGATCGGGAACGGAGTAACCGTGAGATCACCCAACGCCCATTCTTAGCCGGTCTTTGATCCTATTTAGATTGATGTGACCTAATCTAAGATGCCGAGAAAAGTAGAGTCATCTTCTAAGAAAACTTTCTTTTTGGGTTTGATGAAGATGCAACATAGTTATAGGTATTATGTTTTGCGTAAATAGTATAAAGCTTAATTATATAAGGTGCCAACACGTATAACCGTCATTTCTTATGATAGAAACACCACTATCAAAAATAATGAATATCTATGAGTAAATAATTTGAATGTAAAAAGGTTTCACTAAAATCCGGCACATATAAAACGCCTTTCAAAACTAAAACTGTTGTCCCAAAACATAAAGAAACATCTCCAACGCAACACTTCGACTTTCGCCTTGCCCATGGAGATCGTTATCTCGCCATCAAACAACTTTCCTTGTCCGCAGAAACCCTCGCAAGGTGTAACAAACATGATCGGTTACCAGATCTACTACCCAAGAATGGGTAGAACAAGTCGCTAAACATGTTTCGCATTAAAGCAAGCGGCGTACTTGAGCCTCGAGCATAGGGCACTTGGCCTTCCAATGCCCGCCCACCGCACTGAAGCACTTGCCTTCTCCTTTGGCTTCTTCAAGCCTCCGGTGGCAACCATGTTCTTGCTCCCATTACTCCCACTATTTCTCGCCTTTACCACCTTTGGTACCCCTTTTCTATTTCCATTTTGCGATGAAAATTTTGGGCCCTTAGATGTGCTAGCAAGAGCATGTGCTCCTTTTCCCATAACTCCTTCCGCAAAGAACGAGATCATTAAACAATGACTAAGTAAACTCGGTCTTGCTCATGATCGCATTCACGCCGAAAGTTCTCAAAAGACTTGGGCGGTGTATTGAGGATGATATCGACCTCGGCCACGTCAATACCTCCTCCCAACCGATCAAGACTATCCATGAGATGAGTCATGTGGAGACATGTTCATGGACCGAACTTCCTTCTTCCATCTTACACGCCAAGATTTCTCTCATTGTGTGGAAGCGATCGTCCGATCCGATCGCCCAAACTTACTCTCGAGACTTGACCAAATATCGGTCAGCGTCTCACCATCGATCGATGTCGCACCGCAAACCTTTGGACATCGAAGTCATCATATAGCATTTAGCCATATTGTTTGACTTATTCCAAAGTCCTTGACTCGTTGCTCATTAGTCGATCGTCGAAGAAGGGCATCGGGTTTAGGAGTAGTGAGAACAAACATGTGTTCTTCAAATGATAAGAACATATTCCATGTTTCGCTTCCACTCGATAAAATTTGGACCGATAACGGATTTTGTGCGAGCATATTGATAATCGGCGAAGAGACATATCTCAAACGATAATGTAAAACACATAAGCATACGATCGCAAATAATTAGTGAATAATAATATTGTAACCTTTGATAAAACAATATTAATTGAAACCTCCAATCGCCCAAGGAATTCCACATGCAAGCCACGCGTGTGGATCGCTTACACATGAACCCCTCGACTGCACTAAAATATACCTTTTAGTCGCTTAATTTCAATCCATGTCAACTTATCCTTATGACAAATGAAATTAACGATTGACCTTACTTGACCACATCACTATCGCAAGAAGGGACTTGAGAAGTTGTACTGAGGTGATGTCTAAGCATCGACCACAATTTTAACAATGAAAATGAATTCTTAGAATTGGTATACTCACTCGGACCATACCGCTTCCAATTCAAATTCTTTTGTTATCTCATTTTATATCTATCTCTAGAGAACTTATGAAAATCGCACATGCAAGCCACGCGTGTGGGCGCTTTACACATGAAACTCCCACTTCTCAATAGATTTAAAATGTTTTATTTAGAAATCTCATCTAACAAACTTATGATAAACAATGCAAGCAAGCCACAGCGTGTGGATCGTTTACTCACAAAGGCCTCACTTTGTTTAGAGATCAAAAAGTGGAGGTCTTGACATTTTAATTTGAAAAATTAATTTTTCGGTTGCTTGCTTAGTCTTTTTATTCAAAAGGTTTGTCCATGCAGATCACGTAATCCTAGCATGCTTTTCTATAGAACTCAACATGTAAAACATGCTCGCAATTCTAAAATATGCTTGATAAACGCGATAAACCTAGCATGCTTACTATGCGCATCCAATTACGTAAAACACTTAAAGGTTTGTCAACGAATATAAACATACATAGCATGCTACCGCATAATTTAAACATCCACGACATGCATATGAACGATAAAATAAAATAAAACGCTCATCGCGCTCAATCGTGAAACCCGTGACATTTAAATCTAATCTATTACATAGATTTACAAAGTACGAACGAAACTTGAAAACGGGCCTCGCGCACCGGCACGGACCGGATTCAACAAATGGGCCTCGACCGAAAATGCGGAAAACGGGTCCGGGCCGGTCGGCTAATCTGTCTTTGGGCAGGCTAGGGCAAAGCCACCGCGCACCTTGCGTGCGCCGCTGCGCGCGTGTCGCGCGGGCTACCTCGCGGTCGCTAATGCGATCGCGACGACCGAAAGTGTGCAGCCCACGCCCGGCGCGAACATCTGCCGAGAGATGTCGCCGCCACGGCCGAAACACGTGACATGAAGCCGCCGCTGCCGTCGGGTTTCGCGCGAACGCGCGCCTGCCGCCTCGCTCGCTCGCCGCCGCTTGCTGCGGCGGCCGTATCTCGCGACCGCCGCCGCTCGCGTGGCGCCAGGATCTCATCTTGCGAATGCACGCCCGTCGCCCGCGCCCTCGCGCGATCGCCCTCGCGATCGCGGTGGCTCGCCGCAGATACCGCCCGTGGACCGCCGAGACCTGTTTTTCCGCCGTTTTGTTCTTCGCTCTTTCGTCTTCGTTCTTCTTTTACAGATAAGATTTACATAATAAAATCTAATCTAACCACGGATTTTCTCGTGGTGTAAAAACAAAAACCAACAAAAACAATAAACGAGCCACGATGAACGATAGATCCACAATTATTAAAACGCACGTAATAATCAAACGTGAATTAATCCAACAGAGCTAAGATTCTGATCCCAGGCTCTGATACCAATTGTAGGGAAAACATATGTTAACCCTCGCCCCGAGGATCCATCTTGGGTGTTTAATTCACCATACATTGATTATAAACATAGCATGCGTCTATATAATTAAATCGCAACACGTTGGGGTTTTCACGTGTTTACCTTTGATCCAAGAGGTCGATGGAACGAGATGACGGATCGAACGGATCGGACTCGTGCTTGACCTTCCGGATCAGATCCCGCTGCCCAATCTCCAACGCCGAGTGAGGACGATCTATGGAGAATGCTTCGAAAATCACCCTTGCTCTCTTCACTAAAACTCACGAAAATTTTCTCTCAAGCTCTACATGAGATGGCGAAAATCTTGTAGGAATTATGTGAGCATTAACCAGACATTATCTCATACTTTATATTTATAATGCACTACCTTAATCCCATATGGAAATTACCATAATCCTATATGGAAATTACCATAATCCTATATGGAATATTACCATAATCTTAGGATTATTTCCATACTCTTAGGATTATTTCCATAATCTTATATGGAAAGGATCTATGCATATACCATAAATATAATTATATCCTTGTGGGATAAAGAGAATAAAATCTTTCCTTTGAGAGTACAGTGGCCCGATTTTCTTGCAACTACGGGCTGGATGGGCCAAATTTGTGGATCAAATGCAAGGAATAAAGATGGGCCTCAAATAAATTAATTATCTTATGTTCAGCCCAGAACATAAATTAATTTATAAACATTTATTCATGCCACTAGAGAATAAATGCTGACTTACCCCTTTATTACCGAAGTTGAGTCGGGCTTGCACTTAGACATTACGAATCCTCGTATTTAAGATATCGAACGTCCATTAATCATTTATAGCAATCTGACTGCTTAAAACGATTAATAACTTCATTTCCTTAAGTAGTACCACTCAACCTTATTATTGTACTTGAGCTAACTCAACTGCAGGGGTTTAGTACAATAAACCTTTTGAGCTCCTTAAGGGGACGTCATCATCCTAAACGGATACGGTGACTCGATACAGATATCTAGCGTGACATACAAGCACTGCCACCACCCAAGATGCGGAGAATCTTGGGTTAGAACTATATAACCTCACTCATAACAAGTCAAAGTGATGGTCGACAACTCATACTCACCTAATACCTTATCGAGGTTTAGATCATCGTAAGTCACCGAGATCTTGGTTCTTCACGACGGTCGAAGAAGAACACATCTCACTGTGATCCTTCAATCGTCGAGACGTATCCGGCATAGACAAGCAACTAAGTCAAGTCACTTCTTATCTATATGCAGCTAAAACCGACAACTCGTCCTTAAGTCATCTCACCGTGAAACTTTTTATATCTCATTAAGCTTGACCAATCATACGGACTTACGTGATCTTCTACACAATCGTATGATCTAACTTATATATGAGATAAGGGGACACGATATATGCAATCAAGTATTCAAACCGGATAGGAGATTGTAATAGTGGTAACAGAAACATTGTATACAAGCTCAACCAAACCGCCAAGATATACAAATCCAACACGCAAGCCGTGGCCTACGCCTCAACCAAGAAAGGGAATTCCCGCAGGAGCCGCCAAGGAACCAAGGAAACTTAGCAGATATGGGAATACTCCTCCAATTGCCTGTTATCCTACTATTTGATACTAGAGCCTCGCATTCTTATATTGCTGAAGCATGCATAGAGAACTTAGGATTAGATCCTAAACGCGCTGAACAAATCATGAGAATTTCTTCACCAGTAGGAGGCATGAGAACGGTAACCCACACATGCTCAAACCTAGAACTTGGAATAGGCTCACTTAAGGTCATGACAGATAACCTTTACATTTTACCTATGACAGATGTGGACATAATCCTAGGAATGGATTGGTTAACCGAACATAATGCGACCATCATGTGTAATGGGAGGAAAATTTCTTTCCAACATCCCGGAGATAAACCTACAGACTTTCACGGGATCAGCATGGGGAGAAGGGTCCCAATCATTTCCGCGATACAAGCAAGGAGGTTGTTGAACAAGACCGAGAACCACGCCTACCTTGTCTATCTCCAGGAGGAAGACCAGAATGAGAGAAGGATAGAAGACATTCCGATCGTGAAGGAGTATCCCGAGGTATTTCCAGACGAACTACAAGGATTACCGCCAAACTGACAGATTGAGTTCACGATCGACCTTGAACCAGGTTCTGCCCCTATGTTGAAAGCCCCATACGGATGGCACCAAAAGAACTTGAGGAATTGAAGATCCAACTGCAAGAACTCTTGGAGTTAGGTTTCATTAGACCCAGTGTATCTCCATGGGGAGCACCTGTCTTTTTCGTGAAGAAAAAGGATGGCACATTGAGAATGTGCATAGACTATCGAGAGTTAAACAAGATAACTCTTAAGAATAAGTATCCTTTGCCCGAATTGATGATCCGCTTGATCGACAAGGGATCGAGAGTCTTTTCGAAGATAGATTTAAAGTCTGGATACCATCAGCTGAGGATTAGACCAGAGGATGTACCTAAAACGGCTTTCCGTATAAGGTACGGTCATTCCGAATTCATCGTTATGCCCTTTGGACTTACGAATGCCCCAGCAGTATTTATGGATATCATGAATAGGGTATTTCACCCATACTTAGACAAATTTGTCTTAGTATTCATAGACGATATCCTAATATACTCCAAGAATAACCAAGAAAACGAAGAGCACTTGAGAACTGTGCTGCAAACATTAAGGTAAGAGCAACTCTTTGCAAAGTTTAGCAAGTGTGAATTCTGGATAGGCGAGGTGATATTCTTGGGTCACATCGTGTTCCCCGACGGAATCAAAGTAGACCCATCTAAGATCGATACAGTTCGAGAATGGGAATCACCAAAGAACCCGAATGAAATTCGAGTTTCTTAGGACTTGCCGGCTATTATCGAAGATTTATCGAAGGATTTTCAACGATAGCCCAATCCATGACCCAATTGTTGAGAAAAGGAATCAAGTACACTTGGACCGCCGAGTGTGAGGCTAGTTTTCAGAAATTGAAGGAGTTGCTAACAACAGCACTTGTACTCGCAGTACCCGAAGCAGATAAGGAGTACACAATCTACACGGACACTTCAAGAATGGACTAGGATGTGTTCTAATGCAATAAGACAAAGTTATTTCTTATACTTCAAGGCAATTACGCCTACATGAGTTGAACTATCCTCACGCACACGGAATTAGCGGTGATGCGTACATGCCTTAAAGATTTGGAGACACCATCTCTATGGAGTTAGATGTGAGATCTATACTTGTAGTAGCCGGAAATTTTATAGTAATTATTAAAGCTTAATTAGGTATAATTAAGGGCTTAAAAGCTATTTAAGCCCTAAGAATTTATAAAATTCAATACAATGAAATATTAATCAACATGAATTCAATTAATTTAAGAATTTAACACATGAGATTAGAAAATGTAGAGATAAATTAGAAATGAGTTTTATTATGATAAAATGTTAATTATGTAATTATTAATGTGTGTTTGCATAACAAATGCTATTAAATGTACATTTTGCTATAGAATGCATTAATTATTTTTATGTGGAATTTATTTTATTAAATGAAATGAATTATTGTTTAAGCTATTAATTTACTTGAATAAATTTATTTTATTAATATTTAGGGATAAAAGAATTATTTTGCATAATTTTCGAAAATTGAGAAGCAATATTATAATTAATTGAATTTTAACATATGAATGGATTTAAATTATGCTATATGAATCTAAATTAAATTATGAATATAAGTTGTATTAGGTCTTATAATTTAATTGAAATATGATAGTATTAATTAAATTATAGTAAAGCATGGAATTAGTAAAATTGGAGGTGAAGTTATAATATTTTTGAAATTTGTGTTTAATTATTTTGAAATTAGGAATAAATGTACATTAAATTAAAATTAACATTCTAGAAATTTTCTAATAACATATGAACACCATCAACCTCATTTCTTCCTACAATTTTCGGCACACACACACTAGTGCACACACAAAATTTTAATCTTCAATTTTAATCCATAATCAAGGGTGAAATTAAGGGATAATCACTCCTAGCAAGGTAATTACTTCATTTAACATAAGTTTTTATGATTTAAATTGATGAATATTATGTTCTAAAGACCTACGGTTTTCGAAAATTAGGAGGTGTCATTTATGATTGATTTGTTTAATTTTTGTTATGTTTATTGATTTAATTATGATTATGGAGCTTGATTAACATATGATATGGATTTAAATTCCTTAAATTCATGAAATTCCAAAATTAAAGTTTGATCATGAAACCCTAATTTTTGAATATGATTTCTATGTTATGATATGATTGAATTAAGCTTAGATATATGTTTAGGAATGTTTATAAACATCATATGATTAAAGAAATTAAAAGTTAAATTATGTTTGTTAAATTCTTGAAAACTTAGAAAATCACATGTAATATGAACTTAATGATTTTAATTTTTATTGATGAATTTGACATGATATTCATGCTTAGGGATATGAATAATGTATAAAATGAATTTATAGGAATTTAATTCAACCATATACTAATAACCCTAAATTTTCAAAAATGAAGGGTATATGTTGAACTTTGATTTCTTGATTTTATTTGATATATTTGAATTTATATTTGAGATCTATGATAAAAATAATGCCTAAGTAGAATTTATGGGAATTTTTGAACATAGGTATCAAAAGTTAGAAAATTAAAGTTTAGTAAAGGTTATGATTTTATGTGAGAAATTTTAATCAAGACTTGAATGGATGATGGAATTATGATCATTGATGATAAATGAGTATGATTATATGATATTTGATAATTAATAGATTGTGGATATTAAAAATATTGAAATCTTATAAATACGTAGTTGAAGGACATTAGCCGATTAAAGTATGAATGAATGAGTTTAAACTTATTTTAAATTCCTAAATGTATATTTAAGCATATATTGATGATATTGGGGAGTTTGGGATGATATTGGTGTAGTTTGGTGTATTTGGGCTATACATATTACAGATGTTACTCTGCCGAAATTTCGGTAGAATTTGATATGAATAAGATGTTTTAGATTTTAATTGATTACTAATAGTATAAATAAGTAAGAAAGATTACTAAAGTGAATAATAATCTTATGTTACAAGGATCAGCGAGAGGAAACCGGAGGTAAAGAACGAGGAAACAAACTTATTGGATTAGGCGTCACGAGGTGGGTAATCGTTACAAATTTATTTTGAAGCAAAACTTATGATATTTTATGGGCTTGTTTTATCATGAAAGAATTTTAATCACCACATGATGAGTATGTTGAAAATGAATGTTTTACCACATTGTGGGTATGACGGCGATTTACCTATCTACGGTAGGAAATTATTATGTACTGTGCACAGGTAGATGGCTGTGAGCTTGCCCATGTAGGCCGGCCATGGTACTGGGGAGGAGGCCTACTTCCCTTTACCAAATGACGTAGATAGGGTATGACCGTAGTTGTGATCCTTCGGGACCAACTCGGGTATGTGATGCCGGTATGTTTAAAAATAAATTGTGGTGATATGATATAAGGATAAATGTTTCTTATGAACAACCAAATTTCTGATTTCTAAAAGTTATCTGAAAGAAAGGTTTACTTGAACAAGTTTATAAGTTTTGAATATTATGATAGCATTTACCCACTGAGTACTTCTGGTACTCACGCCCAATAAGTGTTTTATGTTGCAGGTTGAGCATGGAAGAGGCGTGGCCTGGAACTGAGCTGAACAGTTATTTTGCTTTTCTTACTGCGAACTATTGTGGCCGAGTGTCATGTCTTCATACATGACATTCATTAGTCTTCCGCTGTTGACTTTGAAATTTGAAACTATACTTTTGAAGAACCTTGTAAATGTTTGAAAACATCTATGCATATATATATCTTGGAGGCTGTGTCCTCACTTGTTGATATTGCCAATGTTGGAAATTTTCTGAGTGCAGGTTGGCTTACTCCATTTACAAACGTTATGTTGTCCGTTTGTTTAAAAATCTAATTCTCTAAATCATTCATTTTGGAAAGATTATCATTATTTAAACCAGTCACGGTTTGATTATTTAGTTAAATAAGTAATTAAATAGTCGGGTCGTGATAATACTGACCATAAAAGCCTGAAGTATTTCTTTGAGCAAAAAGATCTTAACATGAGGCTACTTAGATGGTTAGAACTGGTGAAAGATTACGACTGTGGTATCAATTACCACCCAGGCAAAGCTAATGTTGTAGCCGATGCTTTGAGTCGCAAATTCCACCCTAGTTAGGGATGTCTCCTCGGTCATGAAGAGATACTTATAAAGGAATTTCAAAAGATGAACATCGAAGTCATGGACCCGTCTCAGACGATAGAAGGTTGTATTGCAACGTTGATTACAATCCCGGGCTTGAGAGCCCGAATCTTAGAAGCCCAGAGGAAGAACAAGAAACTGGAGGAAGTACGAGCCAAGATCAAGGATAACAACCACAAAAATTTCAGAGAAGCAACCGACGATGTTTTGTTGTATGACGGTAGAGTGTGTATCCCAGAAGACGAAGGGCTTAGGAGCGAGATCTTGAAAGAAGCCCATGAGACTTCTTACACCGTACACCTCTGAAGCACCAAAATGTACCAAGATCTCAAGGAGAAATTTTGGTGGGATGGAATGAAGCGAGACGTAGCTTCATTCGTAGAACGTTGTTTGACGTGCCAACAAGTGAAAGCACTCCACCAGCGACCGTATGGAGCCTTACAATCGCTGGACATACCGGAACGGAAATGGGATAACATAGCCATGGATTTTGTTACCGGGCTACCTAAATCACAAAGAGGAAATACCGCTATTTGGGTCATCATCGATCGGTTGTTCAAGAGTGCGCATTATCTACCCATTCCAATAACACATGGATCAGACAGATTAGCACAGTTGTACGTTCGAGAAGTCGTACGTTTACATGGAGTTCCGAAGACTATCACGTCTGATAGAGATTCAAAATTCACATCCAGATTTTGGATAAGCTTGCAAAAGGAATTGAGAACTCGACTACATTTCAATACCGCATTCCACCCACAAACGGACAGACAATCTGAGAGGACCATTCAAACGCTAGAAGACATGTTGAGAACTGTTATCCTCGATAGAGGAGAAAGTTGGGAACAAGTATTACCACTTGTAGAATTCGCCTACAACAACAGCTACCAAGCAACTATTGGAATGGCCCCGTATGAAGCGCTTTATGGAAAGAAATGTCGATCACCAATTTACTGGGATGAAGTGGGAGAAAGAAGAGTATTAGGACCTGACTCTGTGGGAGAGATGATCGAGATTGTGAGACAGATCCACCAACGGATCAAGGAGGCCCAAGACCGACAGAAGTCGTACGCCGACAAACGACGCACAGAGCTACATTTTGAAGTGGAAAACAAAGTTTTCTTGAATATCACCCTGTCAAAAGGGATCGTGAGATTCGGAATCAAAGGGAAGCTGTGACCACGTTTCATAGGACCCTATGAAATTTTGGAAATGATAGGGCCAGCAACTTACAGACTCGCACTGCCGCCAAGCTTTGGAAACGTGCACAATGTGTTCCATGTCTCACAACTAAGAAAGTACATACATGACCCCAGCCATGTGATACCGCCGACAGATATTGACCTCGATGATAATATGAGTTATGTAGAATTGCCTATGAAAATCTTGGACCGACGTACCCAAAAGATAAGGAACAAAGAGATACCATTAGTAAAAGTTCAATGATGACACCATGGACAAGAAGAAGCAACCTAGGAATTGGAATCGGCTATGAAAGAGAAATACCCAGATCTTTTCCAAGGTTAGCAAATTTCGGGACGAAATTTATTTTAAGGGGGATGGTATGTAATAACCTGAAAAATTTAAAACTTTTATTAGAAATACATAAACCAATTACTTAGAGTGCTAAGACCTTAATTATTTTTAAACGAAACGAATTAGAATCGATTCGGAGATCGAAAACTAGAGAAATCAAAAACTAGTGACTAGTCCTATCGGATTAGGGTTTTCTGAATAGCCTGAACATAGAATGAAAGGTCTAGAATTAATCTCAACAAAAGGATTTCATTTCTAGAACCGCCTCACGGAAACATGTGAGAAGCCAAAGAATTGGAATTTTCGGGCATGCTTGTCCGCTCAGTCTCAAAAGTACTATTCACGAGCCGGATCAACTTCCAATCCGTGCTAATCATGGAAATTAATGATAACAATCAAAATCAAGGAGGAATATATTATTATGAATTTATAATTCATAAGAATCAATTTCTGAATGAAATTCCTGAAGAACTTAATCGAACGCCGAATATATACCGAAAAACCCTAAACTGATCCGAACAAATCGAAACTCGAACCAAGGGTCTAAATCAATAATAAATTATTGATAAGACTCAAATTAATTATGGAAGCTCAAGAAATCAATAGAATTTCGAATGAGCATAATTTAATCGTCGGACGTTGTTTTTCCGCGATAATTCGGAATTGACTTATTGGATGCCATCCGAACTTCATGAAATTATTATAAACTATGAAATAAGTCTTTTTAAGGCTATTTAAGAAAATAAAACCTTAAGGTTCCGAGAAATAAATCGAAAGCGCGATAAAACTCAAAGAGTCGGTATTAACATGTCAAATCGGTTAATTTGACTAGTCTTCTCCCAACCACCAAAATGGACCACTCATATAGGCTCAAAACATCCATTTTTCTGCCATAATGCAGACCCAAAAACCGTGCCTCTCTCTCTATTTTGAAAATTTTCTCTCTTTTGTTCTTCAAGTTTTTAAGCTTTAATCCTCCATTCCAACCCATTCCAACCCTCAAAATAAATTTCTAAGACCATAAAAGGTAGCATTCATCATTCTCTTCATTTGTAATGGAGTAGAATTTTTTTTAGATTTTTTTGGAATTTATTTCATGAAGAACCCTAAATTTTGTTCTTCATTTTCTTCATGACTTTTGAACCATCAAAAGCTCTCAAGTCATGAATGAAATATACTTATAAATGTTTTCTAAGTTTGTGTTTAAAGTTTGAGAATTTTTGAAGCATGTTTATTATTTTCGAATTTTTGCTAGAATTTTTTTTTATAGAAGATAATGCATGTTCTTGTAAATATTATTCCATATTGTTGTTTGTTGATGTGTTAGGAGTATATAGAATAAAGATGGGAATTTTTGAATTATTTCTCCTATATATTTTATTAAAACCGAAATATATATATAATTTTTAAAAATTATTTTGATTTTATTTGTTGAAAAATTATTGAGGTATAGTGTTTGATATATGATATGAACATCATATATTAATCTTGAAATTATTGAGACACTACTCCTATTTTTCCAAGGGGACCGAAACTATATCTATATATTTTAAGATTTATTTGATTTTTATTTGTTGAAAATAACATGATATATGATGTTTAGAAATAGTATGAACCTATTATGCATTGTTGAAATTTATTGAACACATATGTAATATATGTGTGAGGACAAAAAGAATTCCAAGCATTTAGTTCATATTATAAATATTAGTTGATGTTTACGGTTAATAGTACATGTTTAGTGCATATTATAAACATATGGTGAAGTGAATGGAATTTATTGAATATATATGTAAATATATTCATAATTACCGAAAAGATATATAGTGATAAGTATATGTTTTAATTTTAATGTATGATATGAGATGATATTTCATGTTTAATGTATGATATGAGCATGATATGATTTTTGTGGAATTTATTTGATGGTATTGAGTTGGTAATTAAATTCTATAGTATGATAGGAGTATAACATGATTTTATTAGAATTTATTGGATACTTATGCTAATTATTGCTAATTATTGAAAACATAGCAAAATGGTTAAGTATGAGTTTAATTCTAATGGTAAATGATGCTATGATAGCTAATCTATAAGCTTGGAATGAATGGTATGTGATTATGATGAATGAATGAACAACATATGCACACATACACAATGATTGTGTATTATGTTAGATGATGAAGTGATCGGCTCGTAACAACATGTGTTCTTCCCCACGATCGGTACAATCCGTATCAATGGCGTTAGACCCGTGAGAGTTGGAAAGCAAGTGTCGGAGAAAGGTTTTCTGATTGGGTATATGAGTGAGCCATTCGCTCGACAAGAACCGATATGAGCTACATAATCATACACTAAGAACAAGCTCAGTGAATAGCCTCTCGAATTGAGAGGCTTTAAGATTTTCTAATGCTTTAGTATAATATATGTTGTGTATGGTGTTGATGATGTTGTATGGTTTTATTTACGTTGTGCCGACAAACAAAACCCCAAACGTAAACTACATAGTACTTTATGTACAAGAATCCAAAAGAAATCGACGAATTTCGATAACTTAAGAAGGAATTAATGAGAATCGAAGTTAGACACAAATTTAGGGTTTTCTATTAATAATAGGATAACTCAAACGTGAGTTCCTAAGTTAAAGAAACCAAAAGCCGACTTACAATGTTAATGCTCAACAACGATAACCTAATACGATATTAGATTGAACGTTAAGGAAACTCGATACGAATAGCGATTATATAACATACACAATCTTCACCCTTCACCACATAACCTTCGGGTTGCTACATATAGATGTCTCTACCTTCTTCAAGGTAACCGTTTAGAAAAGCGGTTTTCACGTCCATTGCCAAACCTCGAGCTTCGGTGTTGCTATGGCGGAAAGAATTACGAAGGACTTGAGCATTGCTACAGTGAAAAGGTCTCATCGAAATCAATGCCCTCAATCTGAGTGTACCATTTCGTTACATGCCTGGCTTTAAAAGCCGAAACCTCTCCATCTGAGTCTCTCTTCCTCTTGTATACCCACTTACTACCTATGGCTTCCTTGCCTTCTGGTAGAGGTGTTTTCTCGTATACATCCATAGCAGTTATGGACTTAATTTCTAAGTCCATAGCGGTGTGTCATGATCTTGAATCTGTGTCTTGTATCGCCTCGTTGTATGTCTATGGGTCGATTACAGCATGCTCGTTTCCTGGGACTAAATCCGAAGATTCGCCCACGAACATAAATCGCTCGGGTTGACGAACAACCTTTCTACTACGGTGAGGTGCTATTGGCATAATAGCAACGGTGGGTGTAGTAACTTGTGATTCTCTATCTTGCACAACTTGCTAGGTAGGTGTCACTTGTATGGTCGGTATCTCCAGTGGAACTCGACCCACTTCAATTTCTTGAAATATCTGATGTCGATCCATCCCACTAGACACAACATCTCGTACCTTTGGCCTAATCGGTGGCGAAATACGATCATCTTCTGATTCTTGAAGTATGATTTTAACTTTGGATTTGTGGTTTTTCATGTAGTCATTTTCTAAGAATCGGGCATTAGTGCTAATACGACCTTCTGTCCTTAGGACTATAGAAATAACCACATTTCGTTCCTCTAGGATAACCAATAAACAACTTTGCTTCAGATCTAGCCTCCAACTTATCAGCTTTCTTATTCAACACATGTGCTGGACTGTCCCATATCCTTATATGGCTTAAACTAGGCTTGCGCCCAAACCATAACTCGAAAGGGGTTTTATCAACTGATTTGGACGGTACTAGATTGAGCAAATATGCCGTTGTTTCTAAGACATACCCCCAGAACGAAAATGGTAATGTTGTATAACTCATCATTGATCTGACCATCTCTAAGAGAGTCATATTTCTTCGCTATGACACACAATTTTACTGTGGTATGCCCGGTGTAGTGAGCAACGAGGTAATCCCACACTGCACCAAATAGTCCATGAACTCGTTACTGAGGTATTCGCCACCGTGATCAGACCGCAGTGACTTGATACTCTTACCTAGCTTTGTCTCCACTTCCGCCTTAAATTCTTTGAATTTCTCAAAGCATTCAGACTTGCGGTGAAGCAGGTATACATATCCGTACCTTGAGTAATCGTCCATGAATGTGACAAAATACTCGTACCCTCCACGAGCTTGTGTGGACATTGGTCCACACAACTAGCTCCAACACTTATTTGGCTCTATATCCATTCACTTTGAAAGGTCTGGTCGACATATTTCCTTCTATACAGGATTTGTAGACTGGGAATAGAGTAACTGTAATTTCACCCAACGCTCAATTCTTAGCCAGTCTTTGGATCTTATTTAGATTGATGTGACCTAATCTAAGATGCCAAAGAAATGTGGTGTCATCTAGCGAAGAAAACTTCATCTTCTTAAGGTTTGATGTAGATGCAACATAATTAAAGGTATTATGCTTGGCAGAAATAGTATAAAGCGAGTTATATAAAGTGCCATAACAGATAACTCCGTCATTTCTTATGATAGAAACACCATTATCTAAAACAATATAATATCCATGTATAAATAGTTTGGAAACCGAAATAAGGTTTCGTCGAAACTCCGGCACATATAAAACGTCTTTTAATACTAAAACAGTCATATCAAAACATAAAGAAACGTCTTCGACTGAACGGCCTCGAGTTTCGTCACGTTACCCATGGAGATCGTTATCTCGCCATCAAACAGCTCCCTTGTCCGCAGGAACCCCTGCAAGGTGTAACAAACATGATCAGTCGCATTCGTATCTACTACCCATGAATGAGTAGAACAAGTCGCTAAACATGTTTCCGTTACTAAAGCAAATGGTGTACCTTGAGCCTTGAGCATGGGGAACTTAGCCTTCCAATGCCCAGCCTTGCCGCACTTGAAGCACCTGCCCCTCTCATTTGGCTTTTTCAAGCCTCCGGTGGCCACCATGTTCTTGCTCCCACTAGATTCCTTGCCTCTACCACCTTTGGCACCCCTTTTTCTTCTTCCATTTTTCAATGGAAAATTTAGGCCCTTAGATGTGCTAGCAAGGGCATGTGCTCATTTATCCATGTCACCTTCCGCGGCCACGAGATCATTTAGCAACTGACTAAGTGTATACTCGGTTTTGCTCATGATCGCGTTCACGCAAAGTTCTTAAAAGACTTGGGCAGTGTGTTAAGGATGATATCGACCTTGGCTTCACCGTCGATACCTCCTCCCAACTGATCAAGACTATCCATGAGATGAGTCCCGTGGGAGACATGTTCATGGACCGAACTTCCTTCTTCCATCCTACACACCAAGATTTCTCTCATTGTGTGGATGCGGACTGTCTGATCCGACTGCCCAAACTTACTCTCGAGACTTGACCATATTTCGTCGCGTCTATCATCGACTGATGCTGCAGCTGCAAGCCTTTGGACATAGTAGTCATCATATAGCATTTGGCCATATTGTTTGACTTATGTTATAGTCTGCTTAACTCTCATTGCTCATTCGTCAATGCGTCAGTAAAGGCATCGGGTTTGGGAGTAGTGAGAAAAACATGTGTTCTTCTACGATAAGAACATATTCCATGTTTCGTTTCCACTCGATAAAATTTTGACCGAATAGAGGATTTTGTGTGAGCATATTGATAATCGGTGTTAGAGACATATCTGAAAAATAATGAAAACACATCAGCATAAGATCGCTCATAATTCGTAACAATAATATTGTAACCTTTTGATAAAACAATATTAATTAAAACCTCCAATCGCCCAATGAATCCCACATGCAAGCCACACATGTGGACATTTACACATGAACCCATCGACCGACACTAAAATATACCTTTTAGTCATTTAATTTCAATCCATGTCAATTTATCCTTATGATAAATGAAATTAATGATTGTACCTTACTAGACCACATCACTATCGCAAGAAAGGACTTCGTGGGAAGTTGTACTTGAGGTGATGCCTAAGCAATGACCACAATTTTGACAGCAGATAATGAATTCTTAGAATTGACATACTCACTCGGACCATACTGCTTCCAATTCAAATTCTTTTGTCATCTCATTTTAAATCTATCACTAGAGAACTTATGAAAATTGCATATGCAAGCCACCTGTGTGGACGTTTACACATGAAACCCCCACTTCTCAATAGATTAAAATATTTTATTTAGAAATCTCATCTAACAAACTTATGATAAACAGTGCAAGCAAGCCACACATGTGGACGTTTACTCACAGTGCGTACCACTTTGTTTAGAGATCAAAAGGTGGAGGTCTTGACATCTTTAATTTTAAAAATTAATATGTCGGGTTTCTTGCTTAGTCTTTTATTTCAAAAGGTTTGTCCATGCAGATCACGTAATCCTAGCATGCTTTCTATAGAACTCAACATGTAAAACATACTCGCAGAATTCTAAAACATGCTTCAAAAACGCGATAACATGCTTGCTATACGCATCCAATCACGAAAATATATTACATGTTTATTTACGTAATTAAACATACATAGCATGCTTCTGCATAATTTAAACATCCACGACATGCTTTGAACGATAAAAATAAAATAAATCTGTTCATCGCGGCCCACTCGTGGATCCTGTACTTCCCTTGTAAAGTACAGATCTTCAAAAATCTCGAAACGGGCCTCGCACTCGTCAAAACTGGATTTGGGTCGATAATTTAAAAACGGGTCAGAACAGTGGATCGGGCCGGGTCGGGTCAAAAATCTTGAACCAGGCCGAAAAATGGGTCTGGGCTGAAAAACGAGTATGGGCCGAAACGGGTCGGGTCGGCCCAAGATGGGCTGGTTGCGTTAGGGCACAGCCCACAACGCGCCCAACGGCCATCCGCCGCCCTACCTGCTGCCCCGCCTCGCCATCCTAGCCTGCTCGCGCCTCCTGTTGAAGCTGTCGAGAGCTATCACCGAGCGTCGAGCCTGGCCGAGAAGTTCGCACGATGCTGACGAGAAGGACCTACGCGTGACGGGCACCTGCGCATTGAGATCATGCGCTGTCGCCCAGGTGCTACCGAGTAATGCGCACCCGCATGCTGTCGAAAAGCCTGCACGCGACTCACGCGTTAGGCCTGCCCGTGTGCTACGCAGCGATGGGCACCCGCGCGCTACTTCCAATATATCCTAGTATCCCGCCGAGGTTTCTCAAGACGCGCGCTGGTGCTGTCGAGAAAACCCGTGCATCCCGTTAGTCCACCCATTGCTACGAGACCTGTCGCCCGTCCTGCTGCCGGATGCTACCGATACTTCCACCCAGCGTCCGAGCTGCGTGCTACAAGCGCCGGCACGCGTGCCAACACGTCCGACCATCAGGCGAGCCTCCCGTCGTGCCGAACGATAGGACTCCTTTATGTGTCTCGTTCTTCATGTTCTTCGTCTTCATTCCTCTTTTATAGATTAGATTTACAAAAAAAATCATAATCTCACCACGGATTTTCTCGTGGTGAAAAACGAAATTCGACAAAAAATAAAAAATAAAAACAAGCCACGATGAATGACAGATCTACAATTAATTAATTACGCACGTAATAATCAAACGTGAATTAATCCAACAGAGCGAAGATACTGATCTCAGGCTCTGATACCAATTGTAGGGAAATCTGATTTTAACCATCTCCCCGATGATCTATCTTGAATGTTTAATTCACCATATATTGATTATATACCTAGCATGCACCTATATAATTAATTACAACAAGTTGGTGTTTTCTAGTATTCACCTGCGAATTTATCGGATCAAGACTCGTGTTTTGATCTTCTGGACTGTCTCCCGTTCGCCAAAACTCCAATGCTGAGTGAGAGCAATCTATGGAGAGTGTTGCAAAAAAAACGTCTTCTTCCTCACACTTGAAAGTCTTGAAAATCACAATGTTCTCACTATAATTTTTGAAAATCTCTTAGCATTAGGATACAATGATTTTCTCTCCCCTTATATTTATAATGCAACCCTAGAATCCTATTAGGATAGGACCTCTACATATCTAATATATATAATAATATATTTTCAGATAGAGATGATCAGAACAGAGTCCCAGTAGGACTCTTTATGAGGTGGATGATTTTTAGTGCATCTCCAAACCTTGGTGGGCCAGCCCAGGGATCAAATGCAAGGAATAAAGATGGGCCTCAAATAAATTAATTATCTTATATTCAGTCCAGAACATAAATTAATTCATAAATATTTATTCATGTCACTAGAGAATAAATATTGACTTACCCCTTTATTTTCGAAATTGAGAGGGGGCTTGCACTTAGACTTCACGAATCCCCGTATTTAAGATATCGCATGTCCATTAATTATTTATAGCGTTCTGACTGCTTAAAATAATTAATCTCTTTAATTCCTTAAGTAGTACCACTCAACCTTATTATTGTACTTGAGATAACTCAATCTGCAGGGTTTAGTAGAATAAACTTTTTGAGCTCCTTAAGGGGACGTCATCATCCTAAATGGATATGGTGACTTGATATAGGTAACTAGCATGACATACAAGCACTGTTATCACCCAAGATGCGGAGAATATTGGGTTATCTCATGTAACCCTCATCCATAACAAGTTAAAGTGATGGTCAACAACTTATACTCACCTAAAACCTTATCGAGGTTTAGATCAACGTAAAATCACCGAGATCTAGGTTCTTAACGACAGTCAGATAGAAGAACGCATCTCACTGTGATCCATCAATACGTCAGAGACGTACCAGTATAGACAAGCAACCAAGTCAAGTCACTTCTTATCTATACCGCAGTCTATACCGACAACTTGTCCTCAAGTTGTCTCAGTTGTGATCCTTTTTATATCTCATTAAGCTAGACGAATCATACAGACATTTTTGATCTTCTACACACTGTATGATCTAACTTATATATGAGATAAAGTGACATACATATGCAATCAAGTAAACAATTCAGATATGAGATTGTAATAGTGTTAACATCAAACATTGTATACAAGCTCAACCAAAACTGCTTCCAGTATACAAATCCAACAACAATTACATCCTTCTTTTTATCGTTTGAATTCTTCCCGTTTGAATCCTTATACGTCACTGTCAGGGTCTACACCATCATACACTGTAGCTCTGCAACTCTGAAAATATCTTCTGGCATGTCAGGATCTTGTACAGATACGCTACGACATGTGGTTGAGTCAAACACTCAAGGTTAAAAAAACTACATGTTTTTTCAGTTGAGTTGACTCTGTGTTTTATCAGTACGTTGACTTCATGTTGGGCCAGTCGATAATGCTTTGTCTTTTATCAGTAGAATGGACTCCATCTTTTGTCAGTTTGGGAACATGAGTCAATATGACGCTTTTAGCTTGATGTATAAATTGTCAGCTTTGACTTTTCATCAGCTAGCTTTGATTTGGTATCGTTAGCCTTGACTACTTGTCACCAGTTTTGACTATTGATTAGCAGCTTTGACTTCCTAACAAGGGCAGTCAGATGCTGGTAAGATACTTAGTCATAACACGACTTATTTGCTTCTAGCAGCGTCGAGTCTTTAGTCTTTGATATTCAGTCTTCGATTTTACTCTAGTAGCTCTGTTCACCAGTATCACTATACTTCAGTCTTCTGATATCCGTTGACCTGACTTTGGTCTTTAGTATGTGATCCTTCAGTTGAGCTTCTATCAATTCTTGTTGTCGAGATGTTGTCTCACAAGATTACTCTTGTCACGCCCAATTCCCGAGGAAAGGCACGGCTGCAGTGGTGTGATTAGGGGTGGGGGTTAAGAAGCGGGGAAGAAGGGGGGGATACACATAACATACATGATAAGAAGATGTGACCATGAAAATCGGGCAGCATCTCCTCTATAACTAGGACATATCCTGAATGGGAGGGGTACACAAGCAATCCACCAACAGAATAATATTGATACCATAACTTCGATAGACGTGATCCTGATTTATTATAAGTAATGCAAGAAAGCAAAATGGCATTACATCCTGTCAACTAGACCGGTCAACCACGTAGCATGCTCACGTCGAGACTCACAGCATAATAACATAACGAATCTTGTTCCCAATCAAAAAGCAAAATAAGGGACAAGAATATGCCAACATCAGAGTACACATATATATATATAAGATAACAACATCGCGGAAGCAGGTAGCTTGAAAGGAAACGCAGCTCAACCCCTCGACCGCCGGCCGTCCAAATTTTCCTCCATCTGTGAAAACATTTTGAAAAGAGTTTGGGGTGAGTACTAGCGCTCTCGGGGGGTTTATCATAAATAAAAATAATCATGATGCCGTGTTCAGAGCACTTACCTTAGAAGGTTTTAAAACGTAAGTCCACTTCTAAGTAAGCAAAAATAGATTTTTCATTTTTCGATACCTGATCCGTTATTACTGTTACTCCCATCATAGAACCAAGAACCACGGCTCGGGCGTATCCCGCCAGCCCATCACATCTCATTCATTCGCCCGAACATATCCACCAACCCACAATATCTCGGCCCGAAACATATCCAGTAAGCCCATGCCCAGAACGTATCCAGCCGGCTAACTCGGTGTGGACTTCAGGGGTCAAATCCCGTCGAACCATAACCACCTCATTACCATTTCCGTGTGGACTTAGGGTCTATCCTTTCGAACCATAACCACGTGTTCGGGTCTATCCCTTCGATCAATACTCAAGATGGTGATCAACTCACCGAATAGAGATCCGTGCACAATCACAATATAACCACATCTCGGATCAGAGAACAGAAATAACTTCACCAAAACATTTTACGGCGCACATGTTTTATTTTGAAATATCAGAGTAAATAACTCAAAATAAGCATATATAACCCAACCTGAACAGACGAAAACGTTAACCGGGAGGTATCTACGGATCCGATGACTTCACCGATTGCACTGGTAGGTACCTGGTAACAAGACGGAACAACTTTTGGGGTCACATCCCACAAAGCAAAGCAACATCGTGATCCAAACGAAGATCGTAGCAAAACTAGGGTTTTCGACTTTCTGAACCCGCATTTGTCACTCTCCGGGTTTTCAAATCAACTCGATGCAGAAGAGAAATATATTCAGGGCATCAAGACCTATAATAGGGTACTTTCAAAATATGCATGCATGCAAGTTGACTCAAATCTTAGCGTGAAGAAGCTTCAAAATCGATGCTATCCTCGGATCTAGGATAAACCATCCAAAATCGATGCATGAAAATGGAAACATAAGCAATATGTATAACGATCTAACATGGAATGACAAACTATGTTGAAAATGGATAACCCGAGCATGTACTTCCTTTAGAAAACTCAAAGCAACGGAAAACATCCCGACATGCGTAAACGCGAAAACCGTAAAACGGAATCGGTACTTTAGTAGAATGCATGCCCGAACTCAAAACCTAAAGGACCCGTAGCAAAGGTGGCCGTCGGCCACCAATCGGCGGCAACAAGCACGGCGGCAGCGGCGATTCGGTGGCCTTTGTCGCCAAATTGGCGGCCTCGGCCGTTTTCCGTGCTCGTCCCTTTAGAATCCCGAGTTCTATGCTATACGATCTACTAAAGGTGGAATCAAAACAAGAAAAGGACAAAACAGAAAACGGGGCTGTCGGGAGGGATGATCGGCGGTGGTGGCGGCGGCGCAATGGCGCCGCCGTCCGAGCCTCCCTGCTCGATCCCCACTCCTCCAGCGCTTCGCAGCTGCACTGGAGCTGCTCGGCTTGTCCGTAAACACGAGAGACGAAGGAAAATGAACGTTGAAACGAAGGCCCTAGCCTCCTATTTATAGGAAAGTTAGGTCACAGCAGTGCTTGCAAGCGGTCCTTTTCAAAACGCAAAAGCGACACAACTTTTGCGAACGGACTCCAAATTTAGCAAACTTAGTACCCATGGACACGAAATAAAATACGGACACAACGACTATAAACAAGATATGCTTTTAAAGACCAATGAAAAGTTCGGTTTTCGATAACTTCCCTGAGTGCCAAACCTTCATGGGTGGTCGAAAACTCAGATACTTAGTGTCTATGAATTCGTCATAAGACACTCTTCATTAACGCCCGAGGTTTCGTGATGGTCGCATCATCGAAACAAAAGTCAACCTTTGACCTTTTCTCGAAAAATGTGCCATGCAAAGCGAAGCTTAGAAAGGACGGGTATCACATCCTCCTCCTTAGAAAAATTTCGTCCCGAAATTTCAAACATGTGGCGGAAACAATTGAGTGCACGGGCCCCGAACTTGTCTTCCAACTCCCACGTAGCTTCCTCCTCCGTGGTGATTCCACAACACCTTCACCAACGGAATCTGCTTGTTCCTCAACTCCTTAACTTCTCGTTCCAAGATAGCCACTGGCCTCTCCTCGTAACTCAGATCCTGAGCAAGAACCACTTGGTCATGCTTGATCACGTGTTTTGGGTCGAACACGTACTTTCTCAATTGAGAAACGTGAAACACGTCGTGCACATCTCCGATGCTAGGCGGCAAAGCTAACCTATAGGAAACGGGGCTTATTCTCTCAAGAACATCGAAAGTTCCAACGAACCTCAGTCGTAACTTACCTCGCTTTCCAAAACGAACGACTCCTTTCGTTGGGGAAACCTTAAGGAAGACGCGATCTCCGATCATGAACTGAAGATCCGTACGACGCTTGTCCGCATAGGACTTCTGCCCGTCCTGAGCTTCCTTGATCCTTCACTTGATCTGATCGATAACCTCGACCGTCTGCTGAACCATCTCTGGTCCTAACATCTTCCTCTCGCCCACTTTGTCCCAATAAAGTGGCGATCGACACTTCCTTCCGTACAACGCTTCATAGGGAGCCATTCCTATGGTGGCCTGATAACTGTTGTTATAGGAAAACTCCACCAAAGGTAGTATCTCTTCCCAATTCCCTCCTCTGTCGGCCACGACTGCTCGCAGCATATCTTCCAAAACCTGAATCGTTCTTTCCGACTGACCGTCCGTTTGAGGATGGAATGTTGTCTTCGAGATTGACTTGGTCCCCATTGCTTCCTCCGACTCTCCAAAACCTCGACGTGAACCTCGGGTCACGATCCGACGAATCGATACCGGTACACCATGTAATCGTATGATTTCTTTGACGTAAAGCTGAGCAAGCTTATCTAACCCGTACGTCATCCGAATCGGTAAGAAATGAGCTGACTTTATCAGTCTATCGACGACAACCCATATAGCGGTGTTTTCTCGCGCTGACCTTGGAAAACTCACCACAAAATCCATACCGATATGTTCCCATTTCCACTCTGGGATAGGTAGCGGTTGCAACAAACCTGACGGACGTTGATGCACAGCTTTCACTTGCTGACAAGCCAAACAACGTTCCACAAACGCGGCTACATCCTTTTTCATCCCTTCCCACCAAAAGTTCCTTTTAAGGTCTCTGTACATTTTGGTGCTTCCTGGATGAGCTGTATACGGTGCCTCATGAGCTTCACTCATGATTTTATCTCTCAATTCCCTATTGAGTGGCACACATAACCTTCCTCGGAATAATAACGCGTTGTCTTTTGCTTCCGTGAACCCTTTGCTGTCTTCCAGCCTCGCTTTCAAACGCATCTTTTCCAAGAACTCGTCTTCTCGTTGCGCTCACGATGGCTTCTCTCAGGTTCGGTTCAGCTGTCAAAGCTGCGATGAATCCTTGCACTGATTCCGGCAGGTGAATCATTTCCAGGCTGAGCTTCTCAAAATCTCGAATAAGCTCTTTCTCTTGCGTAAGAAGATATCCCAACTTCGCTCTCGACTTGCGACTAAGGGCATCTGCTATGACATTGGCTTTCCCCGGGTGATAACTGATAGAGCAATCATAATCCTTTACCAACTCTAGCCATCTCCTTTGCCTCATGTTCAGCTCTTTTTGTTCAAAGAAGTACTTGAGGCTCTTGTGGTCCGTGAAGATCTCACACTTAACTCCATAGAGATAGTGCCTCCAAATCTTCAACGCATGAACGACTGCTGCTAACTCCAGGTTGTGCGTTGGGTAGGTCAACTCATGCGGCTTCAACTGACGAGACGCGTAAGCTATAACCTTCCCGTTCTGCATAAGAACGCAACCCAAACCAAGTTTGGATGCATCGGTGTAGACCACAAACCCATTGTTTCCTTCCGGCACGGCTAACACTGGAGCGGTTGTTAGCTTCTTCTTCAACTCTCGAAAACTTGCTTCACAAGCTTGGACCATGAAAACTTGATTCCTTTCACGAGTGCTGCGTCGTTGGCCTCGCCAATTTTGAAAACCCTTCGATGAAACGTCTATAATATCCGCCAAGCCTAGAAAGCTTGAACCTCATTGGCATTAGTCGGAACCTTCCGATTACTTCACCGCTTCAACCTTCACTGGGTCGACTTTGATTCCTTCGCGGACACGATATGTCCAAGGAACATCACTTCTTTGAGCCAAAACTCGCACTTGCTATACTTGCATACAACCTCTCGCTCGTAACGTTTCCAAAACGATGCGGAGGTGTTCTCTTTGCAACTCGCATTCTTGGAATAGATGAGAATATCATCGATAAAAACCAAGACGAAACTATCCAGATACTGATGGAAAACTCGATTCATCAGATCCATGAAAACTGCTGGCGCATTGGTCAAACCAAACGGCATCACGATGAACTCGTAGTGCCCATACCTTGTTCTGAACGCGGTCTTCGCAACGTCCTCCTTCCTGATCTTCAGCTGATGGTAGCCTGACCTCAAATCGATCTTAGAGAAGACACTCGCTCCTTTGAGCTGGTCAAACAGATCGTCGATCCTTGGAAGAGGATATCTGTTCTTGATCGTCAGCTTATTCAGCTCTCTGTAGTCAATGCACATCCGCATTGACCCATCCTTCTTCTTGACGAACAGAACTGGCGCTCCCCACGGCGACACGCTAGGTTGGATAAAACCTAGATCCAACAACTCCTGCAATCGCGCTTTCGCCTTGCAATTCCTTAGGTGCCATTCGTATGGTGCCTTCGATCTCGCGCCGCTCACGGTTCCGGATCAATAGTGAATTCCACTTGTCTCATCGGCGGTAAACACAGCAAGTCCTCGGGAAACACGTCCGGATATTCACACACCAATGGCTCCTCTTGCAACTGCTTGCGCTCTTCAGCTTGCCCTGTCAAACTCACTAAGAAAGTTTGACAGCTTCTCTTCCTGATCATCCTCACCGCCTTCGGCCGAGATCATCGCACGCAAACACCCATCCTTATGCCGTGAAACAAACTTCCACTCCTTCGGCTGTTCGAAAAGCAACTTCTCTCTCGAGACAACGTATAGTTGTGTAATATCCCGTAAATTTAATACTGAATTACGATAATAAATTCTGTAATTAGTATTATTAATTCAATAATCAAAATCTTAATTAGTCAACTCTTGACTTTAACCAAGCATAAGTGGATAATTTTGGTGTGATATTCACTGATGCTTAGTGAATTAAGGAATATAATTTCTGATATTCCTTCGAACGTATTATTCTAACGTCGGTTAAATTCGACAGTTTAGTCTTACGATATTTTAAGCATTTAAGCTTAGAATTCGAAATTCCTTATTATTATGGGAATAAATAAAGTTGTTACGACTTTATTTTGGACATTCTAGAAATGATTCAATTACGATAATTTAGAGACGTTTCAAACGTCTACGTTTAAAGATAATTCGATAACTTAGCCAAATGATCATGGAATTATATTATTTAAATTCCTATGATTATTTTATGATATAAGAACATTATTTTTATATAATGTAGCATTAAAATAAATGCTAGAGAATTCAGGAACAATTATTTGGAAAATTATTCCTATTTTCGAAAAAGTGATTAGAAAATAATAAGTTTGTGACATGGGATTATTTTAATAATTTTTCCTATGATTTAATTTATCATCTAGGACACATATTATGTCATATAGCTATTATTTGCAAAAAAATAAAATGTATAGCATTTATTTGATAGAAGTACCGAAAATTATGAATATAATGTGTAAAATGAAAAAGTTTCTACCTTTTTGATAATGATAAGCTATAATTAAGATAGTGAGATATTTTAAGGTATTATATAAGGTGTATCATGATATATATACAAGTGGGATGCCCAATTGGTTAGAAAGGGCCGAAAGTTTGGAAAAAATGGTGTGAACATGTTGAAAATATCATGTGTATATTTTGACTTTTCAAAGTTGAGTTTTCCTAAGGTATTATCATTGGCTTACACTTTGATAATGACATATTAGTTCATGAACATTAGTATGAGACAAAATAAAAATTCATTCCCTTAATATTAAAGTAGCCGAAGCTACATATGTATTGTTCAAGTATAAATTTTCTTCAATTATGAAAATAGTAGGCAATGAAAATGACATGTATTAATTAATAGATAAGATGACATACTAAGAGATGATAAGATATAAATTGCCTTGCTCTATTCAATAATGATCGAAAATAATCTAGGGAATATAGAAGAATTGTGCAACTTGGTTGAAAGTGATATATTTTATCACATAGTGTAATGGACGATTACAATCAAGAAAGAAAAAGAAAACATTTTCTTGAATTTACGTCAACTGATAAAGGTGATATACTTTGATTATATAATAAGGCATTATATTAAAATATATTAGGAAAATAAAATCCTATCCCTAATACACCAAGTTGGACGAAATTATGTGCAAGTGGTGTAGATTGATTTCATAAGATATTCTTAAGTGTCCAAGTGGACCATATGTGATAAGATTACAAGTTGTTGTCCACTATATGTATTAGCGAAAAGGTTGAAAATATTAAAGTGTAATTATGTGTTATAACTAGATATTTTATATACAAGTGGTAAGGTCTATTTATATGGTAATAAGATCAAAATTCCTCTCATTTTGCTTCTTGAATTACCGAAAAAGTTGAGAGAAATAGGAGAGTGTTCATCAAATTCTTTCCCAAATCTTAGATAGAAAAACGTTGCCGATCAAAATCAACACCGATTAAAAGGTTAGAATTCATCCTAGCTTCGTATACATGCTAGAATTTTCAAGTTTCGTCCGTTAAGTTTTAAGTTATGTGCTTAGTTCATTTATGATATTTTCGAAAATTATAAACCATGTGCTAAGATGTTTAGAAATCATGTTTATATGATATTATTAAGCATGTACTATGATTATATTACAAAGTTATACATGTTATTAATTTTTAAGAAAGGACCGAAAACTTGAGGGTAGGATATGTTGATGATTTTGATTTATAATTGTTGATTTAAGCATGAAATAATAATCTAGGGTATTAAATAAGCTTATATGAATTTATGTAGAATTTTTGGAAAACTTTAGTACCTAAGTTCATGAAATTCGAAAATTATAATATATGATATGATATTGAGATGTGATCCATATTTAAGTGTTATCATATCATATTGATGATGTAGATTCATAATATATGGTTGTGTGAATTTATTGAAATTTATAAAAATTATTTGGACCTAAGTCAAAAATTTCGAATATGACTTAGGTAAATTAAATTCAATAGTTCATAATAAATAACAATTATGTTATAATAAGGATAATTAAGGGTGATTAAGTATTATGTGAATTTATTGGAATTTTTGAAAAATGTTTAGTTGGTTAAATGTAATGACCGAAAATCATACCTTATGAGTATTAATGATATAAATTTATTTTATCAAGTATAATTACATAATATGATCTAAAATAATGTTTTAGACATAGTATGATTTTATAGGAATTTTCGGAACAAGAATTGTACATTAAAATCGAAAATTACATAAGAAATTGAAAAAGTCAAAATGTTGACTTTGAGTTGACTAAAGTCAAAATTGTTGACTAAAGGTTGACTTGGTCAAAATTGTTGACCAAAAACGTTGACCAAGGTCAAATGGCACGTAATTCGATAATACATGATCTATGTGACGTAGTACGTTTAGTAAAAATGTAACTTACGTTACGTAAGTACATTAAAACGTACATTATGTGCTAAAAAGATAGAATATCTCTTATATGTTAAGAAAATTTACAATCGACATCAATTGATTAGGAAACGTCAAAATAAGTCCAACGTTAACCTTATTTGATGCATAGAACGTTATAGGCGATGTTAGTAAGCTATCGAACGTGACCAATGTACTAAAGTAGTTCTTACGTTAAGGTGGGACGTGGATTGAACGTTGACGTAGAAAGGGGATTATAGAAAGGAAATCAGTCTTGAAAGGAAGACCATACCAGGTGGGCTTTACTCGAAAACCCTTTTATTTACAATGCTTTCTTTGAAATGAAAAGTATTTATTCACAACGCTTTCAGTTGAGAAATGATATGATTATCTGCCCAAAGTGTTTATGTTTTATGTATGGATCCTATCATGTTGTTGGGCAAGCCAACTATGAAAGTATATGAGTTGTTGGTTCGCTGACTTGATCGTTAGGTAGCTCCCGATGATGAGAAAATCGATATCGGACCCTATGTCGATCGCAATTCTGGCTGGGGTTACGTGCACGAGTAAGGTGCGATGTGCCGAAAGGACAATTCTCGGCGGTCGCTGCGCCGTGGAGGTGGACACCTCTACGGTGCGAGATGAGTTTATGAGATGATGATGTGATATGAGATATGTGAATGATATGGATCATACAAAGAGAAAATGCTCGGCCGAGCGATGTTTTGAGAAATGAGAAAATGTTTTAGTAAGCGCAATGCATTTTCAACTAAAACCACAGTGTCTTACTTATGGGCGATGTAATTTAAGGAAAATGTTTTGGAATGAGTCCACCGGTGCATTATTTGTACTCACCGCATATTGTTTTAAATGTGCGGTTGAAATATGGATGGGATGGGCGGTGTTGAGCGATCGGTCTTTGTCACGATAGTTAAACCTTGGATACACATCGTCACATGTGTATTCCACATGTTTTCATTGCTAGATTATGAAATCATATGTATGTTATGTATTTGTCATCCTTAAACACTTGAAATTTCGTAGAAATTCCGATATTTGTCACACCGTTCAGTGTTCCTTATCATTATTCTTTACTTAATCCCGTGTTAATTAACAGTCCCTGCTAATCCGTAATTTGGGTTGGCGGGCTGTTACAAGTTGCCCTGTGCTTTTCCAACCAATCCATGCCAAAGATGACATCGAAATCTTCCATTCCGATGACATGCAAATTAACAAAGACCTTCGCTCACATATTTCTACCTCCGGTTCGGCATATCTCTTTGCCTTTAGCACTTCCCGATGAGATGCTAATTTCGAGTACTCTGTGATTTCTTGGGTACCAAACCCAACCTCTCACACGTAATTCTCGAACGAAAGAATGTGAGGCTCTCATATCAAACAAAGCGAAACGGGTATATCACTCATATGGATTATACTGCAAGATTTCAGGGAGCTTGTCTTTTGTTGTCGATTGATTCAGCGTACACCCTTGCTTGCGCGGTGGCCTTTGGTTTGCTGGCCTAGGGTGACCTCCTGCTCCGTTGTTTGTCCTCGGCGGAGCCTAATTTTGCCTCTGCGGAGCTGGATGTTGCCTTACTGGCGGCTGCACTGCTGGCCCTCCTAACGGACAATCTCGAGCGTAATGTCCAAACTTCCTACAACGATAACACTCGATGCTACCTTGCCTGCACTCGCCGAAATGATTCCTCTGGCATTTCTGACACCAAGGTTTTTCCACACCCTGCCCCCACTGCCGCATGGGTTGGAAATTCCTTCCCCAAGGTTGCCTTTCTCTCTCTTGAATGCCCGGATTCCTTGGAATCACTGGACCGCTCTGGTTCCCTTGGAACACCTGATTGCCTCTCCCTCGATCTTCCCATTTCCTTTTGCCTCTTCCTCCGTCAGCGGGCTGTCCGGGTGGCATCGTTCTCTCCTGGGGCAACATTGACTCAATGTTTAAAGCCCGGTTCAAGGACTGTGCATACGTCAGATCTCCCTGACTGACGAGCGAAATTCGATCTCGGTGGAGTCCTCTCACGAACTTGTGCGCCTGGCAGCCTTAGTGCCAACCAGGTACGTAGCATAACGCGACAGACGATTGAGCGGCGATCGTACTCGGTGACCGTCCTTCTCCTCGACGAAGATTCTAGAACTCGTTTTGCCTTCTCGCGTAGAACGCCGTGCACGCATTTTTCCATGAGTTCTTCCTGAAATCTTCCCACGATACCTTCCCCACCGCCACGGTGTTAGAGTCCTTCTCACGATTCCCACCGAAATCGCCTTCATCGGTTAGGCGAAAGATCGCGCAATTCAGCTTTTACGCTTCGCGGCCGATGTATTCAAGATCATTTCGGTGGATCGTATCCGCCTCGGCGTCGATTGGTTCGCCGAGACCGTCGAATGTAGGGGATTACGCCACGAAAACTCGATCGCATGCCGCTGAACCAAAGGTGGTTCGCGGACTTCTTCCACATGATTGTTCCTCTGGTTCCTTGTTCTCGGCATTCTGCACCGACGTTGAAACATTAGAAACACGTTCGCATAGATAACCGAGTATCATCTCACAACATACATCATCATTCATAACCATATATCATCACATATATCATATATCACGCACGATCACATATAAACATGCAACCTGCCAACACATCATCGTTATGCATTCCACATAACATTATCATCACACATCACACAGATCATATATCATCATGGCATAGCTCATATCACATATAAGCACCAAGCATAAACATCCTGTCATAGATAGCGTTAGTATCAGTAATATTCAGTGTCCATGAAGGACTGTCAAAATACAAGATTCAAGGTATGTCAGTCAAAAAGGTCAGATATGAGCAAAGAATCAATCCGTTCTCGCCAAAGATGCCGCTCGTCCATGCTTCTAGCAGACTCTGCGATCGCCACTGCACACACCGACTACCTAGATCTCATCCTCCATATCCGTCCACTACTCTCGTTCGTCCCACTGTTCCATTCTCGCCTCCTCATCCTCTCTTTCCTTCCTATCGGGGTTTGAATTGGCCGCCGCTTGAAAGCGATCTGCGTGGAAGCAAGCCTCGTGGGTATGATCCCATCCAAGTGTGCCACGATTGCCTAAGTCTCGGTGAAAGTCAGACCGGTTCCGATCTTGGCGCTTGCCGCCCTCAACATGCCCGACCTCGTCGAGTCATCCGCTATCCGGATCACCGCTCCTCCGAGTCCTCACTGTCCTCCTCATCCTCCTCCGGTCTTCCTCCTCCTCGTAGTCTCCTTCCTCGGATGCCAACTGATACTGATTCGGTGGCATGAAAATTCGATCCCGGCCTCTTCTCCGCCACGATCGGATGGACAATCTCTCGCCCGGAGGTTCTTGCCTCAAAATCGTTTGGGTCCTTCTAAGGTAAGGATCGTCGATGGAGGTGTAGTGACCGGCGTATCCCGATGAATCGGCGATCGATATCTGCGATGGTCGCTCTCCCAAAGGCTCTTCAGAACATCATCTCGCTATCAATCGGATCGGCCTCGAACATGCATTGCTATCACATCCGCCTCGATGGTATGCCTCGATGATCGGTCCACTGCTCCACACTCGGCGGCAAACTCGTGGAAATCCAGGTAAGGTGCTGGTGATAGGATCCCGACGGAACATCACGCACCCTTGCTTTCGCCCACGGTTGCCAACCCGGCGGCCTCTCTCGTCATCCGATAGTAAGCCTCGTACTCGAGATACTTTCCCACTATCTCGGATCTTTCTCCATAATCCAACAAATCTCCCGAAATACTCCCAACGGCTCATGGACATTCTGGTACATTCCACGAATTTACTGGATATGCTCATCCATCCCGTGAGATCTTAACCAACGTTATGCGGGCCATCAATATCCATAAACCTACATGTTAGTTTATCAAAATAACAATAAATATTCACGTTCCTTTTTACGCGATCATCTGGGTAATCATGTCTCAAACACATGTTCATTTCAACACATATCAATATCAATATCGATATTCATCATAATAATCACGTAAGCAAATACAGGATTCACTTACAGACACTCGTTTATCAAAATAAACAAGATTTTCAATCAACAATACATTTCTATGTAAACACATAGATTCACATCATCCATTTGTGATCATATCAATCACATCATACCACATCAATGGTTCCCATATCACAGCCACACAGGCCCTTTCGTCTCATCAACAACCACTTCCACATCCATATCACCATCCAACCACATCTCATCCACATCACGTTTACATCATGTAAACTCTTACCAGGCCAAAACACATGAAACCAAGATCATATCAAGCATCACGCAACCACATAAAGCATCAGCAAATAAACACATACCTCATCCCCTTTTTAAAGGAGGCGACCTCACGGTGAGCTGAGGGTAGCTGTACCTGATAAACAGTTTAGAAGGACAAGTTCTAAACACTCAATTTCAAGAACATGCATGATATAAAGCAAATAAACTGCTTTGATATCAAACAATTATGAAAACTAGATGCCAAGAACATTGCTCTGATACCATGCTGGTATCAGATAACAAATAGATGTCGGGGCCAAGAATCTCGCTCGATACCATCTCACACGCCCAATTCGAGGAAGGCACGGATGCGGGGTGTGATTACGGTGGGGGTTAAGCGGGGAAGAAGGGGATACACATAACATACATGATAAGAAGATGTGACCATGAAAATCGGGCGATCTCTCTATAACTAGGACATATCACGAAGGGAGGGTGCACAAACAATCCACCAATAGAATAATATCGATACCATAACTTCGATAGACGTGATCTTGATTTATTATAAGTAATGCAAGAAAGCAAAATGGCATTACATCCAGTCAACTAGACCGGTCGACCACGTAGCATGCTCACGTCGAGACTCACAGCATAATAACATAACGAATCTTGTTCCCAATCAGAAAGCAAAATAAGGGACAAGAATATGCCAACATCAGAGTACACATATATATATATAAGATAACAACATCGCGGAAGCAGGTAGCTTGAAAGGAAACGCAACTCAACCAAATTCGACCCCTCGGCGTCGCCCGTCCAAATTTTCCTCCATCCAGTGAAAACATTTTGAAAAGAGTTTGGGGTGAGTACTAGCGCACTCAGCTGGGGTTTTATCATAAATAAAAAGAATCATGATGCCGTGTTCAGAGCACTTACCTTAGAAGGTTTTAAAACGTAAGTCCACTTCTAAGTAAGCAAAAATAGATTTTCATTTTTCGATACCGATCCGTTATTCTTTGTTACTCCCATCATAGAACCAAGAACCACGGCTCGGGCGTATCCCGCCACCCATCACATCTCATTCATTCGGCCCGAACATATCCAAATTTCCCACAATATCTCGGCCGGAACATATCCACGGCCCATGCCCTAACGTATCCGGTAGGCTAACTCGGTGTGGACTTGAGGGTCAAACCCGTCGTAACCATAACCACCTCATTACCATTTCCGTGTGGACTTCGGGGTCTATCCTTCGTAACCATAACCACGTGTTCGGGGTCTATCCCTTCGATCAATACTCAAGATGGTGATCAACCCACCAATAGAGATCCGTGCACAATCACAATATAACCACATCTCGGATCGGAGAACAAGAATAACTTCACCAAAACATTTTACGGCGCACATGTTTTATTTTGAAATATCGAGTAAATAACTCAAAATAAGCATATATAACCCAACCCAAATGATTTAAAATGTTAGCCGGAGGTATCTACGGATCCGATGACTTCACCGATTACCTTTGGTAGGTACACGGTAACAAGAAGGAACAACTTTGGGCTCACATCCCACAAAGCAAAGCAACATCGTGATCCAAACGAAGATCGTAGCAAAACTAGGGTTTTCGATTTTACGAACCCACATTTGGCACTCTTCGGTTTTCAAATCAACTCGATGCGTAAGGAAATATATTCGAGCATCAAGACCTATAATAGGGTACTTTCAAAATATGCATGCATGCAAGTTAACTCAAATCTTAGCGTGAAGAAGCTTCAAAATCGATGCTATCCTCGGATCTAGGATAAACCTTCCAAAATCGATGCATGAAAATGGAAACATAAGCAATATGCATAACGACGAACATGGAATGACAAACTATGTTGAAAATGGATAACCCGGGCATGTCTTCCTTTAGAAAACTCAAGCAACGGAAAACATCCCGACATGCGAAACGAAAAAGCGTAAAACGGAATCGGTACTTTAGTAGAATGCATGGCCGGAACTCAAAACCTAAAGGACCAGTAGCAGGTGGCCGTCGGCCACCAATCGGCGACAACAAGTGCACGGCGGCGGCGGTCGATTCTACGTTCTTTGCCGCCAATTGGCCGACCTCGGCCTGTTTTCCGTCTCGTCCCTTTAGAATCCCGAGTTCTATGCTATACGATCTACTAAAAGGAGGAATCAAAACAAGAAAAGGATAAAAACATAAAAGCGGGGCTGCCGGGAGGGATGATCGGCGGTGGTGGCGGCGGCAAGAATAATGGCGCCGCCGAGCCTCCCCTCGATCCCCACTCCTCCAGTAACTCCGCAGCAGCACTGAGCTGCTCGGCTCGTCCGTAAACACAGAGAGACGAAGGAAAATGAGCGTTGAAACCAAGGCCCTAGCCTCCTATTTATAGGAAGCGGGTCACAGTCATTCAAGTAAGCGACCTTTTCAAAACGCAAAAACGACACAACTTTTGCAAACAGACTCCAAATTTAGCAAATTTAGTACCCATGGACACGAAATAAAATATCGGACACAACGACTATAAGCAAGATATGCTTTCAAAAGACCAATGGAAAGTCCGATTTTTCGATAACTTCCCCGGAGTGCCAAACCTTCATGGGTGGTCGAAAACCTACATACTTAGTGTCTATGAATTCGTCATAAGATACTCTTCACAACGCCTGAGGTTTCGTGACGGTCGCATCACCGAAACAAAAAGTCAACCTTTTGACATTTTTTCGAAAAACGTGCCATGCAAAACAGAAGCTTAGAAATGATGGGGTATCACAACTACTCGAATTCCTTTAGTCTTGGGCCTGTCCAAACTGATAGTTCTTATGTTGAAATCTATAACAAAAACGGCTAACTCCAGAACAAGTGAGTAGCATAAGTTACATCAACAGTGCAATCATCAGAGATTTAGGATCTAATCAAAATACGCAGTTAAGATAGAATTATTCCTAATAATTTCAAAAAAATTCCCAATAATCGCCATCAAACTTATGATTCACTATGCCAATGAAACCACTGCTAATGATTCATCAAGCTAATGAAACCACACTAATTATACCATAGCTAGCCTTCCATGATCATTATCACCATCAATAGTGGCTAGTCGCCCATGATTCATGCCATTTTGGTTGCAGCTAGCTACCCACTAGCCATTGGTCGTCGGCTAGTGGTTATGAGCGTTGATATATAAGAGTTTTTTGATCAATTGAATAGTTTTGATAATAATGTGATGAAGTTGATAAATTTAATTTAGAAGTCATGAATTTAGATATTTATGAGCGTTAGCATTTATATGAGAGTATGGATGTCAATGGGTGGGTTTTACCCGGATCGATCCGAAACCGCTCAAAACCCATTAAATTTTAAAGCAGCGGTTCTTGTTTCGATTCCAGTTTTCAGACCCGCTTTAGACCCAGACCTTTTAGATCCATAGTTTGATGGTCCGATCCGGTCCGAATCTGGGCCTGGTTCCAGAACCAATACTTATTTATTGGTTCTGGTCCGAGTAAAACCCGTCTATTGACAAGCCTAAGTTTAAATATGATTATCAATGATCTAGTTTTATTCATATCGATTCGAAATCACTCATAACCCATTAATTATAAAGCTACAATTTCGATTTCAGTTCTGGTTCTTATCTGGTTCTGGTTCCAGACCCGCTCAGATCCGGACCGCTTAAGACCTATAGTTGATGGTCCAAGTTCGGTTCGGATCCAGTGTTTAATGGGTTGATTTCAAAATCAAAACTATTAATTATTTATTGGTTCTGATCCGAATAAAATTCACAAATTAACATCCTTATATGAGAATATCATTATTTGAATGTACTTAAAGCCACTTTAAAAAGATAACTGCAGCAAGAGAGAAAGAGAAAAAAAAAATGTAGAAAGAAAAGAAGCTAGTAACGGAAAACCAAGTTACAAATCAAAAAACCCGGAGCTGCTGATTCCAAATTTAAAGATCTCAACCTAAAACATGAAACGACCTGCCCAACTTCATGGGGACTACCTTTCTTACTCTCCAGCTCAAGAAGACAGCCTTAGCCTTCATCTCCGCCCGCCTTTTCTCGTCCTCCGCGGCCCTCATGTGGCGGCCCTGGAACCACGCGCCCGAAAACTCAGACGTCGAAAGCGCCGTTTACCGACGCGCCCTCAAGCTCCAGCGACCCACCACTGTCAACTACCAAGAATATTTGCAGACTGTCAGCTACCAAGAAAATTTGCACAACTTTGTGAGCTTAATTGGTGAGATAGATTGTCCTCTCAAAACTTGCCGCGCCGTCAAATTCGGCGTCCACACTTTCCTAAAAGTTAGGGCACCCGCCCACGATTTCGTGTGAGGAGACCCTTTAATCATATTTGTCTGTTCAGTTGGTTATTTAAATTGTTATAAGATTTGTATGTGTGATTAGCAGGATCCTGCTCAAATTTTGGAAGGAAATGGCAGAAGTGTCCGTCCAGCATCTGAAGCTACATGATTTAGTTTACGTTTCAGGTCGTCTAGGATCATACCTGAAGTTGGCTGAGGATGGGAGATCGGTGCGTTGTTACAAGGTCCGATCTTCTCCCCTAGTAATTGTGAGGTTTTTGTTTTGAGATGATGCTTCTTCGAATCCTTATTGTTTTTAGCAAGAAAGGGCTGTCATAATGGGACAGATGTTCAGGACTAAAACTAACATATAAATGTGGCTTGTTTGGTGGAGTAAGATATTAGGTGCGGCCATAGAGCATTTTACGTTTACCTTCAGATACCTTTGTCCTTAGATTTTACCTTTCTTCAATTGTTTGATGGATATTAAATCTTTTCAGCAGTGGAGAAGAAACTTTAAGATAAATACCCGTCTTCTGTATAGACAAAGTCTTTCTTGATTGTAGTTGCCAAACAGCTTGCATTCTTAGTAATTTCAGGAACTTTTATATTTGGTTTGCTAATTGCGTTGTAAACTTTCTGGGGGTTTTCTACATTTGGTTTTGTAATCTCTTTATATTATTGTACCTCTTGCCTATAACCACTGCTATAGACGAAACACCCTGCATTTTGTGAGTTGACGTTAACAGTAGATTGGTTTGCAATTGCTTCTGAGAAGTATTTTTCTATTTGGTTATGGAAGTATCAATTATTTGGACCAGTTAGCAAGTGTTCATGGAAGAAACTACTTCTTACATGATTTAGGTAGCAAGAAGCTTGCACAAGAAAGCTGAGGTATTCTTGGCTAGGGTAACCAAGCTGATTATCTCAGAAATAAAAATACTTATAAAAAGTTCAAAGTAGTGGAGCACCCGTTTTTCATTAGGTTCTATATTTTCATTCAACTATATTATTCTTTTCTGGATCACTTGATCCACTTTTAAGCTTGTGTCAATACCAGATAAGGATCGGGTGATTTTATGGCATGGAAATAAGAATTAGGACAACTGCCACTGAGGATGATTGCTGCTTACGTTATTACCTATAAGTTTGGTAGAAAATCTGGAATTTCCCAGGATCAAGCTCTAGAAATAAGCTAAATAAGGACATATATAAGCCTCATGAAAAATGGCAAAATTATTCTCAAGTAGCATTAACCTTTATAGAATCCCAAAACTATCACATTCTACTTGCTGGTTAACCAAATATCAGGATTTTTGCATCCATGGCTTGTTTGATACACCTCATCAAAGTTGTAGCTTAACCTTCTAGCTCAAGGTTCTGTGACCTCCACATGGGATAACTGTTCTGATTGAAAAGTTGTGTATACCTTCTGGAATCGAAACCTTTAGGGTTGCCAGTAGAGTTTTAGGTACCATGGGCTGCTTCTTTGTTGCTCCAAGCACTATTTGGGATGCGATAGTTGTCATTTCCAATTGATGTTTGTTTCCGAAGGTACAACTTGCAAGGATCGAATTTAGGGAAGTTTGCATTTCCATTCTCTGACAGTCTTCTTGCCCTGCAGTAAGAAGTTCCACAAATAACCTTGCTTGTGCCAGTGGTTAACAGCAATATCATTGATAATCTTCCATAGTTCCCAGTTGCTTCAAGTTCACCAATTGTCCTAAAGGTGATAGTCCCAGTTGCTTCAAGCTCACCAATTCTCCTAAATTTCACCAAGGTGGTCTAAATTGAAATATCAACACTCTTTAACAATTAACATCCCACATTTGATGTTTGGCTCCTCTTGCACCATTTTAAAATAACATAATTCAGCCTCACCTAGCACATATAAAGCTACCAAGCTGCTATGCTCACACTAATTGGAAAATTTTCCAAAGCAATAAAACTATGTTAGTTGGTCCTATGATCCATCGAAAGTTGGGAGTCCAATTGTGTACACCATGGTATCCTGTTTCCATCTGGTACTTTATTTTTCAGCTGTAGCTGGTTAGCTGTCTCACTTCCTTGACCACTTATAGTGTATTTAATCAGGCCAAAGGTTTCCTGTAGTGGAGTAATAGTTGTGTCTACCTGTGCAGATGATGAAATTCCGTTACATGTGAGATTGAATTGCTCTTTTTTTTTGGCTGTGTAATGCGCTGAACATCTTTAGTGATGGTCTTTCCATTTATTCTTTTGCTTGTACTGACCATGATATGCAGCTGTGTTACCAAGTCAAGTTGACATGATCACGTAATAGCATGATTAACATGAGAATCAAATGTGTCATTGTGCTTGCTGCGATTCTTAAGAGGATTAATTGTTTTAAGGGCAGTCTAACCTTAGATTACATAAAGAGAGACCCAAATCTCACAGAAAAGGATGATTTTCTGTTTTCATTATTCATTGCTCATACCTATCTACATAGAGAAAAAGTAAAGTCATCTAGGAAAACTAGAGTTGGAAACTATATTCAAGGAGGATGACTGCCCTAATTTGTGGCCTATAAATTTTCCAAAAAATGAAGCTGAATTTCTGAGATTCAAGCTCTTGAAATCATCTAAAATTAAATTTGCAATAAATTGGAATCAAGCTTGGTTGCCTTACTTCTTCCCAAAGTATCATATTGTCCTGATGGATCATCAATTTCCAGTCAAGACAATTCTTGCATTTGTAGTCGTCGATATGCCTCATTGAGATTTTAGCATAACACTGTAGCTCCATCGTCCATCTAAGCTAACATAACTTTGATCCTGATGGAGTCATCTAGTCATCCAGTAGATAAGCCCCTTTTCTGTCCAGAAGTATTGACCTTGTTAGGGCCATGTGTTCTCGTAAACAAGGAGAAAACAACATTGATAATTTGATATCCCAGTTGCTCTAGTGTCTTTAATTCTCCTAAAGGAAAATTGGCTTTGATACCAAGTTGTTATGGGGTCAAGATCAGGAATGCATTAAATGGGGATTAACTGGGTAACATGTTGTGAGTTCTAGTTTGACCTATGAGTGGGCTGTGAGTCTGTGACATTAGAACATGTTAGAGAGAGATGACTTAGAACAGTTTTAGAGAGAGAACCAAACCTTACAGCAAAAATATAACCTTTTGCATTATTTACTTAGAGATTACAAGGAATGTAGATAATGAAATTAGAGCCTGGACAAACTTCAATTGAAGAGAATGCTGCTCTAAGTCATTGCCTAATTCTTTTGCAAAAGAAAAGCTAAAATTCTCAAAAATCAAGCTCTAGAAAACTGATGCTGCTTTCTAAAATTTTCTAGAGCCTGATTCTTTGAAATTTTAGTTTTATTTTTTGCAAAAGAATTAGGCAATGCTGCTTTCTAAAACGAGCTTTATTTAAATTGGTGTTTGTTATAATTATGATATTATGTCTCTTTTAGTTAAATTGAGTACATCTAATCTAAGTAATTGGGGTATAAAAGTTTCCTTACTTTTCTGTTATGTCAGCTCTTTCAACGATTATATATTCTGGAAAAGTATAGCCTTCACTTGCTACATAAATCTAAATTTGTACCCTCCTTTTGTTCCAGCATTTTTGTGTGTTATGCCATCTCCTTCTATGGGCAGTGTATAGATGTATGATCCATTGTGTGTTTCTATGATGAAGTTTTCGTATGCAGGTTGATGTCAAAGAAATGAATTTTGTTGCTCAAAATGTTCCTGAGCCGGAGTGCCAAAACCTTGTAAAGTTGGAATCAAAAGGTACAGTTTCTCTTACGTATTCCGTTAGTTGAGAAGTTTGAGCCATGGATGCTCTCTCAGCAATCCTTTCTGCTTTCACTTTCATGATTCACTGGTCATTGTATATGAATGTAGTTCAAGCATATGAATAATTATAATCAGTTTTAATATTCAATAGAAGACAGTTCCTCTTTTCATTGTGCTGATGACATAATGATACACTTTGGAATCAAAGTATGTGGCTCTGTTCTTTACATTTTTGTTCTTCTCTGCTCCGCAGCATCTGATCATATTAGTTCTTACTTGTTTCTACTCTGGGTTGGTAGGGGGTTGCATACTATGCGAACCTGCATACAATTGAACAATTTTACTCCCATCTTTTTTTTTTTTTTGTATTTTTAAGCTATTTGTTAATTTCTTCAATTGGCAGTTTCATTGGAGGATATGATGCAGAAGCGTAGGAACCGGCTTCATCTGTGGCAAGTGTTTTTTGCTAATCCATCAGAGTGGTGGGATAATAGGAACTCTAAATTGAAAAGAAGAGCACCTGACTTTAAGCACAAGGATACTGGTGAGGCACTCTGGATCGCAGACGATGATCCTCCATGGATCAGCCGGCAACTCCAATTGCATGATTCAAGATCAAGCAAACGAAGATATGGACCAGACAGGCGCTTGGTCTCACTTGTCCCCTTTGGTTTATGATGAATTTAAAAGTAATTGAAGCCTTACTATTCGATCTCAAATGATGAAATGATATGTCATTCTGCAGCAACAAATTCAAAATCTTGATTGCTCTGTGGTTTCTGGATCTTAAAGTCTCTGTATGTATGAGACTGCAGCATCTTAGCCTTTTTGTTTTAGATGTTGGTTTGACCTCAAATCATGTACTTTAACTGTACAGTTTGTGCTGTAACCGTGTTTAATGTGGAATGAAAACTTCGTCTTAAGCGTCTGAGTATATATTTGTTCTCATCAATAAAGTGTTACATTTCAAGGATGCTCTAGTTGACCGGTATCGCGACCTCTAGTTTGTCGACAACTAGATTTAGAGGGTGTTTGGCTGAGTTTATAAGTTCTTTAAAACAACTTATAAGCTGTTCGGAGCTTCAGTTGCAAAGTGTTTGGCAAAATAAGCTACTAAACAGTTTATAAGTTGTGAAAATAAGCTTAAACAGCTTATAAGCTCCCCTAAAAATAAGTTAGTCAACCCTAATTTATTTTTTCATAAACTTATAAACAACCATGCATTTACCAAAATAATCTTATTATAGTTCGTTATTTCTTACATATATATTATCAACTTCAAATCTTGTCAATTTTATCTCTCTAACTATGATTTCTCTCTCTAACTCATGATTCTTTCTCTCCCTTATAAGATCAATTATCCAAATACTTTAACAACTTATAAACACTTGAGACATTACCTCTTATAAGCTCTTGAAACATCTTATAAGCTCTTTGAGCTTATAAGCTCTCTAAAATAAGCTTAGCCAAACACCCCCTTATTCTTTTCCCCAAAAGGGGAATTATTTTGTCGCGTGTTGCGTTATTTTCTTATGGGTTTTAGGTATTCAGATGCCTGCTATTTATTGATTTGGCAATGATTTTGCTATTAAAATGAGCTACTTGTATAAATTGTTTTATTTGAACGATGCGTTTTTTTGGAACGGTTGGAATTGGAATGGAGCAGAACGAATGCACAGAGCTAGCTGGAGGCTAGCGAGGACTAGGTGGAGTCTACGAGTTTTGGGCAGAGTGGGGAGCCAGAGCTCGCTAGTGATGGAAAATATGAATTTACTTTTACTCTCGAAGATATATTTTGGATATTTAATTCATCATACATTCAAGTTCGTTTGGTAGACATGTTAGATATATTAACATAGATAAGATATAGATGCGTATCGTAGATAATGTGAGATTGATATTGTATGTTGTTGTTTGGTAGATAAGATATAAAATATAGATAACAAACCTTGTTTGTTTGGTACATTAGTTAAAAACATAAATTAAGAAACAAAATGACCAAAGTAGCCTTATGACAAATAAAGGAAATGACGGGCTGGTGTGATCACGTTTTTAATAAGCAACAATGATTAACATTGTCAAAAAACTGATGTTCTTAAGACTGAAGATTATTCAAAATTTGAGTTGATCACATTTTTAATATAAAAGACTTAATTAAGACTATCAAATGAAGACAGAAGACGATGCGAGATTTACTGTGATCACGCATTTAATTGGACGTGCTTATTAATGTGAAATCTCTGCCATCTTCACCACCACCGGCATGACTCTATGAGATCCCTTCCCCCACCACGGCGCCATTGTTTCGAAATTAGGTTTTTAAGTGAAGGGATGTAGGCTAAAATCGAATATTGGGAGTGGGTTCCGAGCTACAATGCGATTTAGTTAGAGTGAGAGAAACTTCATATTGGATAAGAGTGAGGAAGAGAGGGAGAGGGAGATGAAGAAACTAGTGTCAATTCATATCAGGAATTTGAATGTGGGTTTATAAAGGAAATGTAAATGTTGCTTAATATCAACAATTATTTTTGTTTATTCAAATGGAAAGAATTGGGGAAGGTCACATTACGAGAGAACAAGATTAAAAAAAAGCCCTATACATTCACGCTACATTCATTTATTCAGCATAGATGTGGAGGGTACAATAGTCAATACAACATTATATCTGTAGTTTGGGTTTAGATAGACAGCAAATCTGGCGTTCAACGAGAGATATGTAAGCAAAAAAGTAACAGTGAATGCACAACGGGCCTTGGAAGAAACGCGGGCTCCCAAGATACAAAACCAGTTTACCAAACAAGTTGCTAAGCCAGGATACGTTGTCAATCTTGGGTTAATCTGAGATACCAAACGGGCCCTCATTATATTATTAGCATGATTCTATATAATTAATTACAATATATATGAGTTTTTTCGTATTTAACTGCGAATTTCTCGCACAACAGATTAATAACAGACTCCAGTTTTGATCTATGGATTATGTCCTGGATGCCTGATCTTTAATATTAAGTGAGAGTAATCTATGGAGAATACAAAATTTTTCAACTCCTATGGTGATGAATGATAATTTCGAAAATTATTGTGATCAAATGGATAATTTGATTTTATCCTACCTTGTATTTATAATGCTCTCCCTATAATCCTATTATGATAGAATTTTTACATATCTAATAAATACAATAATTATCTTCTCCCCTGAAGATAATTTCTATCTAGAATAATTATCTTTTTATGTTTAATAATATCAGATAATATCTATCTAGATTAGGAGATGTATTAAATAAATAATATATTAATCAGAACAGAATCCTCGTGGGATCATGGTTAAAATACCTTGGTGGGCCAGCCTATGGATCAAATATAAGGAATAAAGATGAGTTTAAAATGAATTAATTACATTATGTTCAGCCAGAACATAAATTAATTCATAAATATTTATTCATTCCACTAGAGAATAAATGATGACTTATTCCTTTAATACCGAAGTTGAGTCGGACTTATACATAGATTTATAAATCTTAATATGTAAGATATTGTACGTTCATCAATTATTTATAGCACTTTGACTGTTTAAAATAATTAATCTCTTTAATTCTTTAAGTAGTATCACTCAACCTTATTATTGTATCTGAGTTAACTTAATCTGCAGGGTTTAGTACAATAAATCTTTTGAGCTCCTTAAGGGGACGTCATCATCCTAAACGGATATGGTAACTTGATACAGGTAACCAGCATGACATACAAGCACTGTCACAACCCAATATGCGGAGAATCTTAGGTTATTTCATGTAACCCTCACCCATAACAAGTTAAAGTGATGATCAGTAACTCATACTCATCTGAAATCTTATCGAAGTTAAGATCAACGTAAAGTCATCGAGATCTACGTTCTTCACGACGGTTAGATAGAAGAACTCTTCTCACCGTGATCCATCAATACGTCAAGACGTTCAAGCATAGACAAACAGCCAAGTCAAGTTACTTCTTATCTATACCGCAACCTATACCAACTCGTCATCAAGTTATCTCGGCTGTGATTCTTTTTATATCTCAAATAGCTTAATTAATCATACAGACTTCTATGATCTTTTAGACATTATATGATCTAAATTTTGTATGAGACAGTGGAACAACATATGCAATCAAGTAAACAATTTCGATAGAAGATCATAATAATGGCTCACTCATTCTACTTTCAGTATACAAATCCAACAGCTAGTAGTTAGAACTGTTAATTTTTGACATGACACTAAACCACGACATGAAACCAGGACACTAAAACGCATGAAATTAGTGGATCAGTGTTAAGTCTTATCGTATTCATGTCCTTATCGTGTCAACATGATAAGGACACGATAATATCGTGTTGGATTCGTATTGTGTATGTGTCATATTCGTGTAACACGATAATTTTTGTATTTCATTCGTGTTCGTGAAGGATCGTGTCATTTTCATATAATCCAATAATATTTATATATATTTAATAATTAATTTTACTATTATTTTGTATATTTTTAATTCTATTGTTAATTTATTTTCTAATTTTATTTGAATTTACCATATCGTGTCATTATCGTGTCGTGTCAACACGAAAAAAATCGTGTACTATCCATGTACATGTCGTGTTCGTATTTGTATATTTCGTGTCGTGTTTATATTCGTGTCGGACAGATTCTTAACGGGTCGTGTTTGGTCCTATCGTGTCGACATGATAACAACTCGACACGCACAAATTGTTAGGCTTACTAGCAGCTAGTAAGCGCTAGCTGGATTTGGAACGAACTATGAAGCTAACGCTTGCGTGGATGCTAGCTGACTCTCATGGAAGAGACAGATCGTGAGTCGGCGATCGGCGGGGCAACGATCGCTAGCTATGCCGAGATATGAAACCCAACGCCGTCGCGATAAGAAACCAACACTCGCTGGGACACAACGATCGCTAGCTATGCCTGTAGGAAAGTCTTATTTTACCATGTTCTCGATGATCTATTTAGATATTTAATTCACCAGATATTGATTATATCTAGCAAACACTTATATAATTAATTACAACACATATGTGTTTACATGTATTTACCTATGAATTTCTGAAAAATCTGATCAATTGCGGACTCCATCTTTGATTTTCTGGACTGTATCCAGGATGCCAATTCTCCAATACTGACTGAATGCAATCTAAGGAGAATACTGCAAAATTTCGCCTCCTACTTTGTTCTATGTGATTTTTGAAAATCACAACAAATGATAGGATTCATTTCAGATTTTCTCTCACCTTGTATTTATAATGTATTCCTAGAATCATATTTAGATAGGATCCTTGCATAATCTAAACAATACAATAATTATCTTCGCATCCCTGAAGATAAATCATATTAATAATAATTATCCCTTGATATTTAATAATATCAGATAATATCTATTTATATACTGGAGATTTAATAAAATAATACATAAATCAAAATAGAGTCTTAGTGGACCCAATATAAGGTGGGTGAATTTTCTAGCAGCTCCAAGCCTTGATGGTCAACCCAAAGATCAAATGCAAGGAATAAAAATATGTCTAAAATGAATTAATTATCTTATATTCACCTCAAAACATAAATTAATTCATAAACATTTATTCATTCCACTAGAGAATAAATCATGACTTACCAATTTATTACCGAAGTTGAGTCGGGCTTGCACTAAGACTTAAGAATCCTCGTATTTAAGATATTGCAAGTCCATTAATTATTTATAGCATTCTGACTGCTTAAAATAATTAATATCTTTAATTTCCTTAAGTAGTACCACTCAACCTTATTATTGTACTTGAGATAACTCAATCTGCAAGGTTTAGTATAATAAAACTTTTAAGCTTCTTAAGGGACGTCATCATCCTAAACGGATACGGTGACTTGATACAAGTAACTAGAATGATATTCAAGCACTTCCACCACCCAAGATGTAGAGAATCTTGGGTTATGTGACGACCCGACTTTCCAATGAAGTACGGATCATATGGATCGTCACCGGTATGATAAAGCAGCGGAAATAAACATAGCTAATCAAGGCAATCAACCAATCAACTACTTAATAACGCATAGGTCAAAAGGGATAAACAATCCAATACCAACTCAAGTCGTAGAAGGACTTGTCAAAAGGGGGTTCAAGGTTCAACATAACCCAATCAGGGTAGAATTTAAAGTACGAGGTACGACCTCCAATTCAATACGGAAATAAGCAGTTATAATCAAAACATTAATAATATCAGAGTCAGGTAGCAAATAAGCATGTGGACATGCATATGACGACATGCATATGACGATGCATGCCCAAGGTTCTAGAAACCTTTCTAATTAAACATCAAAAATAGCTGCTACTCTGCACCACCTCGCACCCATCATCGATCCTTGCTCAACCTGCACGTCAAAAACGAAATGCAGGGCTAAGTACAAAAGTACTCAGTGGACTCGTTGCCAAAACATTTTCTTTGTCAAAAGTTATTAACTGCCCACAATAGCGCATGAGGATTTTAGTTAAAAGACTCATGCCTATCAAACATTTTATCGTTTTCCAAAAGCGTTCGGCCGAACTATTTCATTCACGTTGTTTCCATATCTGATCATTCATTCATTCATACGCGCACTATGGAGGTGGCCACCTACACATAGTCGCCGTGACCGGTCGAGGTAGCTAACCTTAACACACAGTCACACGTGTACACAATCCGAGTTAGTCCTTAACTAAGTCGGATCCGATCGTTACCCTTTTTTAACGTTGGTGGACCAACACATTCACATATCACATTGATTACCAATCTCAGATAGGATAACAACAAAACATAAACATTTGGCAGTCAATAACATTTCATGTGATAATATTTCATAAAGCTTTGTAAAACATGCTTTGAGATATGCATAACATTTTCGTTTCAAGAAAGCCCACCTGCTAATCCAAGCTAGTGGTTCTAAAAGAGCAGGTGTGATGTTCTTCCTCGCCGACTACGTACGATCAAACCCTTCATAAGAAAATAGCGTTTCTTAGATTCTTTCTATTGATCGATGGTCGTTTATAAACTACGACTTAAGGTTCCCAATTAGGGTTTCTTTATGATTTTATGTGATTGTTTTAAGATAATTTCTATTATCTTACATCCCTAATTCCCAAGCTATATTACCTCATCGTTCATAGGTGAACTTCAATTATGAATCACATATTCCGAGTCTATCATTGACTCTTAACCTTAGTTTTATTATAACGTTATTACGTTATAGGTTATCGGTAATCAAATTATGATTGATAAATTAGGATATTCTCAAGCCACTAACTAGACTTAACAATTATAGTTACGTCCTAGTAGGTTATGTCGACGACTTGTCGTATTAGCACGATAATTAAAGAGAATATTGACTTACAATTCAGTGGACATATGCTATCATGTAAGTAATTAGTACTTAAGAATAAATGAAGTACTTCGGGAATATTAACTCGGCTTTTGAGACATAAGGATCGACATCTTATGTTCGAATCGTTGCTTACACATTACGACATTGTCTATTTAACTTAACTCGCCGGAGGTCACATATGTCGTATAATCGTTATTCATTATCGAGTTGCGTTTACGCCCAACTAATATCGTATTGAGTTGTCGTTATTGAATATTAACGATGTAGCTCGACTTTTGATTTTTCTAACGTAGGAACTCACGTTTGAGTATCCTTTCATTAATAAAAACCCTAATTTGTGTCTAACTTCGATTCTCGTTTATTCCGTCTTAAGTTATCGAAATTGGTCGATTTCTTTTGGATTCTCGTTCATATAGTATTATGTTGTTTACGTTCGGGGTTTTGGTTTGTCGGTTCAACATAAACATAAACATTCAACATCAACAAAACCATACACAACATAAACTATACTAAGCATTAGAAAACCCTAATATGTAATGTAATACACAATCATTGTGTAAGTGTGCATAAGTGTTCCATTCATCCACCCTAATCACAACCACTCATTCTAAGTTTATAATTAACTATCATAGCATCATTTAACATTAGAAACGAACTCATACTTAGCCATTTTGTTACGTTTTCGATAATTAGCAACAATTAGCATATGTATCCAATAAATTCCAATAAAATCATGTTATACTCCTATCATACTATAGAATTTAATTATCAACTCAATATCATCATATAAAATTTTAAACCATAGGTTAAAATTCTTAAAACTTTCGCAATTTCAAATCAACAAGCTTTGGTGTTCAATAAATTCCACAAAATTATTTCATGCTTATACTATATACTAAACATGAAATATCACTTCATATCATGCATTAGAATTTTAAAACCATGCTTTGCATCCTTAAACATTTTCGGTAATTCTAAGGATATACATATATATTTTCAATAATTCTCAATCTTGCACAACATGGTTATATATGTAATAGCATGTAATATTAACACCAAACATTAACCAATATTCATAATATTACACATCCTATTATTTTCAACAATAAAAATCAAATAAATAACTACATATATATATATATATATAAGCCACGGTTCCTTTAAAAAAAATAGGAGAGGTGTTTGAATAAATTCAAGGTTAATGTATGATGTTCATATCATACCCTAAACACCATATGTCAACTATTTTCCTCAACCAAAAATCAAACAATTTGGAAAATTACAAAGATTGTCCGGACGAAACGTTCCGGATCGTAGACAAAACGTAAAACTAATGAAGAACAATGATAAATCAACTCTAGAATGAAACTAGATGGAACCTAAAGCTAAAAATCTGGAAAACTTATGAAAAACTGAGAAAAAGAGGCTCTGGAATCGTAGGTATCAAGTTGGGGGCGCGAGGGGGTGTTGCCATATATATAGGCACACCCCAAACCCTAATTTTGCCTTCTGCCGCTCGGTCTCGCGAGCACTCCTCGCGGTCGCTAGGTGCGGTCGCGAGGTAAGTCTCGCGCGCGCTCCTCTCGCTCGCTGTCGCCTCTTGCGCCCGCTTGGTTGGCTCGCGGCCATAGCTAGCGGTCGCTATCCTCGGTCGCGAGAATTCGTACAGTGGCTTTCTCGGCGCTGGGCTTCGCTCGCGGGCACGAGGTCGCGGTCGCGGCCTCGCTGGGTTCTCGCGCGGGTTGCCTAGCGGCCAGCCTAGCGACCGCTAGGTTGGTCGCTAGAAACAAGCCAGATGTGTATTTTGGCTCGTGCGTCGTTCCTTGCTTCGATTTTCAACATATGGACCTACACAACACCAAAAGAACACCCAAGAGCAGTATCTTCTAGAAATAGATAAAACATTAAGAATCGATACGTAAACGCACATTAAACGAGCTAAACTCATCTTCAAATATCAACTATAAACGTGTAAAATGCGCGTTTATCAAACCCCCCAAACTTAAAGCATTGTTTGTCCTCAAACAAAAACAGAACAGAAAGACACAACGAAAAGATCAACGAGCGTAGCAAAGATGATAACCATTCTAGGCCTCAGAAACATATCAACGCTCAAAAACATTAGTGCACATGACGACGTTAGTCCACTCAACACAAACAACAATTTACGGCAAAAACTCATTTAATTCAACCCTCACAATGGCATGTGTGTAAAATGTAGGATACACTCAACTCATAAAGAAATGTAGGACGTGTATACACTCAACGATCAATGCAATGCAACATCTTACCATAGGCTTGCCGTTTCTCTAATATCTCCACCGCGTCATTGTGTTCAAATTAGGATCAAAGAGGTCTTTTCATAGGTTGTAATGTAGGCTCATTGGTTAAGGTAGGATAAAATATGGCTAAGTGACACAAGAATATTCCAAGCACCCCCATTTATACATTTCGACACATATGGACTTTGTCCATTTTCCTCTTCTTTCCCAACGTACTAAATCAACGTTTAATGCCACAGAAGGTACCTATACTTTGATTAAAGACCCTTTATGCTCAACACTCATAGTGAACTTAACATTTTTCTTTTTCTTTTCTTTTCTAGAGCTTATAGGGTTTACCTTTTACAACAAAGGTACTATTCTTCACCACGGATGTATTTTTCTACACAAAACTTTTCTCATCATAACTACATCAAACTTTCAACCTCTTTTGATTCCCATATCCATCCTCACCTCCTATCATCCGGTTAATCGAAAGAAAAAGTCTAATAAAGGCTCAAAGAAGGCGACAAAGGTATATATCATCGGGTTAGTGTTTGGGTGAATATGTGGTTAACAAAGATGGCCTTTATCCTTTCCAAATTAAACACATATTGCGGCCTCGACACGTAAACACGGCAAGTTCTAGAAGATAATCACATGCACGATATCACACAATTAACAGAAACTGTATCAAGATGAGTATACAGTGAAACTCAAGTCTCACAGGGTAAGCAAATGGTGAAAAACAACAAGCCTAAGCCATCTCACGTCATTCATGCGTCATTTTCTAACATATCATGCGCACTATCATTAAATTTCATCAAAAATTTCTATCGTCATTGGCCACATGGATTAACATACTTCACTTAACTCGTTGATCGACAGACACGAAAACGAAAAACAAAACAAAAACACGACAAAAGATCCCAAAGCATAACAACTAAACCATAAAGCATAGAAACATAAACAGGATTCTCAACCAACTAAACTCGTCTACTCCCCCCAAACTTATTGTGAACATGTGAAAGCAATAAGGTTTGCAGAAAAGAGTAGTTGGGAGAGAAAACTTACCGTGAATGCCGCGCTACTCCGGTGGCAGATAAAATCCACGCCACTGATTCCATTGCTGCATCATCTCCATCATCTTACGTTGTTGCTCGAGATGTGACTGTTGTTGGGTGTAGATGGCTTGCTGTTGCTCCATAATCGAGGTCAGGTTCCGCCAATATGGTTGAGACGACCATCTATTTGATCTAATCGATCATAAATCCGGGTCACCTCGAACGGGTGGCGGTGTAATATACCGCTGCCTCGTGAGCCACTTTGGCTCGGCTTGCTCCTCGTGCGGTTGCTCGCCTCAACCTCGCCTTGCGCGTTCACCGCGTCCATGCATAGTGTGCCGAGGAACTCAAATTCCGGTTGGCATCCGCAGTAAAGTATCGGCTTATACTAGTGAGCTCGGGATTGGGTAGGTGAAAGACCGATCGGCGCTTTGATCATATAACGAATCACAAGTAACGTCGAAGTGCTCTTCGAGAACGCGTCGATGTATAGCACGGCTTGTCCAGGAAGATGTCGTGAGAGATCGGACTCTCTCGAATCGTAATCCCAAAAGAATCAACAATGGGGGTAACAAATCCCCCTATGCATATCCTCGAATTACCCGAAACCGTGGACTGCATGTGGAAGTGCTGAGCTAGGAACATGCCGCACGCATCTTCCGTTGAACATAGCTCCAATCAAGATGCTCATATCTTGTGAGAGGACAGTGCCGGTGTTCGAACGGCCATGCAAGATGAACGTGAGGAGCCGGTGGAAGTAACGGACCGCTGGATTCCGTATCGAGCTAGCCTTCGATCTCGAGGCATCATAGTATGGAGTGTGCTCGAGTCTGGAGTCCATGATCTTTGGCCAAACGCCGGACCGTGTACTGACGTCCCTATGTAGTTTCTCCCGATCTCCATTGATGATTCCATTAAGTTCATCCACGGAGAGTTGACGGGCTCATTGTCGAGCCGAACATGATGTAGTCCGCATTCCGTTTGTCTTGTGGACATGGAGAGTCGACAAGAATTGAGTGTCGATCCGGTATGTAAGATAATTGGCCGTGATAATCGAGTACAGCCGACCTCTCGGCCAACCACGTCACATCATTGGTTATGCCCATCTCTTGACACGTATTGAGGCACATGAAACGTGAATGCCTATGCCGTAATCTCACCAATCGATCCCAACGGCTTCTCGACGAGTCACTCGGCAGTCTGACTCCAAAATTTTCGGGATCGAACTCATCTTGTGGTGCCATGCGTGGCTCGTCGTGAGGCACATCATGATGCTCATCGTAGCTCGTCGTGGAGCTCATCTTGTGTCTCGTCGTGGGAAGTGGAGACAATGCTCTTGCCCTTGCGCTTGTGACCGTGAGTACGCGGCATATTGTACCTAAAAAGAATTTCAAAGTTAGCCCGTGTATGAATGAAACAAATCAAAACAACGTCAACCCAAAATGCTGAAAATAGATCCCCCAAACTTCAACTTAGTCAAATTATTTTTCCCATATTTTCATAAGATCTTGCAAGACAACAAAGAAAGGGAAAAACACACACACAGCCAAAAAATTTCAAAATTGGACGTTCTGGGCGAAAACTCGCGATCACCCCTCGAGACCTAGCGGTCGCTAGGGAGATCGCGAAGCAAGTTTAGCGGCCCCTCAGACGGGCGCAAGGCATATACACATGGCATGGAAAGGCCCAGACGTCGCCGACACCAATGTCACGTGACGCGTCACGAAAGCACAAGAGCAGCGATTTTTCTATGCATTTTTTTCAAATTATTGAACCCAAATCAACAATGTAGGCAAATTAAACTAACAATATACATGTATAAACATTAATAAACCTAACATTGGACTAACCATGCTCAAACACCAACAAATCTAACAAAATAAGCCCTAGTCTCTCAAATGTAATTAAACCCACTTCAATATGATAAATGGAACAAATCCTTCCTAATCATGCTCAATAAACGCAAACCCATGAAGAATTAAACAAATATAGCATACCTTGAGTGGATTTGGTGGAGAAATGCAAGAAAATTGGGGAAGAGAGGTGCTTGAGGGGAATGGGTGCTGCTCTTTTTCAGAAAAAACGTGTGTGTGTGTGTAGGTTAGAAGTTTGGGTAAAAATAGGTATTAAAACGTGGGTCACGAAGCGGGCGCGGGTCAGGACGCGGGTCGCGATGGATCTCGCGGTCGAGCTCACGATCGCGAGCTTGGCCGCGAGCTCTGTCGCTCAGAAAAGAACGTTCTGCCCAAATTCTCGCGGCCACACCGCGTGACCTCGCGGTCGCTAGGGTGGTCGTTAGGTACTTCTTTTTTTTTTTTTTAAAGAAAGTTATTAAACTTTGGGATCTCACAAAACAACGAGACACGACACAAACAACGAAACACAACCAAAACAAAACGAAACAAAACAAAAGCACGTAAAACTGCTGGGTTACCTCCCAACCAGGTTAGAATTATTGTCGCTAGCTCGACGGTACCTCTTATCATGGTTCGCTGAGCTTGGTCACCTGACTTCTCGGTCAAGTGTGACTTGAAGTAGGATTTGAGGTACCGCCGCTCACTTTAAAAATGTTGCCCCGAGTCTAGGAGTTCAGAATCCCATTTGCAAGTACACGGTAAACCGTATATGGCCCCGACCATCTTGACTTGAGCTTTCCGGAAGAGACAAGTCGAGCATTGTAGAGTAACACTTCATTACCCGAGAAAACTTTGGCACGAATGTGGAGATCGTGGAATTTCGCGCTCTTTCCTCAGATATCCGAGAATTCTCAAACGCTTCATTCCTCCACTCAAGCTCTAACAGCTGGTCACTTCTCATCATACCGACCTCCTTGAAATCCATATTGATTCTCCTCGTGGCCCAATATGCTTTGTGCTCCAATTCAACCTAGATGGCAAGATTTACCAAATACCATTTGATACGGAGATAGCCGATGGGGCTTTGTAAGCATCCGGTGAGGCCCAAAGAGCATCATCCAACCGCTTGGCCCAATCTCATACCGAACAACCGATTTCTCTAAATCGCTTGATCTCTCGATTGGCGAGCTCACTTGCCCGCTTGCTTGTGGATGGTAGGGAGGTGACTCGATGCTTCACACCATATTTGGCTAGAACGTTGCCTAGCCACTTATTATTAAAATACGACCCCCATCACCGATCAAAGCCCCGGACTCCAAATCGAGTCGAAATGTTCTTGTGAAGGAACTTGATCACTACCTTAGAGTCGCTCGTGACAGTGGGAATCGCCTCACCCACGGGAAACGTCTCCACAAAGAAGAAGAATGTACGTGTAACCACAAGACATGGGGAACGGACCCATGAAGTCGATCCCATACGCCAAATAGTTCCACCTCCATGATGGTTTTCTGGCATCTCGCCTTTCTTAGTGACATTCCCCACTCTTTGACAACGATCACAACTCTTGATAAAAGATTGGCAATCTTTGAAGATCAAGGCCAAAAGAATCCATCGTGGCAAATCTTTGCCATTGTCTTGGCTTCACGCAAAATGGCCTCCAATCACGAACTATGGCACTCGTGGATTATGTTCTCCCATTCTCCTTGGGAACGCAACGACGATCGGACCATCGGCACATCGGCGGTAGAGATGAGGATCGTCCCAATAATAGAACTTAACATCGTGGAGAAACTTCTTTTTCAAATTACCTTTGCATGATGGAGGTAGAACTCCAATCACCAAATAATTGACAAAATCAGCATACCATGGTGTGCGATCAATGACGCTCAAGATGTGCTCGTCTGGGAAGTTCTCCTTGATCCCAATCTTCTTATCCTCTCATTCGACTGGCTTCTCCAATCGCGACAAGTGGTCGGTTACCACATTTTCGCAGCCCTTTCTATCTTTAATCTCCATGTCGAACTCTTGAAGAAGCAGGATCCATCTCACCATCCGGTCTTTGAATCTTTCTTGGCGAATAGATGACGAATGGCGGCATGGTCACAGGTGTGCGATGGTGTGGTTGCCCACCAAATAAGGTCTAAACTTATCGAAAGCATAGACCACAGCAAGTAATTCCTTCTCCGTGGTGGTGTAGTTCATTTGAGCAGAGTCGAGAGTCTTACTTGCATAATAGATGACTCGGAAAAGCTTGTCTCGTTTCTGCCCCAATACAGCACCGACTGCCCAATCACTCGCATCACACATCAGCTCGAATGGTTGACTCCAATCAGGGGAGACCAAAACTGGAGTCGAGATCAGGGCTAACTTCAATTTCTCGAACGCCTCCAAACACTCATTTGTGAACACGAACTTCATATCTTTCTCGAGCAATCCACACAATGGCTTCGTGATCGCCGAGAAATCCTTGATGAACCTTCTATAAAAACCCGCATGACCGAGAAAACTCCTCACTGATTTGACATTTGTAGGCGGAGGTAGTTTCTCGATAGCTACTATCTTTGCTCGATCCACTTCCAAACCTTTGGCCGAGACTTTGTGACCAAGCACGATACCTTCCTTCACCATGAAATGGCACTTCTCCCAATTGAGAACAAGATTTGTCTCCTCACACCTTTGCAGCACTTGTGACAAGTTATGGAGACAATGGTCGAATGAAGAGCCAAACACGAAAAAGTCGTCCATAAAGACTTCCATAATATTTTCAATCAACCCATGGAAGATGGACATCATGCACCTTTGGAACGTGGCTGGAGCATTGCACAATCCAAACGGCATTCGCCTATAAGCGAAAACTCCATACGGACACGTAAACGCCGTCTTGTGCTGATCTTCGGGGGCGATGGCAATCTGATTGTACCCCGAATATCCATCGAGAAAATAGTAGAACTCATACCCCGCTAGTCTGTCCAACATCTGATCAATAAAGGGCAGGGGAAAATGGTCTTTCCTCGTGGCTGTGTTCAGAGCACGATAGTCGATGCAAACTCGCCATCCTGTTACGAGTCTTGTTGCCACAAGCTCATTTGTCTCGCCTCGATCACCGTGATACCCCTTTCGGATACCACTTGAGTAGGGCTAACCCACTCGCCGGATATGGCATAGATCATGCTGCGTCTAAGAGCTTCAAGACTCTTTTCGGCGACCTCTTGCATTGCGGATTCAATCGGCGCTGAGGTTGCACCTTCGCTTGTATTCATTCTCCAACAGATCCGGTGCATGCAAATCGAGGTCAACCCCTCGATATCGAAAATCGTCCACCCAATCGCAGACTTGTACCGCTTCAAAGACAACCATCGGTTCAGGTCTCCTCATCCGCCAAAGCCAAAGATATTATTACCGGGCACGCCTCCTCGCCGCTAAGAATGCATCTTTGAAGGTGGTCCGCAACTCTTTCAACTCAATCTTGGGTGTAGTCTCTTCCTTCTTCACCACGGCCCTCTCCTCCAATCGGCTTCCTCACATCTAAATAAGGCATCGACTCCTGGGAGGCCTCGACTTCATCGATGGACTCAAGATACTTAAAATCTCATCACACGCCTCATCAAGGTCTCATGGGTGAGAAAATCGAGTTCTGCATACAAAACTCCACGGATCACCGATTGAAAGTGAGGGCGACAACCGCCTATAACTCGACAATCTTCCATGGTCTTCTCGTCAGCCGCTTCATAGCATCATATATAGAGATTTTCATCTCCTCGCCGCCGACTCGAAGGTGAGATCTCCATGTTGCACGCCTATCGTTGCTCGCCGGTAGCTAGGAATGGTCGCCCGAGAATAAGAGGTGTATTCCCATCCTCCGCATATCGAGAACAACGAAATCACCGGAAGATGAAATCTCAAACTTTCACGAGCACGCCCTCCACTATCCCTTTGGATAAGTCACCGATGTGTCTCGCCATCCAAGAGCTATGGTGGTCGGCTTGATCTCCCCAATCTCCAATCTGTTAAAATGGACAACAAGATCGATTGATGCTTGCCCCAAATCACACGTAACCTTGGAGAATGTCTCGTCCTCCGATGACACATGCTATGGTGAAGTCGCTCGATCTTTCGCTGAGCGGCAACTTTTTTGCAAAGACAAGATCGCACTCTTGAGATGATTTATCGCCTCGAATTTCCCAAGCTTCTTTTTATCGGGCAACGGCATCCTTCAAAACTTCACGTAACCCGCATATCTCGGCGTGCATCAAGTAAAGGAATATTGATGTGAACCTTTGAAACATCTCCATGAACCTCGTTAACTTCTCATCGTACTTGGGCTTGGCTAAACGGCTTGGAAAGCGAATTGGTGGCACGTCGTGGAAATTTCTTCACGACTTGTCCTTCATGATCAGCCTCGCGACCGCGCGAGGGCGGTCGCTAGGCAATCGAACATCATCTTCCTTCGTCTTCGGCGGCGCGCGCCGGGCGCTAGGTTTGCGTCTGAAGCTTCAGACGATTTCTCACGGCCGCTTCAGAATTGCTAGCGACCGCTAGGTCACTCGCTAGGCCCTCTGACTGACTTGTCGCGGGCGCGTTTTGACTTGTTGCGCCCGCTGAGCCGCTCGCGAATTCCACTGTAGGACTCCTCGCGGCCGGGCTCGCGGTCGCTAGCTCGGTCGCGAGATTCTCTCTCTTTTGCCCGTTTTCACTGTTCGTCTCCTCGTGACTTTGATAAGCTCGTCCACCCTTAATTGAATGGCATTACGGTGATTTTAGGGTTTACCTCCAGACACTCGAAATTGGCCCGACTTGTGCCGCCCATTCTGTTGTGCGACTATCGACTTATTTGATTCTCCATCTTCTTCACGTGCTTTCCCATAGCCGTCCACGGTGGACTCCAAATGATTAATCTTCCGCCCGGTGTTGCTTATAAACGAATTCGATTGTTGCCAATTGTTGGTTGCTTACAACCAATCTGCGCATCATGTCCTCTAGACTCGGCTTCTTCGCTCTTGAATCACCCGCTCGAATCGAGAAACCGGCGAGGTCGTTGAAAATTATTGGGGTTGGCGTGCGAGAAATTTTGGTGATTTCATTGTTCGGATTGTACGCGGATTCCCCAGTGACTGTTATTCCTCCGATTGATGTAATTCACGCCTCGGCCTCATTCATCTCGACTCGGCAAATTTATCCGAGCCACGCCTTTTCCTTTCCTTTCTTTCTCAAATCGCTTCTCAACAAGGTGAATTGCTCCATAATATTATCATACTCAATCACCTTCAACGGTAGCACCTTCACCACGGTGTCCTCTCCATCGCCATCGATAACTATTGGCCGCCATCTCTTCTATGATGCAACCGCCTCGCCTACACGTCTGCTCAAAAGGCAGCCCACCGATGCATCAACAATGCTCCTTGTGTGAGGTGTCACCATTGAAACCGGGTAATCTAACTGCCCTCGAAAATCCATGCAGGCACCTTCTCAATAGGCCCTCGAATCTTTCCCACGACTCGAATAAAGATTCATCTCCTAACCGGGAGAAGTGGGAAATCTCGGCTATGATCTTCTCGTTTTAGCCGAGGAAAGTACTTCGAGAGAAATTTCTCACATAATTGCCCAACTGTTGATGCCTGCATTTATCTAAGGTCTTGAACCGCCCTTTGCTTGATTTGCAGAGAAAATCCGAACATGCGCATCCGGATTGTGTCTTGTGGCACCCCATTCGCTTGATGGTGTCACAAATGTCGAGATAGGTTTCGAGATGGGCATTCGATCCTCCGTGACTCCTCCTCCAAATTGTTCCTTGAACCATGCCGATTAGGGCCGGCTTCACCAAAATTGTTAGCGTTTACTGGGCCCCATCCGCCTCCTTGAAATTGCTCGGTAGGAGGTCCGTATATAATTCAACGGTTCAGGTCCGAGCAGGACAACGAGTCCCATAGTCGCCAATTGGCGCCAGATTGTGAAGTCCGCTAACAAAGGCAGCTACTTGGGGAACGCCCATTGTTCGGATTCCCCGCCATTGCTTGCTGTCTCTTCTCTCGCCTCCTTCTCCTCTTGTGAGTGATTTTGATCTCGGGATCAAAACGCTGCGAGGTCCCCGACCTTGTGAACATAAACTACCCGGAGAACAAGAAGAAAAATCAGCTCAAGAGAACAAATAAAAATAAAATAAAATAAAACTTGAATTAATAATTCCAAATCGTCAAATTATTCATATGAAATCTTAACAACCCGACAACGGCGCCAAAATTTGATCGCTTATTTTCTAACACAAAAGGTGTAAGTATAGGTAAGTGGCAGTATCGTATCCATTGTGGATTGTAATGCGAAAACACAGAAGCTAACTCAACAAGGATTCATCATTATCCAAGCAACAAATATGGTTTGGTAAGATTTTAGGGCTTCGGAATTCAATCCAAAGCAAAGGTAACAAAACATAAAGTAAAATAAAGCAATAAACACTGGATGTTTAAAAGCAGATAAAGACGACTAACCCTAGGGATGCATTAATCCTACCCACAACGTATGTTTATCCTGCTCCTATTAACCAATTTTAATCCGCATAAGATGGAAGATCACATATATACCGACAATTTCATTTATTAAAAGCGTCAGAGATTACTAGTTTTCCCTATTATCATTACATCTCTAGGTGAAAACAAGCAACCCAAACGGATCACAAAGAATATGCTTCCTACGAATATCCTATATCGCCTACGACTCGAGGCTCATTCGTATCATGCATTCGATATCGATCGACAATTAACACAATTACGTAATTAACCGACAACTAAATATGCATCAAGATTGATCAAATCAACACATATAAATAAGCACAATCGAATCATGAATCAATGTCGGGACGGTAAATAGCGATAATGGGAATCACAACATATAGGATCGAATCATGCAAACCCAGATTAGAACGAAAACTAGCCGACATAATAAACGGAATAAAATACGATTTAACCATAAAACGAAAATTAAATATATAAAACCCTTGATGAAGCGTTGATGAACAATCGTTGGGCTTGAATCCCAACCTCGGTAAAAACGGAAAATTGCAAAGATTTTCCTGACGAAACGCTCCTGATCGTAGACAAAACATAAAACTAATGAAGAACAATGATAAATCAACTCTAGAATGAAACTAGATGGAACCTAAAGCTAAAAATCTGGAAAACTTATGAAAAGCGAGAAAAGAGGCTCGAATTGTAGGTATCAAGTCATGGGCGCGAGGGGTGTTGCCATATATAGCACACCCCAAACCCCAATTTGCCTTCGCTTGCTCGGTCTCGCGAGCACTCCTCGCGATCGCTAGGTGCGGTCGCGAGGTAAGTCTCGCGCGCGCTCCTCTCGCTCGCTATCGCCTCCTGCGCCCGCTTGGTTGGCTCATGCCATAGCTAGCGGTCGCTATGCTCGGTCGCGAGAATTGTGACATGGCTTTCTCGCACGGGCTTCGCTATGGGCACGAGGTCGCGGATCGCGCCTCGGCTGGATTCTCGCACGGGTTGCCTAGCGGCCAGCCTAGCGACCGCTAGGTTGGTCGCTAGAAACAAGCCGATGTGTATTTTGGCTCGTGCGCCGCTCCTTGCTTCGATTTTCAACATATGGACCTACACAACACCAAAAGAACACCCAAGAGCAAGATCTTCTAGAAATAGATAAAACATTAAGAATCGATACATAAACGCATTATTAAACGAGCTAAACTCATCTTCAAATATCAACTATAAACGTGTAAAATGCGCGCTTATCACACTCGACGACACCGGCAGCGTCGCGCAGCGTCACGAGGCAGCTGGCGCGCCTCGGCGGCTGCGCGTCAGGTTTCGGGCGCGCTGAAACTCTCGGCGATGTCTCGGCAGACGTGGGCGATGCGGGGCGCACGAATCTCGTGCGAGGCCTCGGCAGGCTTCGGCTCAGGCGAGATTCTCGTGTAGGAAACCTCAACGTACGCGGGTCTGCTCGGTGGCAATGGGCGACGCGGGGCGAGTGATTTTCGCACGGAAGCCCCGGCAGTGCCCGGTGACATGGCTCGACATGTCTCGGCAGGGTCTGGGCGACAGCACGCGTAGCGTGTGCGGCGCCTCGGCAGTTCTCGATCAGGATCTGCGCCCGAGATTCTCGGCAGCTCCGGCGGGATGGCGCACGATTGTCGCCGGGTGGCTGGGCGTCTGGGCGGCGTTGTGCGGTGGGTGGCTGCTGGGCGCGCACATGGGCTATGCCCTAGCGCGCTGCCCAGCTGCTATATGTTAACCCGACCCTGTTTGTTTTGGCCGACCCGATCATGAGCAAGACCGATTATACACTTAGTCAGTTGCTTAATGATCTCGTGGCCGCGGAAGGAGTCATGGGTAAAGGAGCACATGCTCTTGCTAGCACATCTAGGGGCCCAAATTTTTCGTTGAAAAATGGATAAAGAAAAAGGGGCACCAAAGGTGGTAGAGGCAAGGGAACTAATGGGAGTAGTGGGAGTAAGAACTTGTCTGCCAACGGAGGCTTGAAGAAGCCAAAGGAGAGGGGCAGGTGCTTAAAGTGTGGCAAGACTGGGCATTGGAAGGCCAAGTGCCCTATGCTCAAGGCTCAAGGTACGCCATTTGCTTTAGTAACGAAAACATGTTTTGCGACTTGTTCTACCCATTCTTGGGTAGTAGACATGGGTGCGACTGATCATGTTTGTTACACCTGCGTGGGTTCCCGCGGACAAGGAGTCGTGTGATGGCGAGATAACGATCTCCATGGGCAACGCGAAAAGTCGAGGCCGTTGCAATCGGAGATGTTACTTTATGTTTTGATAGGACAATTTTAGTTTTGAAATTCGTTTTATATGTGCCGGAGTTTCGGCGGAACCTTATTTCCGTTTCCAAACTATTTATTCATGGATATTCAGTTATTTTTGATAGTGGTGTTTCTATCATAAGAAATGATGAAGTTATCTGTGGTGGCACTTTATATAATTCGCTTTATACTATTTCTGCCAAACATAATACCTATAACTATGTTGCATCTTCTTCAAACCTTAAAAAAAGAAAGTTTTCTTCGCAAGATGACACCATGTTTCTCTGGCATTTTAGATTAGGTCACATCAATCTAAATAGGATCCAAAGACTGGCTAAGAATGGAGCGTTGGGTGATCTCACGCCATCTGCTTCGATCCGCGAATCTCGTATAGAAGGAAAGATGTCGACCGGACCCTTCAAAGCGAAGGGTTATAGAGCCAAAGAAGTGTTGGAGCTAGTCCATTCAGACCTGTGTGGACCTATGTCAACAAAAGCTCGTGGAGGGTAAGAGTATTTTGTCACTTATCGACGACACTCATGGTACGGATACATATACCGCTTCACCGCAGTCAGAATGCTTTGAGAAATTCAAAGAGTTTAAGGCGGAAGTGGAGACAAGCTTGGTAAAGTATCAAGTCATCATGGTCCGATCGCGGTGGCGAATACCTCAAGAACGAGTTTATGGACTACTTGGTGCGGTGTGGGATTACCTCCCACTCACTACACCGGCACACCACAACAAAATGGTGTGTCGAGGCGAGGAAATAGGACTCTTTTAGAAATGGTTAGATCGATGATGAGTTATGCAACATTGCCTATTTTGTTCGGGGTATGCCTTAGAAACGGCATACTTGCTAAATCTAGTACCATCCAAGTCACCGAAAAGACCCTTCGAGTTGTGGTTTGGGCGCAAGCTGGTTTAAGCCACATAAGGATATGGGCGATCCGGCACACGTCTTTGAACAAGAAGGCCGACAAGTTGGAGGCTAGATCCGACGCAAGGTCGTTTATTGGCTATCTTAGAGGGACGAATGGTGGTTTATTCTATAGTCCTAAGGATCAGAATGTCATTATTAGCACTAATGCCCGATTCTTAGAAGAGGATTATATGAAAAACCATAAATCCAAAGTTGAAATCATTCTTCAAGAATTAGAAGATGATTGTATTTCACCAACGATTAAGCCAAATGTACGAGATGTCATGTCTAGTGGGAGGGATCGACACCAGATACTACAAGAAATTGAAGTGGGTCGAGTTCCACTAGAGATACCGGCCGTACAAGTGGCTCCTATCCAACAAGTTGTGCAAGATAGAGAACCACAAGTTACTGCACCCACCGTTGCCATTGTGCCAGTTGCGCCTCGTCGTAGTGGGAGGGTTGTTCGTCAACCCGGCGATTTATGTTCGTGGGTGAATCTTCGGTTTAGTCCTGTGAAACGCGAGCAGCAATAATCGACCCATGGACATACAAAGGAGGCGATATGAACACATCGATGCAAGATCATGGCACACTCGCTATGGACTTGGAAATTGAGTCCATAACAGCTATGGATGTATACGAAAAGACACCTCTACCAGATGGCAAGGAAGCCATAGGTAGTAAGTGGGTATACAAGAGGAAGAGAGATTTAGATGGAGAGGTTTCGGCTTTTAAAGCCAGGCTTGTGACGAAAGGGTACACTCAGATTGAGGGCATCGATTTCGATGAGACCTTTTCACCTGTAGCAATGCTCAAGTCCATCAGAATTCTTCTGGCCATAGCAGCCCACTTAAACCTTGAGGTTTGGCAAATGGATGTGAAAATCGCTTTTCTAAACGGTTACCTTGAAGAAGGTAGAGACATCTATGTGCAATAACCCGAAGGTTATGTGGTGAATGGTGAAGAGCATCTAGTTTGGAAGCTTAAGAAGTCCATTTATGGACTTAAGCAAGCTTCACGATCCTGGAACTTACGCTTTGACGAGGTGGTAAAGTCTTATGGATTTACCCAGTTGCCTAGCGAAAGTTGTGTGTATCGTTTAGATGTCAACGGTGATGTGGTATTTCTTGCACTTTGCGTAGATGACATCCTTCTACTTGGCTACAATGTGAAGTTGTTATCGGGGCGTAAAGAGTTGGTTATCCGATCGCCTCAAATGAAAGACTTAGGAGATGCAACACATTCTTGGGATTAAGGTTTACCGAGATCGCAAGAGGAAAATGTTGAGCTTATCTCGGGCGTCTTACATTGATCTTGTAATTACTCGATTTAGTATGCAGACCGCCAAGAAAGGATTGCTACCTTTCAGATATGGCGTTCCTTTATCTAAGGAGCAGTGACCTATGTCTACCTCAGGCTATGTGTTTAACTTGGGAGGAGGAGTCATCTCCCGGAGTGCAAAACAATGATGCATGCGGACTCCACCATGGAAGCCGAATATGTAGCCGCCTTGGAGGCTGCTAAAGAGGTCAGATGGTTCAAGAACTACCTCATGGATCTAGATGTGGTACCGGTTTTCCCAAGAGTATCATAGTTTCTTGTGATAACTCGGTGCGATGGCAAACTCGAAAGAACCACGGACCCACAAGGCAACGAAACACATAGAGAGAAAGTACCATGTCATACGAGAAATCGTTAGACGAGGGATGTGCTGATTGAGAAGATTGATATGCGGATAACCTAAGCGATCCATTCACGAAGAGCTCGCAAAAAGTCTACGAAGAGCATATTCGAGGACTTGGATTGCGCAATATGGCACCCACTTAGAAAAGAAACTTTTGTATAAGTGAGAGAAGTAAAGTGATGGTGTTGTTTGTAATAGCTAGTAGAGAGACACATTGTATACTAAAAGTTTTGCTTTAGTATAAGTGGGAGATTGTTGGATTTGTATACTGAAAGCAGTTTGGTTGAGCTTGTATACAATGTTTCCTGTTACCACTATTACAATCTCCTATCTGAATTATTTACTTGATTGCATATATCTAAGTCCCCTTATCTCATATATAAGTTAGATCATACAGTGTGTAGAAGATCACAGAAGTCTGTATGATTGGTCAAGCTTAATGAGATATAAAAAGTATCACAGCTGAGACAACTTAAGGACGAGTTGTCGGTATAGGTTGCGGTATAGATAAGAAGTGACTTGACATGGTTGCTTGTCTATGCTGGTACGTCTCAGACGTATTGATGGATCACAGTGAAATGAGTTCTTCTATCTGACCGTCGTGAAGAACCTAGATCTCGGAGACTTACGATTGATCTAAACCTCGATAAGGTATTATGTGAGTATGAGTTGCTGACCATCACTTTGACTTGCTATGGGTGAGGGTTACATGAGATAACCCAAGATTCTCTGCATCTTGTGTGGTGGCGATGGTTGTATGTCATGCTAGTTACACCGTAATCGAGTCACCGTATCCGTTTAGGATGATGGCGTCCCTTAAGGAGCTCAAAGGTTTATTGTACTAAACCCTACGGGTTGAGTTATCTCAAGTACAATAATAAGGTTGAGTGGTACTACTTAAGGAATTAAGGATATTAATTATTTTAAGCGATCGAGCAGTAAATAATTAATGGACGTCTGATATCTTAAATACGGGATTCGTAAAGTCTAAGTGCAAGCCCGACTCAACTTCGAAATAAAGGGTAAGTCGGCATTTATTCTCTAGTGACATGAATAAATGTTTATGAATTAATTTATGTTCGGGTTGAACATAAGATAATTAATTTATTTGAGGCCCATCTTTATCCTTGCATTTGATCCACTGGTGGCCCGTCCACGCTGTGGCTAAGGTGAAAATCGCCCACTCTCTCCTAGTCCTACTGGGACTCTGATTTGATCCTCTCTATCTAAATGATATTATTATATTTATTAGATTTGCATAGATCCTATCTGAATAGGATTTGGGAGTGCATTATAAATATAAGGTGAGAGAGAAAATGAAGGCTAATCCTCAACCATATTTTCGAGAATTACTATCTTGATATAGTGAAAATTTTTGAAAATTAAGTGAGAAGAAAGAGGGTGATTTTCTATAGCATTATCCATAGACTGTCCTCACTCGACATTGGAGATTAGGCAACCGAGATACAGTCCAGAAGATCAATGCACGAGTCTTGATCCGCTCTACCCCGACAGACTCGTAGGTAAACACGAGAAAACCCCTACGTGTTGCAATTAATTATATAGGTGCATGCTAGGAATATAATCAATGTATGGTGAATTAAACATCCAAGATAGATCCTCGGGAGAGGGTTAAAATCAGTTTTCCCTACACTTACATCATCGAGAAGGTATTTCCTTACGGAGCAGTTTTAATTCACGATCTTAATACCAACGGATCATTTACGGTGAACGGACAGTGAGTAAAGCCTTACTTTGATTGAGGGGATGGTCCGAAAGAAGTAGAGAACACCATGCTCATTAATCATATCTATCTCTGACTTGACTACGTCGTGCTCACGACGCTAAACTGAGTACTACGTGGGAGTTTACCCACATATTTCTTTGTTCTTTTCTTTTTTATCTCTTTTTGCTTGGTTCTTTGATCTCTTTGATCTATCTATCTGTCTCTGTGTTTATTTTATCTAGAATTGGGACAAAAAGTTTTATGTATTGTCGTAAGCAGTGAGGTGAAGCAGTGATACTCCCACTCTGTAGCGCACGCTCACATTCCAGCCCTCTTTCTGTCATCTATCATCAGGGAAGTCTCCTCTCATTTTGTTATTAATGTTTTGAGCACTGGAGACAGTGCTCGAGTTTAGTGTGGGGGGAGAGTATTGTTTAGTATGAATTTGTGCTGATTCTTGGTATTGTTTTACATGTCATTTTCAGTGGTTTGTCCTATTTATGCCGTTGGTTTGATTAATATTTATCGATTCGAACTTACTTCGTTTGTTTTGATGTTTTGTAGAAAAACTACATTAAAATAGGATGAATTGGATCTGTCATAGATCAAGTTTATTTAAGAGCATTGCGATAGGAGTTCATAGGCAAAAACGGTTTGCAATTCGGAGATCGGACGCGAGAGGAATGAGCAAACGTCAAAGTCGCGCCGACGCTCGTCAGCTTCGCCGAGTCCGGCGCCTCGCCCCGTCGTGTGCGCACTCCTCGGCCGCCCAATGCCGAGCTCGCCCATGCCGAGCTCGTCCCGCCGCCGAGCTCGCCTCGCACGCCGAGCTCACCCGCCGCCCAGCCTTCGCGCAAGCCAGCGCCCGCTCCGCTGCGTCCGTGCCCAGCGCCGCTTGCCCGCCGCCGTCCGCGCCCAGCGCCGCCGCCCACGCCTGAGCCTCCATCCGCGCTGCGAAGCCAGCCCCGCTGCCTTTCTCACCCCACGCACGCCTGTCGCCGCCCGCCCTTTCTCCCGTCCGGGCTGGGCATCTTCCTCAGCGCCCGCTCGAGCTTCAGCCGGCGCTCGCTCCAGCTCGGCCGTGCGCATTCTCAACGCATGACTCCCTGCATCCGGCGCTGGACGTGTCTCCAAAATCTTGGTGCGTCCGGCGCTGTGCTCCGTCCGTATTTGGGTCTTGAGGTCGTTCATCCGAAACTCGACGCGTCCGGCGCTGCGTCGCATCCAGCGCTAAGCGTGAATTTTCGTCTGATATAAATAATGAAACACACGCTGAAAACCTAGTTCTGAAATAAATTTTTACATTCGTCAGTTTTCTTTTGAACAGCATTCCTATACGCGAATTATTCCTTATTTATTTTCTAAGTAATTCCTTTTGCATTGGATTGATTCAAGACTTTGATTGAAGAAATTCATCAACGATTATTGTGATTGTAAGAATTGTTATTCCCTTTTTCTTCCGTTGAATTATTGGATAATGATTTCTATTGATTACAATTATTTGATCTGTGAGATGAGCATGAACTAATCTTCTTCTAGGGTTGGGTGATTCAAATTGATTGATTGTTTATTTGCTTTGATTGAGTATACCAATTGAATCTTAGGGTTTTCTGTTAAGTGATTTATCACTATTTAATTGTTTGTGTTTCGTGTATTATTGAGAGATAGATACGTTGCATCATAGGAATCAATTGGATTAGTGGCTACCGGAAACGGGTACTCTAATAGTTTATGTATTTGTGAAATTTGATAACCTAGGTTTAATCCACGGAACGAAAGTCGAGTGTTTGGATTGAGGTTTGAGAATTGCATGAATAGGTATATTTCTTAATCAAGCATAAATCAATTAATCAAGGCGAAGAACCCTAATACCCTAGTCTTTCTCACAATCTTGAATTATTCCTGTTGCTATTGAACTGCTTTGAATAATTGTTTGAATCGTTTGTGTGATTTAATTTTCTGTCAATCTTAGTTAAGTTCACCCCCTATCAAGTTTAGGATTTGGAATTACCGTTTTTATCGTAACACATCATAAGCCCTGTTAAATCTTCCTCGAGAGATTCGACTTGGGTCGACCTTACCACCCTATAGGGACCTCGTACTATTGCGAGCGACTTAGTAGAACAATTTGGTCGGAACAAATTTTGGCGCCGTTGCCGGGGAAGTCTTTAGGCATTTTTGATTGTGTTATTTTTCCCTCCTTATCTTCTATTTTTCTTTATTTTATTTTTGTTTGGTTAGTTTCTTCCCACAGTGCGTAATCCGTTTTCTTATCTTGTATTTTTGTATGCTAGGTCGTCGAAGTCTTAAATGGAAGTTGGCACCAGTATTCGATAACATTCACAGGGCGAGAGATTTTAATCTTTCGAACTCAGAAGAAGAAAGCTCGTCTGAAAGTGAGACGAGTTCAGCGACTGTTGAGCACGAGAATTTGGAGAGTAGATCTCCAAGTGAAGAATTTGTGCCAGAAGAAATGGCAGCAAATGGAGGAGTCCACGAAGAAGGAAACCCTCGGATGCGTGACTTTGCTCGATCCGTCATTGGGGTGACAACGTCATGCATAGTCCTCGGGGATCCAGCCCGAAATTATGAGTTGAAGCCCATCCACTTCAACCTTCTACCATCTTTCTATGGGATGCCAAGTGAGGATGCTTTGAAATTCATCCGGTAGTTCTATGCAGTGGTTCACACTTTTCCTTTGAACGGGCTCACAGAAGATACGCCGAGAATGAGGTGTTTTCCTTACACCTTGAAGGATAGAGCCAAGACATGGTTGATGTCTCTACAGCCTGGTTCACTGACGAGTTGGCAAGCCGTATACGATAAGTTTATGGGAAAATACTACTCCAACCAGAAAACACAAGAGCTGAGGGCTCAGATAGCCACCTTCAAGCAGATGGCTGGAGAACCTCTGCATGAGGCATGAGATCGTTTCAAATCGTTGCAGCAGCAGTGCCTGCATCACCATTACCCAGCTGAGCTCCTCAATCAGTTTTTCTATGATGGATTGACGATGGATTTTCAATAGATGATAGATAATGCTGATGGAGGAGACATTAGAAACTATACTGCTGATGATGTTAGCGAGATATTGGAGACGCTAGTTGCAGATTCGCAAAGGAGAAGTGCAGGACGAAGACCTGCTGCAGCAAAAGAGGTGACACCCAACTATGAAATGACACAGCAACTGGCGGATCTCACTCGCCAAGTTCAGCTATTGAGAACAACCGAGCCTCAGACATCACCTCAATTCCAACAACAACAAGCGATGTCGATGGAAACTTGTGGTATTTGTGGAGAAGCGGGGCATGGAGCCAACATGTGCCAAAGAACCAATGAGATAGCATATGAAGAAGTGCAAGTTAACGCTATGCAAGGTTTCCAACAAGGGTACCAAAGAGGCAATCAACAAGGGTATCCGTCGAGGCCCAGAAATGACCCCTTCTCAAATTCTTACAACCCTGGTTGGAGAGATCATCCTAACTTCTCTTGGAGTCAAAATCAAGGAGGATCAAGTCAGGGAACCCAGTTCAGACAGCAACCTCAGCGAACTCAACAACAAATTGATGCTCCCAATAAACCATCGCTTGAGGATTCTTTAAATACGTTTATCCAAGCAAGCAACTTGAGATTTGAGTCTTTGGTGGCATCTTTGAAAAGAGTGGAAACTCAAGTGGGACAGATTGCTGGGACCGTTGAACAGCTTGTGAGAAGAGACCAAAAGGGAAAGTTTCCGAGCCAATCAGAGCATGCCAAGGCTGTTACTGCTTATGGAAGTGAAAATGGGAAGTGCGAGGGTGATGAAGAGACCAGAATGGAAGAAGAACAGCCTCGCAGAATTTATGAGCCACCTGTTCCATTTTCGAGCCGTCTGATAGTCGAAAGGAAGGAAACGGGGAGTATGAAGAAAGTGGTAGTAGAGAAGAAGAAGAAGAAGAAGAAGAAGAAGAAGAAGAAGAAGAAGAAGAAGAAGAAGAAGAAGAAGAAGAAGAAGAAGAAGCCCATTCCGCACCAACCCAAACCAAGGCAATGCGATCCAGGTAGCTTTACTCTTAATGTTGCTTTTGGTAATGGAAAATCTGCATCGGGGATGCTTGATTTGGGTGCCGGGATTAACTTAATGTCTTTTTCTCTGTTTAACTCATTAAAACTTGGGGAGTTAAAACAAACCAACATGCGATTAGAATTAGCTGAGGGAACTATTCGGTACCCTAAGGGTGTGATCGAAGTTGTTTTAATAAGAATGGGTAACCTTTTAGTCTTAGTTGATTTTGTTGTCATTGATATGGGAGAAGAGACTAGAAAACATGAGAGTGGACATCCGTTGTTGTTAGGTAGGCCATTTGTAATACCCCAGATTCTTATAGCTCGCTTGTTGCTAAGTCGTAATTAATTAGAAATTAATTACGTGGTGACTAAGGACAATGCATCCTCAGTTAAATTTTATAAGATTTCGATAAGATTTCTCGATTAGATCTCAATAAAGTATTTCGGATAAGATTTTCGAGTTTTAACTCAAAGATTTAAATTAAATTTTTCGGTTGATTGAGTTAACAATAAATCTTTATTTATTGTTTTATTTCCATATTTATTTTGGAAAATAATGATTTACTGATTTCAACTCATTAGAAATTTCTATATTTCTATTTGATTTATTATTTATAAGAGATAATTTATATTCTTATTTCGTTGAGCCCTATTTTGAAAATCGTTTATGTTCGTTAAAGACCTAACGTTTTTAATACTTTGGGCCTAGTATTAAATATGGTTGTGAGCCAAATTGTTTTATTAAGCCCATTAAAGACCAAAGAATTCTCTAGAAATTCAAGCTTCTTCTAGAAGCCATTTGAATAACTTGTGAAGGAAGATTTCAATAGTAACCTCAAGACTTATATATATATGTTTCAAGCTTATTCAACAATCCATTTTGCTCCCATTTCTCTCAAAATATTCAAGAACACACACACAACCACCAAAAATTTTCTCTTTCAACTCAAATTTGGACTTTCAATCTTCTTCAACTCCGTGAATCTACGTCTTAAGGAGGTAAATCTCTAATCCTACTCAAGTTTTGAAGTGAAAATCAAAGTGAAAACCCAACCCCAAACCCCATATGCTTGACCATTTGGCCATGATCTTCTGGGTTTTGTTCTTGATTCCTTGTTTATATATCGTAGATCTATCCCTTAAAGTGATTTATGCTTGATCTATGATTTAATTTGATATCTACATGAAAAACCCAATTCTAGTCAAGAACCCTAATTATTATGTTGTAAATTAGTGGATGATTTCTTAAATTGAGTTTGTATTCATGTAATTAAAGACGTTTGAGCATGATTAGAGTTGATTGTAAAAATAAAAAAAATCGAGCCCTATGAATTTTACATGAGGACCGAAAACTAGGGCCCATATTTTAAGATGATTTAGCTTTGATTTGTTTAAATTTCGTTAGTATTTATGCTATTATATATGCATGCTAGTCTTTGATGAAAGAAATTGGAGTTTAATCCAACGTATATGAAAAGCCCTAAAGTAAAGTGCTTATGTATTGTCGAGAACTTTTCATGTTGATTTTATTTGAGAAGTTTGATTTCAAAAGTATGATCTAGTATATTAAAATAGTCTATTTTGAATTATTGAGATTTTCTATGCTTATACGAGAAATTTAGATTTCGTTAGTTTGCGTTTACAAAGGATTTTGTGAGATTGATTTGATATTTAGAAATTTATTCCAAAATATAGATTCTTATGATTATATTACTTGATTAAAGCTTACTTGATCAAAGTTCTCAAAGAAATCGATTAGAAAGATTTAATATTTTGTTATAGTAATATGATATTCCTTATGAATATAAGGAATTGAAAAGACTAATGTTCTTATAAATACTTTCTTAATAAGTTAAATAGTTTAGTTAAGGATGCATTGACCTAGCAACTTAGCTTAATCATAGAATATAGAGAGTTTTAGTAGAGGCTCAAGAGTTTGAAACTCTTAGTTCCTCTTTCCGTATTTATTCTTCTTATCTCTTTGTTAAGGAGAAGGAGCAAGTAGAAGCGAGAATAGAGATCAAGAAAGGAAAAGCGAAAGCTTGAGTAAGCAAATTACAGTGGGCTTTCTAAACTAAAATATGTTTGTGCACAAGTTTATGAAAATGAGCATGTGAATTTTATAAAGTTAATTGACTTACTGTTTTGAGCATACCGCATATTACCTATCTACGAGAGATTGACGATATCGGCCTATCTTTGACGAGCCGCCGATGAGTGTTTGTGTACAGAGTGATCGTGAGCTAAATGGCGATCAAGGTGTTTGAGAAGGAGGCCTACTTCTCAACACAAGAGTGCGTAGATATGGTGTTTATTTAAGATTTGTCTGCAGACATGTTATGAATTGAATTGTTAGCACGTGCATTGATCATGAAGTAAGAAATTTCAGAAAGCATGATTCATAGGATATTTCTTAAAACCCCTGTGAATCTAAGAAAGTGGCAAGTCGATTATATAGCTCTAAGAGCATGTTTCAGTTTGTTTTGGGCAATTGCCCACTGAGTGCATCAAGTACTCATGCCTGCATGTATTTCTAAATGTGCAGGTAGTGCGGGAGATGACAATGGAGATTGAATGCTGAGCGAAGACTTTGTGACATGTCCTATGTTTTGCCCCGAGTTTATGTCTTCACACATAAACTCAGCTACCTTTTGCTGCCAAATAGTTCGAATAATGATGGGTTTTGAATATTTCATAACAAGTATGAATTTGTGCTAAAGATTGTGATAACAGTTTGCTATACAGGATTTAATTTATATTTTACTTGATCATTAGGTTAATCACAGGTTCATTGACTCGTCTCTCCTTAAAAAGTAATTTTTATTTGAAAGTCATATGATTCTGACGTGTTATGATACTGGGTTCTGATGGGTTAGACATTTGATAAGTGATTTCAACTCGAGTCGAGAAATTTTGCACTCGCTTGCTAAATAGCGATTTAATATTGTTTAACTTTTGATTATCAATTCATGATAAGTTTAAAGACTCGTTTTTCCTTGGAATTTAATTTAATCATATCTGCGAATCTTTCAAAATAGTTAGTCATCCCCTTTCTTTCCATTGTCGCACTCCAGTTAGTTGGTTAATCCGAGATTAGATAGGTCGGGGTGTGACACCATTTATGGCTACAACAAATACCCAAATTGATTTTACTAAAGGATTGATAAGCTTGACTGTTTTGGGAACGACGGAGACATTCCGTGCTAGTAGTACGAGTGATAGTTCTATTGTTTCTACTACTGCATCATGTTTCTCTATCATTGCACTTGATACTTCAGACGAGAATAAGGTCTTGCAGGTACAGATGCCTAAGGAAGAAGTTGATAGTAAATCAAGTCATAAAGAAATCGACAGCGAGAAGACTGACCCCACACTCCAGGCTAAGTGTAAGAAAGATCGGGGTGAAGTACAAGTCAAGGATAAGTGGAATGAGCCGCTACCTTACTCACCGGAATATGGTTATCGCCTAGCAGAGGCGCGTTGGATAATGAGAGTCGGAGCGAAGCTTCTTGCTCGACAAAATTCAACAAAATGAGGAACCAATGGTTGGGCTAACGACGTTAAAACTAGCGCTTCGTGGGAGGCAACCCACGTTTATTTTAGTTTTGTTCTTGTTTTCTTTTGGTTTTGCTTGTGTTGGTGTCTTCGTCTTTGTTTTGGTTTTGTGTGGTGCAGGTTTCGGTGTTAATTATTCTTGAGTTTTGGGACATTGTAATCCGTGAGGTGAAGCCGTGATGCTCCAACTCTACAGCGCACACTCGTCTATTATCAGGGAAGTATCATCCTCTATGGCCATTTTGTGTTATTAATGTTTGGAGCACTGGGGACAGTGCTCGAATTAAGTGTGGGGGATGATTACTCAGTTCGGTGTGCGTATCTTATCTATTTGTATGCTTGGTGATGTGCATTTATGCTTATTTTGAATTCTTGGAATCAAGTATTGTATATGCGAGTAAGTTAGGATTTTGATTTGTGCAACTAAACTCTATGGTATTGGTCAAACTGATTTTTAAATTTCCGAGACTTTTGGTGATATATGATTCGAGTGTAATGTGAATTGATGAGATTGTGATTGATAGAAAATGAATAGATGGAAATTGATGTGATTTGTCCGGCTAATGTTAGGGGTAGTGTTAACATTGTGGTTACCTATATACTTGTTTCATCTAAAAAAAAAAAGTGAAAAAGAGTAGAAAATGAGGAGAATGAAAACTCCAGTTATTTGTTGAGATTGTTGAAATGGAGGATGAAATTCTATCCCTCTTTCTCGTAAATTGAGAAATGGACATGGAAAACCACGATAGGAAACTCGAGTTCATCGAGAGTTCACATTTCGAACATTGTTACAAAATTTGTTAAAACAATCTTTGTGCTTTAAAAAGAAACTTGTTGCTAAAGGAGACCACATTAGTTAGTTCACCCCTAGCGGAGAGTTGGGTCTGAGCAGAGGTTACCCTTTAATTTATTGGAAATCAATTGCCGTCCTAGATTTATTTCACATTATCTTTGAATACGTAAACACCAAGTGTGGGGGAAAGCAATAAGGTTTGATTGATTAGACTAAGAGTGAAGTTGCATGAGTTATCTTCCCTATTCTTACCAGTATAAACTTTGCTTGAGGACAAGCAAATGGATAAGTGTGGGGGAGTTGTTTAGTATGAATTTGTGTTGATTGTTGGTATTGTTTTACATGTCATTTTCAGTGGTTTGTCCTATTTATGCCGTTGGTTTGATTAATATTTATCCATTCGAACTTTCTTCGTTTGTTTCGATGTTTTGTAGAAAAATGATATTAAAATAGGATGGATTGGATCTGTCAAAGATCAATTTTATTGAAGACCATTGCGATAGGAGTTCATAGGCGAAAACGGTTTGCAATTCGGAGATCGGACGCGAGAGGACGGAGCGAAACGTCGAAGTCGCGCACGTTCGCCTAGCTCGCCCAGCGAGTCCGGCACCTCGCCCCGTCGTGCGCCGCACTCCTCGGCCCCAACGCCGAGCTTGACCATGCCGAGCTCACCCTGCACGCCGAACTCGCCGCCCGCCGCCCGCCAGCGCAAGCCGCCGCCCGCTCCGCGGCGTCCGCGCCCGCGCCTGCTGCTTCACGTCCGTCCGCGCCCGCGCCCGCTCACCCCACGCCTTGCGCCTCCGTCCAGTGCTTCGAAGCCAGCGCCCGCTGCCCTTCTCACCCCACACAAGCCCGCGTCGCCCGCCCAGCGCCCAGTCTTCTCCGTCCGGAGCTGGGCATCTTCCTCAGCGCCCGATCGAGCTTCAGCCGGCGCTCGCTCCAACTCGGCCGCGCGCGTTCTCTGCGCATGACTCCCCGCGTCCGGCGCTTGATTCCCAGCCGGCGTTGGACGTGTCTCCAGAATCTTGGTGCTCGGCGCTGTGCTCCATCCGGCGCTGCGGTGCTGAGGTTGTTCAGTCCAGAAACTCCTCGCGTTCGGCGCTGCGTCGCGTCCGGCGCTGAGCATGAATTTTCGTCTGATATAAATACTGAAACACACTCTGAAAACCTAGTTCTGAAATAAATTTTTACATTCGTCAGTTTTCTTTTGAACAACATTCCTATAAGCGAATTATTCCTTATTTATTTTCTAAGTAATTCCTTTTGCATTGGATTGATTCAAGACTTTGATTGAAGAAATTCATCAACGATTATTGTGATTGTAAGAATTGTTATTCCCTTTTTCTTCCGTTGAATTATTGGATAATGATTTCTATTGATTACAATTATTTGATCTGCGAGATGAGCATGAACTAATCTTCTTCTAGGGTTGGGTGATTCAAATTGATTGATTGTTTATTTGCTTTGATTGAGTATACCAATTGAATCCTAGGGTTTTCTGTTAAGTGATTTATCACCATTTAATTGTTTGTGTTTCGTGTATTATCGAGAGATAGATACCTTGCTGCTCGCTTGCCTCGCGCGCCCGCTCGCCTGCTCACTTCGAGCCAGCGCTCACCTTTGAAACAAGAGCACTCGAGCAGTGAGCACTCGTCTCCAACCGGCGCTCACTTTAAAATAGAAGAACCCGCACCGTGCTCGCTCAGCGTGCAACCGGCGCTCACTCATTATTATATATATAAGCCGCACACACTGAGTTAGGTCAAGCCTCGTTCACTTACGCAGCCAACTTTTTTTTAGTTTTATTTTGGAGCTTCGGACGGGAGACAGACACGACAGATAAGAGAAAGATCATATTTTTATTTTCATTCTTGCTTTTCATTCCGTTTGATTCACGAATTATATCTTGTTAGTTCTGTAGGAATCGAATTCATAGTAATTCACGGATTATTGCTTTTCCTATTGATACTATTTCTCCTTTGCATTCTATAATTTACGTTTTACGCAATTTGATATTGAAATTTATTATTATGTTGAATCTTTCTCCATCGTAATTTATTGCTTTCCGTTTGATGAACTTAGTTTAGTTTTGTTCGATGCTTTTAGCTACCCGCATTCGTGATTTCTTTAGGTATCAACTAGGGATTGACAACTCCTAGTTAGGTTTGCTTTTATTTATATTTACTTTTATGTATTTCAATTCTCGTTTGTTCCAAAACCTCCTTTGGTATTAGAGTGTTTAGGATTTACCGTTTTCATGTGCGACACAAACAATAATCCTGTTAAGTTTTCCTTGAGAGAGGACTTGAGTTAACTTTCCCTCTACGATTACCTCATTCGATTATAAGTCAACTAAGAGTACACTTTTAGTTGAAACAGTAACTGTTCTCATATGCACAATCACTACGATTACACGCACAACAACGTGAATTTCATGAACATAACAATTATTGGAATGTGATAGCATGCACAAAAACTACGATTACATGCAAAACAACAAGAATTACATGAACAATGAAGAATTGAATATAAAATATTCAAATAGCAAAAATTTAGGGTTTAACTATTTTTTTCATTAAATGATCGTCCCATCTTATTCAATCTAACGGTGGTTATTAGTTCTTAGTTCTTGTAATACCCCGTCCTTCCTAAGCTTCAGGTTTGTTTGGCATATTTTTCGAGAAGGTAGAATGTTGAATTTTCGTTACGGTGCTCCGACTATCATGAAACCTCAGGCGTTGTGAAGAATATCTTATGACGAGTTCATAGACACTAAGTATGCAGGTTTTCGACCACCCACGAAGGTTTGTCACTCCGGGGAAGTTATTGAAAAATCGAACTTTTTAAGGGTCTTTTAAAAGTATATCTTGTTTATAGTCATTGTGTCCAGTATTTTATTTCGAGTCCATGGGTACCAAGTTTGCTGTGTTTAGGGTCAGTTTGCGAAAGTTGCATCGATTTTTGTGTTTTCAAAAAAGACTGTTTGCGCAAGCAGCTGCGCAGCCCCATGCATTTCTCCTATAAATATAGGGCTAGGGCCTTCATTTTCAACATTCATTTTCTTTGTCTCTCTATGTTTACGGAAGAGTCGAGTAGCCCCAGGTACGCTGCTGAAGCGCTGGAGGAGTGGGGATCGAGCCGGGAAGGCTCGACGATGGCGCCATTGCGCTGCTGTCGGCCATCCACCGCCGATCAGCCCCCTGGTAGCCTTCTTTTTCGTTTTTATTATTTTCTTGTTTTGATTTCGTCTTTTTGTAGATAGCATTGCATAGAACTCGGGTTTCTAAAGGGACGAGGCGAGAAACGATCGAGGGTCGCTAAACTAAAACCACATACCGCCCAGGTTGGCCGATTTGGTGGTCGACGGGCAACTTTTTGGCTATGGTCCTTTAGGTTTTGAGTTTCGGGCTATGTGTTCTACTAGCGTACCGATTCTGTTTTTTCTTTTTCATGTTTTTATATACCGGGATATTTTTCATCGTTTTGAGTTTCTAAAGGGAGTACATGCCCGGGTTTTCCTTTTTCAACATGGCTTCTCATTCCATGTTCCTCGTTATGCATATTGCTTATGTTTCCATTTTCATGTATCGGTTCCGGATGGTTTATCCTAGATTAGAGGATAAGCATCAAGTTTTGAAGCTTCTTCGCTGCTAAGTTTTGTGTCATCTTTCATGCATGCATATTTTTAAGGTACCCCTTTATAGATCTTGATGCCCTGAATATATTTGCCTTCTACATCGAGTTGATTTGAAAACCCAGAGGTTGCCAAATATGGGTTCAGAAAAAAAAACCCCGTTTTTGCTTTGATATCTGTTTGGATCACGTTGTTGCTTTGCTTTATGGAATGTGACTCCAAAATTTGTTTCGTCTTGTTACCAGGTACCTGCCAGTGTGATCTATGAGGTTGTTGGATATGTGGATATCTCCCGATAGACGTTTTTGTAGATACAGGTTGGGTTATATATGCTTATTTGAGTTATTTACTCTGATATTTCAAAATCAAACACATGTGTACCGTGAAAATATTTTAACGAAGTTATTACTATTCCCTACTCCGAGATATGGTTTTGTTGTGATTGTGCACGGATCTCTATTCGGTGGGTTGATCACTATCTTGAGTATTGATTTAAATGGGAAAGATCCCGAACTCGTGGTTATGGTTCTGAACGGATAGACCTCGGAAGTCCACAAAGATTGATTGAATGGGTAGACCGCTGAATGAGTGGTTATGGTTCTGAAGGGTATAGACCTCGGAAGGCCACACTGATTAGCCGGCTGGATGCATTCCGAGCGTGGGCTGACTGGATATGTTTCGGCCCGAGATATTGTACATGGGCTGGCTAGATATGTTCCGGGCTGAGATATTATGGGTTGGCGGGATACGTCCGAGTCGAGGTTCTATGATGAGAGTAACAATAATAACGAGTCAGGTATCAAAAAGGAAAAATTTATTTTTGCTTACTTAGAATTGAGTTTACGTTTTAAAACCTTCTAAGGTAAGTGCACTGAACACGGTATCATGGATTTTTTTTATGCTGTAAAAACCAGCTGAGTACGCTAGTACTCACCGTAAAATCTTTTTCATATATTTTCACAGATGGAGGAGGGCTGGACGGGCGACGCTGAGGGGTTGAGCTGCGGGTTCTTTCATACCTTCTGCTTCTGCGATGTTGTGCTATGTCTATGTATTCTGTTGTTGTTGTACTCTTGTCCCTTTATTTTGCTCTCTGAATGGGAACAAGGTTCGCTATGATGTTATTATACTGTGAGTCTCGATAAGAGCATGCTATGTGGTTGATCGGTCTAGATTGACATGATGTAATGCTATTTTGCTTCCGTGCATTACCAGTATCTATCCAGATTATGTTATTCGATATTATGTTGTTGATATGCTTCTGTTGGTGGATTGTTTGCTCACCCTTCCCCTTTAGGATATATCCTAGTTATAGAGTAGATGTTGCCTGATTTTCTGGTCATATCTTCTTGTTATATATGTTTTACGTATTTTCCACCTTCTTCCCCGCTTCTTACCCCCCATCCCTAATCATACTCTGGCATCTGTGCCTTCCCTCGGGAACTGAGGCGTGACAGTTCTTATTTAAGATGTAGTTTTCTCTATAACCAAACCTCTATATACGGAGTGGATCAAATGAGAACTCCAACTTTTTTGAGAACTAAGAACTAATATGGTTCATCCTTTTTTTTAATCTAACGGTCAAGATTAATTATAAATCGTTTATTATCCTCAAGTTTTAGTTGTAACTGTTTAACCCTATAATTAAGGGATTCTATATTTTCATTTATGGTATCTGTTCATGTATGTATAATCACTACGATTACATGCACAACAACATTGATTATATGAACATAACAATTAATTAGAAAATGATGGCTTGCACAAGAGCTATGATTATATGAACAACGGCATGAATTACACGAACAACGAAAAATGGAATATGAAATATCCAAATAGCGAAAATTTAGAGATTTGATTATTTTTATCCTTAAATAATTCCAAGTCATCTGATCCTAATCAATCTAACAGTGGTTATTGGTTCTTAGTTCTTATATAAGAGGTAGTTCTCTATAACCAACCCCTATATATATATATATATATATATATATATATATATATATATAGGGAGTGGATCAAATGAGAACCACATCTTTTTTGTGAACTTGAGAACCATGCATAAAACGTTGAAGATAATGCACAAAATAGTATAAAGTTGTGCATAATGAAAACTTTCTAAAATTGTTGCACAACAAAATAATTTTAGAAAGTTTTAGTTATGCACAACTTTATACCGCTTTGTGCATCATCTTCAACGCCTTATGCACAAAAGATGTGGTTCTCATTTGATCCACTCCATATATATATATATATATATATATATATAGGGTTGGATCGGTGAGAACTCATCTTTGAGAACGAGAACCATGCATAAGGCGTTGAAGATGATGCACAAAGCGTTATAAAGTTGTGCATAACGAAAATTTTCTAAAATTATTTTAGAAAGTGAACAATTTTAGAAAGTTTTTGTTATGCACAACTTTATACTGTTTTGTGCATCATCTTCAACGTTTTATGCATGGTTCTCAAGTTCTAAAAAAAGATGAGTTCTCACTGGATCCAACCCTTATATATATATATAGGGGTTGGTTATAGAAGGAACCAACCATAAGATAGGAACTAAGAACTAATCTATACCTTTCATTCCATCTAATTCAACGATTGTAATCAATATACTTCTAAATTCCCATAAACACATAATTAATATATCAATATTATATATGGCATTGTTTAAATGTTAGAAGGGTAGAAATGACTTTCTACAAAATTAACTTTACCTCATTGATTACACAATCCCATAATTACAGTGAACTTCTCTCCTAAACCCTAAGTTACTGCCTCCATTCCCCAATCTGCATAGGCTTCAAATTATGCATACAAGTTACATATCCAAATCAGATATTTAATTATCAAACGAAAAACATTTCTTCTTCTCTACTTCAAAACTTGATTCTTGTTCAACCTTTATAGAGGTTTGCACGATGATTGCTTTTGTGTGTGTGCACATCAATCTTTAATCCCAAAAATCAAGTAAGTTAATCAATTATAATCTCGATATGATTTAATTAAGTGAACGCTTGCTTTTTCTTTGAAGTAACATACATAAATTCGATAGAATACATGATATGAGTTGTTATGGAATCTGGAAAATTGATTTTATGCGGTATGCATATGTTTAAGTACTTTATGCATAACTGGATTTTGTGCATATATGTAAGTATTTTGTGAATGGTTATATAATTTGGTGAAGATGACAAAATTATAATATTTGCATAAATACATCCGATACTTATACATGACTGTAATTAGATTGTGCATAATTTATTAAATAAAGAGAATGAGTTTGACATAGATAGTGTCTGACCACATACTTTGTTTATGCATAATATATGCAATGATTGTGCATATTCAATCGTGCATGTTTCGGCACAGCAAGGATTTTGTGCATGCCTATACAAATATTAGTTGTTATGTATAATAAAGAACTTATTATGCACATTCCACAACGATATTATTCAATAAATACAGGTACAATCCATCTTGACTGGATAAAATACAAGAATTATTATAAAGTACAATCACTAAAAATGAAAAATGCTAACGTAAACATCTAAACAAAATCATGAAACACATTAACTTATCTATCGAAGCCATTTGGCTTGATAAGAAAAAAATCAACAGATTGAAAAGTGTGCAAAAAACAAAAACAAAAACAAAAAGCACAAAAAACAAACAACAAATCAAATATACCATAAAAGGGATATGAAATCCCTTAATTTCAAAGAATACAAATACATAAAGAATTAGAATATTACTTAATTATCCTTTATCAAATTTCGGTAACCACAATTAGGTAATTATGACATTGATTATAGACCACAATATTACATCAAATGAAAGATCAAAATTAGTTTTCATTTCTCAAAATATTTGTGGTTCTCATTTAATCCATCCCCTATATATATATAATAGTAGGTATATTTTTGTCTTGGTTAGATGAAAATGAGCAAATTCCATTTTCATTCTAAATTTTATGACAACTCACTTGGTGTCACTACTAGATAATGTTGTTGTAGTGATCTCATATTTGAGTTGGATTTATCTCTTATATTGAAACATGCAATAGGATCCTACATCTAATGGGTCTCGAGTTTAAACCTGTTACACGATTGGACACAATTTTTGATATTTTTCTAGATCGACCCTATCCTAGCTATAATCTGACTATATTGTGAAAAGCCCGAAAATGAAGTAGGGATTCTTGACCATATATTTACACTAAAAATAGCAAGAACACTAGTGATAAGGCAGAACAAGAAAATAACAATCAAATTGTGGATTGCCTGCCAGCTGAAACCTAAGAGGGCTTGAAGAGTTTTCTTTTTTTTTTTGGTAATTTAATACAGAAATTTTAAAGGCTGCGTTACGGTGGACTCGAACCCGAGACCTTTGGCCTCGGGCATTAACCACTCACCACTAGCCCAACACACACTCATGCTTTGACTTAGTTTCCTTAAGTATCTCACTTTGAGAAATTCTTTCTCCGTATTTATCTAACCTTTCACAGCACCAACAAAGAATTCATAATTACCTTTTGGTTTCTTTTAATTATTTCTTTATTTTAGTTTTAATTTCCGTCATGGACATTTCAAGATTGAAAACACAGGTAGCAAATCTGAATATAGCCATCATCTATATGCATAATGCATGCAGATTTCAGCTGCTTGAACCAAAAGAGTTGCTGATTTATGTGCAGGATGCGTCGTTCACAAAAGTGCCTAAAAGGTCTCCATTGATATTATGTATGGTGGTCTTGCTTTTCGCCACGATTTTTGCATTGTTCATCTTCTCAATCCATATGAGGCAAACTAATATCTTGGGACAAGTTAACCCCCTCACAATGCTAAAGATTTATCATCGGCACCAGCTCTGTCGAAATACTCAAATCCGAGAGCTCGACTCGCCTTATTTACATTATCCTGATCCTGAAACGTTTAAGAGGTTAAGACTCACACGTGTGTGTGCACTCTTTCTATTTTTAGACGATCTATAATGATGTTATGATTAATGTTTAGACAGGAATGTGCGTGCAATCCAGTGTTATACTTTGTGATTGTGTCGATGCAGAGATCTGGGAGTGGATGGTTTGAAACACTGCTCAACAGCCATATGAACTTGAGCTCCAATGGAGAGATTTTTGGGGCACGAGACAGAAGGAATAATGTTTCTGTCATTTATAAGACATTGGATAAAGTTTACAATCTTGATTGGTTGAGCAGTGCATCCAAGAATGAATGCACAGCTGTTATTGGTTTCAAATGGATGCTAAATCAGGTAATATTGGATGCAGCAAACATGTATCCAGCAATCCACATGACTATGCATGTATGTGTGTGAAATTGTTGAAATCTATGGTTAATAACTGTCTAAATATTATATTTTGTTACACATGCCGCATACATTAATGTTATTATAAAGATATTTTAGGAGTTCAAGATTTATAAGGAAATGGGTTCATGTGAAAGTTTTTATATATTGTGGTAAGGGGTTGATGGAGTATCATGAAGAGATAAAAGACTACTTCATGAAAAGAAGAGTTTCCATAATATTTCTCTTTAGAAGAAATCTTCTGCGTAGGATGATTTCCCTGCTTGCTAATTCATATGACAAGGATGCCAAGCTGCTCAACGGAACCCATAAATCTCATGTTCATTCACCGCATGAGGTCTCTCTCTCTCTCTCTCTCTCTCAATATATACACATGGGGAGTCAAACTTTGATACTCACTTTTGTAAAAATGTCTACACCTCATGTACCCATTTTACTTTTTAAATGTTTTATATATGTATGAAAATTTTATTGATTTGATGTAGATTTGTGTGCAAGAAGTGTTTTATATTTTATTCAAAATATTGGAGTCAACAAATTTATGAGTGTATAGGTGATTGTAAATGTACATTGATTTGTATATTAATCATTTCACAATTCAAATATACAAATTCATCTAAATTAATCATAAGCATTTTTAAATCATAACTCCGATCGGGGATATACTGTCATATCAAGATTCCAATCGGTTATTTTCATCATCCCGATCAACAAATATTAAAATTAATTCAAAATTCCAATCGATAATTTCCATCATTCCGATCGACCAGACTTATGGAAATTACCGACCAGAATCTCTTTATTATCAATCGGAATCTGGTTGAAATTAAATGCAGAATTTTTAATTTTAATCAGATTACGGCCCTGATATTTCGGGGACCCTAAGCGAAAAACAAAAAAGGGCTTCTTAAGAAATGAAGCTCTAAGAATCATATTGTCACTTAGAGATAATGCATGACGATCTTCTATATTGAAGCTACAAGTAACACGTATATTCAATAATATTATATATGCAATAAAAACATTATGAAATGTGTTTGAATTTTTAACAAACTCAAAAAACATCATCAATCAACTTGTAGATAAGAAACATTAGATTTTTATTTTTTATTTTTTTTGGATGTATAGTATTATAGGTAATAATATGATTAATGAATTTCTTTTGTGATGTTGCAGGCACAAATACTTGCAAGATATAAACCCGGTGTGAACGTAACGACGCTTTTATCTAATTTCAAGTCGGCAGAGCGGTTGGTGGCAAAAGCATTGGAATGTTTCAAGACCACAAGACACGTTGTCTTATACTACGAGGACATAGTAGCCAATCATACGGTCTGCAAAAACAAATACTGCTTTGCTTAGTTAATTCTATAAATTTCTTCTGCACCTAATTCCACTCAATTAACATCATGAATTTCCACTATTGCAGAAATTAGTAGACGTCCAAGATTTTCTAAAGTTGCCAACACGAAACCTAACAAGCTTCCAGGTGAAGATACACAGTGGGCCTCTCTCGTCACAAATCAACAACTTCGATGATGTTCGGGAAAAACTCAGGGGGACTTCATACGAAAAATTCATCAAAACAGAGTACGAACTATGAATTATTCTAGTTCCAGATTAGTAAGAGCAGTGACTTAACCAGGATTTTCCAAGAAGGGTTTTATTGCATAATTACTCCTTCCATCTATTGCAATTGACATGAGCTAATGGTAATAATTCCGACGTTGTTGATATTTGAAGAATAAAAAAAGAAAAAGAGTTGGCGTGGACTTGAACCTACCTTTGCTTCTATGTGATTCCACCACTGAGTAAGAGATGAGAGAAATGTTCGATTTCTTAAAAGATTTGTTGCTCTACTAGATCACGGAATTGGAAGAGAGCAGTTCTAGGTCTGGTTTACTTGTTTATGGTACACTATTTGTTCTCCTTCAGAGGGTGCTAATTAAAGAAACATATTGTTTCTTTCTTTTTATTATTTCTGGCAAAGTGGGAGCGCATCCTGCTTATGAGTTGGAATTTTAAATATAAAAATTAAATAAAATGTCAAATATAGATTGAGATATGATTTTATAAGTAAGTTTTGATTAGATTCCAAGCACTCTTAAAAATGTGGTCAAGTTAGAGTAGTTCATCTGCTCATGGGCTATTAGAGTTAAGCAAATTATGGGTAGCCGGAGCCAACTTGAGTCAGCCTAATAAAGAGGTGAAGATATTCGGTACCTAATTCTTCTAAGAGCACAAGTAAAAATTCCAACATGATAAGATTAAAATAGCATCCGTGCGTAACTTATTAAAGAAATACCTTATTCAGTCACAGGAATATCAAGTTAGGACTTACCACCACGCTTGGTTCGATTGCTTAAGAAATAATGATTTAACGAGCTCATTGTTTAAGAATAATGATTTAATCTATGAATATCAAGTCAAAAAGGTAGATCCTTAAATACCAACTCAACGAGGACCAATCAAATGCTACACCAAATCTGGCACAGACTACTAAATACTACGAATTAAGCCGAAATAGAGCATGCAGATTAAATAATTTCAAAGGTAAAAGAGATTCAATTATTCAAATAAGTATCTTTGGCTACTAAAAATAGATGTAGAAATTTCTCTCTCCAACTCATAGATTATTCCATCCACCTATAAATACATAAGGTCTTGCACCAACAAAGTTTCGAAACTCAAAGCATTCAAGCTCTCAATGTTCAACTGCTAAGCACTCGAAATTCCTAGAGATACTTAATCCTACGAGATCATACAACTTCTATATACTCGAGCTATAAATTCCTATTCAAAACCTAGACGAGAGAACGTAGCTTTTATATTGTTTCCTAGTGCAAATGTTATCTCGACCTTAGTTGGAAAAAATCCATAAACACAAACCTCTACCCTTGTAAATATAAGAGTGGTGTTGAAGTTCTAATAAGTGCATTTGACATTATAAAACAAGGGTCCCTAAAAGAGAGAAAAGGGACCGATTATTGTATAGGTAGGGATGTCAATGGGTGGGCTTTACCCGGATCGATCCGAAACCGTTCAAAACCATACAATTTTAAAGCAGCGGTTCGGTTCCGGTTCCGATTCCGGACCCGCTTTAGACCCGGACCGTTTAGATCCATAGTTTGATGGTCCGTCCGTCCGGTCCGAATTTGATTCTGGTTCTAGAACCAGAACCAATACTTATTTATTGGTTCTGGCCCGAGTAAAACCCATCTATTGATAAGCCTAAGTTTAAATAGGTTTGTCAATGAGCTAGTTTTATCCATATCGATTCAAAATCACTCATAACACATTAAATTATAAAGCAACGGTTTCGGTTCTAGTTCTGATTCTTGTTCGGTTCTGGTTCTAGACCCGTTGAGATCCGGACCGTTTAAGATCCATAGTTGATGGTCCGGGTCCGGTCCGGATCCAGTGTCTAATTGGTTGGTTACAGAACCAGAACCATTACTTATTTATTGGTTCTGGTCCGTGTAAAACTCACCTATTGACATCCCTAGATATAGGGACGTTTTCCCCAACCATTATAGAAAATTTATTTCTCGTTTATTGTTTTACTTACTTTTATGAAGGTAAAACATAATGTTGGGGAAATTTTTTATCAATTATATTAACAAATCAAAGTTCCTATATATATATAAGAGTCCTAACTATACATTGTAAGTCATAACTTGATCCATAAGATATATCATACATAAATATATATCTAACACTCCTCCTCAAATTGGAGCATAGATATTAATCTGCCTAGCTGGTTAGAAAGATAATCAACTTATAACCCTATTAAGAGTTTTAGTGAAGATGTCTCCCAACTAGTCTTTAGTTCTCATGTACCCTATGGAAATCAATCCTCGGTGAATATTATCACGAAGAAAAGGAAAATCAATCTCAATATGCTTGGTTCGCTCATGAAAGACCAGATTGGCTGCAATGTGAATTGCAACCTCATTATTACAACACAACTTAGCTGGTATTGAGACTTTCAAAGCCACTCCGTTCATAAACTGATATATATACATGATCACATACAGATTAGCTCAATACTCCGATTCCCTTGAGCATGAAACCACTTTTTGTTTCTTGCTTTTCCACGAAATTAGATTTCCCGAAGAATACACAAAATCCTAAAGTAGATCTTCTATCTTCTTTTGATCCTACCTAGTCAGCATCTAAAAAATATTCAATCTTCTAATGGCCATGGTCACCTCACAAAATACCACGTCCAGGCGCTCTCGTCAATTAACACAAAATCTGCGCCACTGCCTTCCAATGATCAACAATTGGTGAAGACATATACCGACTCACTACACTGACTGGATAAGCTATATCAGGATGTGTCACTCTCAAATAAATTCAAATTTCCAACAAATTTTCTATATTTCTCGTGATCATCAAATAACACACCATCTTTAGTAAGGTGTAAATTGAGAACCATTGGAGTGTTGTATGGTTTAACTCCCAACTTTCATGTCTCAGAAACTAAATCAAGCACATATTTTCTTTTGAGATGAGTATATTCCTTTCTTACTTCTTCTCATCACCTCAACACCTAAAAAAATACTTTGAGCTCACCTAAATCTTTGGTATTAAAAACTGAGTAGGAAGAAAAGCTTTCAAAGAGGTAATCCCGTCAGAATCACTACCAGTAATCACAATATCATCCACATATAAAACCATCAAATTAATACCACCTTCAGACTATTTGTAGAAAACAGAGTCATCAGATTTACTTTGTTTAATACCAAATTCCTCGACAGCGTGAGCAAAAGTGCCAAACCATGCATGAGAACTCTGCTACAAACCATAAAGAGATTTATGAAGATAACAAACCTTTTGTGTAATATTCCGCATCGCTAAATACTGTTATATCGAATTATTAACTTTTAAGTACTTCGTGTTTTATTTTATAGAAAGATTAAATTACCGCGTATTCGACGAACGAGAATGAAAATCGAGTAAAACATTAATAAAAATCATGAATTAATACCGAAATATTCATGAGCCAGATAAATTTTATCACGTCATTCGTCACATCTTTTTTTATCCCATAAACTACATCCACCTTTTGGAAACCCTTACAATCAATCAATTCCATTTATCCATCAATCCACCTTTTGGAAATCCTTAAAATCAATCAACTTTATTTGTCCATCAAAGGCACCTCTCTTACACTCTAACATCTAGCATGTACCCTATGAGAGCTTGACATTCAAATAATGCTTCCTAAAGCCTTCATTCCCTATTTCATTCTATCAAGAGGGAAAAAAAGGGGAAATTGATTCATTCTTCCAACAAGAAGCATTTACTACCATCAAGTAGGAATTTCACCATAAACATCCACGGGGTACTTGTTCAAGTTATGCTTTAATTTATTTTGCTTCCATTTATTTTACTTCGAGTACAATAAATAGTGTAAGAGCTTGTAGTAGAACATATTATATATATAGAAATCACATACGTCTGCAATAAACCAAGAGAATGAATTAATCACATCTAAAGATACAACTGTTTTACACAAACTGTCGAGCATGACAACTCTTAACAACAAGAATTCATAACCATTAAGGACAACCTATTGTTCTTGACTCAGAATCTACCAAAAACAATTGCTTGGAACATGGGAACTTCCTAGTTTGAGAACTTAGGTTGTCACAGTAAAGACCGAGCTATGTAGGGCTCAGTCGTCGCATAAGAATCGACAAACAATTCAGCGGTGACCAGGGGAAGGGTTGGGCTCTGTGAGACATCTCCACTGACGATGATAACGGCGGTTGCTTAACCACACCGGAAAAAAATTGAGACACAAATTAAAATTGAGAGAGAAAATGTGAGAGATAGAGAGAAGGGAAAATAGGGCATGTGTGTGTGTGTTTATGTATGTCGTGGTAGAAGATGACGCGGTGACGACGACGAAGCGTCGATGGTACGGCCGCCCTAGAGATAGAGTGACGGCACCATTGACGGTAAGACACGCATGTTTACGACAATGCACCGTCGAAGATGAAAGAAGAGAATGGTTGTCTGCCGACGACGACACCGGGGACGGATGCTGATGCGATGGTTGCCACGATAGCAGCGTGTCACCAAGGAAGTGACAGTGATGGCAGACGAAGACACAACGGTGCTCATCGAGGTTAGGCAACGCTGAGAGATCGCGAGCGTAGGAGGGCGAGGTTACCTCCATGTGTGAGTGACGAGAAAAGACGAGTTATTCTTGTAGCAACGGCAACTAGGGATGGCAATGGATCCGGACCGGTCGGTCGATCCGTGGATCCGGATCCATTTTCGTGATCCGGATCCTCAAAATTTGAACCCGATGGATTCGGATCCTCGGATCCGGTCTCAAAACTAAATCGGATCTAGATTTGGGATTTAGTTTTGAGACCCTGATCCGATCGCATCCGCCCGCAAACTGCTAGTTATATATATATATATATATATATATATATATATATATAGGGAGATCATATGAGAATAGATATTTGTGTGAGAATAAGAATAAATTTCACCTCTTAATTAATTAGATCTATGGTCTAGATTTGATCATATAAATGCTGTAATTTTTCAAACCGTGTGCTATAATTTAATCTTTTTTCGATTTTAATGAGGATAATTTTGTAATTTTAGGTGAGATAAAATATGGTAGTTCCTAATTTTATGGGATTAGATAATTAATGAGATGAATATGGTTCATTCTCTCTCTCGAATTTTATTCATCTTTTCTATCTCTCATTAATTATTTATCATAACATAATGGAAGATTCAGGTTATAATTTGAATTTTTGTTCACTTTTTGCGCTTGAATTTCGATAATGATTGTTGCAACGTTTTTTTTGTTGTTGCTTAATTAAACAAAATGCAATGTATTGTTTAAAATGCTATGCTTAGTTAAAAAAATGCTACATATATCACAATATATATATATATATATATGTATTTATTTATATCCAAGCTATGCTTAATTAAACAAAATGCAATGTATTATAATTAAAATGCTACAACAATATAAATAACATTTTTACTATAAGACAATAATATTTGAAAGTTGTGCTACAAAAAATAAAAAGTAAAATACCTGAACCTAACTATGTGCTACATATATTTCAAACATGTGCTATACTTAAAACAACACATGCTATATAAATATCATGTTTGCTATATATTTCAACTTATTACATTTGTTCAATATTATATAAACGTTATGCTACAAATAATAGACATTGTGCAACAAATCCACATAGCACATATTACGGCTTCAAATAATTTACAAATTAGTTGTATTACGTGTGCAACATATAATATGAAAATATGTTATGCATACAAAACATATATGCTAAGAATGAAAATCATATACATCATCAGCAACAAATTTGATATCATCCAATAAAATTTTGACAAAAAAAAGCAAAAAGTTTCCACAAAGAACGTCAGTTCATACATCAACGATTTGATATCATCTTGTAAAATTTTGACTAAATCCCCTATTTTCAGGAAGATGAACATATTTGCAAATCTATTTATGGATTTTGAAATGATAGTTTATCATTACCGATAAGAAGGAAAGAGAAAATTAAATTTACATTTCAAAATTACCCTTCTGCATTTCCTTGCATTAATATGTGATGATGTCAGCGATTTTTCTTTTCTAATATAGCACAAATCAGAACCGTACATTACATTATAATCAATGGATGAGATTTATTCTTATTTCTTACACTTAATATTATTCTCATCATAACCACCCCCTATATATATATATATATATATATATTATAATTAAATACCTAACCCTAACTTAAAACTCTTTAATTTCTTTTTTCAAATTCTCCCAAAACAAATCTGCTCCCAATTTCATTTCAAATTCTTCCAATTATGTATGGAAAGAAATGCAGATCACCACTTTACTAGGATGAGGTAGGTGAAAGAAAATTTTTAGGGCCAGACACAGTCAGCGAAATGATCGAAATTGTCAGACAGATCAGAGGGAGAATAAAAGAGGCCCAAGATAGACAAAAATCATATGCTAATACACGTCGAACTGAGCTACATTATGAAGTAGGAGACAAAGTCTTCCTAAAAGTATCACCTTCGAAGGGGATAATCAGATTTGGTGTCAAGGGTAAGCTAAGACCACGTTTTGTGGGACCTTATAAGATTCTAGACAAGATAGGTCTCGTGGCTTATAGATTGACGTTGCCTCCAAACTTTGGAAATGTCCACAACATTTTCCACGTATCACAACTCTGAAAATACATGTTTGATCCAAAGCACGAAATTCACCAAGACGAGATGATTCTTAATCCACACCTGAGCTATGAAGAAATACACGAAGCCATTTTGGATCGAAAAATGTAGCAGCTCATTTAACATCAGTAAAGGTCTTATGGAGACAACATGGTCAAGAGGAAGCCACGTTGGAACTCGAGGAAAAAATGAAGGAGAAGTACCGGGAACTGTTTGATTGAAGTACACAAATTTTGAGACAAAATTTTCTAAAGGGGGTAGAATTTAATATCCCGGGTCGCTAAATACTGTTATATCAAATTGTTAACTTTTAATTACTTTAAGAGAATCGTGTTTGATTTTATCGGACATTTGAATTATCGTGTGTTCGACAAACGAGAATCAAAATCGAGTAAAACATTGACAAAAGTCGTGAATTAATACTGAAATATTCATGAGCCAAATAAATTTTATCGCGTCATTCGTAACATCTTTTTTTTTATCTCATCAACTATATGCACATTTTAGAAACTGTTACAATCAATCAATTTCATTTATTCATCAATCCACCTTTTGGAAACCCTTACAATCAATCAACTACATTTGTCCATCAAAGGTACCTCTCTTACACTCTAACATGTAGCATGTAGTTTAGCTCGTTTAATGTGCGTTTATGTATCGATTCTTAATGTTTTATCTTTTTCTAGAATCTTGCTCTTGGGGTTTCTCTTTGGTGTTTTGTAGGCTTTTCGGTGATAATCGATGCATAAAGGCAAAGATGTAACCAAAGATGATTAAATGGACATGAAAAATATGGATGTGAAAAGTTTACAATGTTAAGAGCATCTCGATAGGAGTCCATAGGCGTAAGCGGATTGCAATTCGGAGTTCGACGCGAGAGAGCGGGCGAAACAGGTGAAGTCAGCGAGGAGCCGAGGCGAGCTCATGACGCGGCGCGACTGAAATCATGAGCACGCCCAAAACGCCCAAAACCTCGTGACCGCTGCTCATGTCCAGGCGAGGCGGCGACCCCAAAATTAGGGTTTCACCCTAATCTATAAATAGAGCTTCACCCTCGCGCCTGAACGTACCCAGTAGCGATTTTTGCACGTTTTCCTCGGTTTTATCATTTTTCATTTATTTTCGCTTTAGCTTTGATTTAGATTAGTTATAGCAATAGTTATCCATCGTTTTACATTAGTTCTTCGCATTGGTAATGATTTACTACGATTTCGTCAGAAGAATTCCATCTTTCCGTTTTCGTTGGATTTGGATACGAACCCAACCATTGTTCTTGAGACGCTTCCTACGGGTTTTATCAATTTAATTTCCGTTTTATGATTATTACGTACTTTATATCGTTAATTATGTCTAGCTAATTTCTGTTCTAATCCTAGGGTTTGCATGATTCTATCACATATGTTGTGATTCCTGCTATTGTTATTTACCTTCGGGCATTGATTCATGATTCATGGTGCTTATTAATATGTGTTGATTTGATCAATCTTGATACATATCTAGTTGCCGATTAATAGCGTAATTGTATTAATTGTCAATCGATCTTGAATGCGTAATCACGAATAAACCTTGAGTCGTGGCGAGATAGGACATTCGTAGGAAGCATATTCTTAGTGATCCTTTTGGAGTTGCTTATTTTCCTCTAGAGGCGTAAGCGTGATAGGAAAATTAGTAATCAAGCTTCTTTAATTATCGAATGGCGAAGTTGTTGGTTATATATGTGATCTTCCGTCTTATGCAGGATTAAAGCGGTTAGTAATAAGCGGGATAAACATCGTTGTGGATAGGATTGGTGCATCCTAAGGTTAGTCTTTCTTCATAGTTATATTTCGTGATTTTTATTGCTTTATTTTATATTTATGCTTGGTTACCTTTGCTTTGGATTAATTTCGAAGCCTTAAACCTCTCATCCTTTATCCGTGGCGAATAATGATGAATTGTCATTGAGCTAGCTTCATGTTTTCGTGATACAATCTCGTGGATCGATGCTTAAACTTACCCCATACTTACACTTTTACGTGTGAAAAGGAGCGATCAAATTTTAGCGCCATTTTTCGATCAAATTTTAAGCGCCGTTAAAGTTATTAAGATCACATAGGAATAATTTGTGATTTGGATTTATTAATTCAAGTTATATATTATATTATTTATTTATTTTGTTAGTGCTAATTTCTCTCTTCCGCGGTGGTTTATCGTACAAAGATCTCGGGGACCTCACAAGTATTATTAGATCCGAGATCGAAAGCTCAAAGGAGAAGAGGGCGAGAGAAGGCAGAGCTGCAATGGCAGCCGATCCATGAAGCAGGGCATTCACTCGAGCAAGTTGACATGCTAGCGACTTTGCGAGAGATGCAGCGTCGGATGGCGAATATGGGAATCATTGTCCTGCTCGGAGGAAAGACCTCACGAATCACATGTCCGACATCCCACCGAGCAGTTCAAGGAGGCGGTTGGGGCCCACATGTAGATCTGACAATTTCGAGCTCAAGCCGGCCACGATCGGTATGGTCGAAGAGAGCGGTTTGGGAGAGAGTCGCAGAAGACCCGAATGCGCATCTCGAAGCGTTTCTCGATATTTGTGACACCATCAAGCAGAATGGGATGCCACAAGACACGATTCGGATCGCATGTTCGGTTTCTCGGCTGTGACGGTGAAAGATTGGTTCAAGTTTGGACGGTGGCATCGACACTGGGAAACTTTGTGAGAAGTTTCTTTGAAATACTTTCATGGCAAAAGCGCGAAGATCATCGCCGAAATCTCTCATTTTGCCAAAACCACGGCGAATCATTATTGAGGCATGGGAGAGATTGAGAGGTCTATTGAGGCGATGTCCACAACATGGGTTCTCGAGGGCAACAAATCACTCGGTTCTACGGTGGGTGACATGGCGGGTACGAGGAGCATGGTGGATGCGTCGGTGAGGCTGCTTATTGAACCGACCGATGGGCAGGCGAGCCGTATTTTAGAAGAGATGGCGCAGCGGCTATCGATGGCCCAGGAGAACGCCATCGTTCAAAGCGGTGCTTGTTGAGTGATTCAAAATATGGCGATCTCATGAAGAAGTTCACTATTTTGAAGAGTCGATTGAGACGACGCGTCGTACATCAATCGGAGGAATCATCCGAATTTCGACAACCTCGGCGAGCTTAAGTCGTTCGAGAATAGTGTAATTCGAGCCGAGGAAGCCAAGTCTCGAAGACATGATGCGGCGGTTGGTTGTAAGCAACCAACAATTGGCAACGAATCGAGGTCGTTCATAAGCAACACCGGCGAAAGATAAATCATTTAGAGTCCTTTGTGACGCTATGGGAAGCACATGAAGATGTTAGAGAATCAAATTGGTGAAATAGCCGTGCAGTGAATACCTACAAAAGAGCCAATTTAGAGTGTCTGGAGGTGAACCCGAAGAATCGATGCTTCGCCATCGAGACGAGTGGGCGAGCTTACGAGCCCTACTGAAGAAAAAGAGGCTGAAAACACCTGGAGGAAACTTCGCGACCGAGCTCGAACCATGAGCCCGATCGCGAGAATCTGAAATTTTCGCGGGCGCCGCAGCCGAGCAGCGGCGAGAACCCGACCGTGAGCCGTGGTGTCTGTGCGCGAGCTATTCGCGGCGACCAGGCTCGCATGCCACCATGCGAGCGATCGAGGCGGAGGCGGCCGAGAAATCAGTTGTGACTCGCGCCCGCAAGCTTCGCCGCGCGAGGCAGTCAGCGCACCGAGATACCTCGCGACCTTCCAGTGATCGCGGTCGACCATGGCAACCAGAAGCAAATCCTCGCCGTACGTACCTCCTCGGTCCGTTTAGAGTCGACTTGTCGAGTCGAAATATGATGAGGTTGCTCGTTTCAAGAGGTTTTCAAAAGTTGAGATAAATTTGCCTCTCTTTGAGCATGCGAAACATGCGAACTACATGAAATTCTTAAAGGCAGCTTGCAAGCAAGAAGAAACTTGGGAAATTTGAGAGAATTTCCCTATCAGAATCTCTGATGCCGTCTTGCAAAGAAGCTCCTACGAAGAGAAGGATCCGCGGTTTCACGTTAGAGTGCGAGATCGCGAGCGATTTTCCCAAATGTTTTGTGCGACTTGGGGCGAGCATCAATCTGATGCCATTGAGCGTTTCAACCGGCTACACCTAGGAAAGATGAAGCCGGCGAAGATTTCATGATGATGGCTGACCGGTCATCACATATCCAGGTATCGTCGAAGGCGTGTTGGTAAATTCGGATTTTGTTTTCTGCCGACTTTGTGATTTTAGATATTCCGAATTGAAACAACAACCACTAATCCTTGGTAGACCTTTTCTAGCAACCGGTGGTGCGTTGATTGATGTGCGGGAAGGCAATCTCACGTTTCGTGTTAACGATGAGGAGCTCAAAATTTCCATATATGATGCCGTCAAAAACACGGCGTTGGAAGCGGAAGATTGTTGCTCGATCATGACTGCTGCTGCGCACATCTCGCGTTTAGAGGGTATTCGACCGATCGAGAGCTTCTCAGCTGAGAAGGAAGAAGTGGACTCGGCATGGAACTCAGTGTATCATTCGAGTTTGGGGGGCCCTTCCATAGTCGATGGTGGAGATCAAGTAAATGCTAAGTTTAGGAGGATCCACGAGTTGAGAAGGATTTGTTGCCACAAAGCGCGGATTGACAAGGTTAGTGATGGTCAGCTAAAGGCGTTAAAGTAAGCACTTGTTGAAGAGGTAACCCAGCGTTTCTTTGTTTTTGTTTTCGTGTTTTGTCGTCTTTCGTTTGTGTTGCTTTTACGTTTCGTTTTCGTGTCATGCGTCGATCAGCGAGTTAAGTGAAGTGTGTTAATCCATGTGGCGAATGACGATAGAAAATTTTGTGAAATTTAATGATAGTGCACATGATATGTTAGAAAATAGCGTATGAATGACGTGAGATGGCTTAGCTTGTTGTTTTCACCATTTGCTTAACCCGTGAGACTTGAGCTTCCTTGTATAAACATCTTGATGATTTCTTTTAATTGTATGATATCATGCATGTGATTATCTTCTAGAACTTACCGTGTTTAATCGAGGCTTTGTGTCGAATTTGGAAAGGATAAAGGCCGTCTTTGTTAACCACATATTCACCCAAACACTAACCCGATGTTATATACCATTTGTCGCCTTCTTTGAGCCTTTATTAGACTTTTCTTTCGATTAACGGATGATAAAGGGGTTGAAATTTTGATGTAGTTATGGCGAAAAGTTTCTTTTAAGAAAAATACATTCTAGAAAAGAAAAGAAAAGAAAAATGTTAAGTTCACTATGAGTGTTGAGCATAAAGGGTCTTTAATCAAAGTATAGGTACATACGGCATTAAGCGTTGATTTAGCACGTTGGGAGAAGAGGAAAATGGACAAAGTCCATATGTGTGAAATGTATAAATGATGGTGCTTGAAATATTCTTGAGTCAACATTATAACCTATCAAAAGACCTCTTTGATCCTTATTTGAACACATTTAACGCGTGGAGATGTTAGAAACGGCAAGCCTATGGTAAGATGTTGCGTTGCATTGATCGTTGAGTGTATACACGTCCTTAATTTCTTTATGAGTTTGAGTGTATCCTATATATTTTACGCACATGCCTTTGTGAGGTTGAATTAAATGAGTTTTGCCGTAAATTGTTGTTTGTGTTGAGTGGACTAACATCGTCATGTGCACTAATATTTTGGCGTTGATATGTTTACGAGGCTAGAATGGTTATCCTCTTTGCTATGCTCGTTGATCTTTCGTTTGTCTTTACATTACATTTTGTTTGAGGACAAACAATGCTTTAAGTTTGGGGTTTGATAAGCAGCGCTTTTACGTTTATAGTTGATATTTGAAGATGAGTTTAGCTCTTTTAATGTGCGTTTATGTATCGATTCTTAATGTTTTATCTTTTCTAGAAGATATCGTGATAATCGATGCATAAAAGATGTAACCAAAGATGATTAAATGGATATGAAAAATATGGATGTGAAAAGTTTACAATGTTTAAGAGCATCTCGATAGGAGATAGGCGCAAGCGGTTGCAATTCGGAGTTCGGACGAGACATGAAAGTGAATTATCGCCGAACGCCCAAAACGCCCAAAACCTCGCGACCGCTGCTGCGTTGACCAAAGACGAGCCTAATCTATAAATAAGGCTTCACCCTCGCGCCCAGTAAAACATTCCTCGACATTTATTTTCGCTTTAGCTTTGATTTAGATTAGTTATAGCAATAGTTATCCATCGTTTACATTAGTTCTTCGCATTGGTAATGATTTAGCACGATTTCGTCGAAGAATTCCATCTTTTTCCGTTTTCCGTTGGTTTGGATACGAACCCAACCATTGTTCTTGAATCAATTTAATTTCGTCGCTTTATGTTGTTAATTATGTCTAGCTAATTTACATTTCTAATCCTAGGGTTTGCATGATTCTATCTATGTTGTGATTCCCGCTATTGTTATTTATCTCATCATGATTCATGGTGCATATAATATGTGTTGATTTACGATCAATCTTGATACATATCTAGTTGCCCGAAATGGCGTAATTGTATTAATTGTCAATCGATCTTGAATGCATGAATTAAGCCTTGAGTAAATGGCGAGATAGGACATTCGTAGGAAGCATATTCTTAGTGATCCTTTTGGGTTGCTTATTTTCCTCTAGAGCGTCGTGATAGGAAAATTAGTAATCAACCGCCGCAATTTGGCGAAATATATGTGATCTTCAAATTTGCGGATTAAAGCGGATAGTAATAAGCGGGATAAACATCGTTGTGGATAGGATTGGTGCATCCCAGGGTTAGTCTTTCTTCATAGTTATCTTTCGTGATTTTATTGCTTTATTTTATATTTATGCTTGGTTACCTTTGCTTTGAATTAATTTCGAAGCCTTAAACCTCTCATCCTTTATCCGTGCTTGAATAATGATGAATTGTCGTTGAGCTAGCTTCATGTTTTGTGATACAATCTCGTGGATACGATGCTCTACTTACACTCTTTACGTGTGAAAAGGATGATCACATGTACCTATGAGAGCTTGACATTCAAATAATGCTTCCTAAAGCCTTCATTCCTATTTCGTTCTATCAAGAGGAAAAAAGGAAATTGATTCATTCTTCCAACAATAAGCATTTACTACCATCAAGTAGGAATTTCACCATAAACATCCACGGGTTACTTGTTCAAGTTATGCTTTCATATATTTTGCTTCCATTTATTTTACTTCGAGTACAATAAATAGTGTAAGAGCTTGTAGTAGAACATATTATATATATAGAAATCACATACGTCTGCAATAAACTAAGAGAATGAATTAATCACATCTAAAGATACAACTGTTTTACACAAACTGTCGAGCATGACAACTCTTAACAACAAGAATTCATAACCATTAAGGACAACCTATTGTTCTTGACTCAGAATCTACCAAAAACAATTGCTTGGAACATAGGAACTTCCTAGTTTGAGAACTGTAATACCCCGAGAAATTTTCTTAAAGAAGTATGATATATATATATATATATATATATATATATAAATTTATAAATATATATATCTATATTTTTAAGAATGAATTATTTTCTTTAAATTGTGATCTAATAAAAAATTTGAGTTTTGAACGTTTTTACAGGTTGTTCGGCTAAGAGCAAGGATGCGCCCTAGCGAAAAATGTAAAGTTTGATGTTATAAGTTTTAATGTTTTAGTAAATTATAATTATGATTTTAGAATGAAAGTTTAATTTTTTTTATGCATTGGTGATTAATTAATGATATTCAGTGATTTGAATATAAGAATCGATTAAAACGTTTATTTGTTATGCATTAGAGTAAAAATTTGTGAAGAAGTAATAAAATGGATATACATGTACATATATGTAAATATACATATCTTATGCCTTAAATGTGAAGAAATGTGTAGAGAATTGTGGAATTCTCTAGAAATGATGAATAATCATCATATTAAAGTAATTGCAAAATAAAAGAAATTTTTTTTGGATGTTTATAAATAGGTTACTATTCATCATTTTCATCATTTTTTCACCTAAATTTCGTGCTTCACACACACTACACACACTAAAATTTTTGAAAATTTCATGCTTCAAATTTCACGATCTAACAGATTAAATTTTCGATCGGTCTTCGCGTTCGGTATAATTGAATTCCTAGAACACATTTATGGTTTGAAAAATTGAAATATATGAACTTATGAACTTGATGAATTTTCGGTCCTTTCATGAATTTTTAAGAGGATATCTTGTTGTTTAATTATTTCTTGATATTATGTTAGGTTAATCGCCGATAAGTTGTTTAACGTTGAAATTTTGAACATATGTGTATTCTTTGGAATTCGGTGAATTTCGAAATTTTGGAGGTCTTGATCTTGAAAATTATGTTGTTTATATGCTTGATATTTGTATATATATGTATTGTTGGATTGATATAAATATATTTTGAGCAAGAAAAACGTTTGAAATCGAACTTATGCAAAGTCCCCTTTTTGGCCGAAAACCCTAGCTCATGTAATGTTGGATTTTTGATTTTTTTTTGGATCATTTTGACTTCATATTTGGATTCTATGATATGAATAAAGCTTAAAATGATTTATTCGGATTTTTCGGCCGACGTATTCAAAATTTGAAAAATTTTAGTTTGACGTCGAATTAGGGCTTTCAATGCTAAAGCTTTGATCTTTGGATTTTGATGATTGATTTGTGATCTTTGATGGTATTTAAGCATATATAAAGTTTCATCCAAGATAAACGACATCTTGTGCAAATTTTCACGTTACACATAAGTTATGTACATAAGCTATTGTTGATTTTTGGTTAAGACTAGACGATTTATAAGTGTTGATAAGTCTTATATAATTATTTGAACATATGAAACTTAGTTAAGAGTAATGTTAAAGTGCTAGGTGGCGCGACATCCGAAGCTCAAGGACGAGCAACCAAGCAAGAGCTAAAGAAGAGCTTTATTTTGAAACGTCTACACGAGGCGGGGTTTACTCTATCTGTAAGTACGTTGTATGGTTATAATCATTGTTGTGTTTTGTGCATGCATGTGAGCTAGAATATTAAAGAAGTACCTTCGAGGAGGCCGGACCTAGTGTAGCGATCTACACTCGAGGAGGCCTACAAGGGCTCAATGTTAAAGATTTACCTCGAGGCCCACAGGGGCTACCCAATGATAAATAATGAGTACCCGCAAGAATAATGCTAAAGAAGAGTTCATTATGTTGTGTGCATTACACAATTGGTTCTAACTGCTTGCAGTGTATTCCCCACTGAGTATGTTCGCATGCTCACATCCCCTATTTTCATATATGTTTTGTAGGCTGAGATGTTGACGATTGATGCTGACGGGAATGAGCTCCACATATATATTCTCTCAGGATCATGTTTTATGTAAATATGTTTCAAACTATGCTAGTACTCGAGTGTGTTTAAGAACAAAATTAACTGGTTTTTTACGTAAAACTATGTTGAAATGCAATGACTTTTAATGAGTACTTATATATATATATATTGTTGAGGGTTGTGTCCCTAGTTGTTGTTGCTCTGTTGGTGTTGTTTTTTTGTTGTTTGAGGTTGGCATATACATATTTATAGGGTATATGCCGTCCGTTCGTCAAATTTTTATCTCCGCTGCTTATATATATAATATTTATCAATATTATTATTATTGTTATTATTATATTATAATTGTTAAAGATAGAAAGATTTTAGTAATGTCTCTATTACAAGAATGGAGGCGTCACAAAATGGTATCAGAGCAAGGTTTACATTCCTGTAAACTTGCTAATAGTATGAACGTATCATATATGTTTGAAAGATTTTGAACTTTTAATTAAGAAGAGAGAATGTGTGGATCATTACCGTTGCTCAACGTCGACTCTCAGGTAATTTATGTTTATGAAAAATGTTTAATTGTTTTTCCAATGTTATGATGTGAGTATGCAATGAAGTGAAATGAAAAGAAAGATTGTGTCGGGTTAATGTTTGAAAGTTTTCGTATCAAAAGCAATGAAAAGGTTAAGAAGTGTCCACAAGGGACAAAGTATATTAATTTGTTGTGCTTGATACGAATTAAAGATTTATACAGTTTCCGACACATTCTTTATAAAGTTAAAGATGAAAGTTTTATGAATTGTTTCTTAACTTATGAAGTTTAGTATTCAAGTTAAGAAATATGTGTTATGTTATGAGAAAGAAGTCCTCGAAATATAACCTGAAGGTATGAAAGTAAATGACTTGTATCTTTGATTTAGAAATTGAAGTATGCCGCCAAGACGTAATCTTGGCCAAGAAAATGGGCCACAAAACCCAGATAATGGTGTAGATTTTGCTCAGTTTCCACAAACGCTGCAAGGGTTTATGCAACAACAAGCAAATCGAGGTGTGGGGGTGAACACCCAACCAAGAACTTATGAAATTATTGATCAGTTTAGAAGGATGGATCCACCAAAGTTTAAAGGATATGAAAGACTAGAAAATGTTGAGGAGTGGATCCGAGTTCTCGAGCGGATTTTCGTGTTGATGGGTTGCTCTGAAGAGCAAAAAGTTTCATGTGCTATATACCAGTTGGTTGAGGAAGCAAGTTATTGGTGGGAGTCGCATGTTCGAACAATGACCGCTGAACAACGTCAAGCTTTGACGTGGAATGATTTTAAAGATTTGATTAGGGATCGCTATTTTCCTCAATCTTATCGACTGCAGAAAGAAACTGAATTTCTTAACTTAAAGCAGGGCAACATGACAGTGGTTGAATATGAGAGAAATTTTAATAGATTGTCTCGATTTGCTCCGTATTTGGTCGATACAGATGAGAAGAAAGCTCGTCGTTTTGAACAAGGGTTGCGACCGAAAATTCGAGGAATATTAGCAGGCTTGAAATTGGCAACTTATAGGGAAGTAATTGAACGAGCACAAGCAATTTCTAGTGGTCTGCAACTAGAAATCCAAGATGAGAAACGTGATTTCTATGGAAAAAGAAAAAGGGAGAATTCGGGAAAAGGTGAAAGTGAGCGGTCAAGCAAGAGATGGAAACAAGTATCACGTTCTTCTATAGGTTCGGCAAACACTGCAACAAGCACTAACAAGCCTCAGTGCCCAAAATGCAAGAAAAATCATAAAGGTGAATGCTGGCTAGGAAAGAATGTGTGCTACTCTTGTGGAAAACCAGGGCATGTGTCATATAATTGCCCGAGTAAAATGAGGGAGCCTGAAAAGAAAATGCAAGTACCTGAAAAGAAAGTAAAGCCCCGAGTCTTTGCCATGTCTCAAGGGAAAGATAACTCCAAGGATGGAGCAGACATGATGTCAGGTATTCTTCAAGTGTCTAATACTCCAGCTTTGGTTTTATTTGATTCTGGAGCTACACATTCGTTTATCTCTACAATGTTCCCATCTTGAAATGCCTTGCTATGTTGATTGTGATGCACTAGAAGTTAGCATTCCTTCAGGAAAAACTATTATAACTTCTAGGATGATAAAAGGCATAGTAATAGATTTAGAAGGGAAGGAACTAGAAGCTGACCTTCATATTATAGACATGCGAGATTTTGATATAATCATATGAATGGATTGGATGGGTAAGAATCATGTAACACTCAGATGTCGTGAGCGGGAAGTGGAGATTCAATATCCTGGAGAGCAAAAATTTTGTTTTCATGGTGCAAGAACAAAGACTCTATCAAAGATTATAAGTGCAATGAAAGCAATGAAAATGCTAAGAAAAAGTGATTGCCATGGGTATCTAGTTACCATGACCGAAACACAATCTGATAAAAGTAAGATCAAGGAAGTGCCGGTAGTAAGAGAATATGTAGATGTGTTTCCTGAAGAATTACGAGTTCCACCGGACCGTCGAGTTGAATTTGCAATAGATCGGTACAGGGCAACACCGATCTCAAAAGTACCTTACCGAATGGCACAGAGAGAATTGCAAGAACTCAAAGTTCGGTTCAAGACACACCTTAGCAAAGAATTTATTCGACCAAGTGTATCTCCTTGGGGTGCTCAGTATTATTGTGAAAAAGAAAAAAGGAGTGCGAGAATGTGCGTGGATTACGAGAACTGAATAGATTGACGATTAAGAATAAGTATCCATTGCCGGGATCGAAGATTTATTTGATCGACTTTAAAGGTGCTAGTGTGTTCTCTAAGATTGACTTGAGATCTGGTTATCACCAACTAAAAATCAAAGAGTGAAATTCAAAACGACTTTGAGAACAAGATATGGTCATTTTGAATTCAACATCGTACCTTTTGGTCTCTCGAATGCACGGTGTCTTCATGGACTTAATGAACCGAGTTTTCTACTCATATCTTGATCGGTTTATCATTGTGTTCATTGATGATATTCTAGTGTATTCAAGAGATAAAGAGCAACATCTTGAACATCTCGAGACCGTATTGGAAACATTAAGAAAAGAAAAAGCGTATGCAAAATATCGAAATGTGAGTTTTGGTTAGAACAAGTTGCTTTTCTTGGACATGTGATTACTTGAGAGGTATAAAGTAGATCCATCAAAAGTTGAGCGATAAGCAATTGGAAAAGACCAACTAATGTGAGCGAGGTCGGAAGTTTTACGGGAATGGCGGGGTATTATCGAAGATTTATAGAAGGTTTCTCAAAGATTTCTAGTCCATTGACAAAGTTGACACATAAAATGAAAAGTTTGATGGAGTGAGCAGTCGCGACAAAGTTTCCAGAACTAAAGCAATGTCTCATAAACACATTCTAATCGTGCTGATGGTACCGATGGTTTTGTTATCTCGGTGATGCTTCAAAGCAAGGACTTGGATGCGTGCTAATGCAACATGGGAATGTCGTAGCGTATACTTGAGACAACTGAAACCACACGAGCATAATTATCCAACACATGATCTTGAGCTTGCGGTACATGGTACATGCGTTGAAGATATGGCGACATTATCTTTATGGGAGTAAGTGTGACATTTACACCGACCATAAAAGTTTGAAATATTTCTTCACGAGAAGAGTTAAACCTTGACAAAGAAGATGGTTAGAGTTGGTTAAAGACTATGACCGCACCATTCACTATCGTCACGGAAAGGCATGACGTAGTTCTTATGCATTGAGCGAAAAAGTTACATGGCGGCATTACCTACCAAACAAGATGAATTGATTAGAAAATTTCAGAAATTGAATTTGGAAGTGGTGACACCACCGAATACCACGACAGGAATCATCTCTGCACTTGTGGTTCGTCCGATAATTCAAGATCGAATTAGAGAAGCACAGAAGAATGATCCATTTTTGTGTAAAATGAAGAAACGAGCAGAAGAGGGTACAATTCAAGGATTTTCTGTTAGGACTGATGGAACTTTTGTCTTCAACGGGAGATCGTGTGTGCCGAATAATGAGGATTTGAGACAAGAACTACTTGAAGAAGCCCATAACACTCCATATTCTGTATATCCCGGAGGAACCAAAATGTACAATGATTTGAAATCAGTTTATTAGTGGCAGAATATGAAGAGATCCATTGGAGAATTTGTAGAAAAATACAATGGAGTAGGCATGGACCTGAGGAAGCTACATGGGAAAGAGAATATGAACTTTTGATTCGATATCCCAACCTTAGAGACTTACCAGGTTAATTTCGAGGATGAAATTATTTTAATGGGGGTAGAATGTAATACGTCGAGAAATTTTCTTAAAGAAGTATGATATATGTATATTTTTAAGAATGAATTATTTTCTTTAAATTGTGATCTAATAAAAAAAATGAGTTTTGAACGTTTTTACAGGTTGTTCGGCTAAGAGCGAGGATGCGCCCTAGCGAAAAATGTAAAGTTTGATGTTATAAATTTTAATATTTTAGTAAATTATAATTATGATTTTAGAATGAAAGTTTAATTTGTTTTATGCATTGGTGATTAATTGATGATATTCAGTGATTTGAATATAAGAATCGATTAAAACGTTTATTTGTTATACATTAGAGTAAAAATTTGTGAAGAAGTAATAAAATGGATATACATGTACATATATGTAAATATACATATCTTATGCCTTAAATGTGAAGAAATGTGTAGAGAATTGTGAAATTCTCTAGAAATGATGAATAATCATCATATTAAAGTAATTGCAAAATAAAAGAAAAAATTTGTGGATGTTTATAAATAGGTTACTATTCATCATTTTCATCATTTTTCACCTAAATTTCGTGCTTCACACACACACACACACTAAAATTTTGAAAATTTCATGCTTCAAATTTCACGATCTAGCAATTAAATTTTCGATCGGTCTTCGCGTTCGGTATAATTGATTCCTAGAACACATTTATGGTTTGAAAAATTGAAATATATGAACTTATGAACTTGATGAATTTTCGGTCCTTTCATAAATTGTGAAGATGATATGTTGTTGTTTAATTATTTCTTGATATTATGTTAGGTTAATCGCCGATAAGTTGTTTAACGTTGAAATTTTGAATATATGTGCATTCTTTGGAATTTGGTGAATTTCAAAATTTTGGAGGTCTTAATCTTGAATTTATGTTGATTATATGCTTGATATTTTTATATATATGTGTTGTTGGATTGATATAAATATATTTTGAGCAAGAAAAACGTTTGAAATCGAACTTATGCAAAGTCCCCTTTTTGGCCGAAACCCTAGCTCATGTAATGTTGGATTTTTGATTTTTTTTTAATCATTTTGACATCATATTTGGATTCTATGATATGAATAAAGCTTAAAATGATTTATTCGGATTTTTCGGCCGACGTATTCAAAATTTGAAAAATTTTAGTTTGACGTCGAATTAGGGCTTTCAATGCTAAAGCTTTGATCTTTGGATTTTGATGATTGATTTGTGATATTTGATGATATTTACGCATATATAAAGGTTCATCCAAGATAAACGACGTCTTGTGCAAATTTTCACGTTAGACATAAGTTATGTACATAAGCTATTATTGATTTTTGGTTAAGACTAGACGATTTATAAGTGTTGATAAGTCTTAAATAATTATTTGGACATATGAAACTTAGTTAAGAGTAATGTTAAAGTTCTAGGTGGCGCGACATCCGAAGCTCAAGGACGAACAACCAAGCAAGAGCTAAAGAAGAGCTTTATTTTGAAACGTCTTCACGAGGTGGGGTTTACTCTATCTGTAAGTACGTTGTATGGTTATAATCATTGTTGTGTTTTGTGCATGCATGTGAGCTAAAATGTTAAAGAAGTACCTTCGAGGAGGCCGGACCTAGTGTAGCGATCTACACTCGAGGAGGCCCACAAGGGCTCAATGTTAAAGATTTACCCTCGAGGAGGCCCACAAGGGGCTACCCAACGCGATAAATAATGAGTACCCGCAAGGGTAACTGCTAAAGAAGAGTTCATTATGTTGTGTGCATTACGCAATTGGTTATAACTGCTTGTAGTGTATTCCCCACTGAGTATGTTCGCATGCTCACATCCCCTATTTTCATATATGTTTTGCAGGCTGAGAAGTTGACGATTGATGCTGACGGGAATGAGCTCCACATATACATTCTCTCAGGATCATGTTTTATGTAAATATGTTTCAAACTATGCTAGTACTCGAGTGTGTTTTAGAACAAAAATTAACGGTTTTTGACGAAAAACTATGTTGAAATGCAATGACTTTTAATGAGTACTTATATATATATATATATATATATATATATATATATATATATTGATGAAATTGTGTCCCTAGTTCTTGCTTTCTGTTGGTGTTGTTTTGTTGTTGTTTCGGGTTGGCATATACATATTTATAGGGTATATGTCATCCGTTAAATCAAATTTTATCTCATTGCTTATATATATAATATTTACCCATATTATTATTATTGTTATTATTATATTATAATTGTTAAAGATAGAAAGATTTTAGTAATGTCTCTATTACAAGAATGGGGGCGTTACAAGAACTTAGGTTGTCACAGTAAATACAGAGCTATCTAGGGCTCAGTCGTTGCATAAGAATCGACAAACAATTCAGCGGTGACCAGGGAAGGGGTTGGGCTCTGTGAGACATATCCATTGATGATGATAACGGTGGTTGCCTAACTTTCACTGGAAAAAAAATTGAGACCTGAAAACAAAAATGAGAGAGAAAATGTGAGAGATAGAGAGAAGGGAAAATAGGGCATGTGTGTGTGTGTTTGTGTATGTCGTGGTAGAAGATGACGCCGGTAGTGACGACGGCGAAGCGTCTGATGGCACGCTGCCCTAGAGATAGAGTGACGGGACCATTGATAGTGAAGACACGTAAGCGACGACAATGCACCGTCGGAGATGAAGGAAGAGAACGGTAGACTGCCGAAGACGACACCGGGGACGGATGCTGATGCGATGGTTGCCACGATAGCAGCGTGTCACCGAGGAAGTGACAGTGATGGCAGACGAAGGCACAACGGTGCTCGTTGAGGTGAGGCAGGGGTGAGAGATCGCGAGCGTAGGAGAGGCAGAGGTTACCCTCCATGTGTGAGTGACGTGAGAAAAGACGAGTTATTGTTGTAGCAACGGCGACAAGAGATGGAAATGGATCCCGGATCCGGTCCAGATCCGTGAATCCAGATCCATTTTCAGGATCTGGATCCTCAAAAATTTTAACCCGATGGATCTGGATCCTACCCCCATATTTCGGATCTAGATCTGGGATTTAGTTTTGAGACCCGGATCCAGTCCAGATCCGGCCCGCAAATCCGTTAGTTATATATATATATATATATATTATAATTAAATAACTAACCCCAACTTAAAACTCTTTAATTTCTTTTTTCAAATTCTCCCAATATAAATCTTCTCCTTGTCACGCCCCAATTCTCTAGGGAAGGCACGGATGCCGGGGTGTGATTAGGGGTGGGGGTTAAGAAGCGGGGAAGAAGGGGGGGATACATATAACATACACGATAAGAAGATATGACCATAAAATCGGGCAGCATCTCCTCTATAACTAGGACATATCCTGAAGGGGAGGGGTGCGCAGACAATCCACCAACAGAATAATATCGATACCATAACCTCAATGAAACATTATCTTGGTTTATAATAAGTAATGCAAGGAAGCAAAATAGTACACCCTGTTGACTAGACCGGTCAACCACATAGCATGCTCATATCGAGACTCACAGCATAATAACATAATAGCAAATCTTGTTCCCAATCAGAAAGCAAAACAAGGGATAAGAATACATCAACATCAGAATACGTATATAACACAACATCGCGGAAGCATAGCATGAAGAACCCGCGTCTACACCCCTCGCCGCCGTCCGAAATATCCTCCTCCATCCGTGAAAAGATTTGAAAAAGAGTTTGGGGTGAGTAATAGCGCTTTCAGTTGGGGTTTTATCATAAATCAAAAGAATCATGATGCGTGTTGAGCACTTACCTTAGAAGGTTTTAAAGCGTAAATCAACTTCTAAGTAAGCAAAATAGATTTTTCGTTTTCGATACGATCGTTATTCTTGTTGTTCTCATCATAGAACCAAGAACCATGGCTCGGGCGTATCCCGCCAGCCCATCACATGTCGTTCGTCTCGGAACATATCCACCCGACCCATAATATCTCGGCCGAACATATCCGGTCAGCCCATGCGGAACGTATCCACCGGCTAACTCGGTGTGGACTTGAGGGTCTATTCCCGTCGAACCATAACCACCTCATTACCATTCCGTGTGGACTTCGGGGTCTATCCGCGGAACCATAACCACGTGTTCGGGGTCTTATCACTTACGATCGATACTCGAGATGGTGATCAACCCACGAATAGAGATCCGTGCACAATCACAATAGAACCACATCTCGGATCGGAGAACGATAACTTCACCAAAATATTTTCTGCGCACATGTTTTATTTTGAAATATCGAGTAAATAACTCAAAATAAGCATATATAACCCAACTGAGCAGACAAAACGTCGGCCGGGAGGTATCTACGGATCCGATGACTTCACGATTGCCTTTGGTAGGTACACGGTAACAAGACGGAACAACTTTTGGGGTCACATCCTACAAAGCAAAGCAACATTGTGATCAAGCGAAGATCGTAGAAAAATTAGGGTTTTCGACTTTCGAACCCACATTTGGCACTCTCGGGTTTTCAAATCAACTCGATCTGAGAAGGAAATATATTCGGGCATCAAGACCTATAATAGGATACTTTCAAAATATGCATGCATGCAAGTTGACTCAAATCTTAGCGGTGAAGAAGCTTGAAAAATCGATGCTATCCTCGGATCTAGGATAAACCATCAAAATCGATGCATGAAAATGGAAACATAAGCAATATGCATAACGACGAACATGGAATAACAAACTACATTGAAAATGGATAACCCGGGCATGTCTTCCTTTAGAAAACTCAAGCAACGGAAAACATCCCGACATGCGAAACGCAGAAAAAGTAAAACGGAATCGGTACTTTAGTGGAATGCATGGCCGAACTCAAAATCTAAAGGACCCATAGCCAACGGGTGGACCGTTGACCACCAATCGGCGGCCAAGAGCGGCGACGGCGGCGGCGGCGGCGGCGATGTGGCAAAATCGGCCGGCCTCGGCCGTTTTCTCCTCGTCCTTTAGGATCCCGAGTTCTATGCTATAAGATCTACTAAAAGGCGGAATCAAAACTAGAAAATGACAAAAACAAAAACGGGGCTGTCGGGAGGGGCGATCGGCGGTGGTGGCGGCGGCAAGCAATGGCGCCGCCGCCGAGCCTCCCCTCTCGATCCCCACTCCTCCAGCTCCCAGCTGCACTGGAGCTGCTCGGCTCTTCCGTAAACACAGAGAGGCGAAGGAAATGAGCGTTGAAAATGAAGGCCCTAGCCTCCTATTTATAGGAAGCGGTGGTTGTTCTGCCACGACGTCGCCCTTTTTCAAAACGCAAAAGCGACGCATCTTTTGCAAACGGACTCCAAATTTAGCAAACTTGGTACCCATGGACACGAAATAAAACACGGACACAACGACTATAAACAAGATATGCTTTTAAAGACCCATAAAAAGTCACATTTTCAATAACTTCCCGGTGCGAAACCTTCGGGTGGTCGAAACTCGCATACTTAGTGTCTATGAATTAGTCATAAGACACTCTTCACAACGCCTTTGAGGTTTCATGATGGTCGCATCACGAAACAAAAGTCAACCTTTTGACCTTTCTCGAAAAGCGTGCCATGCAAACACGGTGCTCGGGAAGGACGGGTATTACATCCTCCTCCTTAGAAAAATTTCATCCCCGAAATTTCAAATACGTGGAGAAAACAACTCAGAGTCTTGAGCCACGAACTTGTCTTCCAACTCCCACTTAGCTTCCTCTTTGCCATGGTGATTCCACAACACTTTCTCCAGCGGAATCTGCTTGTTCCTCACTCCTTGACTTCTCTTTCCAAAACAGCCACTGGTCTCTCCTCGTAACTCAGATCCTGAGTAAGAACCACTTGGTCATGCTTGATCACGTGTTTTGGGTCGAACATGTACTTTCTCAACTGAGAAACGTGAAACACGTCGTGCACTTCTTCGATGCTAGGCGGCAAAGCTAACCTATAGGCAACGGGGTCTATTCTCTCGAGAACTTCGAAAGGTCCAACGAACCTCGGTCGCAACTTACCTCGTTTCCCAAAATGAACGACTCCTATCATCGGGGAAACCTTAAGGAAAACGCGATCTCCGATCATGAATCAAGATCCGACGACGCTTGTGCGCATAGGACTTACGCACATCCGAGCTTCCTTGATCCTTCGCTTGATCGATCGATAACCTCGGCCGTCATTGAACCATCTCGGTCCTAACATCTTTCTCTCGCCCACTTCGTCCCAATAAAGTGGCGATCGACACTTCCTTCCGCACTAACGCTTCATAGGGAGCCATTCCTATGGTGGCCTCGATAAGCTGTTGTTATAGGCAAACTTCACCAAAGGTAGTATCTCTTCCCAATTTCCTCCTCTATCGCCACGATCGCCGCATGATATATCTTCAAGACACAGAATCGTCCTTTCCGATGACCGTCGATCGAGGATGGAAAGTCATCTCGAGATTCGACTTGGTCCCCAACTTCTATGAGACTTCTCCAAAACCTTGGCGTGAACCTCGGGTCACGATCCGACGATGTCGATACCGCACACCATGTAACCGTAAGATCTCTAACGTAAAGTCGAGCAAGCTTATCTAACCCATCGTCATCCGAATCGGTAAGAAATGAGCCGACTTCGTCGATCTATCGATGACAACCCATATAGCGGTGTTTCGCTCGCGACCTTGGAAAACTCACCACAAAATCCATACCGATCGATCCCATTTCCACTCACGGGATTGGTAGCGGTTGCAACAAACCCGACGGACGTTGGTGCACGGCTTTCACTTGCGACAAGCGAAACAACGTTCCTAAACGCTATATCCTTTTCATCCCTTCCCACCAAAAGTTCCTCTTAAGGTCTCTGTACATTTGGTGCTTCCGGGATGAGTCAGATATGGTGCCTCATGAGCTTCACTCATGATCTTATCTCTCAATTCCTATTGGTGGCACACATAACCTTCCTCGGAATAATAACGCTGTCTTTCGCTTGTGAACCCTTGCTATCTTCTAGCCTTGCTTTCAGACGCATCCTTTCTAAGAACTCGTCTCCTCGTTGTGCGCTCATGATGACTTCTCTCAGGTCCGGTTCAGCTTTCAAAGCTGCGACGAATCCATGCACTGATTCCGGCAGGCTGAGCTTCTCAAAATCTCGAATAAGCTCATTCTCTCGCGTAAGAAGATATCCCAACTTCGCTCTCGACTTGTGACTAAGGGCATCTCCTACGACATTGGCTTTCCCCGGGTGATAGTTGATAGATCAATCATAATCCTTTACCAACTCTAGCCATCTCCTTTGCCTCATGTTCAGCTCCTTTTGTTCAAAGAAATACTTAAGGCTCTTGTGATCTGTGAAGATCTCACACTTAACTCCATAGAGATAGTGCCTCCAAATCTTGAATGCATGAGCATTGCCGCTAACTCCGGTCGTGAGTTGGGTAGCTCAACTCGTGCGGTTTCAACTGACGAGACGCAGCGTGGCTATAACCTTCCGCTCGCATAAGAACACAACCTAACCCAAGCTTGGATGCATCGGTGTAGACCACAAACCCATCGTTCCCTTCCGGTACGGCTAACACTGGAGCGGTTATTAGCTTCTTCTTCAACTCTTGGAAACTTGCTTCACAAGCTTCGGACCATGAAAACTTGATCCCTTTCCTGAGCTGTTGCATCATCGGCCTTGCCAACTTCGAAAACCCTTCGATGAAATATCTATAATATCCTGCCAAGCCTAGAAAGCTTCGAACCTCATTGGCATTAGTCGGAACCTTCCAGTTACTTATGTTGGATTTGTATACTGAAAGCAGTTTGGTTGAGCTTGTATATAATGTTTCCTATTACCACTATTACAATCTCCTATCCGAATTGAATACTTGATTGCATATATCATGTCCCTTATCTCATATATAAGTTAGATCATACGGTGTGTAGAAGATCACGAGAAGTCACGTATGATTGGTCAAGCAATGAGATATAAAAAGTGTCATGGTGAGACAACTTGAGGACGAGTTGTCGGTATAGTCGGGGTATAGATAGGAAGTGACTTGACTTGGTTGCTTGTCTATCTTTGATGCGTCTCGACGTATTGATGGATCACGATGAGATGAGTTATTCTATCGACCGTCGTGAAGAACCAAGATCTCGGTGACTTACGATGATCTAAACCTCGATAAGGTATTAGGTGAGTATGAGTTCTTGACCATCACTTTGACTTGTTATGGGTGAGGTTATATGTTCTAACTCAATATTCTCCGCGTCTTGGGTGGTGGCGGTGCTTGTATGTCATGCTAGTTATCTCAGACAGTCACCGTATCCGTTTAGGATGATGGCGTCCCTTAAGGAGCTCAAAGTTTTATTGTATTAAACCTGCGCAGTTGAGTTAGCTCAAGTACAATAATAAGGTTGAGTGGTACTACTTAAGGAATTAAAGATATTAATTATTTTAAGCGATCGTAATGCTCTAAATAATTAATGGACGTCGATATCTTAAATACGGGATTCGTAATGTCTAAGTGCAAGCCGACTCACCTTCGGTAATAAAGGGGTAAGTCGGCATTTATTCTCTAGTGACATGAATAAATGTTTATAAATTAATTTATGTTACAGGTGAACATAAGATAATTAATTTATTTGAGGCCCATCTTTATTCCTTGCATTTGATCCACAGGCTGCCCATCCAGGCCCGTAAGCTTGAAAATCGGCGCCCATGTGTCTCTAAGGAAAGGATTTTATTCTCTTTATCCTATAAGGATATAATTATATTTATGGGATATGCATGGATCTTTTCCTTATGGGATTATGGTAATGTATTATAAATATAAGGTAAGAGATAGAATCAAGGTTGATCCTAATTAATCAACACCATATTTTCGTCCATCTCTATAGTCCTTAGAGAGTGATTTTCGAAAATTCCTAGAGAGGATTGGGTGATTTTCCGTAGCATTCTCCATAGATCGTCCTCACTCGACGTTGGAGATTGGGCAACCGGGATACACTCCAGAAGATCAAAGCACGAGTCTCGATCCGTTCATTCCGTTCATCCCCGACAGATTCAAAGGTAAACACGAGAAAACCCCTACGTGTTGCAATTAATTATATAGACGCATGCTATGAATATAATCAATGTATGGTGAATTAAACATCCAAGATAGATCCTCGGGAGAGGGTTAAAATCAGATTTCCCTACAATTGGTATTAGAGCCTGGGATCAGAATCTTGGCTCTGTTGGATTAATTCACGTTTGATCATAACGTGCGCTATTAATTAATTGTTGAATCTGCTGTTCATCGTCTTTCGTTTTATTTTTGTCGGTTTTGTTTTTCACCACGAGAAAATCCGTGGTTAGATTAGATGTGTTTTTACGTAAATCTTATCGTAAAAGAAGAACGAAGCGAAAGCATGAAGAACGAGGCGACAAAGGTACGTCGGAGGAACTAGGCGCCGCGGCGAGACGGCGTCGCGGCGACAACTGCCGAGGCGTGCGCGCGCCGCAGCACACGCCGCCCAGCGTGCGTGTTCTTCTCGGCGGACGACTCGGTAGCCGGGCGTGCGGGGCACACGAACCTTGCGCAAGGCCTCGGCACGTCGCGGCGGGTGCGGAAACCTCGAGGCGGCGCTCGCGGCGCCACGCGACCGTGAGGCGGGCGCAAGGCGGCGCAGCGGCGCGCCTTGCAGCGTGTGGGTTGACCTCGGCGGTCGTCCTCGATGGCCGTGGCAGCAACGGGTGATGCGGCTCGACACGCCCGGCGAGTCGAGCTCGGCGCTTCGGTGACCTCGGCGGGCCAGCGCAGGCGACCTCGGCGGTCATCCTCGGTAGCTCGGCGGCGGTCGCGCTGCCCGTTGCCTGCAGCGCCGGCGGTCGGCGGTCGGCGCTCGCATCGGCGCCGGCGTGGCGCATCCTGCGCGGACGCAGCGCCCGCGAACCACAACGAGGTGGCGGCGCGGGGGGCGGCGCGCATGGGCTGTGCCCTGCCACCCCACCCCATTTCAGCCCAAACCTGGCCCAGACCCGTTTTTCCAGCCCGAACCCGCTTTTCGGCCCGAATCAAGTTTTGATGAATCCGGTCCGTGCCCGTGCACGCGAGGCCCATTTTTCGAAGTTGAAGATCTGTACTTTGCAATTCTATGTATAAGATTAGGCAAGAAAGTGCAGGTTCCCGAGTGGGCCACGATGAGCGTTTTATTTTATTTTTATCGTTCATTGCATGTCGTGGATGTTTAAATTATGCGATGGCATGCTATGTATGTTTATATTACGTGAACAAACATATTATATGTTTTCATGATTGCATGTGCATAGTAACCATGCTAGGTTTATCGGCGTTTTGAAGCATATTTTAGAATTACTGAGCATGTTTTACATGTTGAGTTCTATAGAAAAGCATGCTAGGATTACGTGATCTGCATGGACAAACCTTTTGAAACAAAAGACTAAGCAAATAACCCGACATATTAATTTTTCAAATTAAAATGTCAAGACCTCCACTTTTGATCTCTATACAAAGTGAGGCCTTTGTGAGTGGCGATCACACGCATTAGCTTGCTTGCCTTTGTTTATCATAAGTTTGTTAGATGAGATTTCTAAATAAAACCTTTTAAATCTATTGAGAAGTGGGAGTTTCATGTGTAAATGTCCACAGCGTGGCTTGCATGTGCGATTTTCATAAGTTCTCTAGAGATAGTTTTAAAAGGAGATAACAAAAGAATATTAATTGGGCGGTATGGTCCGAGTGAGTATGCCAATTCTAAGAATTCATTTCTATTTTTAAAATTGTGGTCATTGCTTAGACATCACCTCGAGTACAACTTCCCGCCAAGTCCTTCTTGCGATAGTGATGTGGTGCAGTAAGGTCGATCATTAATTTCATTTATCATAAGGATAAATTGACATGGATTGAAATTAAGCGACTAAAGGTATATTTTAGTGCAGTGGGGGTTCATGTGTAGCGTCTACACGCGTGGCTTGCATGTGGGATTCCTTGGGCGATTGGAGGTTTCGATCAATATTGTTTTATCAAAAGGTTACAATATTGTTATTCTGAATTATGTGCGATCGTATGCTTATGTGTTTACATTGTCTTTTCGGATATGTCTCTTACAGATTATCAATATGCTCACACAAAATCCCTTATCCGGTCCGAATTTTATCGAGTGGAAGCGAAACATGCGATATGTTCTTATCGTTGAAGAACACATGTTTGTTCTCACTACTCCTAAACCCGATGCCCTTCTTGACGTCGACTAATGAGCAGCGAGTCAGCGGACTTTGGCATAAGTCGAACAATATGGCCAAATGCTATATGATGACTACAATGTCGAAAGGCTTGTAGCTGCAACATCGATCGATGGTAGACGCGATCGATATATGGTCAAGTCTCGAGGTAAGTTTGGGCGGTCGGATCGAACGATCGCTTCCACACAATGAGAGAAATCTTGGCGTGTAAGATGGAAGAAGGAAGTTCGGTCCATGAACATGTCTCCACATGACTCACCTCATGGATAGTCTTGATCGGTTGGGAGGAGGTATTGACGGCGCGACCAAGTCGATATCATCCTCAACACACTGCCCAAGTCTTTTGAGAACTTTCGTGTGAATGCGATCATGAGCAAGACCGAGTATACACTTAGTCAGTTGCTTAATGATCTCGTGGCCGCGGAAGGAGTCATGGGTAAAGGAGCACATGCTCTTGCTAGCACATCTAGGGGCCCAAATTTTCCGTTGAAAAATGGAAAAAGAAAAAGGGGCACCAAAGGTGGTAGAGGCAAGGGAAATAGTGGGAGTAATGGGAACAAGAACATGCATGCCACCGGAGGCATAAAGAAGCCAAAGGAGAAGGCGCAAGTGCTTCAAGTCAAGACCCGGGCATTGGAAGGCCAAGTGCCCAATGCTCAAGGCTCAGTGCGCCATTTGCTTTAATGTGAAACATGTTTAGCAACTTTTCTACCCATTCTTGGGTAGTAGACACGGTCTGTTGATCATGTTTGTTATACCTTCTGAGGGTTCCTACGGACAAGGGAGGCGAGTGATGGCGAGATAAAGATCTCCATAGGCAACGCGGCGAAAGTCGAGGCCGTTGCGATCGGAGATGTTACTTTATGTTTTGAGAGAACAGTTTAGTTTTAAAAGGCGTTTTATATGTGCGGATTTTGGTGGAACCTTGTTTCTGTTTTGAAATTGTTTATTCATGGATATTACGTTATTTTTGATAGTGGTGTTTCTATCATAAGAAATGGCGAAGTTATCGTGTTGGCACTTTATATAATTAAGCTTTATACTATTTACGCAAAACATAATACCTATAACTATGTTGCATCTCGTCGAACCTTAAAAAGAGAAAGTTTTCTTAAAGATGACACCACATTTCTCGGCATCTTAGATTAGGTCACATTAATCTAAATAGGATCAAAGCGGCTAAGAATGGGCGTTGGGTAATCTCACGATTACTCGGTTCCCACCTGCGAATCATGTATAGAAGGAAAGATGTCGACCGGACCCTTCAAGGCGAAGGGTTATAGAGCCAAAGAAGTGTTGGAGCTAGTCCATTCGACTGTGTGGACCGATGTCCTCACAAGCTCGTGGAGAATGCAGTATTTTTCACTTTCATTGACGATTACTCAGTGCGGATACATATACCGCTTCACCGCAAGTCAGATGCTTTGAGAAATTCAAAGAGTTTAAGGCGGAAGTGGAGGCGAAGCTTGGTAAAGTATCAAGTCATCATGATCTGATCGCGGTGGCGAATATCTCGATGTGAGTTTATGGACTACTTGGTGCGGTGTGGGATTACCTCCCATTTCACTACACCGGGCACACCACAACAAAATGGTGTGTCGGGGCGAAGAAATAGGACTCTTTTGGAAATGGTTAGATCTATGATGAGTTATGCAACATTGCCTATTTCGTTACGGGGTATGCCTTAGAAACGGCGTGACATACTTGCTAAATCTAGTACCATCAAGTCGATCGAAAAGACCCTTTCGAGTTGTGGTTTGGGCGCAGCTGTTTAAACCACATAAGGATATGGGGCGATCCGGCTCGTGTCTTTGAACAAGAAGGGCGATAAGTTGGAGGCTAGATCGATGCAAGGCATTTATTGGCTATCCTAGAGGAGCGAAGGTGGTTTATTCTATAGTCTAAGGATCGAAAGGTCATTATTAGCACTAATGCCCGATTCTTAGAAGAGGATTATATGACAAACTACAAATCCAAAGTTGAAATCATTCTTGAGAATTGGAAGATGATCGTATTCCACCACCGATTAGGCGAAAGGTGCGAGATGTCGTGTCTAGTGGGAGGATCGACACGGATACTTCAAGAAATTGAAGTGGGTCGACTTCCTTTGGAGATACCGACCATACAAGTGGTACCTACCCAGCAAGTTGTGCAAGATAGAGAACCACAAGTTCTCGCACCCACGTTGCCATTGTGCGATGGCGCCTCGTCGTAGTGGGAGGGTTGTTCATCAACCCGAGCGATTTATGTTCGTGGGAGAATCTTGGTTGAGTCCCGAGAAACGAACAGGCAATAATCGACCCATGGACATACAACGAGGCGATACAAGATGTTGATGCAAGATCATGGCACACCGCTATGGACTTAGAAATTGAGTCCATAACAGCTATGGATTTATATGAAAAGACACCTCTACCAGATGTCAAGGAAGCCATAGGTAGTAAGTGGGTATACAAGAGGAAGAGAGATTCAGATGGAGAGGTTTCGGCTTTTAAAGCCAGGCTTGTGGCGAAAGGGTACACTCAGATTGAGGGCATCGATTTCGATGAGACCTTTTCGCCTGTAGCAATGCTCAAGTCCATCAGAATTCTTCTGGCCATAGCAGCCCACTTGAACCTTGAGGTTTGGCAAATGGATGTGAAAATCGCTTTTCTAAACGGTTACCTTGAGGAAGGTAGAGACATCTATATGCAGCAACCCGAAGGTTATGTGGTGAAGGGTGAAGAGCATCTAGTATGGAAGCTTAAGAAGTCCATTTATGGGCTTAAGCAAGCCTCACGATCCTGGAACTTACGTTTTGACGAGGTGGTAAAGTCCTATTGATTTACCCAGTTGCCTAGCGAAAGTTGTGTGTATCGTTTAGATATCAACGGTGATGTGGTATTTCTTGCACTTTATGTAGATGACATTCTTCTAGTTGGCAACAATGTGAAGTTGTTATCAGACGTAAAGAGTTGGTTATCCGATCAGTTTCAAATGAAAGACTTAGGAGATGCAGCGTACATTCTTGGGATCAAGGTTTACCGAGATCGCAAGAGGAAAATGTTGAGCTTATCTCAGGCATCTTACATTGATACTGTGATTACTCGTTTTAGTATGCAGACCGCCAAGAAAGGATTGCTACCTTTCAGACATGGCGTTCCTTTATCTAAGGAGCAGTCACCTATGACTGCAAAGGAGATAGAGGAAATGAGACAAGTTCCTTACGCTTTCGCCGTAGGAAGTCTCATGTACGCAATGTTATGTACGAGGCCCGATATCTGCTATGCGGTAGGCATAGTAGCTAGATATCAGTCTAACCCTGGACAAGCTCATTGGACTGCAGTAAAGCATATACTCAAGTACCTGAAAAGGACTCGAGATTATAGGCTGGTTTACCATGCAGATAGTCTAATGCCTTTGGGTTATATAGACTCGGATTTCCAAGTGACCGTGATGAGAAAAAGTCTACCTCGTGCTATGTGTTTACCTTGGGAGGTGGAGCCGTATCCCGACGGAGTGCAAAGCGGCGATGCATTGCGGACTCGCCATGGAAGCCGAATATGTAGCCGCCAGGAGGCGCTAAGGAGGTCAGATGGTTCAAGAACTACCTCATGGATCTAGGTGTGGTACCCGGTTTGCCCAAGAGTATCATAGTTTCTCGTGATAACTCAGTGCGATGTGAACTCGAAGAAACCACGGACCCACAAGGCGACCAAACACATAGAGAGAAAGTACCATGTCATATGAAATCGTTAGGCGAGGGGCGAGCTGATTGAAAAGATTGATACGACGGATAACCTAGCGGATCCATTCACAAAGAGCTGCCGCAAAAGTCTACGGCGCACGTTCGAGGACTTGGATTGCGCTTGATGGCACCCACTTAGAAAGGAAACTTTAGTATAAGTGGGAGAAGCAAAGTGATGGTTTTTTTTGTAATAGCTAGTAGAGAGACACATTGTATACTAAAAGTTTGCTTTAGTATAAGTGGGAGATTGTTGGATTTGTATACTGAAAGCGGTTTGGTTGAGCTTGTATACAATGTTTCCTGTTACCACTATTACAATCTCCTATCCGAATTGAATACTTGATTGCATATATCTGTGTCCCCTTATCTCATATATAAGTTAGATCATACAATTGTGTAGAAGATCACATAAGTCTGTATGATTGGTCAAGCTTAATGAGATATAAAAAGTATCACACCGAGACAACTTGAGGACGAGTTGTCGGTATAGGCTCGGTATAGATAGGAAGTGACTTGACTTGGTTGCTTGTCTATGCTGGTACGTCTCTGCCGTATTGATGGATCACAGTGAGATTAGTTCTTCTATCTGACCGTCGCGAAGAACCAAGATCTCGGTGACTTACGATGATCTAAACCTCGATAATGTATTAGGTGAGTATGAGTTGCTGACTATCACTTTGACTTGTTATGGGTGAGGGTTATATGTTCTAACCCAATATTCTCCGCATCTTGGGTGGTGGTAGTGCTTGTATGTCATGCTAGTTATCTCAGATCGAGTCACCGTATCCGCTTAGGATGATGACGTCCCTTAAGGAGCTCAAAGGTTTATTGTACTAAACCCCGCAGTTGAGTTAGCTCAAGTACAATAACAAGGTTGAGTGGTACTACTTATGAATTAAAGATATTAATTATTTTAAGCGATCGAATGCTCTAAATAATTAATGGACGTGCGATATCTTAAATACGGGATTCGTAATGTCTAAGTGCAAGCCGACTCACCTTCGGTAATAAGGGGTAAGTCAATTTATTCTCTAGTGGCATGAATAAATGTTTATAAATTAATTTATGTTAAATTTGAACATAAGATAATTAATTTATTTGAGGCCCATCTTTATTCCTTTCATTTGATCCTGGCTTTGCCCATCCAGGCCCGTAAGCTTGAGGAAATCGACGCCCCATGTGTCTCTAAGGAAAGGATTTTATTCTCTTTATCATATAAGGATATAATTATATTTATGGGATATGCATGGATCTTTTCCTTATGGGATTATGATAATGCATTATAAATATAAGGTAAGAGATAGAATCAAGGTTGATCCTAATTAATCAACACCATATTTTCATCCATCTCTATAGTCCTTAGAGAGTGATTTTCGAAAATTCCTAGAGAGGATTGGGTGATTTTTCGTAGCATTGTCCATAGATCGTCCTCACTCGACGTTGGAGATTGGGCAACCGGGATACACTCTAGAAGATCAAAGCACGAGTCTCGATCCGTTCATTCCGTTCATCCCCGACAGATTCAAAGGTAAACACGAGAAAACCCCTACGTGTTGCAATTAATTATATAGACGCATGCTAGGAATATAATCAATGTATGGTGAATTAAACATCCAAGATAGATCCTCGGGAGAGGGTTAAAATCAGATTTCCCTACAACTTACTGCTTCAACCTTCACTGGGTCGACTTTGATTCCTTCTGCAGACACGATGTGTCCAAGGAACATCATCTCTTTGAGCCAAAACTCGCACTTACTATACTTGGCGTACAACCTCTGCCGCTCGTAGCGCTTCCGAGCAGTGCGGAGGTGTTCTCTATGCAACTCAGATTCTTGGAATAGATGAGAATATCATCGATAAAACCAAGACCAAACTATCTAGGTATGCGATGGAAAAATCGATTCATCGGATCCATGAAAACTGCTGGCACATTGGTCAAACCAAACGGCATCACGATGAACTCGTGGTGCCCATACCTCGCTCGAACGCGGTCTTCGCAACATCCTCCTTCCCGATCTTCACCGATGGTAGCGACCTCAAATCGATCTTAGAAGACACTCTCCCCTTGAGCTGGTCAAATGATCGTCGATCCTTGGAAGAGGATATCATTTTGATCGTTAGCTTATTCACTCTCGTAGTCAATACACATCCGCATTGACCCATCCTTCTTCTTGACGAATGTAATCGACGCTCCCCACGGTGACACGCTAGGTCGGATAAAACCTAGATCCGACAGCCCCCGCAATCGCGCTTTCAGCTCTTGCAATTCTTTAGGTGTCATTCTCAGATGGTGCCTTTGATATCTGGCGCTGCTCCTGGTTCCAGATCAATGGTGAATTCCACTTTTCTATCAGGTGGCAAACCTGGTAAGTCCTCGGGAAACACATCCGGATATTCACACACCACTGGCTCCTCTTGCAACTGTTTGCGCTCTTCAGCGTGCCCTGTCAAACTCACCAAGAAAGTTTGACAGCTTTCCTTCTTGATCATCCTCACTGCCTTCAGTGCTGAGATCATAGGCACGCAAACACCCATCCTTATGCCGTGGAAACAAACTTCCACTCCTTCGGCTGTTCGAAAAGCAACTTCTCTCTCGAGACAATGTATAGTTGCCCTGTGATTTTCCAACCAATCCATGCCAAAGATGACATTGAAATCTTCCATTCCGATGACATGCAAATTGACAAAGACCTTCTGCTCACAGATTTCTACCTCCTGGTTCGGGCATATCTCATTTACCTTTAGCACTTCCCCTGATGGGATGCTAATTTCTAGGGTACTCTGTGACTCCTTGGGTACCAAACCCAACCTCTCACACGCGATTCTCGAAACAAAAGAATGTGAGGCTCCTGTATCAAACAAAGCGAAAACGGGTATATCACTCATATGGATTATACCTGCAAGATTTACGGAGCTTGTCTTCGCTCGTCCGATTCAAGCGACACCCTTGCTTGTTGCGGTGGCCTTTGGTTTGCTGGCCTAGGGTGACCTCCTGCTCCGTTGTTTGTCCTCGGTGGAGCTTGGTTTTGCCTCTGCGGAGCTGGATGCTGTCTCACTGACGGCTGCACTGCCGGACCTCCTAATGGACAATCTCGAGCGTAATGTCCAGACTTCCTACAACGATAACACTCAACGTTACCTTGCTTGCACTCGCCTAAATGATTCCTCTGGCATTTCTGGCACCAAGGTTTTTCCACACCCTGCCCCCACTGCCGCATGGGTTGGAAATTCCTTCCCAAGGTTGCTTTCTCTTCCTCGAATACCCGCATTCCTCGGAATCGACCGCCTGTTCCTCGAACACCGATCGCTTTTCCTCAATCTTCCCATTTCTCTTACCTCTTCCTCCGTCACCGGCTGTCCGGTGGCATCGTTTTCCTGGGCAACATTGACTCAATGTTTAAAGTCCGGTTCAAGGACTCGCGATACGCCAAATCTCCCGATCGACGAGCGAAATTCGATTTTCGTCCGAGTCCTCTCTCGAACTCGCTCGCCCGGCAGCCTCTCATGCCGACCGGTATGTAGCATAACGCGATGCATTTATTGAACGAGCGATCGTACTGGTGACCGCCCTTGTCCTCGACGAAGATTCCGTAACTCATTTTGCCTTCTCACCAGACGCCAGCACATACTTTTCCATGAGTTCTTCCTCAAATCTTCCCACGATACCTTACCCATCGCCCGGTGTTAGGGTCCTCCTCACGGATTCCCACCGTAAATCAGCCTCATCGGTTAGCCGAAAGATCGCGCATTCAGCTTTTCTCGCTTTTCGCACCGATGTATTCAAGATCTTTCATGGATCGTATCCGGCTCTCGGCGTCGATCGGTTCGCCGAGACCGCCGAACATAGGGGATTACTGCTGCGAAAACTCTCGATCGCATGCCGTTGAACCAAAGGTGGTTCTGGCTTCTTCCACGTTATTGTTTCTCCGGTTCCTTGTTCTCGCATTCTGCATCGACGCTTGAAACATTAGAAACACTTTCGCATAGATAATCGGGTATCATCGCATAACATATATCATCACCCATAACCACATATCATCACATATGCCACATATCACGATCACATATAAACATGCAATCTGCCGACACATCATCGTTATTTCACATAACATCATCATCACACATCACATAGATCATACATCATCATGGCATAGCTCATATCACATATAAGCATCAAACATAAACATCCCGTCATAGACGTTAGTATCGAGATTGTCCGTAAAGGACCACAAAATACAAGATCAAGGTATGTCACCAAAAGGTCGATATGAGCAAAAGAATCGACTCGGCATCGCCAAAAGATGCCGCTCATCCATGCTTAAAGCGTATCATGATCGCCATCGCATACACCGACTACCGCATCTCGCCCTCCATATCCGCCCATTACTCGCTTGTTTCAATGGTTCCATTCGCCTTTCCTCATCCTCTCTCCTTCCTATCGTGGCTTGATTCGGGCCGCCGCTTGAAAGCGATCATGCATGGAAGCAAGTCTCGTGGGTATGATCCCATCCAAGCCGTGCCTCGATCGCTCGAGTCTCGTGAATGCTGCCTCGGTTCCAGCCTCGCGCTTGCCTTCCTCAACATGCTCAACCTCGTCTCGAGTCATCCGCTATCTCGATCACCGGGTCCTCCGAATCCTCACCGCCCTCCTCGCCCTCCTCCGGTCTTCCTCCTCCTCAGAATCTCCTTCCCGGGAAGCCAACCTGATACTGTTCGGTGGTACTATGATTCTGATTCTGGGCCTCTTTTCTGCCACGGTCGGGTGGATCATTTCTCTCACCTGGGAGGGTCTTGCCTCAAAATCATTCCTGGTCCGTCTGAAAGTGAGGATCGTAGATGGAGGTGTAGTGACTGGTGTATCTTGATGAACTGGCGATCGTCTACGCGATGGCTGCTCTCCCAAAGTCTCTTCAAGAACATCATCTCTGTAATCAATCTGGATCGGCCCTCGAACATGCCTCTCTATCACATCTGCCTCATATGGTATGCCTCGATGATCGGTCCACTGTCTCCACACTCGAGCAACGAACTCTGTGAAATCCAAGGTAAGGTGTCTGGTGATAGGATCCTGACGGAACATCACGTGCCCTTGCCTTCTTGCCCATGGTTGCCAACCCGCCGGCAGCTACGTCATCCGATAGTAAGCCTCGTACTCGGATACCTTTCCACTATCTCGAATCTTTCTCCACAAACCAACAAATCTCCCCAGAAACACTCCCAACGGCTCATGGACATTCCTGGTACATTCCCTGAACTTACAGATCTGCTCATCCATCCTGTGGGATCTTAACCAGCGTTGTCTGGGCCACTGAATATCCATAAACCTACATGTTAGTTCATCAAAATAACAATAAATATTCATGCTTCCTTTTTCTGCCCCAGTCATCTGGGTAATCATGTCTTGAGACACATATTCACTTTCAACACATATCGGCATCGATATGGATATTCATAACAATAATCACGTAAGCAAATACAGGATCCACTTACAAGCACTCGTTTATCAATATAAACAAGATTTTCAATCAATCACATATTTCTATGTAAACACACAGATTCACATCATCCATTCATGATCATATCAATCACATCATACCACATCAATGGTTCCCATATCACAGCCACACAGGCCCTTTCGTCTCATCGACAATCACTTCCACATCCATATCACCATCCAACCATATCTTATCCACATCACGTTTACATCACGTAAACTCTTACCAGGCCAAAACACATGAAACCAAGATCACATCAAGCATCACATAACCACATAAAGCATCAGCAAATAAACACATACCTCATCCCCTTTTTATAGGAGGCGGCCTGACGGTGAGCTGAGGGTAGTTGTACCTGATAAAAAGTTTAGAAGAACAAGTTCTAAACACTCAATTTCAACAACGTACAAGATATAAAGCAAACGAACTGCTTTGATATCAAACGATTATGAAAACCAGATGCCAATAACCTCGCTCTGATACCAAGCTGTCACGCCCCAATTCCCGAGGGAAGGCACGGATGCCGGGGTGTGATTAGGGGTGGGGGTTAAGAAGCGGGGAAGAAGGGGGGGATACATATAACATACACGATAAGAAGATGTGACCATGAAATCGGGCAGCATCTCCTCTATAACTAGGACATATCCTGAAGGGGAGGGGTGCGCAGACAATCCACCAACAGAATAATATCGATACCATAACCTCAATGAAACATGATCTTGGTTTATAATAAGTAATGCAAGGAAGCAAAATAGCATTACACCCTGTTGACTAGACCGGTCAACCACATAGCATGCTCATATCGAGACTCACAGCATAATAACATAATAGCAAATCTTGTTCCCAATCATGAAGCAAAAAAAGGGACAAGAATACATCAACATCGAATACGATATAACACAACATCGCTGGAAGCATAGCATGAAGAACCCGCAGCCCACCTCGCCGCCGCTCGTCCACCGCCCTCCATCCGTGAAAAGATTTGAAAATAGTTTGGGGTGAGTACTAGCGCACTCGATTGGGGTTTTATCATAAATCAAAAGAATCATGATACCTGTTCAGAGCACTTACCTTAGAAGGTTTTAAAACGTAAATCCACTTCTAAGTAAGCAAAATAGATTTTTCATTTTCGATACCGATCCGTTATTACCGTTGTTCTCATCATAGAACCAAAGAACCACGGCTCGAAACGTATCCCGCCACCCATCACATCTCATTCGCCCGAACATATCCACCACCACAATATCTCGGCCCTAACATATCAAGTCACCCCATGCCCTAACGTATTGTAATACCCTGATTTTCATAGCTCGATTAAGCGCTAAGTACGTAATTAATTAGAAATTAATTACGTGAGTGACTAGGAACAATGCATCCTCAGATAAGATTTCATAAAGTTTTAACTTAAAAGATTTATTTTAGAATTTTACAGTTGATCGATTTAACAATAAATTTTTATTTATTGTTTAATTCAAAGTTTGATTTAGAAAGAGTGATAAATGAGATTTCAACTTGCTAGCAAATTTTATCATTCTATTTGAATTATTAAATTCAAGAGATATAAATATTATATTCCTATTTTGTTGAGCATATATTTTTCGAATATATATAAATATGTTCGGTTGATGATTTAACGTCTCTGAACAAATTGGGCCTAGCATTAAAGTGTAAGAAATAAGCCCAAATATTTGATTAAGCTTATTAAAGAAGCTTAGAATTCTCTAGAACTTGTAGCTTATGAGGAAAGCCTTTTAAATAGCTTATTGGAGAAGATTGTAATAGTGAGATTAAGACTTTATATAAATATGAATGCTTGGCCATCAAGACTACATTTCTTCCCATTTTGCTCTCATTTTCGAGAACCACACACACACACACACACTTAAAATTTTCTTCTTCAAGCTTAAGATCCGGACCTCCAATCCTTTTCAAATCGGTGGATCAACGTCTTAAAGAGGTAAACCACTAACCTATTTCAAGTTTTGAAGAGAAAATCAAGAAAAACCCACCCCATGAACCCATATATGTTTCGGCCATATAGGGCCCTTTTCTTACGGGTTTTGTTCTTCGATTTTTAGTACATGTATACATAGATCTGCCTATATTGAGTGATATTATGTTGAGAAAACAAAGAAAAATCCCCTTTTCAAGCTCCCTATGTTTCGGCCATGATGGCCTTGTTCCAAGGAGTTTTTGTTCTTCGATCTCTAGTTTATATATGTTTAGATCTATCCTTTTAGAAGTGATTTATGTTTGATCTATGGTTTGATTTGTTATTTTCAAGAAAATCCCAAATTTTAGTAAGAACCCTAATTCCTACTTAGAGGAATAGTTGATGATTTCTTAATTTGAGCTTGTATTTATGCAATTGAAGATGTTTGAGCATGATTAGAGTCGAGTTTGAAAACAAAAATCGAACCCTTTGATTTTTCCTATGAGGATCGAAAATTAGGGCTATGATTTCAAGATGTTTTGGCTTTGATTTGTTTAATTAAGTTAGTATATATGTGATTATATATATATATGCTTGTGTTGGTGAAAGAAATTTGAGTTTAATCCAACGTATATGAAAAGCCCTAAAGTAAAGTGCTTAGGTTATGTCGAGAACTTTTCATGTTGATTTTATTTGAGAAGTTTGATTTAAAAAGTATGATCTAGTATATAAAATTAGTCTATTTTGAATTATTTAGATTTTTCTATGCTTATACGAAAAAGTTAGATTTCGTTAGTTTGCGTTATTTCAAAGAACTTGATGATTTTGACTTGATAATTGAGGTTCGATTTCCAAATATAGATTCTTATGATTATATTACTTGATTAAAGCTTACTTGATCAAAGTTCTCAAAGAAATCGATTAGAAAGATTTAATATTTTGTTATAGCAATATGATATTCCTTATGAATATAAGGAATTGAAAAGACTAATGTTCTTATAAATACTTTATTAATAAGTTAAATAGTTTAGTTTTGGATGCATCACCTAGCGAGCTTAGCTTAACCATAGAGTATCGAGAGAGTTTTAGTAGAGGTTCAAGAGTTAGAAACTCTTAGTTCCTCTTTCTCGTATTTATTCTTCTTATTTTCTTATTAAGGGACAAATGGAAGCAGAATAGAGATCAAGAAAGGAAAGATAGAAAGTCTCGAGTAAGCCAGATTTCCATGTGGGCTTTCCAAACTAAAATATGTTTATGCACAAGTTTATGATATTAAGCATGTGAATTTTTATAAAGTTAATTGACTTGCCTGTTTTTGAGCATATTGCATATTGCCTATCTACGAGAGATTGATGATATCGCCCTATGCTAGACAAGCCGCTAGTAAGGGTTTGTGTACAGTGATCGTGAGCTAAATGGCCGATCACGGTGTTTGAGAAGAGGCCTACTTCTCAACACAAGAGTGCGTAGATATGGTGTTTATTTAAGATTTGTCTGCAGACATGTTATCATGAGAATTGTTAGCACGTGCATTGATCATGAAGTAAGTGATTTCGAAAAGTATGATTCATAGGTTATTCTTAAAACCCCGTGAATCTAAGAAAGTGGCAAGTCAATTATATAGCTCTAAGAGCATGTTTTAATTGTTTTCGCAATTGCCCACCGAGTGCATCAGTACTCATGCCCCGCATGTATTTCTAAATGTGCGGTAGTGCGGGGAGATGACAACGGAGATCGAATCTTTGAGCGAAGACCTTTTGTCATGTTTTATGTTTGCCCGGTTTATGTCTTCACACATAAACTCGCCTACTCTTTGTCGCCAACTCTTGTTATGATTTTGATGTATTATGATACGTAGTTCGATGGGTTAGACATTTGATAGACATGTTTGAATTCACGCCAAAGATCATGGCATCGCTTTGAATTGATTTGTATCCAACTTTGGCCATTTGGTTAATTACATGTCTAATGACTCATCTTTCTTTAAAATGACAACTGCTTATATTTATGAGTCTCTTGAAATAGTTAGTCATTTCATTTCCTTCCGCCGTCATACTTGATTAGTCGCTTAATACAAGTTTAGATAGGTCGGGTGTGACAGAATGGTATCAGAGCAGTTGTTCGCTCTGGTCCTGTGAGTCTTTCTTGAGTCTAACCCAGTTGTCTTAAATCATGTGAGCTCAGCATTTCAAGTCCGTCATCTCCAGCACAATCAGGTACAAGTAATTGATTCTTGTATAATGAGTTCAGAATTCTTTCAGCATTTCTTATGATTTCAGTGATCTTTATATGTTTAGAATTGTATGCTATATGAGATGATTATGCATACAATTTGATTAGTATCCTAAGATGGGAAATGGGACATATCGATGTGATTGTCTTGATGTTTAAGTTACGATTAATTAGGATGCGGACTACGCCGCTTAATAGTATTAGAATTAGACCGTTGCTGTTCGGACGTACAGACAGATTCTATGAGTTTAGGCCGGAGCAGTATGCGAACTTCTCGGAATTTCTTGAGCAGTTCCGTTGGGCGGTTTCGTTAAGCGACATGGGGTTAACGATTTCGATGCAATATTTTGATCGATTCAAGTCTTGCCAAAGACACCGCAAGGATGGGCTTCTTCCAAGACTTTGATTATATTGATTTTCTAGAAACACGAAAAGTCGGGAATTTCTTTGATTCCATGCTCGCTCGAGCATAGAATCGGGATCATCAAGGTCCATTCCTGTGACTATATTTTTCTCGATCATTTTCATTTTCATATTCGCCGCCTCTTTCTGAGCATTATGTGAGGTAGGATGATCTTTCTCCCCACCGCCATTGGTGTACTACCTCTTTAAATTCTTGCTCCGAGATTTGATGAGTCTATGTTGATTGATCGTACTCCTTTAGCTCCCGACATTGTTGAGCCAGATGATTCTCCTCTATTGATGGACTCAGATATCCATCGTGGTCCCGATGATCGATGATTACCACAGATTAGATCTGTGGTTGTTGATATGCATTCAGCTGAAAATATTTCTTTTTCCTATCCGGGTCCAGTGATACCGAAAATTGATGCGGATCTATTAGAAAAGCTGTTAGTTTTGACTCACCCTCTTATCCGATTTATTTTAATAATCCAATGTCTTCTCAGATTGGCCCTAGTAATTCTGTTTCTGAAGTAGTTCCTAGCTCTTACTCAATTGACGCAGTTCTCCTGACACTCTTGTTATAACTCCCGAGTCCCTGTCAATTTCATCTGATATTTATAGTTGTTTACATGAGGTTCATACATTTCAAGAGTCACCTCCTCCTGCAGATGAGGGGACCAATTTTTCTAGACCATCGTGCCTTTCGCATCTTATCGGTATGAACCTCGAACATATTGAGTCCGCTGACGAGTGCAAGCTTGAGTACCTCCCGCCGGTGAAATATCTTTCGTTATTGACCCATACATTTTACATCCTGAGTTTAAAGTAATTTCGCATGACAACAACCCCAATGCTCCTAAACCACCAGTGCGAGACTACAATAAGAAGAGATTGAGCCTTTGCAATTGCAAACTCGATCAAAGCAGTTCTTTGGGAAGATGAGATCGAACGATTCTTTGAAGAAGAAGCGTGACAAAGAAGTCGCGATAGAGATGAGCATCACCAGGAGTGAAGAGCCTGATCCAAGCAGTAGTCATTAGTAGTAGATCCTGTGTGATAGTAAGGTATAGCAGATACGGAGAAAGGAGGCATTTGATCATAGCATATCGGAACTAGATGGAATACTCCGATTGATTTGTTTATTGCTTAAGAAGTGCCAAGATTGGCCGTTGCTGTTGCCATTAATTACATTGAGCCTGGTTTTATAGCTTCAGAGGAAGCTAATCTTCCTGCACTCTATATACCATCGCCTCAGTATTATGTATACTGAGTCTTCCCATCTTGGTTCAAATTCCCTTGTCGATTTTATTTCACTGCTCATCGATTCAGCTTGGTTGGTGCTCTACTTTTCCTTCTAATGATGATAATGATGAGGATCTTGAACCTATTGATGTTGATTCTTCTATTCCTGAGGATGATGTTAGTACCTCTACTCTAGAGATAGAGTCATCCTTACCAGATATTCAGTTGTATGTACCCGAGTCTGATGTAGCCCTACACAGTTTGATTATTCTTATCTCGGTATTGATATGTTTCCTATTAGTCTAGGTTGAGATGGTCACTCTTTCGCATCCTCCGAGATCCCTACATTGATTAAGTCTATTCCTTCCTCTCACGTTCCTGAGACTTATTCTTTAGAAGTCCCAGAAGAGACTCAAGCTAGTTTATCGAGACCTTCAGGTGTCTCAAGATTTTTCATGTATGAACATGAGTTCTTATCAGTTGTTGGCACAGCACAACTACAGCCCCTAGATATCAGTCAAATGTCTTTTGTGACTGATCGTGATATCCTTTATCCTGGAGTAATTCCCTTGTACTCATTTTCCGAGTGTGCTATTGATCCGCCATCTCCTGAGATCGAGAAAGATGTAGAGATACCAGACTCCAATGAAGCCGTTAAGGGCAGTGTGAATGGAGTAGTAGAGATGGAAGAAGGGAATGATGTCAGCAATGACAGCCTTCACGAGCAGAACGAAGCTAGTAGAAGCAAGAGTGGAAGCTGGCAGTTTATAGATAGTATGGATGCACATATGTATATATGTGTATATACAGACTAGTGATGCCTATAGATATCTTATGATGCGGTGGTGTGCTTGAGAAGCCATACCGAATATGTTTTGCCGAGATACCAAAGCATTTATATGCTTGGAACTTCAATTTGCAAAGTCTTCCTAGCTTTTGTAAATATTCTGAAGAGGAAGAACCAGAGAGTGCAAATTCTTCTTAAGATTTACCTGTACCTTCTCCTCCTCAAACAGATCGTAGGATTGTAGAGCTTTTTCCGCATCAGAATCCTCCACCTCTCAATGAAGTTGATAGTCCAGCTGATGCTGAAGAATGGGTTCGCCTTGTAGCGAATTTTCAAGTTTCGGAGTGCTCTGATCGAGAGTAACTCCTATGCATATCCTTCCAGTTAAAAAAGGGGTCTGCAGATTCCTGACGGGAATCACGTCAGAAAGTTCTTTCTCCTGAGCAATTGGAGAATTTTATGTGGCAACAATTCAAGAGAGAATTGTATGAAAAGTATATATATACCTCAAAGTTACAGCAACAGAAAGAGATTGAATTTTTCGAACCTGAAGCAAGGCAGAAAGACTGAGGCAGAATATGATAGTGAATTCTGCAGTCTAGCCCGTTATGCTCTTTTTAGAGTCGAGACAGATGAGAAAATGGCAGAATTGTTTTGTGCTAGATTACGCCAAGAGATCAGAATCATTTTGACAAGCCAACCTCCAATGTCATATGCAGAAACGTTAGATCATGCATTGGACATGAAGATGGAAATGCTACCAGACAAAGTGATGCTAGATCCAAATCTAGTACCTTTATAGATTCAAGCTATCAAGATTACTTCTTACAGATCAGAAGTAAAGAATTTGGGAGAATAAGACCTCCCCAAATAAGAAACGATTGTAGAAGCCGAGTCAGTTCACGTAAAGACAATCTTTCTCCAAGTCAGTCAAGAATGCAAACGAGTCCTAAATGTAACAGAGTACATTCTGGAGTTTGCGACGGGAAGTAACGAGCTTGTTATGCATGTGGGCGAGTGGGCCACTATGCAAATAACTCCCGAACCGCCGAAAAACAACTAGTGATGGAGGAAAGCAGAACCATCCGAGACAGACACAACCATGAAAGCCGTAAGTGGATATCCAAAGTCGCCTTTTTGTCAGATCGAGAGGTCGCTACATCCACCGCAACCGTCGCCGTCGCCGTAATCGTTTCGTCGCCGTAACCGCAATCACTGATGCCTCGACCGCACCAACCTCTATATCAAAGAGCATACGCCCTCTCTTAAAAACAACATGAACAGAATGCCAAACAACTTGGCAGATGTTCTTAAACTCAACAACGAACGTGCTACACAAGATTTAAATGTGCTTACCCCGTTGAATGGAGCTATCGTTATCATGCACGTATGTTCTAACCTAGATTTCGAACTAGGATTCCTTAAGCTTAGAGCGAGATCGCTGCAGCTGTTGCACACGAAGGACGTGGATCTTAAATAGGAAGGTGCTCATTGACAGCGCATTATGCAACGATATGATGCAAGCGAACAGAAATAACGTTTCAGCCACCAGAAAGAGAACCTACCTGTTATATGGTATGAGAAGAAGAAGCCATGTCCTATAATCTCAAATTTTACAAATCAAGAGCGATGAACAACGAGGAAGATTGTGCTTACCTTGTATATCTGAATGTCGATGTCAAGTCCGAGAAGAAGGTAGGAGATGTACCCGTGGTTAGAGAGTTTCGAATGTTCTTCCTGAAACATTACCAGGGCTACCTTCGGACAGACAATTAGAGTTTCTCCATTGAGTTTGAACCAGGATCAGCACCCGTTTCAAAAGCACCTCATAGAATGGCCCCAAAAGAATTACAGGAGTTAAAGATCCAATTGCAAGAGCTTTTGGACCTAGGTTTTCTCGACCTAGTGTATCTCCTTGGGGAGTGCCAGTTCTATTTGACAAAAAGAAGGATGAAACTCTAAGGATATGTATTGATTATAGAGAGTTGAACAAGTTAACCTTGACGAATAGGTATCCTTTACCCAGGATCGATGATTTGTTCAATCAGCTGAAAGGTGCCAGTGTTTTCTCAAAGATTGACCTGAAGTCAGGATATCATCAATCAAAGATTCGTCAGAAGAACATAGCCAAGATCGCTTTCAAATACAGTATGGCCACTACGAGTTCGTAGTAATTCCATTTGCTCGATTTAATGCACCACCGTGTTAAAGAATTGATGAATTGTGTATTCCACAATTATCTCGATAAATTTGTTTTGTATTTATCGAAGATGTGCTCGTGCACTCGAAGAACGAGTAAGAACACGAAAAATAGTTAAGAACCGTTCTATAGACGTTGAGAATAGAACGATTGTTTGCTAAGTATAGCAAATGTGAGCTTTGGCCAAGGGAAGTGAATTTCCTTGGACATATCATTACAAGAGATGGAATCAGAGTCGACCCCGCTAGAGTTCAAACGGTACGCGATTGGAAATCGCCGACGACACATATAGAGACTCGAAGTTTCTTGGGTTTAGCAGGACATTACCGAAGATTCATAGAAGGATTCTCCAAGATTGCGAGAACTAAGACTCAATACCTTCAAAAAGGAATTATGTCGCAACGAACCCAGGAATATGAGGAAAGTAGTCAAGAGTTAAAGAACAGATTGACTACCACGCCAGTTTTAGCGATACCAGAATCAGAAAAAGGGTATACTCTGTATATCGATGCATCGAAGAGTGGACTAAGAATAGTCCCGATACAAGAAGAAAGAGTGATAGCTTATGCTTCACGATAGTTGAGACCTCAAGAGCCCGAATATCCTATATACGATCTAGAATTTGCAGCTATTGTTCATGCTCTGAAGAATTTGAGACATCTTTTGCATGGATCCAAGTGTGAGATCTTTACTGATCACAAGAGTCTGAAGAATTTCTTCGATCAGAAATATTTGACCATGCATCAGAAAAGATGGCTAGAGCTAGTAAAAGATTATGATTGCGAGATCAAGTATCTCCCTAGAAAAGCGAATGTTGTCGCTGATGCTTTCAGTAGAAAAAGCCAAATCCAGTTAGGATTCGTCCTTACTCAGAAAGAGGAGTTGATCAAAGAGTTTGAAGAGATGAGTTTGCAAGTGATGTTACCACCTGAATTGCGAAGAATCAAAGATAAAATCAACAGATAGAGAAGCTATGAGTTAAGATTAAATCAGAAGGGCTAGAAGAATATCATGAAGTTGGGGATAACGCAATCATATTCGTAAACATGATGTGCATCTAATGAGGATGAGTTAAAGAACGAGATTATGAGTTAAGCTCATAACACGCCCTACACCGCACACCCAAGAAGCACAAAGATATATCAAGATTTAAGCAAAGGTTTGTATGGGTAGGAATTACGCTAGAGATAGCCTCGTTTGTTGATCAATGTTAACGTGTCAACAAATTAAAGCTTTGCACCAACAGTGTGTGGTAGATTACAACCATTGGAGATTTCCTCAGTGTAAATGAGTTAACAAGTTAACTCAGACATACGTTCGACGGATAGTACGTTGCATTGGGTACCCGTCTCAATCACCTCAGATAGAGACTCCAAGTTTACATCTCGTTTTGGGTGAAATCTCAATAAGAGATGAGCACAAGAGTGAATTGCAGTACATCGTTTCATCCACAAACAGATGGTCATCCGAAAGGACCATTTAGACGCTAGAAGATATGATCAGAATGATAGTATTAGATCAAAGAGATCAATGGGAGCTATTTCTACCATTGATTGAATTCGCATACAACAGTTACCAATCAACGATTAGGTGCTCTATGAAGCCCTTTATAGCAGAAAGTGTAGATCACCGCCTTGATAAGACGAAGTCGGAAAAAGAAAAGTACTTAGATCAGAAGCAATTGAAGAAATGGTCGTAATCATACGACAAATAAAGAAAAGAATCCAAGAAGCTCAAGATCGTCAAAAGTCCTACGCAGATAAAAGACGTACGGAGATAAGCTTCAAGATTGAAGATAAAGTATTCTTGAAAGTATTTCCTTCCAAAGGAATACATCGCTTGAGAATCAAAGAAAAGCTCGAACCAAAATTCATTGGAACGTACGAGATTCTAAAGAAGATTAGATCAGTCGCCTACAGATCAGCATTGCCTCCAAGTTTCGACAATATCCACATGTGTCTCATGTGTCGCAGTTATGAAAATATGTGTTTGATCCAAAACACATCAGATATCGAGAGAATATTGTTCGAGAACAAAATCTAAGCTACGAAGAGAAGCCATCGAGCATCTTAGATCAAAAAGAAGAAGAACTAAGGAATGAATCAATTCCTTTAGTTAGAATCCAATGGAAGCATCATGGTTTAGAAAAAGCGACATGAGAACAAGAAGATTAGATGAGAAATAAGTACCCTGAGCTTTTTGCAAAGGTACTAAATTTCGAGGACGAAATTTTTGTAAGAGGGTGAGAATGTAATACCCCAGATTTTCATAGCTCTGATTAAGCGCTAAGTACGTAATTAATTAGAAATTAATTACGTGAGTGACTAGGAACAATGCATCCTCAGATAAGATTTCATAAAGTTTTAACTTAAAAGATTTATTTTAGAATTTTACAGTTGATCGATTTAACAATAAATTTTTATTTATTGTTTAATTCAAAGTTTGATTTAGAAAGAGTGATAAATGAGATTTCAACGTGCTAGCAAATTTTTATCTTTCTATTTGAATTATTAAATTCAAGAGATATAAATATTATATTCCTATTTTGTTGAGCATATATTTTTCGAATATATATAAATATGTTCGGTTGATGATTTAACGTCTCTGAACAAATTGGGCCTAGCATTAAAGTGTAAGAAATAAGCCCAAATATTAGATTAAGCTTATTAAAGAAGCTTAGAATTCTCTAGAACTTGTAGCTTATGAGGAAAGCCTTTTAAATAGCTTATTGGAGAAGATTGTAATAGTGAGATTAAGACTTTATATAAATATGAATGCTTGGCCATCAAGACTACATTTCTTCCCATTTTGCTCTCATTTTCGAAAACACACACACACACACACACTTAAAATTTTCTTCTTCAAGCTTAAGATCCGGACCTCCAATCCTTTTCAAATCGGTGGATCAACGTCTTAAAGAGGTAAACCACTAACCTATTTCAAGTTTTGAAGAGAAAATCAAGAAAAACCCACCCCATGAACCCATATATGTTTCGGCCATATAGGGCCCTTTTCTTACGTGTTTTGTTCTTCGATTTTTAGTACATGTATATATAGATCTACCTATATTGAGTGATATTATGTTGAGAAAACAAAGAAAAATCCCCTTTTCAAGCTCCCTATGTTTCGGCCATGATGGCCTTGTTCCAAGGAGTTTTTGTTCTTCGATCTCTAGTTTATATATGTTTAGATCTATCCTTTTAGAAGTGATTTATGTTTGATCTATGGTTTGATTTGTTATTTTCAAGAAAATCCCAAATTTTAGTAAGAACCCTAATTCCTACTTAGAGGAATAGTTGATGATTTCTTAATTTGAGCTTGTATTTATGCAATTAAAGATGTTTGAGCATGATTAGAGTCGAGTTTGAAAACAAAAATCGAACCCTTTGATTTTTCCTATGAGGACCGAAAATTAGGGCTATGATTTCAAGATGTTTTGGCTTTGATTTTTTTAATTAAGTTAGTATATATGTGATTATATATATATATGCTTGTGTTGGTGAAAGAAATTGGAGTTTAATCCAACGTATATGAAAAGCCCTAAAGTAAAGTGCTTAGGTTATGTCGAGAACTTTTCATGTTGATTTTATTTGAGAATTTTGATTTCAAAAGTATGATCTAGTATACAAAATTAGTCTATTTTGAATTATTTAGATTTTTCTATGCTTATACGAAAAAGTTAGATTTCGTTAGTTTGCGTTATTTCAAAGAACTTGATGATTTTGACTTGATAATTGAGGTTCGATTTCCAAATATAGATTCTTATGATTATATTACTTGATTAAAGCTTACTTGATCAAAGTTCTCAAAGAAATCGATTAGAAAGATTTAATATTTTGTTATAGCAATATGATATTCCTTATGAATATAAGGAATTGAAAAGACTAATGTTCTTATAAATACTTTCTTAATAAGTTAAATAGTTTAGTTTTGGATGCATTGACCTAGCAGAGCTTAGCTTAACCATAGAGTATCGAGAGAGTTTTAGTAGAGGCTCAAGAGTTAGAAACTCTTAGTTCCTCTTTCTCGTATTTATTCTTCTTATTTCCTTATTAAGGGACAAATGGAAGCAGAATAGAGATCAAGAAAGGAAAGACAGAAAGTCTCGAGTAAGCCAGATTTCCAGGTGGGCTTTCCAAACTAAAATATGTTTATGCACAAGTTTATGATATTAAGCATGTGAATTTTTATAAAGTTAATTGACTTGCTTGTTTTTGAGCATATTGCATATTGCCTATCTACGAGAGATTGATGATATCGGCCCTATGCTAGACGAGCTGCTAGTAAGGGTTTGTGTACACAGAGTGATCGTGAGCTAAATGGCCAATCACGGTGTTTGAGAAGGAGGCCTACTTCTCAACACAAGAGTGCGTAGATATGGTGTTTATTTAAGATTTGTCTGCAGACATGTTATCATGAGAATTGTTAGCACGTGCATTGATCATGAAGTAAGTGATTTCAGAAAGTATGATTCATAGGTTATTCTTAAAACCCCTGTGAATCTAAGAAAGTGGCAAGTCGATTATATAGCTCTAAGAGCATGTTTTAATTGTTTTCGACAATTGCCCACTGAGTACATCAAGTACTCATGCCCTGCATGTATTTCTAAATATGCAGGTAGTGCGAGAGATGACAACAGAGATTGAATGCTGAGCGAAGACCTTTTTGTCATGTTTTTATGTTTGCCCCGGGTTTATGTCTTCACACATAAACTCAGCTACTCTTTTGCTGCCAACTCTTGTTATGATTTTGATGTATTATGATACAGAGTTCTGATGGGTTAGACATTTGATAGACATGTTTGAATTCACGCCAAAGATCATGGCATCAGTTGCTGAATTGATTTGTATCCAACTTTGGTCATTTGGTTAATTACATGTCTAATGACTCATCTTTCTTTAAAATGACAACTGTTTATATTTGTGAGTCTCTTGAAATAGTTAGTCATTTCATTTCCTTCCGCCCGTCATACTTCGATTAGTCAGTTAATACAAGTTTAGATAGGTCGGGGTGTGACACGTATCCAGCCGGCTAACTCGGTGTGGACTTCAGGTGTCAAATCCCCGTCAGAACCATAACCACCTCATTACCATTTCCGTGTGTACTTCCGGGGTCTATCCTCTTCAGAACTATAACCACGTGCTCGGGGTCTATCCCCTTACGATCAATACTCAAGATGGTGATCAACCACCGAATAGAGATCCGTGCACAATCACAATAGAACCACATCTCGGATCAGAGAACAGTAATAACTTCATGAAAACATTTTACGGCGCACATGTTTTATTTTGAAACATCAGAGTAAATAACTCAAAATAAGCATAAAAAACCCAACCTGAACAGATAAAAACGTCAACCGGGAGGTATCTACGGATCCGATGACTTCACCGATTACACTAGTAGGTACCTGGTAACAAGACGGAACAACTTTTGGGGTCACATCACACAAAGCAAAGCAAAGCAACATTGTGATCCAAACGAAGATCGTAGAAAAACTAGGGTTTTCGACTTTCTGAACACACATTTGTCACTCTCCGGGTTTTCAAATCAACTCGATGCAGAAGGAGAATATATTCAGGGCATCAAGAACTATAATAGGGTACTTTCAAAATATGCATGCATGCAAGTTGACTCAAATCTTAGCAGCGAAGAAGCTTCAAAAAATCGATGTCTATCCTCAGATCTAGGATAAACCATCCAAAATCGATGCATGAAAATGGAAACATAAGCAATATGCATAACGACGAACATGGAATAACAAACTACGTTTAAAATGGATAACTCGGGCATGTACTTCCTTTAGAAAACTCGAAGCAATGGAAAACATCCCGACATACAGAAACGCAAAAAACAGAAAAACGAAATCGGTACTTTAGTGGAATGCATAGCCCGGAACTCAAAACCTAAAGGACCCTTAGCCAAAAGGTGGCCCGTTGACCACCAATCGGTGGCCTTGGGCGGCGGCGGCGGCGGTGTGGCCAAATCGGCCGGCCTCCGGCCGTTTTCTCGCCTCGTCCCTTTAGGATCCCGAGTTCTATGCTATACGATCTACTAAAAGGTGGAATCAAAACAAGAAAAGGATAAAACAGAAAAATGGGGCTGCGGGAGGGTCGATCGGCGGTGGTGGCGGCGGCGCAAGAATGGCGCCGCCGAGCCTCCCGGCTCGATCCCCACTCCTCCAGTGACTTCCTCAGCTGCACTGAGCTTCTCGGCTCTTCCGTAAACACAGAGAGATGAAGGAAATGAAAGTTGAAAATGAAGGCCCTAGCCTCCTATTTATAGGAAAGCGCGGGTCACAGCTATGTCAAGATGCGTGACCCTTCGAAACGCAAAAGCGACGCAACTTTTGCAAACGGACTCAAATTTAGCAAACTTAGTACCCATGGACACAAAATAAAATACCGGACACAACGAATATAAACAAGATATGCTTTTAAAGACCCATGAAAAGTCCGGTTTTCGATAACTTCCCGAGTGCCAAACCTTCGTGGGTGGTCGAAAACCTGCATACTTAGTGTCTATGAATTGTCATAAGACACTCTTCACAACGCCTGAGGTTTCGTGATGGTCACATCACCGAAGCAAAAAGTTAACCTTTTGACCTTTCTCGAAAAACGTGCCATGCAAACCTGGTGCTCAGGAAGGACGGGGTATTACACTCCCAATTTCATTTCAAATTCTCCCAATTATGTATGGAAAGAAATGCAGATCACCACTTTACTAGGATGAGGTAGGTGAAAGAAAAATTTTAGGGCCAGACACAGTCAGTGAAATGATAGAAATTGTCATACAGATCAGAGGGAGAATAAAAGAGGCCCAAGATAGGCAAAATCATATGCTAATACACGTCGAACTGAGCTACATTATGAAGTAGAAGACAAAGTCTTCCTAAAAGTATCACCTTCGAAGGGGATAGTCAGATTTGGTGTCAAGGGTAAGCTAAGACCACGTTTTGTGGGACCTTACAAGATTCTAGACAAGATAGGTCTCGTGGCTTATAGATTGTCGTTGCCTCCAAGCTTTGGAAATGACCACAACATTTTCCACGTATCACAACTCTGAAAATACATGTTTGATCCAAAGCACGAAATTCACCAAGACGAGATGATTCTTAATCCACACCTGAGCTATGAAGAAATACACGAAGCTATTTTGGATCAAAAAATGTAGCAGCTCATTTAAAAAATCAATAACATCAGTAAAGGTCTTATGGAGACAACATGGTCAAGAGGAAGCCACGTTGGAACTCGAGGAAAAAATGAAGGAGAAGTACTTGGAACTGTTTGATTGAAGTATACAAATTTTGAGACAAAATTTTCTAAATGGGGTAGAATTTAATATCCCGGGTCGCTAAATACTGTTATATCGAATTGTTAACTTTTAATTACTTTAAGAGAATCGTGTTTGATTTTATCGAACAATTGAATTATCGTGTGTTCGACAAACGAGAATCAAAATTGAGTAAAACATTGACAAAAGTCATGAAGTAATACTGAAATATTCACGAGCCAAATAAATTTTATCGCGTCATTCGTAACATCTTTTTTTTATCTCATCAACTATATGCACCTTTTAGAAACCGTTACAATCAATCAATTTCATTTATTCATCAATCCACCTTTTGGAAACTCTTACACTCAATCAACTACATTTGTCCATAAAAGGTACCTCTCTTACACTCTAACATCTAGCATGTACCCTATGAGAGCTTGACATTCAAATAATGCTTCCTAAAGCCTTCATTCCCTATTTCATTATATCAAGATGGAAAAAAGGGGAAATTGATTCATTCTTCCAACAAGAAGCATTTACTACCATCAAGTAGGAATTTCACCATAAACATCCACGGGGTACTTGATCAAGTTATGCTTTCATTTATTTTGCTTCCATTTATTTTACTTCGAGTACAATAAATAGTGTAAGAGCTTGTAGTAGAACATATTATATATATAGAAATCACATACGTCTGCAAAAAACCAAGAGAATGAATTAATCACATCTAAAGATACAACTGTTTTACACAAACTGTCGAGCATGACAACTCTTAACAACAAGAATTCATAACCATTAAGGACAACGTATTGTTCTTGACTCAGAATCTACCAAAAACAATTGCTTGGAACATAGGAACTTCCTAGTTTGATAACTTAGGTTGTCACAGTAAAGACCGAGCTATCTAGGGCTCAATCGTCGCATAAGAATCGACAAACAATTCGGCGGTTACCTGGGGAGGGGTTGGGCTCTGTGAGACATCTCCATTGACGATGATGATGATAAAGGCGGTTGCCTAACTGTCACTGGAAAAAAAATTGAGACCTAAAAAAAAAAATGAGAGAGAAAATGTGAGAGATAGAGAGAAGGGAAAATAGGGCATGTGTGTGTGTGTTTGTGTATGTCGTGGTAGAAGATGACGCCGGTAGTGACGACGGCGAAGCGTCTGATGGCACGGCTGCCCTAGAGATAGAGTGACGGCACCATTGACGGTGAAGACACGCAAGCGATGACAATGCATCGTCGAAGATAAAGAAAGAGAACGGTTGACTGCCGACGATGACACCGGGACGGATGCTGATGCGATGGTTGCCACGATAGCAGCATGTCACCGAGGAAGTGACAGTGATGGCAGACGAAGGCACAACGGTGCTCGTCGAGGTGAGGCAGCGGTGAGAGATCACGAGCGTAGGAGGCGAGGTTACCCTCCATGTGTGAGTGACGAGAGAAAAGACGAGTTATTGGTGTAGCAATGGCGACTAGAGATGGTAATGGATCTCGGACCCAATCCAGATCCGTGGATCCAGATCCATTTTCAGGATCTGGATCCTCAAAAATTTGAACCCGATGTATCTGGATCCTACCCCCATATTTTGGATCTAGATCTGGGATTTAGTTTTTGAGACCCGGATCCGGTTCAGATCCGGCCCACAAATCCGTTATATATATATATATATTTTATTATAATTAAATACCTAAACTCAACTTAAAACTCTTTAGTTTCTTTTTTCAAATTCTCCCAAAACAAATCTGCTCCCAATTTCATTTCAAATTCTCCCAATTATGTATGGAAAGAAATGCAAATCACCACTTTACTAGGATGAGGTAGGTGAAAGAAAAATTTAGGGCCAGACAAAGTCAGTGAAATGATCGAAATTGTCAGACAGATCAGAGGGAGAATAAAAGAGGCCCAAGATAGGCAAAAATCATATGCCAATACACATCGAACTGAGCTACATTACGAAGTAGGAGATAAAGTCTTCCTAAAAGTATCACCTTCGAAGGGGATAATCAGATTTGGTATCAATGGTAAGCTAAGACCACGTTTTGTGGGACCTTACAAAATTCTAGACAAGATAGGTCTCGTGGCTTATAGATTGTCGTTGCCTCCAAACTTTGGAAATGTCCACAACATTTTCCACGTATCACAACTCCGAAAATACATGTATGATCCAAAGCATGAAATTCACCAAGACGAGATGATTATTAATCCACACTTGAGCTATGAAGAAATACCCGAAGCCATTTTGGATCGAAAAATGTAGCAGCTTATTTAAAAAATCAATAACATCAGTAAAGGTCTTATGGAGACAACATGGTCAAGAGGAAGCTGAAGGGAAATCTGATTTTAACCCTTTCCCGAGGATCTATCTTGGTTGTTTAAATCACCATACATTGATTATATTCCTAGCATGCACCTATATAATTAATTGCAACACGTAGGAGTTTTCTCGTGTTTACCTGCGAATCTGTCGGGGAAAAAGGATCAAGACTCGTGCTTTGATCTTCTAGACTGTATCCCGTTTGCCTAAACTCCAATGCCGAGTGAGGACAATCTATGGAGAGTGCTATAGAAATTCGCCTTCTTCATCTTTTTCAAAGTTTTCGAAAATCCTTACTTTTGGAAGTATAATTCTCGAAAATTCTAGCTTGAAGATTAGCCTTTGATTTTCTCTCTCACCTTATATTTATAATGCAACCCTAATCCTATCATGATAGGATTTATGCATATCTAATAAATATAATCATATCACTTAAGATAGAGAGGATCAAGCAGAGTCCCAGTGGGACTCTAAAAGGAAGCTTTCGAATTTCCCTAAGCTAAAAGGCCTGGATGGGCCAACCCAGGGATCAAATGCAAGGAATAAAGATGAGCCTCAAATAAATTAATTATCTTATGTTCAACCCAGAACATAAATTAATTCATAAACATTTATTCATGCCACTAGAGAATAAATGCTGACTTACCCCTTTATTTCCGAAGTTGAGTCGGGCTTTCACTTAGACTTTACGAATCCCCGTATTTAAGATATTGTACGTCCATTAATTATTTACAGCGTTCTGACTGCTTAAAATAATTAATATCTTTAATTCCTTAAGTAGTACCACTCAACCTTATTATTGTACTTGAGATAACTCAACATGCAGGGTTTAGTACAATAAACCTTTTGAGCTCCTTAAGGGGACGTCATCATACTAAACGGATATGGTGACTCGACACAGGTAACTAGCATGACATACAAGCACTACCACCACCCAAGATACAGAGAATCTTGGGTTATCTCATGTAACCCTCACCCATAACAAGTCAAAGTGATGGTCAAGAACTCATACTCACCTAATACCTTATCGAGGTTTAGATCAACGTAAGTCATCGAGATCTAGGTTCTTCACGATGGTCGATAGAAGAACTCATCTCATTGTGATCCATCCATACGCCGAGACGCACCGGTATAGACAAGCAACCAAGTCAAGTTACTTTATCTATACCGCAGACTATACCGACAACTCGTCCTCAAGTTGTCTCGGCTTGATACTTTTATATCTCATTAAGCTTGACCAATCATACGCACTTCGTGATCTACAACACAATCGTATGATCTAACTTATATATGAGATAAGGGACATACATATGCAATCAAGTAAACAATTCGGATAGAAGATTGTAATAGTGGTAACAGAAACATTGTATACAAGCTCAACCAAAACTGCTTCCAGTATACAAATCCAACAATCTCCCACTTATACTAAAGCAAACTTTTAGTATACAATGTGTCTCTCTACTAGCTATTACAAACAACACCATCACTTTGCTTCTCTCACTTATACAAAAGTTTCCTTTTTAAGTGGGTGCCATCTTACGCAATCCAAGTCCTCGAACATGCTCTTCGTAGACTTTTGCGGCAGGCTCTTCGTGAATGGGTCAGCTAGGTTATCCGCAGTACCAATCTTTTCAATCAGCACGTCTCCCCGTCTAACGATTTCTCGTATGACATGGTACTTTCTCTCTATGTGTTTCGTTGCCTTGTGGGTCCGTGGTTCCTTCGAAGTTTGCGCCCCGAGTTATCACAGTAAACTATGATACTCTTGGGCAAACCAGGTACCACATCTAGATCCATGAGGTAGTTCTTGAACCATACAGCCTCTTTAGCAGCCTCCGAAGCGGCTACATATTCGGCTTCCATGGTAGAGTCCGCAATGCATCGCTGCTTTGCACTCCGCCAAGATACGGCTCCTCCTCCCAAGGTAAACACATAGCCATAGGTAGACTTCTTCTCATCACGGTCAGCTTGGAAATCCGAGTCTGAATAACCCAAAGGCATTAGACTATCTGTATGGTAAACTAGCCTATAATCTCGAGTCATTTTCAGGTACTTGAGTATATGCTTTACCGCAGTCCAATGAGCTTGTCCAGGGTTAGACTGATATCTAGCTACTATGCCTACCGCATAGCAGATATCGGGCCTCGTGCATAGCATTGCATACATGAGACTTCCTATGGCGGAAGCGTAAGGAAGTTGTCTCATTTCCTCTATCTCCTTTGCAGTCATAGGTGACTGCTCCTTAGATAAAGGAACACCATGCCTGAAAGGTAGCAATCTTTTCTTGGCGGTCTGCATACTAAAACGAGTAATCACAGTGTCAATGTAAGACGCATGAGATAAGCTCAACATTTTCCTCTTGCGATCTCGGTAAACCTTGATCCCAAGAATGTACGCTGCATCTCCTAAGTCTTTCATTTGAAACTGATCGGATAACCAACTCTTTACATCTGATAACAACTTCACATTGTTGCCAAGTAGAAGGATGTCATCTAAGTAAAGTGCAAGAAATACCACATCACCATTGACATCTAAAGGATACACACAACTTTCGCTAGGCAACTGGGTAAATCCATAGGACTTTACCACTTCATTAAAGCGTAAGTTCCAGGATCGTGAAGCTTGCTTAAGTCCATAAATGGACTTCTTAAGCTTCCATACTAGACGCTCTTCACCCTTTACCACATAACCTTCGGGTTGCTGCATATAGATGTCTCTACCTTCTTCAAGGTAACTGCTCGAAAAGCGGTTTTCACATCCATTTGCTAAACCTCAAGGTTTAAGTGGGCTCTATGGCGGAAGAATTACGATGGACTAGAGCATTGCTACAGCGAAAAGGTCTCATCGAAATCGATGCCCTCAATGAGTGTACCCTTTCGCCACAAGCCTCGGCCTTAAAAGCGAAACCTCTCCATCCGAATCTCTCTTCCTCTTGTACCCACTTACTACCTATGGCTTCCTTGCCATCCGGTGAGGTGTCTTTCATATACATCCATAGTCATTATGGACTCAATTTCTAAGTCCATAGCGTGTGCCATGATCTTGCATCAATATCTTGTATCGCCTCCCGTATGTCCATGGGTCGATTATTGCCTCGCTCGTTTCACGGGACTAAATCCAAGATTCACCCACGAACATAAATCGCTCGGGTTGACGAACAACCCTCCCACTACGACGAGGCGCCATCGCACAATGGCAACAAGTGGGTGCGAAACTTGTGGTTCTCTATCTTGCACAACTTCTTTGGATAGGAGTCACTTGTACGACCGTATCTCCAAAGGAACTCGACCCACTTCAATTTCTTGAAGTATCTCGTGTCGATCCTCCCACCGACACCCACATCTCGCACTTTGGCTTAATCGGTGGTGGAATACGATCATCTTCTAATTCTTGAAGAATGATTTCAACTTTGGATTTATGGTTTTCATATAATCCTCTTCTAAGAATCGGGCATTAGTGCTAATAATGACCTTCTCGATCCTTAGACTATAGAAATAACCACCTTCGCCCTCGTAGGATAGCCAATAAACAGCCTTGCATTAGATCTAGACTCCAATTTGTCAGCCTTCTTGTTCAGCACATGTGCCGGACTGCCTCATATCCTTATGTGGCTTAAACTGAGCTTCGCCCAAACCACAACTCGAAGGGGTCTTTTCGACTGACTTGGATGGTACTAGATTTAGCAAGTATGCCACTGTTTCTAAGGCATACCTCCAGAACGAAATAGGCAATGTTGCATAACTCATCATTGATCTAACCATTTCTAAAAGAGTCATATTTCTTCGCTCTGACACACCATTTTGTTGTGGTGTGCCCGGTGTGGTGATCTGGGAGGTAATCCCACACTGCACCAAATAGTCCGTAAACTCGTTCTTCGAGGTATTCGCCATCACGATCGGACCAGCGATGACTTGATACTTTTACCAAGCTTCGCTCCACTTCCGCCTTAAATTCTTTGAATTTCTCAAAGCATTCGAGACTTGCGGTGAAGCGGTATATGTATCTCAGTATCTTGAGTAATCGTCAATGAAAGTGACAAAATACTGCACCCTCCACGAGCTTGTGTTTACATAGGTCCACACAGTCGAATGGACTAGCTCCAACACTTCTTTGGCTCTATAACCCTTCGCTTTGAAGGGTCCGGTCGACATCTTTCCTTCTATATCGGATTCGCAGACCGGAACGATGTAACCGTGAGATCACCCAAAGCTCCATTCTTAGCCGCCTTTGAATCCTATTTAGATTGATGTGACCTAATCTAAGATGCCGAGAAATGTGGTGTCATCTTCTAAGAAAACTTTCTCTCTTAAGGTTTGATGTAGATGCAACATAGTTAAAGGTATTATGTTTGGCAGAAATAGTATAAAGCGAATTATATAAAGTGCCACCACAGATAACTTTGTCATTTCTTATGATAGAAACACCACTATCAAAAACAACTGAATATCCATGAATAAATAGTTTCAAAACTGAAATAAGGTTTCGCCGAAACTCCGGCACATATAAAATGTCTTTCAAAACTAAAATTGTTCTATCAAAACATAAAGTAACATCTCCGACTGCAACGGCCTCGACTTTCACCGCGTTGTCCATGGAGATCGTTATCTCGCCATCACACAGCTCTCTTGTCCGCAGGAACCCCTGCAAAGTGTAACAAACATGATCAGTCGCACCCGTATCTACTACCCATGAATGAGTAGAACAAGTCGCTAAACATGTTTCCGTTACTAAAGCAAATGGCATACCTTGAGCCTTGAGCTTGGGGCACTTAGCCTTCCAATGCCCAGTCTCACTGCGTTTGAAACATTTGCCCTTCTCCTTTGGCCTTTTCAAACTGCTGGTAGAGCCCTTTGTATTACTCACACTCTTTTCTTTAGCCTTAGCATCTCTTGAATTCCACTTTTCCTTTTCATCTTTCGATAAAGCAGTGGTTTTCTTTGAGGTGCGTACTAAAGACTATGCACCTTTGCCCATTTTGCATTCTTCCGTTGCTAGATCCTCTTGCAATGAATCTAGAGTATAACTCTCATCATAAAGGACTACTCCATAAACGAAAGTTATCAAAAGACTTGGACAAAGTGTTGAGGATCATATCAATTCTGACTACTCATCAATATATCCCACCAATTCGAGCGCTCCGAAGAGATTGATCATTTCCTCTACATGGTCATGCACTGAATAGCTTTCCTTCATTGAACTTGACATTATTGATTTTGTCAAATTATGACAAGCGATTCTGTCCGACTCCTCATATGATTTCATCAGATTTAGCCATATAGTGGCTGCATCTTCCATCTCTTGATGTTGGAGTTGCAGGGACTCGCACATGGTGACCAAAAGAAGGCACTTTGCCATTCTACTTGATTTGTTCAATTTCTCGTGCTTCTTGCGCTCCTCATCAGTAGATAAATCGTCTAGAGGTTTGGGACGGGGTGTAATGAGTACAAATAAATTTTCTTCGGCAGTAAGAACAATCTCAATGTTTCGTTTCCACTCGATAAAATTTGGACCGGATAGAGGATTTTGTGCGAGCATATTGATAATCGGTGTAAGAGACATATCTGAAAAGTAATGTAAACACATAAGCATACGATTGCACATAATTCGTAACAATAATATTGTAACCTTTTGATAAAACAATATTAATTGAAACCTCCAATCGCCTAAGGAATCCCACATGCAAGCCACGCGTGTGGGCGTTTACACATGAACCCTCGACTGCACTAAAATATACCTTTTAGTCGCTTAATTTCAATCCATGTCAACTTATCCTTATGAAAAATGAAATTAATGATTGGACCTTACTAGACCACATCACTATCACAAGAAGGGACTTGGCGGGAAGTTGTACTTGAGGTGATGTCTAGCAATGACCACAATTTTAACAAACAAAATGAATTCTTAGAATTGGCATACTCAATAGGACCATACCGCTTCAATCCAAAATCCTTTGTTATCTCATTTTAAATCTATCTCTAGAGAACTTATGAAAATCGCATATGTAAGCCACAGCGTGGACGCGTTTACACATGAAACTCCCACTTCTCAATAGATTAAAATGTTTTATTTAGAAATCTCATCTAACAAATTTATGACAAACAGTGCAAGCAAGCCACGCGTGTGGACGTTTACTCACAGTGCGTATCACTTTGTTTAGAGATCAAAAATTGGAGGCCTTGATATTTTAATTTAAAATTAATATGTCGGGTTACTTGCTTAGTCTTTTGTTTCAAAAGGTTTATCCATGCAGATCACATAATCCTAGCATGCTTTTCTATAGAACTCAACATGTAAAACATGCTCGTAGAATTCTAAAATATGCTTGAAAAAGGGGATAAACCTAGCATGCTTACTATGCGCATCCAATCACGAAAATATATAATATGTTTATCTACGTAATTAAACATACATAGCATGCTTCTGCATAATATAAACATCCACGAGATGCTTTGAACGATAAAAATAAAATAAAATCGTTCATCGCGGCCCACTCGTGGATACTGCACTTCCCTGCCTAATTTATTACATAAATTTGCAAAGTACAGATCTTCAAAACTCGAAAACGGGCCTCGCGTGCACGGGCACGGACCGGATTCGTCAAAACTGGATTTTGGTCGAAAAATCGAAAATGGGCCGGATCGGGCCAAAAATCTGGAACCAGGTTGAAAAATCGGGTTCGGGTCGAAAAATCGGGTCTGGGCTGAAATTGGGCCGGGTCGGCCCAAGATGGGCTGGGCCGCGCTAGGGCACAGCCTATAGCATACGCCCAGCCATCTGTCGCCCCTTCCGCGCGACGTCGCCCAAACTACCGAGCGTTGGCCGAGGAGTCACCGCCGAGACCGCCGAGCCTCGCCGAGAGAACTCGCGCGCCCAGCTGTGCCTCGCCCAGACCCTGCCTAGACGTGCCGAGCCGTGTCGTCGAGCGCTGCTGGGGTTTCTGTGTGAAAATCGTGTGCCCCGCGTCGTCCAGTGCCGCCGAGCACGCCCGCGGACGTTGAGGTTTCCTGTGCGAGAATCACGCCGAGGCCGCCGAATGCTGCCTAGGCCTCGCGCGAGATTCGCGCGCCCTGCGGCGCCCGCATCTGCCGAGACCTCATTGAGGTTTCCCGCATGTGATCTGTCGAGATCTCGTTGAGGTTTCCGCGTGTCAGAATCACGCCGAGGCTACCGAGCGCTGCCAAGCCCGACTCACCGAGGCATGCCGAGCCGCGTCGCCCGTTGCTACCGAGACCTCGTTGAGGTTTCTACGCCTGTCCGCCCGAGCGCTGCCGAGCGCAGCCTGCCGAGGCACCCCCGAAGCTGCCGAGGCCTACCGACGACCCCACGCCCGATGCCACCGAGGATGATCTACCGATGGCACGCACCTCAGCGCCGAGGCATGCTGAGGTGTCTGCGCGGAGACCGCGCACCCCACACACCTGGATGTCGAGCCGTTCCGCTCCCTGCCGCCCTATGTCGCCGAGACCGCCCGCATGTCATCACGCGGCGTGTCTGCGAGCGCCGTGCACGCTGAGCGTGCCGTCGCCCGCACGCCGTCGCACCGTGCGGCTTTTTCCGATGTACTCCCATCGTCTCATTCTTCGTGCTTTTTCATCTTCGTTCTTCTTTTATAGATAAGATTTACAGGAAAAAATCTAATCTAACCACGGATTTTCTCGTGGTGAAAAACAAAATCCGACAAAAATAAAACGAGCCACGATGAACGACAGATTCACAATTAATTAATTACGCACGTTATAATCAAACGTGAATTAATCCAACAGAGCCAAGATACTGATCCCAGGCTCTGATACCAATTGAAGGGAAATTTGATTTTAACCCTTTCCCGAGGATCTATCTTGGATGTTTAATTCACCATACATTGATTATATTCCTAGCATGCACCTATATAATTAATTACAACACGTAGGAGTTTTCTCGTGTTTACCTGCGAATCTGTTGGGGAAGAAGGATCAAGACTCATGCTTTGATCTTCTGGACTATATCCCGTTTGCCTAAACTCCAATGCAGAGTGAGGACAATCTATGGAGCGTGCTATAGAAATTCGCCTTCTTTCTCTTTTTAAAAGTTTTCGAAAATCCTTACTTTTGGAAGTATAATTCTCGAAAATTGTAGCTTGAAGATTAGCCTTTGATTTTCTCTCTCACCTTATATTTACAATGCAACTCTAATCCTATCATGATAGGATTTATGCATATCTAATAAATATAATCATATCACTTAAGATAGAGAGGATCAAGCAGAGTCCCAGTGGGACTCTAAGAGGAAGCTTTCGAATTTCCCTAAGCTAAAAGGCCTGGATGGGCCAGCCCAGGGATCAAATGCAAGGAATAAAGATAGGCCTCAAATAAATTAATTATGTTATGTTCAGCCCAGAACATAAATTAATTCATAAACATTTATTCATGCCACTAGAGAATAAATGCTGACTTACCCTTTATTTCCAAGTTGAGTCGGGCTTGCACTTAGACTTTACTGAATCCCGTATTTAAGATATCAGACGTCCATTAATTATTTACGCTGCTCGATTGCTTAAAATAATTAATATCTTTAATTCCTTAAGTAGTACCACTCAACCTTATTATTGTACTTGAGATAACTCAACCTGGGGTTTAGTACAATAAACCTTTGAGCTCCTTAAGGGGCGCCATCATCCTAAACGGATACGGCGACTCGACACAGGTAACTAGCATGACATACAAGCACTACCACCACCCAAGATGCAGAGAATCTTGGGTTATCTCATGTAACCCTCACCCATAACAAGTCAAGGTGATGGTCAGCAACTCATACTCACCTAATACCTTATCGAGGTTTAGATCAACGTAAGTCATCGAGATCTAGGTTCTTCACGACGGTCAGATAGAAGAACTCATGTCACTGTGATCCATCAATACGTCAGAGATGTACCAGTATAGATAAGCAACCAAGTCAAGTTACTTCTTATCTATACCGCAGCCTATACTGACAACACGTCCTCAAGTTGTCTCAGCTGTGATACTTTTTATATCTCACTAAGCTTGACCAATCATACAGACTTGTGTGATCTACAACACACTGTATGATCTAACTTATATATGAGATAAGAGGACATACATATGCAATCAAGTAAACAAATCAGATAGGAGATTGTAATAGTGGTCTCAGGAAACCTTGTATACAAGCTCAACAAAAATTGCTCCAGTATACAAATTCAACAGAAGCCACGTTGGAACTCGAGGAAAAAATGAAGGAGAAGTACCCGGAACTGTTTGATTGAAGTATACAAATTTTGAGACAATTTTCTAAAGGGGGTAGAATTTAATATCCCGGGTCGCTAAATACTGTTATATCGAATTGTTAACTTTTAATTACTTTAAGAGAATCGTGTTTGATTTTATCGGATAATTGAATTATCGTGAGTTCGACAAACGAGAATCAAAATCGAGTAAAACATTGACAAAAGTCGTGAATTAATACTGAAATATTCACAAGCCAAATAAATTTTATGGCTTCATTCGTAACATCTTTTTTTTATCTCATCAGCTATATGCACCTTTTGGAAACCGTTGTTCGAGCTAAAAACACACTCAAATTCACTCGCAATCGTACGAGGTAATTGTAGCGTGATAAGTTAACACGAGTCGTCTCTCAAGAAAACTTAACAGGGCGATTGTTCGTGTCGTGCACAGAAAGCAATTAAATCCTAAACATTCTAATAACAACAGGGGTTGAACATGCAAGAATTGAAATACGAGAAAATAAACAGAGATCCTAAGCTGGGGGTTGTCAATCCTAAGCTAAACTAATAAAGCGTTAAATCTAAACCAGGGGTTGTCAATCCCTAGTTGAACTATGAAAGCGATAAATCAAAGCGGTAAATAAAAGCATATGCAATCATATTATTCATAGGGTTTGTCAATCCCTAATCTAAATCTAATTGCAAATAAAAACATAATCATCAATCCATCTCCAAGAACATGAATTAATCGAAAGCAAGATAGATTAAAGCAACATGAACACAATCCACTGTCACTATGAATTGAATCCAATAAAAATCATAAACAATAAATTATGAAATAGAATCTGATAAAACTTATGAGTCCATGAACATAAATCGTTAGACTAAACATTCAATCGATGAAACTTAAAATAGGAATTAAAACAAAGATTATCTGTTTATGTCGATCTGTTGTAGAGCTCCTGAAGAAACCATAGTGAAGAACAGTGGAATAGAACAGCACCGCGGCTGTCGAACAGAGAAAAATACGGACCCCCTTCCACGCTTTGACCTAGCGCTTATATATATTAATTAAAGAGTGAGCGCTCGCTCAGAAAACGTTCTGCCTTGAACATGAACGCTGGATCACAATGAACGCTCGTCATCTGGGTAATCATGTCTTGAGACACATATTCACTTCCAACACATATCAACATCGATATGGATATTCATAACAATAATCACGTAAACAATTACATGATTCACTTACAAGCACTCGTTTATCAATATAAACAAGATTTTCAATCAATCACATATTTCTATGTAAACACATAGATTCACATCATCCATTCGTGATCATATCAATCACATCATACCACATCAATGGTTCCCATATCACGCCCACACGTGCCTTTTCGCCTCATCAACAATCACTTCCACATCCACGCCACCATTCAACCATATCTCATCCACATCACGCTTACATCACGTAAACTCTTACTGTGCCAAACACATGAAACCAAGATCACATCAAGCATCACGTAACCACATAAAGCATCGAGAAATAAACACATACCTCATCCCCTTTTAAAGGGCGGCTGACGGTGAGTGAGGGTAGTCAGACTCGATAAATGCTTTAGAAGAACAAGTTCTAAACACTCAATTTCAAGAACGTATAAGATATAAAGCAAATGAACCGCTTTGATATCAAACAATATGTACACATACCCAAAGCCAAAAAGCGCTCGATACAAGTCACACGCCCAATTCAGGAAGGCATGGATCTTTGGGGTGTGATTAGGGTGGGGTTAAGAAGCGGGAAGAAGGGGATACATATAACATACACGATAAGAAGATGTGACCATGAAATCGGGCAGATTCTCCTCTATAACTAGGACATATCCTGAAAGGGGGGGGGGGTGTGCAAACAATCCACCAATAGAATAATATCGATACCATAACCTCAATGAAACATGATCTTGGTTTATAATAAGTAATGCAAGGAAGCAAAATAGCATTACACCCTGTTGACTAGACCGGTCAACCATATCGCATGCTCATATCGAGACTCGCAGCATAATAACATAATAGCAAATCTTGTTCCCAATCGTAAAGCAAAATAAGGGACAAGAATACATCAACATCGAGAATGCGATATAACACAACATCGCTGAAGCATAACATGAAGAACCCGCAGCTCCACCCTCAAAGATCCTGCCCCAACCCTCCTCCATCTCGTGAAAAGATTTGAAAAGAGTTTGGGGTGAGTACTAGCGCACTCACCGGGTTTTATCATAAGTCAAAAAATCATGATGCCGTGTTCGAGCACTTACCTTAGAAGGTTTTAAAACGTAAATCCACTTCTAAGTAAGCAAAATAGATTTTTCGCTTTTCGATACCGATCCGTTATTACCGTTGTTCTCATCATAGAACCAAAGAACCATGGCTCGGAATGTATACCACCAGCCCATCACATCTCATTCGGCTCGAACATATCCACCAAATTTCACAATATCTCACCGGAACATATCCAACACCCATGCCCGGAAAGTATCCAATGGCTAACTCGATGTGGACTTGGGGGTCAAATCCCGTCGAACCATAACCACCTCATTACCATTTCGTGTGGACTTCCGGGTCTATCCCCTTCGTAACCATAACCACGTGTTCGGGTCTATCCTTCGATCAATACTCAAGATGGTGATCAACCCACCGAATAGAGATTCGTGCACAATCACAATAGAACCACATCTCGGATCAGAGAACAGTAATAACTTCACCACAACATTTTACGGCGCACGTGTTTTATTTTGAAATATCAGAGTAAATAACTCAAAATAAGCATATATAACCCAACCTGAACAGACGAAAACGTCAACCGGTAGATATCTACGGATCCGATGACTTCACCGATCGCACTGGTTGGTACCTGGTAACAAGACGGAACAACTTTTGGGGTCACATCCCACAAAACAAAGCAACATCGTGATCCAAACGAAGATCGTAGAAATACCAGGGTTTTCGACTTTCTGAACCCATATTTGGCACTCTCCGGGTTTTCAAATCAACTCGATGCAGAAGGGAAATATATTCAGTGCATCAAGACCTATAATAGGGTACTTTCAAAATATGCATGCATGCAAATTGACTCAAATCTTAGCAGCGAAGAAGATTCAAAAATCGATGCCTATCTTCAAATCTAGGATAAACCATCCAAAATCGATGCATGAAAATGGAAACATAAGCAATATGCATAACGACGAACATGGAATCACAAACTATGTTGAAAATGGATAACCCGGGCATGTACTTCCTTTAGAAAACTCGAAGCAACGGAAAACATCTCGACATGCAGAAACGCGAAAAAAGCAAAACGGAATCGGTACTTTAGTAGAATGCATAGCCCGGAACTCAAAACCTAAAGGACCCGTAGCTGTGGTTGCCGTTGACCACCAATCGGCGGCCAAGAGGGCGACGGCGGGCCTTGGGCGGCGGCGTGGTATTAACTCGACCGCCCCATTGCTTTCTCGCCTCGTCCTTTAGGATCCCGAGTTCTATGCTATACAATCTACTAAAAGGCGGAATCAAAACAAGAAAAGGACAAAAAAAAGAAAATGGGGCTGCGGGGGAGGGCTGATCGGCGGTGGTGGCGGCGGCAGCAGAATGGCGCCGCCGAGCCTCCCGCCGATCCCCATTCCTCCAGCTGCACGCCAGCAGCTCTTCCATAAACACAGAGAGACGAAGGAAATGAACGTTGAAAATGAAGGCCCTAGCCTCCTATTTATAGGAAAAGGGTCAAGGGGCGGCAATGTCAATGCCAGCCTCCGATTTTTCGATAACTTTCCTGAGTGCCAAACCTTCGTGGGTGGTCGAAAACTCAGATACTTAGTGTCTATTCATGAATCGCTATAAGACACTCTTCAGAGGTTTCATGATGGTCGTGATCACCGAAACAAAAAGTCAACATTTGACATTTTCTCTTCCTCGAAAACATGCCATGCAAACACTCTTCACAACGCCTCGAAGCTTAAAAACATTTTGGACGGGACGGGTATTACACATTCATTCACCATAATCACAATCATTCATTCTAAGCTTCTAATTTCACTATCATAGTATCATTTAACATTAGAATTAAACCCATACTTAGCCAATTTGTTACGTTTTCGATAATTAGTAACTATTAGCATGGGTATCCAACAAATTCCAATAAAATCATGTTATACTCCTATCATACTATAGGATTTAATTACCAACTCAATATCATCATATAAAATTTTAAACCATAGGTTAGAATGCTCAAAGCTTTCGGTAATTACATTTTAATAGGCTTTGGTGTTCAATAAATTCTACAAAAATTATATCATGCTTATACCATATACTAAACATGAAATATCACTTCACATCATGCATTAAAATTTAAATCTATGCTTTTCACCCCTTAAGCATTTCGGCAATCACATATATATGAATATACATATTCAATAATTTCATTCTTTCACAACATGGTTATATAATGCAATAACAAGTAATATTAACATTAAACATCAATTAATATTTAATATATCACACATCCTATTATTCTTAACAACAAAAATCAAATAAATCACTATATATATATATAGCTCACGGTTTTTTTTTGAAAAATAGGAGAGGTGTTTGAATAAATTAAAGGTTAATATATGATGTACATATCATACCTTAAACACCATATCTCAACTATTTTCAACAAATAAAAATCAAACAATACTCTAAAAATATATATATGCATTCGGTCAAAATAAAATAAAATAGGAGATGTGTTTCAAAAATCCCAAGATTTATATATGATGTTCATATCATATATTAAACACCATAGCTCAACTATTTTTCAAAAAGAAAAATCAAATCATGGCTTAAATCAAGCTCAAAGCTCACGGCTTTTTCAAAATAAATTCCAAAAATATTCTGAAAATTATGATATTTATCCTACATGCTTCTAATACATTAACAAGAAACAATATCAAATAAAATTCACAAAATCATGCTTTATCACATATAAAAAGAAATAAAGTATAAATCGAAAAATATTAAACATGCTCCAAAAGTTCTGAAATTTTAACTACAGCCTTAGAACATCATTCTAAGCATTTTTCATTCATGGATTGAGAGCATTTGATGGCACAAAAAGTCACGAAAAAATTGAGGAGCAAACTAGGGTTTTTTTGTGAAATAAATCAAGAAAAATCTAAAAAAAATTCTACTCCATTACAAATGGAGAGAATGATGATTAATACCTTTTTATGGTCTTAGAACAATTATTTGGAGGTTGGAAGGGTTTGAGAAGGAGTATTAAAGGTCACAAAGTGTGAAGAACAAAAGAGAATTTTGAAAATGAGAGAGAAAATGTGTTCCAAAGGGTGTGAGGCTGTAATGAACGTGAGTGCTGCTGTATGCCAGCCTAAAGGGCTGTCCTTAGCTCATTTGGGTTGGTCTTGGTGGTAGTTGGGAGGAGGATTGGTCAAATTACCCGTTTTGGCATGTTAATATCGACTCTTTAAGTTTTAACGCGTTTTCGATTGATTTCTCGGAAACTTAAGGTTTTATTTTCTTAAATAGCCTTTAAAAGACTTATTTCAATTTTTATAATAATTTCATGAAGTTCGGACGGCGTCCGATAAGTCAATTCCGAGTTATCGCGGGAAAACAGCGTTCGACGATTAAATAATGCTCATTCGAAATTCTATTGAATTCTTGAGCTTTCATAATTCATTTGAGTCTTATAAATTATATTTTATTGATTTAGACCCTTGGTTCTAGTTTCGGATCGTTCGGATCAATTTAGGGTTTTCCCGGTATATTTTTCCCGACGTTCGGTTAAGTTCTTCAGGAATTTCTTTCAGAAATTGATTCTTATAATTTCTAAATTCATAATAATATATCCCTTCATGATTTTTAGTGTTATCAATATTTATTATGATTAGCACGGACTGAAGGCTGATCCGGCTCATAAATAGTGCTTTTAAGACTGACCGGGCAAGTATGCCCGAAAATTCTCATTCTCTGGCTTCTCATATGTTTTCGTGAGAGGGTTCTAGAAATGAAATCCTTTTGTCAAGATTCACTCTCGATCTTTCATTCTATGTTCAGGCTATTTAGAAAATCCTAATCCGGTAGGACTAGTCACTAGTTTTTGATTTCTCTAGTTTTCGATCTCCGAATCGATTCTAATTCATTTTATTGGTTACCTTAAACATAATTAAGGTCTAAGAACCACAAATAAGTGATTTAAACATCACTAATAAAAGTTTTAAATTTTTCGGGTTATTACAGAAGCCATGTTGGAACTCGAGGAAAGAGAAGTACCCGGAACTGTTTGATTGAAGTATATAAATTTTGAGACAAAATTTTCTAAAGGGGGTAGAATTTAATATCCCGGATCGCTAAATACTATTATATCGAATTGTTAACTTTTAATTACTTTAAGAGAATCGTGTTTGATTTTATCGAACAATTGAATTATCGTGTGTTCGACAAACGAGAATCAAAATCGAGTAAACATTGGCAAAAGTCGTGAATTAATACTGAAATATTCACGAGCCAAATAAATTTTATCGCGTCATTCGTAACATCTTTTTTTTTATCTCATCAACTATATGCACCTTTTGGAAACCGTTACAATCAATTTCATTTATTCATCAATCCACCTTTTGGAAACCCTTACAATCAATCAACTACATTTGTCCATCAAAGGTACCTCTCTTACACTCTAACATCTAGCATGTACCCTATGAGAGCTTGACATTCAAATAATGCTTCCTAAAGCATTCATTCCCTATTTCATTCTATCAAGAGGGAAAAAAGGGGAAATTGATTCATTCTTCCAACAAGAAGCATTTACTACCATCAAATAGGAATTTCACTAGGTGTGTGTGTGTTGGCCTAGTGGTAGAGTGGTTAATGCCCGAGGCCAAAGGTCTCGGGTTCGAGTCCACCGTGACGCAGCCTTTAAAATTTCTGTACTAATTGACCCAAAAAAAAAGAGTAGGAATTTCACCATAAACATCCACAAGGTACTTGTTCAAGTTATGGTTTCATTTATTTTGCTTCCATTTATTTTACTTCCAGTACAATAAAATAATGTAAGACTTTGTAGTAGAACATATTATATATATAGAAATCACATACGTCTGCAATAAACCAAGAGGAGGAATAAATCACATCTAGAGAGACAACTGCTTTACACAAACTGCCGAGCATGACAACTTTTAACAACAAGAATTCATAACCATTAAGGACAACCTATTGTTCATGACTTAGAATCTACCAAAAACAATTGCTTGGAACATAGGAACTTCCTAGTTTGAGAACATAGGTTGTCACAGTAAAGACTGAACCATCTAAGGCTCGATCATCGCATAAGAATCGACAAGCAATTCGACAGTGACTAGGGAAGGGGTTGGGCTCTTTGAGAAATCTCCATTGACAGTGATGACGACGGCTACCCAACTGTCGCCGAAAAAAAATCGAGACAATAAAGGTGAGAGATAGAGAGAATGGAAAATAGGGCATGTGTGTGTGTGTGTTTGTCATGATAGAAGACGATGTCATTAGTGATGACGGTGAAGCATCTGATGGCACGGAGGACCTAGAGACAAAGCGATATCGCCATTGACGGTGATGACACGCGAGCAACGACAAGCACTACTCGAGATGAAGGGAGAGGAAGGTCGACTATCGACGATGATGATGATGACGACGATGATGCCTAGGATAGACGTTGACACGGAGGTTGCCACGATAACAGCATGTCACCGAGGAAGCGACAACGACGGCAGACGAAGGCACAATGACGCTCGTCGAGGTGAGGTGGCAGTGAGAGACCGCGAGCGCAGAAGGGAAGGAGGTTGCCCTCTGTGTGTGAGTGATGAGAGAGAAGAAGAGTTGTGGTTGTAGCAATAATGACGGCGTTCATCGGAGATAAGCGGCTTCTAGTGCTTGTTAGAGAAACGAAGACGGGCGAAAAGAAAAAAGTGAGGAAGAAATGTGTGAGCGCAAAAGAAGTAGGAAGGGATGAGAAATATAGGGCCTCACCTCTTGGGCCCAAAATTTAACTAAGGGATGATGAGCTAAAATTATATAAATTCTTGGCCCAGTAATTTATGTAAAGAGATATGGGTTGCTATCACTAATCCCTTGGGCTTGCTTTAATTTTTAAGTTGGATTGTGGTTCTTAAATTTAAATATTTAGAAGACCTTTAATTGGGAAATATTTGGGCAAAGATTCGAAATTCGTTTATAATTAAATTGGATTTCGATATCTTAAGGATTAATAAAATTTAGCTTAAGATGAGTTAGTTTAGACTCATAAATTAAGCTATTGGGTTAACTTTAATTATGGAATAATTAATTGAGATCCGTCTAATATCCATAATTAATCAACGATTGATTTCATCTTAATCAATCATGCGAATGAAGCGTTCTTTAATTTCTAGACATTAGAAAATGAGCTAGAATTTCCAATATTTATTAATATTGATCAACGCGAACTTAAAAACTTCCTAATAAAATCTTATCGAATAAAATTTAGGAGTTCTTTCGATAAGAATAGTCATTCGTTATGGACTTTTTATTTATTTTCTTGCGATAAAGGTAGGGCGACGGAGTGATGAAACAACACCAGAAAGGACTGCAAACTTGTTAGCAATAGTGCTGACAAGTGGGCTTTCTTATGTATAAACAAAGTTAAACATATGTTGAACGGTTATTTTCTTTCAAAATCTTTGAAATGAAAATCATTTAAAATATTGTCTAGCCATGAAATTTTTTGATATTGTGTATGATACCTATCTGTATTTGGCTATGTAAAAATCCCATAATCGAATTTCAGTCCTGTGCTAGGAATCCCTAGACAGGATTTGTGTACACAAGTGACCGCGAGTCATCCTAAGGGTTGGCCGATCCGGTGACCATGAAAGGAGGCGTCATCTCGGGACACAACAATAGTTACAGATATGGAGATTACAAATGAATTTAGATTGATCAATCGAACTTTAAGATGCACAAAAGAATTTAGCAAGCTTGGGCCTTTTTCGATAAAACCCCTTATGTTACTGTTAAGATGGCTTGACAATTATATATGCATCTTTTGGCATGTGACCACTGAGTGCTTTTGTACTCAACCCTGCATGTATTTCTAAATGTGCAGGTTGAGCAGTGATGGGTGAAGGTTGAATGCCGAGCGGGCTTTTGTCAAACATATTAGATAAACTCTTGGGGAAGATGCATGACTTCATACATGTATCTTAATTTTTTTTTCCGCTGCGTACACTCACTTTTGTAGTCATTTTAATGCTCCATCCTTTGTAATCAAGCTAATATTATGTACTTATTGTGGTCGGATCCTCATGACTAACCCTCATTCGTCTATGATTTATTTTTGATAATTTTCATTCAATTCGGTTCATTCTAGCAAAATCAATCCCCTTTCTATCCCATCTTCAAATTTTCCCTCCCTAGTCGCGATTTTCTCTGCTTGGCTATCCTTAGCAAAGTTCAGCCGTGACATTTTGTGACTCTCCCTAAGCAACAAAGCAGGGCGGGATCTCCATATAAACATCTTCAATCAAATCACCATGAAGAAAGACATTCTTGATATCGAGTTGGTGAAGGGGCCAATGATGTCGAGCTGTAATGAAATAAGAAGTCTGATAGAGGTAAGTTTAGCCACGGGTGAAAATGTTTCATAGTAACCAACACCATAAACTTGAGCATAGCCTTTAGCAACAAGACGAGGTTTCAAACGATCTATGGAGCCATCAGGATTGACTTTAATTATAAATACCCACTTACAACTAATGGGTCATCTACCTTCAGCAAGCTCCACCAAAACCCAAGTGCCATTAGCATACAAAGAATTCATCTCCTCAATCGTGGCATTGCGCCACTCAGTATGGTCCCAAGCTTCAGCAATAGTTTCAGGAACAGGCTAATCAACAATCTGATTCTCCTATCTCTTGAGTCGGGTAAACAAAATGCATGTCTTGTTTCGTCACCTTCCAAATGTATCATTGATTCTGGTGCCATAGATCTGGAATTGAGACAACTTTGCATATTCATCAACAGAGATAGTGGTGGTGTGACCAGATTTATTGCCACTATCAGCGACATAAGCTATAGGCTAGGACATCTTCTTACATAATTTTGGACAATCTCGATTGATATGCCCAATTCCATGACAATAATTGCATTCCACATCTTTTGTCCATTATCCAGGAGTGCCTTTATTCCCACCACCACCATTCCTGTATTATGGCTTTGCAGACTTATATGCACCAACACGACTAACAAGAGCACTGTTAGGTCGAATGATTTGGCTTGATGTTGTATGTTCAGTGCGTAGAACTCAATTAAAAACCTCTTGGAGAGAGAAAATCTGTGAATCAGAGAGGATTTGTGACTTAGCAGTATCAAAGTCAGATGGAAGACCTACTAAGAAACTCATTACAACCATCTTTTCCATTTGAGCCTTATGTACTGTGATATCAACACCGAACAGAACCAACATATTGAGTTCTTCATAAGCTTCTTAAAATTTATGAAGTAATCTGTAAGAGATCTATCCCCTTTGTCTGCCATGTAGAAGGATTGACATACATCATATATCCGAGAAATATTCCCTTTTCAAGAATAAAAAAATTCAAGATACATCAAAAGTGCTTTAACTATCCTACAGTGAGTAACCATCCCAACTACCTCAGGGTTGATAGAGTTACAAATTTGTAGAAACAAACGGGCATAGTCCCGTAGCCAAGGAAGTTTTGAAGAATCAAAAGGTGGATCATCAGTCATATGATTATCCATTGACACATGCAACAAATAAAGTTCAATTGCTTGACTTTAATCTAAGTAATTCATAGGACGAGTTTGTGCTTCGTGATTCTTGTCTTAACTGGCACAATATCAGGAGCTACTGACTTACTTTAAATGATTCAGACATACTTCATCAATTCAAAACAGCCTTACACAAAATTGAACAAATCAATTGAAAAAATAAAAATCTCAAACAAACTAGATCCAGCACCAACCAGATGCTAACATGAATAGGTGTACCTCAGACAAGTAGAGAGCGTCGGGGTGAGTCGAACGGGACCGGATGGAGCAAATTCTAGCCACACACCCGATCTTATGAGCTGAATCGTGAAGCAACATAGAAAACATCGGTGACACGTGGGGCCCACACGTATGATTTTCGATCTTCGGACTTTCGGTGAGTGGTCGGCGGTTGATGATGCACCTCCCTATGCCGACGGTGTTGACCGGTGAAACTCCAAATGCAAATGGGTGGCTATTCTCTAATGAGTGCAGAAACCCTAACTTTTTCAAACTTCATACTCAAACCCTAATTCTAAAATTTGAAATTTTCAAGCCTCAGGCTCTGATACCATGTTACGAAGGTAAAACATAATGTTGGGAAAATTTTTCTCAATGATATTAACAAATCAAAACTCCTATATATATACAAGAGTCCTAACTATACAAGGTAAGTCCTAACTTGATCCATAAGATATACCATATATAAATATATATCTGACACTAATTACTACACTAATTATTACTTGCATAAAAATTGCTAAAGCTGCATAAGTATTTAACGAAACTTAGACCAACCAATCAGACTACATAAAACAAATACACAAGCTCGACAATGTTTTGATAACACAACTTAACAAGTTTAAGTAACTTAAAGTAGTATAAACACCTAAGTGCTCACACTTATGTACTTGACTAACCTTGATAATTAACCAACTAATAGACTATGTGAGCTATCAACAAGAACTCAATGTTCAAAGAAGAAACAATTCTTAACCGCAAAATTTCATAGTACTCCAACATTATAATTATGTTATTATTCTGTATTCAAAAGAGCTCAAACGTCAAATCCTAGTTAGATGGACGAGCTTATCCTTAGAAATGTTATTTATTGTAAAAACTAGTTCCGACCTAGTTGTTCTCTAAGTTGCTTGCAAATTGTATGAGGTCCTTATAGAGCGGTAAGGTCGACCCAAGTCGTATATCTCAAGGAAGGCTTAACAGGGCTACGGTTTAATGTCACACACAAAAAACATAAAATAAAAACTAACGTTCTAATATAAGGGGGTTGTCACGGAACGGACAAAAGCATCAAAGAAAAGAAAGCAGGAAAATGGGTGTACTTGGACAACAAGAGGAATTGGCAGATACACGAAATTGGAGACGGTGTTCTAGGGTTCAAATTCTCTCCTTGCAATCAATGAGCCAATGACCGGTGCACAGTGCAGTAAAACCACCAACGCTCTCTCACCTAACGTGCAATATAAACTAGTCTCTCGATCCCGTCAATGTCAGACTCGAAATTAATGTCAACTAGCCTCTCAAGCCTGTCGCCATCAACTACGAAGGATAATTAAACACAAATGCATACGATAGCAAACACCTATCCATATATATTAATCACTCAACAACAAACTAGTCTCTCGACCCCGCTCGTTATCAAACTTATATTTAACATAAATCTGCTCTCGCATAAATTAATAATCAAACATAAGCACATAATCAACCTACACTATTCTTTCGAACCCATGTATTAAAATCATGAAATAATCAATTTATACGGATGAGATATTGTAAATATCAACACAACAATCATGATTCGAGACAAGAACAAATCCAACATTTATTTCATTATAAATCGATAATTCATCTCATGGTAGAAATTATTCTCATCACAATTACATATACATAATGAAACGAGAAAAACTTACAAACCGTTTATTGATAAATTCTTCATCCAAAAATCCGGAATCGTTCAACCCCAATGTTAATCCAAGCACAAGATTTAAAAGATAGGGAAAAGGAAAAGAAAAGAGAGAAAAAGAGGAAGAAAATGCATGAATAAGAGAGACATCTCAGAAGAGGCGGTTGTTCCACCTTTAAATATAAACCTCGAAAAACCCAAAAATAACACCAAATCAGGCCCAAAATAGCCCGCCCAGTGCCGGACGGGATGAAATCGTCCTCGAAATTAACCTGGTGCCCAAAGCTGACTGGAGATTTTTCCAAAAGTTGGAAGTAAATCTTGTGTCTCGATTTGATACAATTGACACTGGTACTTCATGTAGCCTTACAATCTCGTTAGTATAGAGTTGAGCTAGTTGATCAATGCTAAAGTCATCTTCATGGGAAGAAAATGAGCTGATTTTGTCAATCTATCGATAATAACCCAAATAGTGTGATTACCTTTAACTGTGCGAGTTAATCCAACCACAAAGTCCATACAAATGTGCTCCCATTTCCACTCCGGAATCTCAAGTGAGTTTAGCAGTCCAGACGGTCGTTGATGTTCAAATTTCACCCGCTGACATGTAATGCATTTTTCTATAAATTCTCTAATGGATCTCTTCATATTCTGCCACCAGTAGACTATTTTCAAATCCTTGTACATTTTGGTTCCTCCGGGATGTACGGAATATGGAGTGTTATGAGCTTCTTCAAGTAGTTCTTGTCTCAAATCCTCATTATTCGGCACACACAATCTCCCGTTGAAGATAAGAGTACCATCGGTCATAATAGAAAATCCTTGAATTGTACCCTCTTCTGCTTGTTTCTTCATTTTGCACAAAAATGGATCATTCTTCTGTGCTTCTCTAATTCGATCTTGAATTATTGGACGAACCACAAGTGCATAAATGATTCCTATCATAGTGTTTGGTGGCGTCACCACTTCCAAATTCAATTTCTGAAATTCTCTAATAAATTCTTCTTGTTTGATAGGTAACGTTGCCATGTAACTCTTCTGGCTCAATGCATCAGCAACTACATTCGCCTTTCCAGGATGATAGTGAATGGTGCAGTCATAGTCTTTAACTAACTCTAACCATCTTCTTTGCCGAAGGTTTAACTCTTTCTGCGTGAAGAAATACTTCAAACTTTTATGGTCAGTGTAAATGTCACACTTACTCCCATAAAGATAATATCGCCATATCTTCAACGTATGTACCACAACTGCAAGCTCAAGATCATGTGTTGGATAATTCTGCTCGTGTGGTTTCAATTGTCTTGAAGCATAGGCTACCGCATTTCCATGTTGCATTAGCACGCATCCAAGTCGTTGCTTTGAAGCATCACTGTAGATAACGAAATCGTCGGTACCATCAGGCACAGTTAGAACGGGAGCTGACGTGAGAAGTTGCTTTAGCTCTTGGAAACTTTGCTCGCACTGTTCACTCCATTGAAACTTTTCATTTTTACGTGTCAACTTTGTCAATGGACCATAAATCTTTGGGAAACCTTCTATAAATCTTCGATAATACCCTGCCATTCCTAGAAAACTTCTGACCTCATTCACATTGGTTGGTCTTTTCCAATTGCTTATCGCTTCAACTTTTGATGGATCCACTTCTATTCCTCTCGAAGTAATTACATGTCCAAGAAAAGCAACTTGTTCTAGCCAAAACTCACATTTCTGATATTTTGCATACAACTTTTCTTTTCTCAATATTTCCAGTACTGTCCTGAGATGTTCAGCATGTTGCTCTTTATTCCTTGAATACACTAGAATATCATCAATAAACATAATAACAAACCGATCAAGATATGAGTAGAAAACTCGGTTCATCAAGTCCACGAAGACGCCTAGTGCATTCGAGAGTCCAAAAGGTACGACAGTGAATTCAAAATGACCACATCTTGTTCTAAAAGCTGTTTTCGGAATGTCACTCTCTTTGATTTTGAGCTGGTGATAACCCGATCTCAAGTCAATCTTCAAAACACACTAGCACCTTTAAGCTGATCAAATAAATCTTCGATCATGGGTAATGGATACTTATTCTTAATCGTCAATCTATTCAGTTCTCGGTAATCAACACACATTCTTAGAGTCCCATCTTTCTTTTTTCACAAATAATACCGGAGCACCCCAAGGAGATACACTTGGTTGAATAAAGTCTTTGCTAAGCAGGTCTTGCAACTGAACTTTGAGTTCTTGCAATTCTCTCGGTGCCATTCGGTATGGTGCTTTTGAGATCGGTCTTTGTACCGTGTCTATTGCAAATTCAACTTGACGGTATGGTGGAATCCCTGGTAATTCCTCAGGAAACACATCTACATATTCCTTTACTACCAGCACTTCCGTGATCTTACTTTAGTCAGATTGTATTTCGGTCATGGTAACTAATTACCCATGGCAATTACTTTTTCTTAACATTTTCATTGCTTTCATTGCACTTATAATCTTTGATGGAGCCTTTGTTCTTGCACCATGAAAGCAAATATTTAGCTCTCCAGGACATTGAATCTCCACTTCCCGCTCACAACATCTGAGTGTTACATGATTCTTACCCATCGTGTCCATTCCTAGGATTATATCGAAATCTCGCATGTCTATAACATGAAGGTCAGCTTCTAGTTCCTTCCCCTCTAAATCTATTACTATGCCTTTTATCATTCTAGAAGTTATAATAGTTTTTCCTGAAGGAATACTAACTTCTAGTGCATCACAATCAACATAGCAAGGCATTTCAAGATTGGAACAAAATTTTGTAGAGATAAAGGAATGTGTAGCTCCAGAATCAAATAAAACCAAAGCTGGAGTATTGGACACTTGAAGAATACCTGACACCATGTTTGCTCCATCCTTGGAGTTATCCTCTCCTTGTGTCATAGCAAAGACTCGGGGCTTTACTTTCTTTTCAAGCTCCCTTATTTTACTTGGACAATTATATAACACATGCCCTGGTTTTCCGCAAGAATAAAACACATTCTTTCCTAACCAGCATTCACCTTTATGATATTTCTTGCATTTTGGGCACTGAGGCTTATCTGTCATGACCCAACCATTTAATTAGGTAATTAACTAAATAATCAGGCCGTGACTCGTTTAAAGAACTAAAATTTTCGACAAACGGACGACATATCCCCTAGAATATGGATAAACCAACATGCACAACAGCCAATAACCAACAGCAAACGAGATCATAGCCTCAACAATATGTACTCAAGCATTTATAAGTGTTTACAAGGTTATTCCCAAAAGTATATTTCAATTAACAGAGTTAACAACGGAAGAGTAGTAAATGTCATGTATGAAGACATGACATTCGGGCATAACTAATCAAAACAAAAAGAAAGACTCAGCTCAGCTCCAATGTCCACATCCCTTCCACGCTCAACCTGCACCACATAGAAAACATATTTGTGGCATGTGTACCAGAAAGTACTCAGTGGGTAATTGCCCAAAACGTTAACCTTCAAAACTTTAATCAATAACTTAATAATTTTGCTTAACACAAGAGTTGAGAAATTAAACTTGAATAAGTACTTCATGGAAGTAATTCATCATTCTGTCACATCACATTCACATTTTATAACATACCGGCATCACATACCCAAGTTGGTCCCGAAAGTTAACAACCACGGTCATACCCTATCTACGCCATTCGATAATGGGAAGTAAGCCACCTCCCCAATACCATGACCGACCTACATTTACAAGCTCACGGCCATAAACATGTGCACAGTATACATCATTTTCCTACCATAGATAGGTCAATTGTCGTCATACCCACAATGTGGTAAATCAGTCATTATAAACATACCCACAATGTGGTGATTTAAACATACTCACCATCGAAATCATTTTGCAACATAACATTTAACTTTGTTCAGAAAATAATTTAAGAAGCATTACCCACCTGATACCGTTCACTTTAATACGTTTTCTTCTTCTTCTTTCAGTTCTATCTTTCCTTTGCTTGTTCCTTGTAAAATAAAATAATTATCGAATTTAGCAAAACTTCTTGTTCGCTTGAACATATCACATCTCAATCTTAATCCTACTCAAATCTAAGATTATGTTAGGCTATTGCACTCTTTTGTAACTTATTCTTTAATAAACTTTCACATAACATGCCATATTTAAAGAAATTAAACAACTTAAACTTAATTCCATCAATGCATAATATTTTAAACCTTAGCTCAAGGCAATCAAGTGAATAAATTCCACTTAAACACTTATCATAAGTTTACTAATTCAATCCTCAAAAACGTCTTATTAATAAACAAATTCTAACGAAATTTCGACAGAGTAACGTTTATAAAATGCATCGCTATTTCAATACCAAATCAACCAAACTCATCCCATACTCCACCAAATCTTCACCATATGCATTAATACACACTTAATAACTTAAAACAAGTTCCATTTCATTCATTTATACCATTATCACACTATGCCCTTCAACCATACATATTATGTAATTACATGAACTTTACAAACTACAATCTATTTAATATCAAACAACTCACATTCATACTTACTTATCATCAATAATTATCAATTCATGATCAAATCCAATCTTAATCAAACTCATCATATAATTCAACAACTTAGTACTAAACTTTAATTTTCCAACTTTTACATTTCATGTCCATAAAATCTTATAAATTCAACTTAAGCATTATTTATATCATAGATCTCAAAAATCATATCAAATACATCAAATAAAATCAAGAAATCAAAGTTCATCCAACCCTATAATTTTTGAAAATTAGGGATTATACATACTTTCAATTTCTTCCAATTTCTTTTATCAAATTAAATCATGTTTATTCTCACTTAATTACACATATCTAAACTCAATTAAATCAAATCATAACACATAATTCACATACAAAAATTAGGGTTCATTCATGATACTTTAATTCACTAACTTCATGAATTTAAAGAATTAAAACCATATCTTATGTAATTTATGCATCATAAACATAATTAAATCAATAAAAATAACAAAAATTAAACAAATCAACCTCAAATCAAATCTTCAAAATTTTCGAAAATCAACATACATGAGAAGATCATGTTCTTCAATTTAAACCACAAAAACTTGGATTAAACAAAGTATTTACCTTCTTTGGAATGATTTCCAATCAATTCTACACTTAAAACATAGAATAAAAGTGTAAAATTTTGTGTGTGTGTGTTATGTGTGTGCCAAAAATATGAAGAGAAATGGAGGTGGAAGATGATTTTATAATGAACATAATTCTAGAAGGTACGTATATGTATAGCTTAATTTAATATTTATTCATTTTCCTTTCATTTCTCAAAATTTCGAAAATTACATAACTATTTTATAAAATTGCCAACATTGGAAATTAATACTCTTTGCTAGCAAATACTAAATTTTCTCCTTAATATAAAGATCTAAAACAATTAAATCCATTGTTGGATTGCAAACCATAAAAATATAGATTTAACTCTTTCATATGCAAAAATTCAAATAATTATTCTTTAATTTCATAAATTTCAAAAATTATAGAAAATAATTCCTTTATCACTATATATAAATAAAATAAATTTATTTAAGCCATTTAATAGCTTAAACATTATTTCATTTCATTTTATAAACAAATCTCACATAAATAATAATTAATGCAATTTCTTTATAACAATTTTCTATTTAATGAAATTTCTATTCAAACACACAATAATAATCATATAACTCACATTTCATCATAATAAAACTCATTTATGAATAATACCCACTTCTTCTAAATTCTGCTCGTTCGATTAGAAATTAATCGCATATCTATCATTTTCTAATTTATTATGCATTTGTTTATAAATTGTAGAGATGAAATGCCTTTAAGCCCCTAATTAATGCTTAATTAGGCTCTAATTAAGACTAAAAGATTTTCGGGTTACCACATTCCCCCCCTCCCTTAAAAAAATTCCGTCCTCGAAATTTAGTACCTGGCCAAACAAGTCGGGGTATTTCTCGTTCATTTGCTCTTCTAGTTCCCACGTCACTTCTTCTGGACCATGATATTTGCATTGAACTTTCACTAAAGGAATAACTTTATTCCTTAACTTTTGTTCCTTCCGGTCCAGAATGCATTCAGGTTTCTCTTCATAGCTCAAATCGGTGTCGGGAACTATTTCATCATAATGAAGGATGTGTTTTGGGTCATACACATACTTCCTAAGTTGAGACACGTGAAAGACATCATGTACATTAGCGAAGTTAGGTGGCAACGCTAATTTATATGCTACTAGCCCAATTCATTCTAATATTTCATAAGGTCCAATAAATCGTGGCTTGAGTTTCCCTTTTACACCAAAACGATGAACTCCTTTAATAGGGGAAACTTTCAGAAAGACTTTGTCTCCTACTTCAAAATTCAATTCTATACGACGATTATCAGCGTAAGATTTTTGCCTATCCTGGGCTTCTTTCATTCTCTTCTTTATTTGTCGTACTATCTGGACCATTTCTTCTACTGCCTCAGGGCCAAGAATTTTCCTTTCCCCAACTTCATCCCAGTAAAGGGGTGATCTACACTTCTTGCCATATAATGCTTCGTAAGGAGCCATATTGATCGTAGTTAGGTAACTATTATTATAGGTGAATTCAATCAATGGTAGAACTTGCTCCCACTGATCTCCCCTGTCTAGCACCACCGTTCTGATCATGTCTTCTAATGTATGTATAGTTCTCTAAGTTTGGCCATCTGTTTGTGGGTGAAATCAAAAATCGAGAGGTGAACTTAGTATCCCAATCAGAGGTAATTGATATTAGTACTCCATGTAAGCGAACTATTTCTCGAACGTAGATCTGTACCAACTTGTCTGCTCCGTACGTCACTGGAATTGGAATAAAATGGACACTTTTGGTTAATCGATCGATGATCACCGAAGAGAGTATTTTCTCTCTTGACTTGGGTAACCCGGTCACAAAATCCATTGCTATATGCTCCTATTTCCATTCCGGAATTTCTAGGGGCTGCAACTTTCCATATGGTCTTTGATGTAAAGTTTTTACTTGCTGGCACGCTAAACATCGCTCGACGAAGATGCAATTTCTTGTTTCATTCCCGCCCACACAATTTACTTTGAGATCTCGATACATCTTCGTGCTTCCGGATCGCAGATATGGGACATTATGAGCTTCACTCATAATTTCGTTCTTCAACTTTTCGTCATTAGGCACATATATACGATTGCCGAACATAATCGCATTATCATCTGCTTCGTAATATCCCGAGAGATTTTCTGCTCTGATTTTTGCTCGCAATGTTTCGAGTTGTTCATCTCGTCGTTGTGCTTCAACTATTCGAGCTCTCAAGTCCGGAAGTACAACTAACGCCGCTATAATTTCTTGAATATTCCGGGGAGGCAATACCACTTCCAGTTTCATTCTTTCAAATTCTTGTAGCAATTCTTCGTGTTCTGTTAAAAGAATTCCTAATCTTTCCTCATTCTTCCTGCTCAAGGCATCAGCGACGACATTAGCTTTTCCCGGGTGATATTTTATCTCACAATCATAGTCCTTAACTAATTCAAGCCATCTTCTTTGTCGTAAATTTAAATCTTTATGCTCGAAGAAGTACTTCAGACTTTTGTGATCCGTGAAAAATTCACATCTTGAACTATACAGATAATGTCTCCATATTTTTAATGCATGAATCACTGCTGCGAGCTCCAAGTCATGAGTAGGATAATTGTGTTCATGGAGTTTCAATTGTCGCGAAGCATATGCGATGACTTTCCCTTCTTGCATCAGAACGCATCCTATTCCGTTTCTAGACGCATCAGTATAAATGGTGTATTCTTTTTCTGGATCAGGTATTGTCAAGATAGGAGCAGTGGTCAGTCTTTCTTTAAGTTCTTGGAAACTGTCTTCGCATTCTTGAGACCATTGAAATTTTATCCCTTTCTTCAACAATTGTGTCATTGGCCTAGCAATTTTAGAAAATCCTTCAATGAAACTCTTGTAATACCCGGCTAAGCCTAGAAAACTTCGAATCTCATTTGGAGTTGTGGGCGATCTCCATTCTTGCACAGCTTGGACCTTTGCAGGATCAACTTTTATCCCTTCTATCGAAACTATATGTCCAAGAAAATTCACTTCTTTTAGCCAGAAGTCACACTTGCTAAACTTAGCATATAATCTTTGTGTTCTCAACTTTTCTAACACAACTCGCAAGTGTGCTTCATGCTCTTGTCACTTGCAGAATATATCAGAATATCATCGATAAACACTAACACAAATTTATCGACATATTCGTGCAAAATACGATTCATAAGGTCCATAAACACGGCTGGAGCATTGGTTAATCCAAACGGCATCACTACAAACTTGTAGTGTCCATATCTAGTTCGAAAAGCAGTTTTGGGTATATCTTCGGGTTTAATTTTCACTTGATGATAACCCGATCTTAGATCAATCTTTGAAAATACCCTTGCTCTTTTTAACTGGTCAAACAAATGATCTATCTGGGGTAATGGGTACTTATTCTTTAATGTCACCTTATTCAACTCTCGGTAGTCAATACACATTCTTAAAGTACCATCTTTCTTTTTTACAAATAATACAGGTGCTCCCCAAGGCGATGCACTGGTCGGACAAATCCCAAGTCTAAGAGATCCTGCAATTGAATCTTCAACTCTTGTAGTTCTTTTGGGGCCATTCGGTACGGCTATTTAGAAATCGGTGCTGACCCCGGTTCTAGATCGATAACAAAGCCCAACTATCGATCCGGCGGTACACCCGGTAACTTTTCTGGGAATACATCTGGGTATTCTCGTACAATCGACACGTCCTCAATCGTTCTTTCTTTCTTTCTTTTATCATTCAAACACACGAGATAAGCATGATTTTCATCACATCTCAACAATCTATTTGCTTGCAAGGCTGAAATCACGGGACCACGTCTTTTTCTTTCATCAATCCCATAAAAACAAGTGAGTTCCTTTTCTGGTGGCTGAAACGCAATCTCTCGATGTTCACAGCGAATTGTTGCGAAATTCTTAGTCAACCAATCCATACCTAGAATAAGATCTATATCCCACATGCATAGAAGACGTAATGATTCAGCTCTTAACTTGAGTGATCCTAACTCAAACTCTACGTTAGGACATATTCGATCAACTACTGTCGCCCCACCTACCGGAGTAACCACTTTAAAACCTATTTCAGCTTGTTCTCTGTGGAGTTCAAGATTGTCTACACATGCGGTAGAAATAAAAGAATGCGAAGCTCCCGTATCAAACAAAACTATAATAGGCACACCTTTTAACTGGGCCATACCTGTTAAGTTGCCCGGGTTTTTCTCCGACTGTTTTTGCTTAAGTGCATACGCTTTTTGATGTTGAGACGAAAGTTGAGAAGATTGAGGCTGCATCTGTAGAACAGAAGTATCTGGACTTTGGATCGCTTGTAAATGAGGGAGTTGATATCGTGGTTGTTGTGAATAGCCAGTTATAGCTTTTACTGATTGAACTGATCGGATAGACTTTGATTTCTCTCCTTTCCCGGACACATTTGGTCGATAGGGACAAGCGGATGCGAAATGACCAAATTGTTCGCAGGTATAACAAGTATTACTTCCACTTCTGCAGACACCAAAGTGTGATCGATTACATTGTGGGCATATTGGTGGTCTCACCTGATTCGAAGGAAAATATGATTGTCCTGGTGCCGATGGTCGAAACGGCCTTGATGCCACGGGTCCTTGCCTTTGGAAGGATTTCTTATTCGGAAATCCTTTACCCTCCCATTTTCTTTTTCCTTTACACTTCGATTCTAGTTGTGAGGATCTCGACAGCAACAAATTTTGTGGAATATTTGGAGTTGATTCTGACGTGGCTTTCTTAGATTGTATCTCTATTTCCATATCCAAATCACGATTTAAAGTTTCAGCGTATGACATTGGTGGTTGTGCAGCCAGAATGATATGAATTTCTGGACGGAGTCCATCTCGAAACATCTCTGCCATCTTTTCGTCCTTCTCAACTTTATAAGGCGCGTATCGGGATAAGGTACAGGATTCTCGATCATATTCTGCGACACTTCTACTCCCTTGCTTCGAATTCATAAATTCAATTTCTTTCTGTTTGCTGTAACTTCGGGGAATGAACTTAGCATACAACTCCTCTTTAAATTGGTCCCACGTAAAATTTGCCAACTGATCAGAAGCAAGAGTCTTCTGTCTTGCCTCCCACCAAAAATCTGCGGGTCCTTTCAACAGGAAGGATATACATAGCAAACATTCTTGATCGTTGCATTCTAAGAACTTAAATATCCTCTCGATAACTCGCACCCATTCCTCAGCCTCCGCAGGACTACCAGCCCCAGTGAAGTTTGGTGGGTTTTGTCGAAGGAAAAGTTCCGTAATTTTTCGGTTTGTTGGAAGGGTGTACGGTCTGGGGAATTCTGAGGAGTGGTTTCACTTTCTCTTCCTTCCAAAGTTGGAATTCTTCGTCGAGGAGGCATACTGATACAAAAGAAGAATATTATTTCCACAACAGTTGATAAAATATCAAGGCAAAGGAAAGGAAATTCAAGTTATAGCGAAGTTCACTCATCAACAGAATTAGGAATAAAATCACTTAATCACAACAAAGATAGACAACCATATTATAATTCACAAGGAAATTGCCTCGTTGAGGACTTTTTACAAAATAAGTTAGTTCCATTATCATTGGGCTGGTAGTTCTGCTTCACTTTCCTATCTCACTACACCACATACATATATGTAGGTCATCATTCTTACACAGTCTATCCACCACCCTGACTAGTCTTAAAACACACTTCTATTAATCGTCCATATCCTCTTCTGGGTCTTCATCCGGATCCTCTTCCGGCTCTTCGTCTGAGTCCTCTTCCTCAGGAGCATGAGTACAGTAAGTGCTCGAGCAAGTGGGTTCCCCCGGCATAAGAAGGGATGGATCAGATAGAAATGGCATTTCACTAATAGATAGAGGTCGCAAACTAGATTTGCCAATAGATGGCTGCTGCTCAAATTCACGACTTACATCAGCAGAAGACGATGCCAATGTAATTTCAGGAAGAGGGGACAAAGGTGGAAAAGGGGTCTTTAATGCAAAAGGTTGATCATATAAATCAAGGTCAAGAGAAGTCCACTGAGATTCAATTGGCAGTGGATCATCATAAGAAAATTCATAGTTAGGAATAGGTTCAACAAACTCTTGGGGTTCCGGTTCAACAACTTCTTGAGGTTCAGGTTCATTTTCATTCTTTTTCGGGGCTAGAATGTCCGATAACCGATTGAATAAACTGGTCAAAATGACCGTACGGTACAAGTGGAGGATCTTCTGCCGTCCAATACTGATTTTTAATAAGCTTTACAAATTTATCAAGGTTACCAGTGACTCTGAGTTCCATGTTAGGGTATACATAATCCAAAGCAACTTCTGATGCCCATCCCCGCCAACTGGGAGGTAAGGCCTGTACCAACTGAAGTAGCCCATTCAGCTCGGTCACTCCATATCTCATGACTGGCCTCCACATTATCAGATATTGATTGAGAAAAAACGTCATGCCCTGCTACTCTCTCATTCTAAGAGAAAAGAACCTATCGGTGCTGCCTAACCTAGGCAGCCTAAAAGCGACCTTCTTTCGAGCTGTAACTTTCCTCCTTGCCTTCCTATAATCAAATATAACTTACATGTTGATCAGAAACAGTCATATATCATTTATTTTCAAACATACTACATCATAAAATTCACCATAATGAGGAACTATTTTCAATATATACACTTCCTGCTTCCTTACACAAACCACAATTTAGTTTACCTGGCTGAGCTGAAGAGATGGACTGGAACGCTGAGCTTTTACCAAGTATTTTTTTATTTCTATACTCAAGGTTTACAAAGAAAGGTTGGCTCAAAGAAGGAAGATTCACAGGTCCAAAGCGAACAAATGCTCTGATACCACTCCGTCACGACCCCGACCATTTAATTAGGTAATTAACTAAATAATCAGGCCGTGAGTGGTTTAAAGAACTAAAATTTTCGACAAACGGACATATCCCCTAGAATATGGATAAACCAACCTGCACAACAACCAATAACCAACAGCAAGCGACAATAGCAAACGAGGTCACAGCCTCAACAATATGTATACAAGCATTTATAAGTGTTTACAAGGTTTTTCCCAAAAGTATATTTCAATTAACAGAGTTAACAACGAAAGAGTAGTGAATGTCATGTATGAAGACATGATATTCGGGCATAACTAATCAAAACAAAAGAAAGACTCAGCTCAACTCCAATGTCCACATCCCTTCCACGCTCAACCTACACCACATAGAAAACATATTTGTGGCATGAGTACCAGAAAGTACTCAGTAGGTAATTGCCCAAAACGTTAACCTTCAAAACTTTAATCAATAACTTACAAATTTTGCTTAACACAAGAGTTGAGAAATTAAACTTGAATAAGTACTTCATGGAAGTAATTCATCATTCTGTCACATCACATTCACATTTTATAACATACCGGCATCACATACCCGAGTTGGTCCCGAAAGTTACCAACCACGGTCATACCCTATCTACGTCATTCGGTAATGGGAAGTAGGCCTCCTCCCCAATACCATGACCAGCCTACATTTACAAGCTCACGGCCATAAACCTATGCACAGTATACATCATTTTCCTACCATAGATAGGTCAATTGTCGTCATACCCACAATGTGGTAAATCAGTCTTTATAAACATACCCACAATGTGGTGATTTAAACATACTCACCATCGAAATCATTTTGCAACATAACATTTAACTTTGTTCAGAAAATAATTTAAGAAGCATTACCCACCTGATACCGTTCACTCTAATACGTTTTCTTCTTCTTCTTTCAGTTCTATCTTTCCTTTGCTTGTTCCTTGTAAAATAAAATAATTATCGAATTTAGCAAATCTTCTTGTTCGCATGAACATATCACATCTCAATCTTAATCCTACTCAAATCTAAGATTATGTTAGGGTATTGCACTCTTTTGTAACTTATTCTTTAATAAACTTTCACATTACATGTCATATTCAAAGACATTAAACAACTTAAACTTAATTCCATCAATGCATAATATTTTAAACCTTAGCTCAAGGAAATCAAGTGAATAAATTTCACTTAAACACTTATCATAAGTTTACTAATTCAATCCTCAAACGTCTTATTAATAAACAAATTCTAACGAAATTTCGGCAGAGTTACGTTTATAAAATGCATCGCCATTTCAATACCAAATCAACCAAACTCATCCCAAACTCCACCAAATCTTCACCATATGCATTAACACACACTTAATAAATTAAAACAAGTTCCATTTCATTCATTTATACCATTATCACACTATGCCCTTCAACCATACATATTATGTAATTACATGAACTTTACAAACTACAATCCATTTAATATCAGACATCTCACATTCATACTTACTTATCATCAATAATAATCAATTCATGATCAAATCCAATCTTAATCAAACTCATCATATAATCCAACAACTTAGTACTAATCTTTAATTTTCCAACTTTTACATTTCATGTCCATAAAATCTTATAAATTCAACTTAAGCATTATTTATATCATAGATCTCAAAAATCATATTAAATACATCTAATAAAATAAAGAAATCAAAGTTCATCCAACCCTATAATTTTCGAAAATTAGGGATTATACATACTTTCAATTTCTTCCAATTTGATTTATCAAATCATGTTTATTCTTACTTAATTACACATATCTAAACTCAATTAAATCAAATCATAACACATAATTCACATACAAAAATTAGGGTTCATGCATGATACTTTAATTCACTAACTTCATGAATTTAAAGATTTAAAACCATAACTTATGTTATTTATGCATCATAAACATAATTAAATCAATAAACATAACAAAAATTAAACAAATCAACCTCAAATCAAATCTTCAAAATTTTCAAAATCAAAATACATGAGAAGATCATGTTCTTCAACTTAAACCACAAAAACTTGGATTAATCAAAGTATTTACCTTCTTTGGAATGATTTCTAATCAATTTTATAATTAAAACATAGATTAAAAGTGTAGAAAATTTGTGTGTGTGTGGGGTATGTGTGTGCCGAAAATATGGAGAGAAATGGAGGTGGAAGATGATTTTATAATGAACATAATTATAGAAGGTACATATATGTATAGCTTAATTTAATTTTTATTCATTTTTCTTTCATTTCTCAAAATTTTGAAAATTACATAACTATTTTTCTAAAATTGCCAACATTGGAAATTAATACTCTTTGCTAGCAAAAACTAAATTTTCTCATTAATATAAAAATATAAAACAATTAAATCTGTTGTTGGATTGCAAACCATAAAAATATAGATTTAACTCTTTCATATGCAAAAATTCAAATAATTATTCTTTAATTTCATAAATTTTTGAAAATTATAGAAAATAATTCATTTATCGCTAGATATAAATAAAATAAATTTATTTAAGCCATTAATAGCTTAAACATTATTTCATTTCATTTTATAAACAAATCTCACGTAAATAATAATTAATGCAATTTCTTTATAACAATTTTCTATTTAATGAAATTTCCATTCAAACACACAATAATAATCATATAACTCACATTTCATCATAACAAAACTCATTTCTAAATAATACTCACTTCTTCTAAATTCTGCTCGTTCGATTAGAAATTAATCGCATTGCTATCATTTTCTAATTTATTATGCATTTCTTTATAAATTGTAGAGATGAAATGCCTTTAAGCCCTTAATTAATGCTTAATTAGGCTCTAATTAAGACTAAAAGATTTTCGGGTTACTACATTATCAGTGCTTGTTGCAGTGTTTACCGAACCTATTAAAGAACGTGATGTTTGTTGCCATCTCTTACTCGACTGCTCACTTCCACCTTTTCCCGAATTTTCCCTTTTTCTTTTTCCATAAGAATCATGTTTCTCATCTTTGATTTCTAATTGCAGACCACTAGAAATTGCTTGTGCTCTTTCAATTACTTCCCTATAAGTTGCCAATTTCAAGCCAGCTAATATTCCTCGAATTTCTGGTTGCAATCCTTGTTCAAAACGACGTGCTTTCTTCTCATCTGTATCGACCAGATACGGTGCATATCTACACAATCTGCAAAAATTCCTTTCATATTCAACCTTCGTCATGTTGCCCTGCTTTAAATTAAGAAATCCAGTCTCTTTCTGCAGTCGGTATGATGGAGGGAAATAATGATCCCTAATCAAATCTTTGAAATCATTCCACGTCAAAGCTTGACGTTGTTCAGCGGTCATTGTTCGGGCATGTGACTCCCACCAATAACTTGCTTCCTCAACCAGCCGGTATATAGCACATGAGACTTTTTGTTCTTCAGAACAACCCATCAACTCAAAAATACGCTCGAGAACTCGGATCCACTCCTCAACATTTTCTGGTCTTTCATATCCTTTTAACTTTGGTGGATCTATCCTTCTTAAACTGATCAATAATTTCATAAGTTCTCGGTTGGGTGTTCATGCCCGCACCTCGAGTTGCTTGTTCCTGCATAAACCCTTGCAACGTTTGTAGAAACTAAGCAAAATCTACACCATTATCTAGGGTTTGTGGCCCATTTTCTTGGCCAGGATTACGTCTTGGCGGCATACTTCAATTTCTAAATCAAAATACAATGCATTCAACCTACAGGTTATATTTCGAGGACTTCTTTCTCATAACATAACACATATTTCTTAACTTGAATACTAAATTACAGAAGTTAAGAAACACTTCATAGAACTTTCATCTTTAACTTTATAAAGAATGTGTCGGGAATCTATATAAATCTTGATTCGTATCAAGCACGACAAATCAATATACTTTGTCCCTTGTGGACAATTTAATTCAAAAACCTTGTCCCTTGTGGACAATTCTTGACCTTTTTATTGCTTCTGATACGAAAACTTTCAAACATTATCCCGACACAATCTTTCTTTTCATTTCACTTCATTTCATACTAATATCATAACTTTAGAAACAATTAAACATTTTCATAAACATAAATTACCTGAGAGTCGACGTTGAGCAACGGTAATGACCCACACATTCTCTCGTCTCAATCAAAAGTTCAAAATCTTTAAAACACATACAATACATTCATACTATTAGCAAGTCTACAGGAATGTAAACCTTGCTCTGATACCAAACTGTAACGCCCTCATTCTTGTAACAGAGACACTAATAAAATCTTTATATCTTTAACTTTTATAGAATAGTAATGATATTAATTATATATATATAACCACCGGAGGTTATAAAAATTCGATGAACGGACAACATATACCCTATAAATACGTATATGTCAACCTGAAGAAAAAACAACACCAACAATTTCCAACAACAACCACGACAATAACAACAACAACTAGGGACACAACCCTCATCAAAATATATAAATACTCATTAAACAACATTGTAATTAAAAACTTAGTCTTTTTACCAAAACCAGTTAAGTTTGTTCTTAAACACACTTGAGTACTAACATAGTTTTTACATATTCACATGAAACGTTATTCTGAGAGAATGTGTATGTGGAGCTCATTCCCGTCAGCATCAACCGTCAACTCTCTTCAGCCTGTAAAACATACATCAAAATAGGGGATGTGAGTATGCGGACATACTCAGTGGGGAATACACTGCAAACAATTATAACCAATTGCGCAATGCACACAACATAATGAACTACTTCATTAGTAGTTACCCTTGCGGGTACTCATTATTTAACTCATTGGGTAGCCCCTTGTGGGCCTCCTCGAGGGTACTTCTTTAACATTGAGCCCTTTGTGGGACTCCTAAAGTGTACTTCATCAACATTAAACCCCTTGTGGGCCTCCTCGAGGGTGCTTCTTTACGGCACACAGCCTCGACCCCTTGTGGGTCACATAATCAGTTCACATGCATGCACAAAACACAACAATGATTATAACCATACAACGTACTTACAGATAGAGTAAACCCCACCTCGTGTAGACGTTTCAAAATAAAGCTCTTGCTTGGTTGTTCGTCCTTGAGCTTTGGATATCATGCCACCTAACACTTTAAAATTACTTTTAACTAAGTTTAATATGGCCACACAAGTATATAAGACTCATCAACACGCGTAAACCATTTAATCTTAATCAAAAATCGACAATACCCTTCAAAAATAACGTATGTCCAACGAAAAATCGAGTAAGACGTAAATCTTAGATGAACCTCTATATATTCTCAACTATCATCAAAGATCACTAATCAACCATCAAAACCCAAAGATCAAAGCTTTAACATTGAAAACCCAAACTTTACGTCAAACTAAAATTTTCCAAGTTTTGAATACGTCGGTCGAAAAATCCGAATAAATCATTTTAAGCTTTTGTCATATCATAGAATCCAAATATGAACTCAAAAAGATCAAATAAAATAATAAATTCAACATTATATGGTCTAGGGTTTTCGGCCAAAAAGGGGTTTCGACACAAGTTCGATTTCAAACGTTTTTCTTGCTCAAAACATATTTCTATCACCCAACAACACATATATGAAGGAATATCAAGCATATAAACATCATAAATTCAAGATTAAGACCTTCAAATTTTTGAAAATCATCAAATTCCAAAGAATGAACATATGTTCAAAAATTCAACGTTAAACAACTCGTTGGCGACTAACCTAACATAATATCAAGAAATAATCAATCAACAACATATCCTCTTCATAAATCATCAAAGGATAAAAAATTTAACATGCTCAAAAGTTCATGTTTTTCAATTTTTCAAACCGTAGATATGTTCTAGAGGTTTAATTATACCTGAATACAAAGACGAATCGAAAAATTAACGGTTGGATCTTGAAAATTTGGAGCTTGAAATTTTCAAAATTTTAGTGTGTGTAGTGTGTGAAATTTTCGAAAATTTGGGATAAAATTAATGAGGATGATGAATAGTAGCCTATTTATAAAATATCTACAAATTTTTCTTTTATTTTGCATTTTCTTTAATATGGTGATTATTCACCATATATCTAGAGCATTCCACAAACTCCCACATATTCTTATATAATATATATACATATCCATTTATTATTTTCTTCACAAATTTTTACTCTAAGTATAACAAATAAATGTTCTAATCAATTCTTATATCCAAATCACTAATATCATTAATTAATAATCAATGCATCTGAAAAATTAAACTTTCATTCTAAAATCATATTTATAATTTACTAAAATTTTAAAACTTATAATATCAAACTTTACATTTTTCGCTAGGGTGCATCCTCGCTCTTAGCCGAACAACCTATAAAAACGTTCAAAACTCAATTTTTATTAGTTCACAATTTAAAGAAAAAAAAAATACTTCACATTTAAAATATATATATATATATATATATATATATATATATATATATATATATATACATACTTTAAGAAAAATTTTCGAGGTATTACAGTATAATTTCATATTCATCATTGTCATAGGCATTTCATCCATTTAACATCGTTTTCTACAAAACATCGAAACAAACCAAATAAGTCTGAATCGATAAATACTAATCAAAACAACAACATAAATAGAACAAACCACATGAAATGGCATGCATAAAAATACTAAGAATAAACACAAAATCATGCTAAACAAAACTCATCCAACCTTAGTTGGAAACCACACCTTCCAGGCTTCCACAAGTCTACCTTAGTCGTTGTAGTAGTATTGACTATGTACAAGTAAGTTGCCATGCATTACATACTGAAAGCAATAGTTGTCGTCGAAGAAAATAAGATCTAGGAAGGTATTCCTAGGTTCAGAATTCAAAGGTATTGGACTTTGAAAATGTTCCCTTGACAATATATATTCAAGTGGATCTCGATAGTTAATTGAGATCTTCATCTTATTAAATTCGGAACATGATATATGGTCAAAGTGATTGTAGGAGTTGTCATCTCCCAACCACTATAAATACCTTGTGTTCTTACATCTTTTTTTTTTTGTTTACTTACGCTTGTCGGTTAAATAATGCGCTTAGTCATGTTGTTCGACCTGATTTTATCCGCACTTTACATCAAGTTGAACACTTGGATTGCAAATTAGTGTCTTTCAGTGTTGAGAATACAAGCGAGTATTAATAATACGGGCACACGTATTTTCACATAATTACAATTTTTACTTTGTCTAAAGTTAACAAATTGGTCTTAGGTGAACAATCAATGTTGCACCTGAAGGTTTGTGTGCATGTCTTTCAGAGGATTGGGTTTACTGACTTCTCACTCATCAGGCTGACAAATGTTATACAACTTAATGATATAATAAAAATAATTTTGTAATTAAAATTATAATTAATTATCATTAATAAATTTGAAGAAATAAGAACAAAGGAAACACACACACTCACACACACACACACATATATATATATATATATATATATATATATATATACACGGTTGATTTTAAATAATTGAACCCATTTTCTGTCATTAGAAGTGAAGATATTCATATCCCTAAAAAATTAAAGTTATTATTTCTTCATTTTAAAGCAGCTATTTACATATCATAATAAATACAATTCTTAAACTGTTGGGAATAATTCTATCTTAACTATGTATTTTGATTAGATCTCAAAACCTTTGATAATTGTCTTGCTGATTTAACTAATGCTGCACACTTGTTCTGGAGTTAGGCGTTTTTTGTTACAGGTTTCAGCAGAAATACTACCGGCTTGAACAGACCCAAGACTGAAGGAGCTCAAGAAATGTTGAAACTAGCCATGCTGATAGAAGTATCAGTATCAACGCAACTGATAGAAGCTCAACTGATGGATTGCGCACAGAAAACTGAAGTAAGGCCAATTGATGTCTGAAGACTGAACTATACCGATGCTGATGAACAGACTATCATAACCCAACCTCTTAACTAAGGATTAGCTAGGCGGTCAAGCCGCGATTGGGAAATATAAATAAAATAAAGACAACTCTCAAAGATTTATATCAACAACAAAGGTTTGGCAGCGAACATATAATCTAGAAACCAATCAAACCTCCAACAACATACGTACCGCAAAGCGAGATCAATAAGTTTTCGACAACAAGAAGGATTTAACAATCATCAAGTAATGATTTAGAAATGTGATAAAGATTGCTAAAGACAACAAACATATCTCTTCATCTGATACCAAGGGTGCACTTAAGAAGGAGGGACCAATAGTTGTAACATTCAACATCAATCAATCTATGGTCAACAATGACAATACCAAAGGCTTCAAACATACTAACAATTTTATGAGTTGATGACTCAACTATCTCATATTAATTGATTAGAGTGTAGTAACAGAAAAATGATGGTTAAGTTATATTTATGAAGACATATAACTTTGGGCACTAACTTTGCTTCAACAAGAGGAATCCAGCTCAACACTTTGCTCCATCACCATCTCCTGCTCAACCTGCACGTTTAAAAATACATGGAGGGTATGAGTACTAGTTGCACTCAGTGGGCATTATGCCGAAAACATTGAAAATGTGCTCTTAGAGCTATGTTTTGACTTGCCACATCTTAAGCAACACACATGGTTTTTAGTGAAATAACCTGTGCATGCTAAACATATAAAACTTACTTCCATGCTCATGAATAATTGATGTAACATCTTAATATGAATCTATGCCGGTAAATCTCTTACTTTGTCGATTCCGTAAGATACCCATTCACAGCAACACCAATCTACGAACTATGTGTTGAGAAGTATGCCTTCTTCTCAAACACTATGACCGGCCAACTGACGCTAGCTCACGGTCACAACTGTTTACACAAACCATTACTGGCAGTTCATCCAGCATATGGAAAATATCATAATTCTCTAGTAGATTGACAACATGAACCATGCTAAAAAACTTGGCAAGTCAAACTCTTTCTTAAATAACATGCATGTCAAGAATATAATGAGCATTAATCATGCATATGAAATCATATGATCTCATACCGCGCTTTATTTTAGTTAAGAAATGCCCACCTGGATGTCCCTTTACTCAGATGGACTTAACCTTCACTTCTTCTCACTCTTTACTGCTCCACTTGATCTTTTCAACAAAAGAGAAACATCTATAAGTGCGAGAAGAAGATAAACATAGAAGAAGGTTCATCCTCCATTCTTATAAGTCCTGTAGGACTTCTACTTCTAATCTATAAGGCTATTTGTATCCGCTAATTATCCAAATTACGATTTAGCTTACTAAACTCATATCTTTTCATCAAACATCATGTGTTAACTATTCACACATATTCTTATCACATTCAAATTCATACGAGATATTCAAGTTCCATATTCATCTATGGCTAACAAATATTTTCAAATATTCACAATTCAACTCTCAAGCATATCATATTCATCAAATATGAACAAGTAATCATCAAACATTGATGATTCACTTATCTAAATATTAATAAACCAAGTTTAGGTAAGACTTGAAAATCTTATAAGCTTGGAAATAAATCCCGATAAAATCTTTATAAGTTCAAAACAAAGTCCAAAACATGAATTCAAGCTCAAATTACTCAAGAAAAATCAAAATCCCTTTGTTCTTTGTTCTTCAATTTTCGGCATTTTTAGGGGAAAAGTGTAGGATTCCAATCAACTTCAAATTATCTTGTAATCATGATCAAAGCACATCATAGACCACATATTTATATTATATCTCAACATATAAACCAAGTTCATATGAAATCTCAATTCAACGATAAACTAACTATTTCTCATTTTTTACAATCATGGTCCGAAAAATCTAATTAATTCACACTAAGCTTTATTCATACCATAGATCTCAAATAGCAAGTCATTTGAACAAATAAAATCAAGAATCAAACATTACCCAAGCCCTAGTTTTTGGTCACTTCTTGAATTTCATCTAGGGTTTGATTTTTTTTTCTATTTTATTGCTCAAAGCACTTTCATATACATCCAATTACACTTATACAAAGCCAATTTAAGCTAATCATCACAATTCTTCAAGGTCAAAATTAGGGTTCATCACTTTTTCACAAATTCATCAAGAACACCAATTGATTCGAAAATCAAGCATCAAACCACTCTTAGGCGATAGATCTAACACATAATGAAGCAATCATCGAACAAAATAAACTCTTGATGAAGAACCCACTTGACCGAAAATATGGGGGTCTCCAAAAGTGTGATTTTCTTGATTTTTCAAGTCACAATGTGATACGAACCCAGCCGGTCCGACACGCAAACGGAAGGCTTCTCTTGAAATGATGGACTATCCCAAAACCTCTGAACCTAACCCAAGAAGTGACATAGATCAGTATGTTGCCTATACCTCAATGTGAAGTTGACGTAGCAACTCGGGGACGATGAATGACACAAAAACGAGGGATGAATATCTCGTTGATACGTCGATAAATGAATTACTTGGAAAATCTCAAGAAATTTGAAGAGCTAGTGAAGAGAGAATAAAACTCACATATATTGGAAATCAAAAGCTGAATATTTTTGTATGCTTACAAGCCTTTATATAGGCTGAAAATTGAACTATAATCCTTATTAAAGAAGGAAAAAAATCCTAGAAGGACTCTAATTTACAAAAGAACTTTTAACAGACTAGGACTCTAGATAATCAAGCCTAAAAATGCTACAAAAATATTGATAAAAACGTGGCCCATTTCCACATAATAAGTTACTAAAAGTCTTCAAAATTAAGCCCATTCGTCATTATTAAATTGATTACTCTTGGACTGCTCGGTCCAATATCCCCAATGAGCTTCTTAGACAGCTCTTACTCCCACACTTCTTGGATTAAGCCCATCAAACTCTCCTTGAACTTCTTAGCTCGTGCTCTTGTAACCGGTCCAACAAGAACATTCACCGGGTCTGGAATCAACGAACCTTAGGCTGCACGGGCTGCATCATTCCCCTCCTCTTGAAGAGGATTTGCCCTCAAATCCAAGTCGTCACCTACATCAAACGGACTCAATTCAGTCACATTAAAAGTAGCACTCACATTATACTCACCTGGTAAGTCCAACTTGTAAGCATTATCATTGATGCGCTCCAACACTTGAAAAGGCCCATCGCCTCGCGGTAGTAACTTGGAACGTCTTTGCAATGGAAACCTCTCCTTGCACATATGCAGCCACACCCAATCATCGGGTGCAACACCGCCTTGCGACGCCCTTTATTGGCTTGTTTGGCGTACTGCTTTGTTCGTCTCTCGATATTCAACCTTGCCTTCTCATAAATCTGTTTCACAAACTCAGTCCTCTTTTGGCCATCAAGATTAGTATGCTCATGCTCAGGTAAAGAAGACAAATCCAATGGAGGCAAAGGATTAAAACCATACACAATCTTAAAAGGCAAAAATTGAGTAGCAGAATGAACAGAACGATTATATACAAACTCAACATGCAGCAAACACTCTTCCCAAGACTTAATGTTCTTCTTGATTATAGCTCTAAGCAAAGTAGACAAAGTCATATTTACTACTTCAGTTTGATCATCAGTTTGTGGATGACAAGTAGTAGAAAACAAAAGTTTGGTACCTAACTTACACCACAAAGTCTTCCAAAAGTAGCTCAAGAACTTAGCATCTCTATCAGAAACAATAGTCTTAGGAATGCCATGCAATCTAACAATTTATCTAAAGAACAAATCAGCAACATAAGATGCATTATCAGATTTATGACATGGAATGAAATGTTGAAATGTACCATCTTAGAAAATCGATCAACAACTACAAAGATGGAATCTCTACCACTCTTACTCCTAGGCAATCCTAACATAAAATCTATAGAAATATCTATCTAAGGTATTGTAGGAATAGGCAATGGAGTATACAAACCATGAGAACTAGACCTAGACTTAGCTTGCCTACATGTAACACATCTACCACAAATACGATCAACATCCCATTTCATGTGTGGCCAAAAGAAATGTTCTTGTAACACAGCTAAAGTCTTAGCAATACCAAAATATCCCATTAATCCCCTACCATGAGACTCAAGCAACAACAACTCACGCAAAGAGCATTTAGGAACACAAACCTTATTATTCCTAAACAAGTAATCATCATGCCTAAAGTACTCTCCACTAGTAGATTTTACACATGCTTGATATATCTCACAAAATCATCATCACTCACATACACACTCTTAATGCACTCAAATCCAAGCAACTTAGCATCTAAAGTAGAGATCAAGGCATACCTCCGAGAAAGTGCATCAGCCACCATATTCTCTTTACCTTGCTTGTGTTTGATGACGTATGGAAACGCACCTCGCATGCCTATGCCTTTTCTTATTCTTCTCCCCAACGGAACACCACATTCTTCTTAATGACTTCCGTTAATGGTGCTGCAACACTGCTGAATTGGGGTACAAATCTCCTATCGAAGCTAGCAAGTCCATGAAAACTCCTAACTTCTCCAATGCTCTTCGAACTTGGCCACTCTTGGATAGCTCATATCTTCTCTTCATCAACTTGTACACCCTGTGCACTAACAACAAAACCAAGAAACACAAGCTTGTCCGTACAGAAGACACACTTCTTAAGCTTAGCAAACAACCTCTCTTTCCTAAGCACATCTAAAACATATCTCAAATGCTCAACATGCTCATCATGACTCTTGCTATAGACTAAGATATCATCAAAATAGACCACAACAAAACTACCAATAAAAGCACGTAAAACATGATTCATAAGACGCATAAACGTACTAGGTGCATTAGTCAATCCAAAAGGCACAACCAACCACCCATACAAACCAAGTTTTGTTTTAAAAGCAGTTTTCCACTCATCTCCCTCTTTAATCCTAATTTGGTGATAACCACTCCTCAAATCAATCTTAGAAAACACACAATAAACATACAACTCATCAAGCATATCATCTAAATGAGGAATAGGATGTCTATACTTTACCATGATGTTGTTGATAGCTCGACAATCACAACACATCCTCATAGTCGAGTTCTTCTTTGGTACAAGTAGGACTCGAACTGCGCATGGACTCAAACTCTCTCTCATGTTCCATTTGGAAAACAACTCTTCAATTTACCGTTCTAACTCCTTCGTCTCCTCCGGATTGGTTCGGTAGGCTGGTCTATTAGGAAGTGTTGCTCCGGGTACAAAATCAATTTGATGCTCAATCCCTCGAATTGGTGGCAAACCATGAGACATATCTTAGGGAAAGACATCATCAAAATCCCGTAGAAGAGAAGAAATAGAAGGGGGTAGAGAATCAAGATTGTTAGTAGAAATCAAATTCTCCTTGTACCTTAGTACAACCAATGGCTTCTCCTAATTCACCACCCACTTCGAATCACTAGCCCTTGTAAGAAAAGACTGTTGGACTACTTCATTCTCCTTACTTCCATCATTTACCGACTTCACCAATTTCGACTCCTTTTGCAACAGCACTTGATCCTCATGAACTTGTTTTGGAGTAAGAGGAACAAATGATACCTTCTTTTGATTGAACTCGAATGAGTATTTGTTCGTAAAGCCATTATGCTTCACTCTTCTATCAAACTGTCCAGCCGTCCTAATAGAATATGGCTTGCCTGCATCAGAATCACATCACAAAGAACTTCATCATCATACTTTCCAATGCGAAACGTAATCTTCACTTGCTTCGTCATCTTGATAATATCACTATCATTCAGCCACTGCAACCGATATGGCTTGGGATGCTTCACTAATGGTAGCCATAACTTCTCAACCATGGTCATGCTTGCCACGTTGGTACAACTCCCACCATCGATGATCACGCTGCACACCTTATCTTTGACATGACACCTTGTATGAAAGATGTTCTCTCGCTGCTCCGTATCGCTCACTTGATTCTGCACACTCAAAGCTCTCCTAGCAACCAAAATGAGTGCATCAAGTGCTTCAATTTCTTCATCATCTAGGTCTTCCAAGGCTGGTATCTCTTAATCCGTAGCCTCACCCTCATCATCGATCACGACTTCGCCGTCATCTCTCATGATCATAATTCTCCTATTCGGATAGTCTCTCATAATATGCCCATACCACTGACACTTAAAACACTTCAGAGCACGATTACGGGTATCAGGAACTGTTGGTTTACCCTGATTTGCTGATCTAGAAGAATCACTTCGGGGCGTTATGAACGGCTTCTTTTCCTCTCTCTATGGTCCCTCCTTCTTCCATTGGTTCCCTTTTTGATGAGGAACCACTAATGGCAGGTCGGGACTCCCTCCAGTTGGACTGATTTTGTCTCGGGTTGCTACTGCTCCCCCTTCTCTTGAGCTGATTCTCTATCTTTATGGCCATGTTCACCATATCGTCCAACTCAACATAATGCTGCATCTCCACTTTATCTCGAATATAACAATGCAATCTAGCCAGAAATCTCGCCATTGTGGCCTCTCGATCCTCAACAACATTGGCTCGATTCATAGCCACTTCTATCTCCTTGTAGTATTCATCCACACTCCTAACGCCTTGTCTCAGAGTCTGCAGTTTGTTGAACAACTCCCGATGATAATGGGAAGGCACGAAATGCTTCCTCATCAATGCATTCATCTCGTCCCATGTCTCATTCGGATGCTCTATGTTTCTCCTTCTTCTCATCATCAACTGATCCCACCAAACAAGGGCATAATCTGAGAACTCGATCGCTGCTAACTTCACTTTCTTGAGCTCTAAATAAAATCGAATATCAGTTCCACTTTTCTCTCCCACTCAAGATACACTTCTGGTTCATTTTTCCCTTGAAAAGAAGGGATGGTCATCTTAATGTTTCCCAGATTGTTATCTTCTCGATCTTTTTCTCTATGCCGCCTTTCATCAAAATCTGAAAACTCATCTTCCTCATTGTCAAATTCAACCTCTCCGTACCTATTATCTCGATGAAAATTTCTACCGCCTATTGTTACGCCCCAATTCCCGAGGGAAGGCACGGATGCCGGGGTGTGATTAGGGTTGGGGGTTAAGAAGCGGGGAAGAAGGGGGTGATACATAACGCATACATAATAAGAAGATATGACCAGAAAATCGGGCAGTATCTCCTCTATGCTTAGGACATATCCTGAAGGGGAGGGGTGAGCAAACAATCCACCAATAGAATTATATCGACAACATAACTTCAATGAACGTGATCTTGATTAGATACTAGTAATGCATTGAAAAAAATAGCATTACATCCTGTTGACTAGACCGGTCAACCACATAGCATGCTCTTATCGAGACTCACAACATAATAACATCATAGCGAACCTTGTTCCCAATCAGAGAGCAAAATAAAGGGACAAGAATACATCAACAACAGAATACATATATATAACGTAGCATCGCGAAAGCAAAAGGCATGAAAGAACCTGCAACTCAACCCCTCAGTGTCGCCCGTCCAGTCCTCTTCCATCTGTGAAAATATTTAAAAAAGATTTTGGGGTGAGTACTAGCGCACTCAGCTGGGGTTTTTAACATAAAAAAAACCATAATAACGTGTTCAGAGCACTTACCTTAGAAGGTTTTAAAACGTAAACCCACTTCTAAGTAAGCAAAATGAGATTTTTCTTTGTGATACCTGACCCGTTATTACTGTTACTCACATCATAGAACCTCGGCTCGGAACGTATCCCGCCAACCCATCATATCTCGGCCCGGAACATATCCAGCCAGCCCATAATATCTCGACCCGAAACATATCCAGTTAGCCCATGCCCGGAACGTATCCAGCCGGATAAATCAATGTGGACTTCAGGGGTCTATCTCCTTCAGAACCATAACCACTTCATTATCAATCCGTGTGGACTTCGGGGTCTATCACCTTCAGAACCATAACCACGAGTTCGGGGTCTATCCCCTTACGATCAATACTGAAGATGGTGATCAACCCACTGAATAGAGATCCGTGCACAATCATAATAGAACCATGTTTGATTTTTGAAATATCAGAGTAAATAACTCAAAATAAGCATATATAACCCAACCTGAATAGTTGAAAATGTCTACTGGGAGATATTTACAGACCCAACGACCTCACCGATCGCACTGTTAGGTACCTAACAAGATGAAACAACTTTTGGAGTCACATTCCACTAAGCAAAGCAACAACGTGATCCAAACGAAGATCGAAGCGAAACGGGGTTTTTAACTTTCTGAACCACATTTGGCACTCTCCGGGTTTTCAAATCAACTCGATGCAGAAGGAAAATATATTCAGGGCATCAAGACAGTCGCTTAGCCAGTAGATGCCTTTGTTGCTCTTTACCTTGCTGCTCCGTCTAGGACTTGGGAAATACCTGTTAGATATTACGGAGGTTTAGTGAGCACTTCATCTTTCATTTCTGGTCAATTCTCTCGTCTTTCCAACAAATTAAAGATATAATAGGCTATCTTCAAAATCTGCATGCATGCAAGTTGACACCAATCTTAACAGCGAAGAAGATTCAAAAATCGATGTCTATCCTCAAATCAAGGATAAACCATCTAAAACCAATGCATGAAAATGGAAACATAAGCAATATGCATAATGAGGAACATGGAATGACAAGCTATGTTGAAAATGGATAACCCAGGCATGTACTTCCTTTAGAAACTCAAAACGATGAAAAATATCCCAGCATGTAAAAATACGAAAAACGAAAAAAGGGAATCGGTACTTTAGTAGAACACATAGCTCGAAACTCAAAACCTAAAGGGCCCATAGCCAAAAAGTGGCCCGTCGGCTGCCAACAAGGGGGACGGTGTCAGCAGTCGGCGGTGATTTTCGTCGAACTCCGGCCGTTTTCTCGTCCCGTCCCTTTAGAAACTAGAGTTCTATGCTATGTTATCTACTAAAAGGTGGAATCAAAATAAGAAAAGGACAAAAACAGAAAAATGGGGCTGTCGGGGAGGGGCTGATCAGTGGTGGTGGCCGGCAACAGCACAATGGTGCCGCCGCCGAGCCTCTCCGGCTCGATCCCTACTCCTCCAACGCTTCCGCAGCGTAACTGAAGCTGCTCGGCTCGTCTGTAAACACAGAGAGATGAAGAAAATGAACGTTGAAAATGAAGGCTCTAACCCTTTATTTATAGGAAAAAGCAGGGGGCTGCGCAGCTGCTTGTGCAAGCAACATTTTTTTGAAAATGCAAAAAGTGATGCATCTTTTGCAAACGGACTCCAAAATCAACAAACTTGGTACCCATGGACTCGAAATAAAACACCGGACGCAATGACTATAAACAAGATATACTTTTAAAAGACTCATGAAAAGTCTTTTTTTTCGATAACTTTCTCGGTGTGCCAAACCTTCGTGGGTGGTCGAAAACCTGCATACTTAGTGTCTATGAATTAGTCATAAGACACTCTTCACAACGCCTGAGGTTTCTTGACGGTCGTATCACCGAAACAAAAAGTTAACTTTTGCCTTCTCGAAAAACATGTCATGCAAACCCTAGCCGCTACCAACATCACAACAGTCGAAACGAAACGAAAGAAAAAAACCCTAGATACTACCCTTGACACCAAATGAAAGAAAGAAATGAAACCTGGACGACGAATGAATGGATGACGAAGGCATGGAGGACGAACGGATGGACAAACGAATGAATGGACGATAAACGGATGGGCGAACAAACGGATGGATGACGAATGGAAGGATGCGAACGGATGGACAACGAACGGATGGACGATGAATGGATGGATGACGAACGAATGAACGACGAACGGATGGCTCTGATACCAAAATGATACGAACCCAGCCGGTCCAACACGCAAACGGAAGGCTTCTTGTGAAACGATGGAATATCCCAAAACCTTTGAATCTAACCCAATAAGTGATATAGGTCAGTATGTTGCATATACCTCAACGTGAAGTTGACGTAGCAACTCGGGGACGATGAATGATACACAAACGAGGGATGAATGTCTCGTTGATACGTCGATAAATGAATTACTTGGTAAATTTCAAGAAATTCGAAGAGCTAATGAAGAGAGAATAAAACTCACATATATTGGAAATCAAAAGTTTATATAGTTTGAAAATTGAACTATAATCCTTATCAAAGAAGGAAACAAATCCTAGAAGGACTCTAATTTACAAAAGAAGTTTTAACAGACTAGGACTCTAGATAATCGAGCCTAAAAATACTGCGAAAATCTTGATAAAACGTGGCCCATATGCCACATAATAAGATACTAAAAGTCTTCAAAATCAAGCCCATTCGTCATAATTAAATTGATTACTCTTGGGCTGCTCGGTCCAATCTTCCCAACGGGCTTCTTAGATAGCTCTTGCTCCACACTTCTTGGATTAAGCCCATCAAACTCGCCTTGAACTTCTTAGCTCGTGCTCTTGTAACCGGTCTAACAGGAACACGCACCGGGTCGGGAATCAACGAACCTTGGGCTGCACGGGCTGCATCACAATGTGTTCTAAAGTTAAGAAATAACCTTTATTTGAAGTCAGATCGAAGGTTTAACAGTATGATCGCGTTTAATCAGAGCTTGAAATGAAGAAAAATGGTGGAGTATGTGTTAGTGTGTGTTTTCCTCCCTTGAGAGAGAAGATTGATTTTGATGATGATAAATAGTGTATTGTGCTAAGGAAGCTTCATATATATATATATATTTAAACAATTAGTACACTGTTTTAACACTTTTTCTACTGGTTTATTTGATCTATCAGAACAATAATACTATAAATGAACACTTCATTTTAAATAGCAGTAATAACATTCAATAATAACACTGGTTAACATCATCCAGGCCAGATAATTGTTGGATTTGTATACTGGAAGTAGTTTTGGTTGAGCTTGTATACAATGATTCATGTTACCACTATTACAATCTCCTATCTGAATTGTTTACTTGATTGCATATGTATGTCCCTTTATCTCATATTTAAGTTAGATCATACAGTGTGTAGAAGATCACAGAAGTGCGTATGATTGGTCGAAGCTTAATGAGATATAAAAGGATCTGGCGAGATAACTTTAGGATGAGTTGTCAGTATAGGCTGCGGTATAGATAAGAAGTTACTTGACTTGGTTGCTTGTCTATACTGGTACGTCTCTAACGTATTGATGGATCACATTGAGATGAGTTCTTCTATCTAACCGTCGTGAACAACCTAGATCTCAGTGACTTTACGTTGATCTAAACCTCGATAAGGTATTAGATGAGTATGAGTTACTGACCATTACTTTAACTTGTTATGAGTGAGGGTTACATGAGATAACCCAATATTCTCCGCATCTTGGGTGGTGGCAGTGCTTGTATGTCATGCTAGTTACCTATATCGAGTCACCGTATCCGTTTAGGATGATGACGTCCCCTTAAGGAGCTCAAAAGGTTTATTGTACTAAACCCTGCAGGTTGAGTTATCTCAAGTACAATAATAAGGTTGAGTGGCACTACTTAAGGAATTAAAGAGATTAATTATTTTAAGCAGTGAGATTGCTATAAATAATTAACGGACGTGCGATATCTTAAATACGGGGTTCGTGAAGTCTAAGTGCAAGCCCGACTCAACTTAGGAAATAAAGGGATAAGTCAGCATTTATTTTCTAGTGACATGAATAAATGTTTATGAATTAATTTATGTTCTGGGTTGAACATAAGATAATTAATTTATTTGAGGACCATCTTTATTCCTTGTATTTGATCCCGGGGCTGGCCCATCAAGGTCTGGACTGCTAAAATTCATCCACCACATAGGTAAGTCCTACTGGGACTTTGTTCTAATTCTCTCTATCTGAAAAGATATGATTATATTTGTTAGATACGTAGAGATCCTATCCTAATAGGTTTCTAGGGTTATATTATAAATATAAGGTGAGAGAAAATATGTATAACACTAATCTTAAGTGAAGAAGTTTTCGAAAATATACTATTCATATAGTTGGGATTTTCGAGATTTTCATAGTGTGGAAGAAGGCGAATTTTTACAGTACTCGTCATAGATTCTCTCACTCAGCATTGGAGGTTTGACAAACGGGATACAGTCCAGAAGATCAAAGCACGAGTCTTGATCCTATTCTTTGTCCGACAAATTTTTAGGTAAACACGAGAAAACACCAACGTGTTGCAATTAATTATATATAGGTGCATGTTAGGAACATAATCAATGTATGGTGAATTAAACATCCAAGATTAGATCATCGGAAGAGGTTAAAATAAGATTTCCCTACAATAATTATATTCGGGCCTATTTTGCTCAGATAAAGAATTAATCCTTTGTAAATAAGATAATTGCTTACGGCTTACTATTTGCTCTTTAAACATAATTACTAAATTATTAATGTGAATATTTGGATATTTTAAAAAAGGTTATTGGTGTATAAATACACCAACTTTAGGTCAATTTTTGTTTTTCCCACGAATTTTAAAAATTATCACAAAATACAAAAACTTAATGATTTCAGTATTTTTACTGTGATTTCAAATTCAGGTCAAATTAGATCTAACTTGGCATCTTGAAAATTTACTATACACTAAATGGGTTAGTGATATAAACGACACCGTAGATAGAGGACATAAAACATCTTCGTTCTATCAAAATAAATGAGATTTTTTTTATTTCTAGGATTAATCGCGTCTACCCTCATTATAGAAATCATGTCGTCTCTTTTGTTTCATCGTCTGGTTCTAGTTGGGATCAAAACAATCGATATCATATCTCTACGATGTCATTTATAGCACTAACCATTTAGTTTATAGTAAATTTCCGAGATGCTAAGTTAGATCTAATTTGGCCTGAATTTGAAATCGTGGTAAAAATCTAAAGTTATTAAGTTTGTGTATTTTATGATAAATTTTAAAGTTCGTGGGAAAAACAAAATTTTCCCAAAGTTGGTATATTTATGCGCCAATAACCCTTTTAAAAGTAACAAGACTTTCAATTTGATACTGCTATCTCTTGATCTGCATATAAATAAACACACAATTTATTTCTATCTCAAAACCTTAGAACTTTAATCTCTAAATTCTTAATACTCAACTCTTGACTCATTGATAAACACGCTTTTTACTCATTTATTCATGCTTTATTTAGATAATTTTAGATCAGTTAAGTGCATTTATATAAGTGATTTCAATGCTTTTAGCTATTTTTGGTAGATACTGCTCTTGGGTTCCTCTCTGGGGTTTTGTAGGCTTTCAAGATGATAATCGAAGCACGAAGCGAAGCACGAGCCAAAGTCGGAAAAGAACAGGGCTAGCGGCCATCTTCGCGACTGCTAGCCCGGCTGCGAGCTCGGGCGAAAACATTCTGGACAGTTTCTCACGACCGACCTAGTGTCCGCGAGGCAAAGCCAAGCGACTGCAAGCCTGCCCGCGAGAGATGCCGAAAAAGCTACTGCCTAAAAACTAGCGATCGAGCTAGCGACCGCGAGCTCGGCCGTGAGGCTAAACAAAACGATCGTGAACAAGGCCGCGAGAGCATCGAAGGACTTACTGAGTCAGCGCTAGCGACCGCGAGCTCGGTCGCGAGCTCGGCCGCGAGGTGCGATGGCTGGGCGCCAATTAAGGTTTCAGCCTTGCGCCTATATATATCTCTAGCCTTGTGCATTGCGCCTCCACCTTTCTCTGCACGATTTTATTCAGTTTTTGCTAGTTTTTCATATATTTTCATTCTAGCTTTGATTTATATTCATCTAGATATTAGATTATCATTGTTCTATATTTATTTTACGCATTGTAATCGCTTTGGAACGATTTCGTCCGGAAGAATTCAATATTTTCCCGTTTCCGCTTAGGTTGGGATACGAACCCAACAATTGTTCTTCAGACGCTACACTACAGGTTTTATCTATTTAATTCTTATTTTTATGGTTAATTCTTATTTTATTCCAATGTCTATGTCTAGCTAAATTCATGTTCTAATCCTAGGGTTTGTATGATTCTTTCCTAAGTGTGGTGATTCTGCTGTTACTATTTACCTTCCAGGCATTGATTTGTGATTATTGGTGCTAAATATTATGTGTTAATTTCTGATCAATCTTGATGCATATCTAGTTGCCAGTTAATTTCTTAACAGTTTTAATTATCAATCGATCTTGAATGCACAATATGAATAAGCCTTGAGTCGTAGCTGAGATAGGAACATTCGTAGAAAGCTATTCTTTGTGATCTTTTTGGAGTTGCTAATTTTCACCTAGAGACGTAACAATAATAGGAAAAAATTAGTAATCTACTACCACAATTGTCGTAACTAAAATTGTTGGTTACATATGTGATCTTTCATCTTGGCTCGATTAAAATTTGTTAATAGAAGCAGGATAAACATACGTTGTGGGTAGGATTATTGTATCCCTAGGGTTAGTCTTTTAGTCTCATTATCTCTTTGAGTGTTTAGTTTTTATCTTTTTTTTGCTTTATTTTATTTTGGCTTTGAATTTATTATTTGAAGTCCCAACCCTTTTCTAAAACCAAATCTGTCACTTGGATAATGATGAAGGATTATTGAGTTAGCTTCTGTATTTTCGCGTTACAATCCTTGTGGATATGATACTCGACTTACCTGAAAATAGTGTGATCAAATTTTGGCGCCGTTGCCGGGGATTGTTTAGATTATATAGGAATAACTTGACGATTTGGAATTATTAATTCAAGTTGTAATTTTATTTTATTTGTTTTACTTGCCATAGCTAATTTCTCCATTTCTCTCCAGGTAGTTTATGATCACAAGGTCCCAGGGACCTCCTAAGCAACCTTTAGATCAAGAAATCAAAAATACCCAAAGGAGAAAGAGACGAGAAAGAAGACGACAAGAGATGGTAGCAATTTCCAACAATGGGGGTGTACCTCCCGAGCAAGCTGCACGTTTTCTAGTATAATTTAATGAGATGCAGCGCCAGATGACGAACATGGGACTCCTCATCCCTGCGGTAGAGACGAGATAATTGAACTATATGTACCGACCACCAACTGAGCAGTTCCAAGATGGTGGATGGGACCCGAAAGTGAATGCAAACAATTTTGAGTTGAAGCCGGCCCTGATCAGCATGGTACAAGGAGAGCAGTTCGGAGGAGGAGTGACAGAAGATCCGAATGCCCATCTAGATACATACCTGGATATATGTGACACCATCAAGCAAAATGGGGTGCCACAAGATACGATCCGGATGCGCATGTTCGGATTTTCTCTGCGCAACCAGGCGAAAGATTGGTTCAATAGCCTGGACCGTACTGGAATCAATAATTGGGGAAAACTTTGCGAGAAGTTTCTTTCGAAATATTTTCTGCCGGCTAAAGCGCAGAAGATCATAGCCGAGATCTCCCATTTCTCCCAACTGGGAGATGAATCTTTGTTCGAATCATGGGAGAGATGCAGAGGTTTATTAAGAAAATGCCCTCAGCATGGATTCTCGAGAGCGGCAGATCACACAGTTCTATAGCGGACTGACATCTCACACGAGGAGCATCATGGATGCATCGGTAGGAGGATGCTTGTTGAATAGACGGGTCGAAGATGCCAGTAGGATTTTAGAAGAGATGGCTGCTAACAGCTATCAATGGCCTATGGAGAGGACACATGTGGTTAAAGCAGCCGCTGTAGAGGCTGACTCTAAATACGATGATCTCATAGAGAAGTTTACGCTTCTGAATAGTCAATTCGAGAAGGAGAGGAAAGCCAAGGGGGTGTCTCACATCACCATTGTAGAATCAGATATGATAGAGGCAGAGGACGTGAATTATATTAATCAGAGGAACCGTTCTGTGAGAAATCCGGCATATCACCCGAACAGCAGAAATCATCCAAATTTTTCGTATGCCAACCCCAAAAACTTCCAGCAACCTACGCCACGCTTCTCAGTGCAGAATGGAATGATTCAAGAAGTGAAGAAGCAGAGTTTGGAAGATATGATGCAGCAGTTGGTTGTGAGCAACCTATAATTGGCGACGCAGCAGAACTCGTTTATAAGCAACACTGGGCAGAAGATGACTCACCTAGAGTCCACTGTGATGGCTATGGGGAAACACATGAAGATGATGGAGAATCAAATTAGTCAAATAATCACACAACAGAAAGGGCAACCCAAGTCGGGCCAATTTCTGAGTAATACGGAGGTGAACCCGAAAAATCATTGTAACACCATCCAGCTTAGGAGTGGAAGAGCATACCAGAACCATCCCGAGCAAGAAGAAGAACGTATGCTAAACGAGAAGGAGCTCGCGACCGAGCTAGCGACCGCTAGCCCGGCCGTGAGGAAAGAGGCAGAGCGTTTTCCCCAAAAGCTCGCGACCGACCTAGCGATTGTTTAGTCCGAATCTGGTCGTATTTTCCTATGCTTTTGGATTTTAATTGTCGATCTTTAGTTTTACTTTTAGCATAATTTATAATGTTATTATGTTATAAATATTGGATACTAATTCTTGGTTTGATGTAGGAAATAGCTCATTATTTGGGCATTATTCGGACAAGAAACTCTACGACGTGGAACTTGGTGCAGAGAGCTGACACTTTCAATGATTCTCATGAATATTGGAGAAGGAATCAAGGATTTTGTCCTTCATAAGAAGTAAATTAAGTTGCGATAGGAGTCCATAGGCAAAAACGGATCGCAATTCGGAGTTCAGACGAGTGAGAACGGAGCAAAACAGTGAAGTCGCGCATGCGCATGCGCGAGCGCGTCCGGCGCTGGGAACGCCCCAGCGCGCGCTCCACAGCCCAAACACGCGTTTGCCTCTCCATTTCCAGCCCAACCGGCACTGGGCATCACCCAGCGGTCTTCCCGTACTCGCTGCAGCTTCCGTCGGTGCTGGGCATGGCCCAGTGCCTCGTCCCGCACGCGTTCAAACGTCCACACAGCGCTCGCCATCACCTCAGCGTGCGCTCGTTCCGCCTCGTCCGATGCTCTTGCCGAGCACACTTTCGCATGCCCCGCCCGCCGAGTCCCCTCGCCCGATGCCCGCGTCGTGCGGCCTCTCGTGTGCGCGTTCCTTTTCAGCGAGCGCCCGGTTGCCTCCTCCAGCGCCCGCTCGACATCACCCGGCGCTCACGCTCGCGCACCCGTCCGGCGCTAGCCACCCAGCGCAAGCCTCGCACGCATTGCCTCCTCATCCAGCGCCCGCTGTGTCAACTCCCGACGCTCGCCCTCCCGTGCATGCCAACTCACCTTTGAGCCGACGTTCGTTTCTGAGATAAAAGCACCTTCCAGCGCTCGCTCACCTTGAACCGGCGTTCGTTCTCAATACAGAACGTTTCTTCAACCGGCGTTCACTCCAAACTGGCGCTCACTTTTAGTCAGAATGTCCGCTCCGCGCTCGCTTACATTGCAACCGGCGCTCGCTCTCACTTAATATATATACGCGTTAGGTCACATTTCGGAGGGCGTTCTGATTTTATTTCTTCTTCGCGCCGCTATTCGCTGTTCTTCAAGATTCTCTCCCGGGAGTTTCCAGACACGATAGAGATAACTTACAGATATTTATTTCTACTTTTTATCCTTTCATTTTAGCACTTTATTTTGTTATTCCTAGTGGTTTTCATTCGATCAATTTAGTGTTTTGTTTTGAGTTTGTTATTGGATTCAATTTATATTGTGAGATTATTGTTGATTTAATTTGATAAATGATTTTCTGCTTTCGATTAATTCTTGTTCTTGTTGGTTGATTTATAATTATGGTTCATTTGCAATTTGATTTAGATTAGGGCTTGACGAACCCTAAGAATATGATTGCTATTGCTTTTGTTTATTGCTTCTGTTTTACTGATTTCATATTTCAACTAGGGATTGACAACCCCTGGTTTAGATTTAATGCTTTATTAGTTTAGCTCGGGATTGACAACCTCTAGCTTAAGACTTCTGTTTATTTTTCGTATTTTAATTCCTATTTATTCCAAAACCGCCTTTGTTATTAGAATGTTTAGGATTTAATTGCTTTCTGTGTATCACACGAACAATAGCCCTGTTAAGTTTTCCTTGAGAGACGACTTGGGTTAACTTATCATGCTACAATTACCTCGTATGATTGCGAGTAAATTTGAGTATGTGTTTAGCTCAATCAATTTTGGCGCCGTTGCCGGGGAGAACTTATGGCGTATTGTTTGTGTTGATTATTTTCTGTGTTTCTTTTCGTTTTTATTTGTTATTCTCCAGTTGTGCGTGATCCGTTTTGTGTGAGTGTTGTGAATGCTAGGTTGTCACCGTTTGATGGAAGATGTATGCTTTTGACGGCAACGCCGGGGCCTATGCCTCGCATGGATTCCAACCCCGACAGGAATTTGAGCCTTATCAGCAACAATATGGTTCGGGGTGGAATAACCAACCCAATTCGGAGTTGTGGACTCAACCCGACCCAGAATATTGGGATCCACAACCCGATTTGGGATGGTGGGATCCACAGCAGCAGCAGCCACCTCCTCAGTCCGATTCGGAATGGTGGGAACCACAACCCGACCCGAAATATTGGGATCCACAACCTGATTATAGATGGTGTGATCCACAGCAGCCACAACCTCCACAGCAATAGTGGTACCACCCACAGCAGGAGTATTATTCACCACCACACCCACCACCACCTCAGAGGTATCCGTTGGATGATATGGAGGCAGAATTGATTCAGACTCGCCACCAACGGTTGGATGCCGACGACACCAAACTTCGAGCGTTTAGAGGAAAAATTGGAATTGATGACCGAGAAATTTGGGCGAGTTGTTGCAACAAGATGCAATAGGGGCCTCAAGCTCACCCTATGAGGCTCGGCGCGACCAGCGACCATCGAGTTCGTCGTTGGAGAATATGGGTGCGGCGTTCATTGATTACCGATCGAAGATGGATGCTAGAGGCCTTGACTCTTGGCGTTTAGAGGCACATGTGGGACGATTCTTTGAGAAGTTGGTTGAGTATCAACAACAACTTGCAATGAGGGAACTTCGAGCCACCCGGTGAGGCTCGGCGGTCGTTGTCCTTCAAGGTGATCGGCGGATGATCGTATAGTGGAAGAGTCATCGAAAATATTACGCCACTACAAAGCGAGAGGAAGAGGTGGTAGTCTCCAAGTTAGACTACGATGAGTATGAGCCGTCATTTGAGAATACTATCGAAGTAGTTCATGCGGTTTCAGTTGATGAAGAGGACTGAGAAAGGAATTTGTTAGCATGCCCAGACCCACAATGGTATTGAAGGAACTACCGATGAAATATGTTTTCTTGGAGGATGAGCAAGGGAAGTCAGTGATCATCTCAGCCGAACTTCTAATTGTTGAAGAAATGGACTTGACCTCGATGCTTATAGAGGTGGTGAAGACAGTTTTTCTGAAGCTGCTGATAAAGGGATATCTATGCCCTATCTGGAGCAGCACATGGTTTAGTCCTCTGGGGCACCGGTGGAGCTCGTGGCATCATGATTACGGCGGACAGCCACATTGACCACCATCGTTGTTCTAATAAACACGTCGAGCTAATGACGTTAAACAAGCGCTCCGTGGGAGGCAACCCACGTTTTGATTTTGTTTTCTTTCTCTTTTATCTTTTATTTTTGTGTCCTGTTTTTAATTTGTATTTCGTCTTTGTCTGTGTGCAGGCGTTGTCTTATGGGATGTGATGTGTTGAGAATGGGCAAGCCATTGGTTCACCAAACTTCAAGGAAGTTCTCGTTCTCTTATTATTTGTGCTTTTATTGTTTGAAACCGAGGGCGGTCTTTCGAATTAAGTGTGGGGGATGAGTTTGTTGTGTGATGATTGTTGGTGTGTTGTTATATCCATTTGCGGTATTGTGGGCTTTTTATGGTGATAAATTTTTTGATGATGATTTGGAATCAAGTTTTATTTTGTGCTCGTAAGGTTGAGATTTTGATTGTTGCATCTGAACTCTGTGGTATTGGTCAAACTATTTTTAAATTTTCGAGACTTTTGGTGATATATGATTTGGGTGTAATGTGAATTGACGAGATTTTGATTGATAGAAAATGAATAGGGGAAAATTGATGTGATTTGTCCGGCTAATGTTAGGGGTAGTGTTAACATTGTGGTCATCTATATACTTGTTTCCTTTAAAAAATAAAAATAATAAAAAGAAAAAAAAATATGAAATAATTTGTTGGATTATTGAAATAGAGGATGGAATTCTACCCCTCTTTTTCGTAAATCGAGAAATGGGCATGGGAAACCACGAAAGAAGACTCGAGTTCATCGAGATTTTACCTTTTAAATATTGTTCCAAAATCTGTTAAAACATTCTTTGTGCTTTACAAAGGAACTTGTTGCTAAAGGTGACCGCATTAGTTAGTTCACCCCTAACGGAGAGTTGGGTCTGAGCAGAGGTTACCCTTTTATTTATTGGAAATCAATTGTCGTCCTAGATTTATTTCACATTATCTTTGAATACGTAAACACCAAGTGTCGGGGAAAAGAAATAAGGTTTGATTGATTAGACTAAGAGTGAAGTTGCATGAATTATCTTCCCTATCCTTATTGGTATAGAGTTTGCTTGAGGACAAGCAAATGGATAAGTGTGGGGGAGTTGTTTAGTCCGAATCTGGTCGTATTTTCCTATGCTTTAGATTTTAATTGTCGATCTTTAGTTTTACTTTTAGCATAATTTATTATGTAATTATGTTATAAATATTGAATTCTAATTCTTGGTTTGATGTAGGAAATAGCTCATTATTTGGGTATTATTCGGACAAGAAACTCTACGGCGTGGAACTTGGTGCAGAGAGCCGACACTTTCAATGATTCTCATGAATAGTGGAGAAGGAATAAAGCATTATGTTCTTCTTAAGAAGTAAATTACGTTGTGATAGGATTCCATAGACGCAATCGGATCGCAATTCGGAGTTCAGACGAGTGAGAACGGAGCAAAGCAGTGGTCGCGCGCCTTGGCCGCAACCGGCAGCAGGAACGCCCAGCGCGCGCTCCACAGCCCAAACGCGCGTTTTCCTCTCCATTTCCAGCCCAACCGGTGCTGGGCATCGCCCAGTTCCGCGCCCGCTGCAGCTTCGCGGTCAGGGGCATAACTGGCGCCCGTCCCGCGTGTTGAGCGCCCACATAGCGCTCGCCATCACCTCGGCCTAGGCTTCGTTCCGCCTCGTCCGATGCTCTTGCGAGCACCGCTCCGCGCCCAGCGCCCGAGTCCTCCTCGCCCAGTGCCCCGCGTCGTGCGGCCTCTCGCGTCGCGTTCTCTTTTCAGCGGCGCGGTTACCTCCTCCAGCGCCCGCTCGACATCACCCGGCGCTCGCGCTCGCGCGCCCGTCGGCGCTAGCCACCAGTATAAGCCTCGCGCGTGCCTCCTCATCCAACGCCCGCTGTGTGTATCACCGGCCTTCGCCCTCCGTGCATGCCAACTCACCTTTGAGCGGCGTTCGTTTACGAGATAAAAGCACCTTCAGCGCTCGCTCGCCTTGAACCGGCGTTCGTTCTCAATCTGAACGTTTCTTGACGGCGTTCCTCCAAGCGGCGCTCACTTTTAGTCGGAATGTCCGCTCGCTCGCGTACATTACAACCGCACTCGCTCTCACTTAATATATCTGCGTTAGGTCACATTTGGAGGCATTCGATTTTATTTCTTCTCCGCGCCGCTATTCATTGTTCTTCAAGATTCTCTCCGGGAGTTTCGGACACGATAGAGATAACTACGAGATATTTATTTACCTTTTATCCTTTCATTTTAGCACTTTATTTTGTTATTCTAGTGGTTTCATTCGATCAATTTAGTGTTTTGTTTTGAGTTTGTTATTGGATTGATTTATATTGTGAGATTATTGTTGATTTAATTTGATAAATGATTTTACGCTTTTGATTAATTCTTGTTCTTGTTGGTTGATTTATAATTATGATTCATTTGCAATTTGATTTAGATTAGGGCTTGTGAACCTAAGAATATGATTGCTATTGCTTTTGTTTATTATACATTTCTTTGCTTTCATATTTCAACTAGGGATTGACAACCCACGGTTTAGATTTAATGCTTTATTAGTTTAGCTCGGGATTGACAACCTCTAGCTTAGGACTTCTGTTTATTTTCCGTATTTTAATTCCTATTTATTCCAAAACCGCCTTTGTTATTAGAATGTTTAGGATTTAATTGCTTTCTGTGTATCACACGAACAATAGCCCTGTTAAGTTTTCCTTGAGAGACGACTTGGGTTAACTTATCATGCTACAATTACCTCGTATGATTGCGAGTAAATTTGAGTGTGTGTTTAGCTCAATCAATTTTGGCGTCGTTGACGGGGAGAACTTTAGGCGTATTGTTTGTGTTGATTATTTTCTGTGTTTCTTTTCGTTTTATTTGTTATTCTCCGGTTGTCGTGATCCGTTTTGTGTGAGTGTTGTGAATGCTAGGTTGTCACCGTTTGATGGAAGATGTATGCTTTTGGCGGCAGCAAGGGCTATACTCGCATGGATTCCAACCAGACATGAATTTGAGCCTTATCGGCAACAATATGGTTGGGTGGAATAACCAACCATTCGGAGTTGTGGACTCAACCCGACCCGAATATTGGGATCCACAACCCGATTTGGGATGGTGGGATCCACAGCGGCGGCAACCACCTCCTCGATCCGATTCGAATGGTGGGAACCTAACCCGACCGGAATATTGGGATCCACACGATTATGGATGGTGTGATCCACACAGACCCGGCCTCCACAGCAATAGTGGTACCACCCGGCGGGGTATTATTCACCACCACGCGCACCACCACCTCGGAGGTATCCGTTGGATGATATGGAGCGGTGATTCGAGACTCGCCACCAGCGGTTGGATGCGGCGACACCAAACTCAGCGTTTAGAGGCAAAATTGGAATTGATGGCGAGAAGGTGGGCGAGTTGTTGCAACAAGATGCAATAGGGGCCTCAAGCTCACCCTATGAGGCTCGGCGACCGCGACCATCGAGTTCGTCGTTGGAGAATATGGGTGCGGCGTTCATTGATTACCGGTCGAAGATTGGATCTAGAGGCGCAACTCTTGGCGTTTAGAGGCACATGTGGGGCGATTCTTTGAGAAGTTGGTTGAGTATCAACAACAACTTGCAATGAGGAACTTCGAGCCACGGTGAGGCTCGAGCGGTCGTTGTCCTTGGGTGATCGGCGGATGATCGTATAGTGGAAGAGTCATCTAAAATATTACGCCACTACAAGAAAGCGAGAGGAAGAGGTGGTAGTCTCGAGTTAGACTACGATGAGTATGAGCCGTCATTTGAGAATACTATCAAGTAGTTCATGCGGTTTCGGTTGATGAAGAGGGGCTGGAAGGGAATTTGTTAGCATGCCCAGACCCACAATGGTATTGAAGGAACTTAGATGAAATATGTGTTCTTGGAGGATGAGCGAGGGAAGCGGTGATCATCTCAGCCGAACTTCTAATTGTTGAAGAAATGGAGTTGACCTCGATGCTTATAGAGGTGGTGAAGACAGTTTTTCTGAAGCTGCTGATAAAGGGATATCTATGCCCTATCTGGAACAGCACATGGTTTAGTCCTCTGGGGCACCGGTGGAGCTCGTGGCATCCTGATTATGGCGGACCGCCACATTGACCACCATCGTTGCTCTAATAAACACGTCGAGCTAATGACGTTAAACAAGCGCTCCGTGGGAGGCAACCCACATTTTGATTTTGTTTTCTTTCTCTTTTATCTTTTATTTTTGTGTCCTGTTTTTAATTTGTGTTTCGTCTTTGTCTGTGTGCAGGCGTTGTCTTATGGGATGTGATGTGTTGAGAATGGGCAAGCCATTGGTTCACCAAACTTCAAGGAAGTTCTCGTTCTCTTATTATTTGTGCTTTTATTGTTTAGAGCACTGAGGACAGTGCTCGAATTAAGTGTGGGGGATGAGTTTGTTGTGTGATGATTGTTGGTGTGTTGTTATATCCATTTGCGGTATTGTGGGCTTTTTATGGTGATAAAATTTTTGTGATGATGATTTGGAATCAAGTTTTATTTTGTGCTCGTAAGGTTGGGATTTTGATTGTTGCATCTGAACTCTGTGGTATTGGTCAAACTATTTTTAAATTTTCGAGACTTTTGGTGATATATGATTTGGGTGTAATGTGAATTGACGAGATTTTGATTGATAGAAAATGAATAGGGGAAAATTGATGTGATTTGTCCGGCTAATGTTAGGGGTAGTGTTAACATTGTGGTCATCTATATACTTGTTTCCTTTAAAAAATAAAAATAATAAAAAGAAAAAGAAATATGAAATAATTTGTTGGATTATTGAAATAGAGGATGGAATTCTGCCCCTCTTTTTCGTAAATCGAGAAATAGGCATGGGAAACCACGAAAGAAGACTCGAGTTCATCGAGATTTTACCTTTTAAATATTGTTCCAAAATCTGTTAAAACATTCTTTGTTCTTTACAAAGAACTTGTTGCTAAAGGTGACCGCATTAGTTAGTTCACCTAACGGAGAGTTGGAGTGCGGCGAGAGGTTACCACTTTTATTTATTGGAAATCAATTGTCGTCTAGATTTATTTCATTATCTTTGAATCGTAAACACCAAGTGTGGGGAAAAGAAATAAGGTTTGATTGATTAGACTAAGAGTGAAGTTGCATGAATTATCTTCCTATCCTTATTGGTATAGAGTTTGCTTGAGGACAAGCAAATGGATAGAGTGTGGGGAGTTGTTTATTCGAATAAAGTGGTATTTTCTATGCTTTTAGATTTAAATTGTCGATCATTAGTTTTACTTTTAGCATAATTTATTATGTAATTATGTTATAAATATTGAATTCTAATTCTTGGTTTGATGTAGGAAATAGCTCATTATTTGGGTATTATTGGACGAGAAACTCTGGCGTGGAACTTGAGCGCGAGCCGACACATTCAATGATTCTCATGAATAGTGGAGAAGGAATAAAGTTATGTCCTTCATAAGAGTAAATTACGTTGCGATAGGATTCCATAGGCGCCAAGCGGATCGCAATCGGAGTTCGAGCGAGTGAGAGCGGGCAAAAGCGGTGAAGTCGCGCGCGCGCTCGACCGACGGCGGGAACGCCCGGCGTGCGCTCCACAGCCCAAGCAGCGTTTGCCTCTCCATTTCCAGCCCAACGGCGCTGGGCATCGCCAGTTCCGTGCCGCTGCAGCTTCCGCGGTGCGGGGCATAACTGTGAAGCGTGTTGAGCGCCCGCGCGCTTCGCCATCACCTCGGTAGCGCTCGTTCCGCCTCGTCCGGCGCTCTTGCGAGCACCGCTCCGCGCCCAGCGCCGCTGAGTCCCCTGCGCCCGATGCCCGCGTCGTGCGGCCTCGCGTCGCGTTCTCATTTCAGTGGCGCCCGATTCTCTCCTCCAGCGCCGCTCGACATCACCGGCGCTTCGCGCTCGCGCACCGTCCGGCGCTAGCCACCAGTATAAACCTCGCCGCGTGCCTCCTCATCCAGCGCCCGTATGTCGACACCGGCGCTCGCCTCCGTGCATGCCAACTCACCTTTGAGCGGCGTTCGTTTACGAGATAAAAGCACCTTCCGGCGCTCGCTCGCGCCAGACGGCGTTCGTTCTCATCTGAAACGTTTCTTGACGGCGTTCACTCTAAGCGGCGCTCACTTTTAGTCGAATGTCGCTCGGCGCTTCGTGTACATTACAACCGCTTTCGCTCTCACTTAATATATCGCGTTAGGTCACATTTGGGCGTTACGATTTTATTTCTTCTCCGCGCTATTATTTGTTCCTCGAGATTCTATCCGGGGTTTCGGACATGATAGAGATAACTTACGATATTTATTTCTACTTTTTATCCTTTCATTTTAGCACTTTATTTTGTTATTCTAGTGGTTTCATTCGATCAATTTAGTGTTTTGTTTTGAGTTTGTTATTGGATTCAATTTATATTGTGAGATTATTGTTGATTTAATTTGATAAATGATTTTACTTTCGATTATTTCTTGTTCTTGTTGGTTGATTTATAATTATGGTTCATTTGCAATTTGATTTAGATTAGGGCTTGACGAACCCTAAGAATATGATTGCTATTGCTTTTGTTTATTGCTTCTGTTTTACTGCTTTCATATTTCAACTAGGGATTGACAACCCCTGGTTTAGATTTAATGCTTTATTAGTTTAGCTCGGGATTGACAACCTCTAGCTTAGGACTTCTGTTTATTTTCCGTATTTTAATTCCTATTTATTCCAAAACCGCCTTTGTTATTAGAATGTTTAGGATTTAATTGCTTTACGTATGCGACGAACAATAGCCACTGTTAAGTTTTCCTTGAGAGACGACTTGGGTTAACTTATCACGCTACAATTACCTCGTACGATTGCGAGTAAATTTGAGTGTGTTTTTAGCTCAATCAGCGATCGCTAGGCCGGTCGCGAGAAAATGTCCAGAGAGCTCTGACGAAGAGCTAGCGACCGAGCTAGCGACCGCGAGCCCGGCCACGAGGAAGAAATCAGATGCAGTTCATGTGCCTAGCGACCACCCTCACGACGCGAGAAAACCTCAGAGAAGAAATATCCAACGTACACTCCTCCGGTCCCATTCCCGAGTCGGCTAGCCAAGCCAAAGTATGATGAGAAGCTAACCCGATTTATGGAGATGTTTCAGAAGGTGCACATCAACATTCCATTACTTGATGCACTCAGAGACATGTCGGGGTACGTGAAATTTCTGAAGGATGCGGTAGCCAATAAGAAAAAGTTGTGGAAGTTCGAGACTATCAATTTGTCTCAAGAGTGCAGTGTTGTACTGCAAAAGAAGTTGCCACTCAAGCAGAAGGATCCAGACAGCTTCATAATAGCGTGTGTCATTGGAGGGCAGACCTTCTCCAAAGTATTGTGCAATTTAGGGGCAAGCATCAACTTGATGCCGTTGTCCATATTCAATAGACTGGAGATTGGGGAGATCAAGCCAACAACCATTGCTCTCTAGATGGCAGACACATCGGTAACTTATCCGAAAGGGATAGTGGAAGGCGTCTTGTCAAGTTAGAACTTCATCTTTCCGGCGGACCGTAGTTCTCGACATGCCGGAGGATGGGAACCGTCTCTTATTCTTGGGAGGCCATTCTTAGCTACTGGTGAGCATTGATCAGCGTGTAGGATGGAGATCTCACCTTGAGTCGATGATGAGAGATGAAAATCTCTATTGTGATCTGATGAAGCAACACGAAGAGAGATGATGGATGCATGTCAAGCTATAGGCATTGCCTTCCACCCACTTACATTCATCAGATCCGGTGGAGTTTTGTATGCAGAACTCGATTTTCTCATCTTCAGACCTCGATGAGGCGTGTGATGAGATTTTAGAGTATCTTGAAGCCATCGAAGAAGTAAAGGCCCTCCTCGAGAAGTCAGTGCCTCATCTAGATGTGAGAAAGTCGATGGGAGGAGAGGATGCTGGAGTGACGACATAAGAGAACACACCAAAGGTGGAGTTAAAAGAATTGCCTTACCACCTTCAGTATGCCTTTCTAGGCAAAGATGAGACATGTCCAGTTATAGTTTCTTCAGATCTGACAGAGGAAGAGTCAAAGAAGTTGATGATCGTGCTGAAAAGTATAAGTCTGTGATTGGGTGGACTATCTTTGATATCAAGGGGGTCAGCCCTTCGCTTTGTATGCACCAGATCCTGTTAGAGAATGAGTACAAGCCCAAGGTGCAACCTCAACGCCGCTTGAATCCAACAATGCAAGAGGTCGTGAAGTAGGAAGTTTTGAAGCTATTGGATGCGGGCATGATACATGCTATATCAGACAGTGAGTGGGTAAGCCTTTCAGTGGTGTCGAAAGGGTGTGTCACGTGATTAGAGGCGAGAAGAGCGAGCTTGTAGCAACAAGACTTGTGGCGGGATGGCGGTATGCATTGACTCGTGCTGCTGAATGCGACCGAGGAAGGACCATTTTCCCCGCCTTCATTGATCGGATGTTGGACGGTGGCGGGTATGAGTTCTATTGCTTCTTAGATGGGTAGTCGGGGTACAATCAGATTGCCATCGCCCCAGAAGACCAACACAAGACGGCGTTCACGTATCCGTATGGAATCTTTGCCTATAGGAGAATGTCGTTCGGTTTATGCAACGCTCCAGCCACTTTCCAAAGATGCATGATATCCATATTCCATGGCTATTGAAAATATTATGGAGGTGTTCATGGACGACTTTTCTGTATTTGGTTCTTCTTTTTGACCATTGTCTCCACAATCTGTCCCAAGTGCTACAGATGTGAGGAGACGAATCTAGTGCTCAATTGGGAGAAGTGTCATTTCATGGTTAAGAAAGGTGTGGTACTTGCCAACAAATTTCTGCAAAGGGTTTGGAAGTGGATCGAGCGAAGATTGTTGCAATTGAGAAACTGCCTCCTCCCATAAATATCAAATCAGTGAGGAGTTTTCTCGGTCATGTCGGCTTTTACAGAAGATTCATCAAGGACTTTTCTGCGATCACAAAGCCGCTGTGTGGATTGCTCGAGAAGGATACAAAGTTCGTGTTCACCAGTGATTGCTTGAGGGCATTTGAGAAATTAAAGCAAGCTCTGATCTCGACTCCAGTTTTGATCTCACCTGATTGGAGCCAACCATTCGAGCTTATGTGTGATGCTAGTGATTGGGCAGTGGGAGCCATGTTGGGACAAAAACGAGATAAGCTGTTCATAGTCATATATTATGCGAGTAAGATGCTCGACTCGGCTCAGATGAACTACACCACCACGGAGAAAGAATTACTTGTAGTGGTCTATGCTTTCGATAAGTTTACACCTTATTTGGTGGGAACCCACACTATTGTCCACACCAACCATGTTGCCATTCGCTATCTGTTCAACAAGAAAGACTTGAAGCCGAGATTGGTGAGGTGGATTCTCCTTCTTCAGGAGTTCGACATAGAAATCAAGGATAGAAAAGGGTGCGAGAATGTGGTTGCAGACCACTTATCGAGATTGGAGAAGCAAGTCGAATGAGAAGACAAGAGAATTGGGATCAAGGAGAACTTCCCAGACGAGCACATTTTGAGCATCATTGATCATACGCCATGGTACGCAGATTTTGTGAACTACTTGGTGATTGGAGTAATGCCTCCTGCGTGCAGTCATCATCAGAAAAAGAAGTTTCTCCACGTCGATCAAGTTCTATTATTTGGATGATCCCTATCTTTATCGTCGATGTGCCGATGGCTTGATATGTCGCTGTGTTCCCCAATGAGAATGGGAGAACATAATCCACGAGTGCCACAGTTCTTTGAATGGAGGATATTTTGCAGCGGCCAAGACTGCAGCAAAGGTCTGTTTGAGTGGTTTCTACTGGCCTTCTATCTTCAAGGATTGCCAAGCATTTGTGAAGAGATGTGATAGCTGCCAAATTATAGGAAACGTCACCAAAAAGGATGAGATGCCGCAGAAGAGCATCGTGAAACATAAATTATTTGATGTGTGGGGAATTGACTTTATGGGTCCATTTCCATGTCTTGTGGCTTCACCTACATCTAGCTTACTGTGGAATACGTATCACGATGGGTGGAGGCGATTCCTACAGGTACTAGCGACTCCAAGGTAGTTATCAAATTCCTACATAAAAACATTCTGACTCACTTTGGTGTACCTAGGGCGTTGATCAGCGATGGAGGTTCGTATTTCAACAACAAGTGGCTAGGCAATGTCCTAGCTAAGTATGGCATAAAGCACATAGTCACCTCTCCATATCATCCGCAGATGAATGGGTAAGCCGAGCTCGTAAATCGAGAAATTAAGAGAATTCTGGAGAAATCGATTATCCATAAAAAGGATTGGGCCAAACAATTGGATGATGCATGACGACGCTCGGATTACCCGTCGTTAGAGGTACCAAGACACGTCAAGATACATTTATAATCTCCTCCAACTTGAACATATAGTTCCGTACATGGCAAGTTAAGGGGTCGAACCAATAGAGCTGGTTGTGTTGTTACTCGAGTTGTCATAATTTGAGTAGGAGGTTGCCCGAGGGGCAAGGTGTCGATCGGTGACGGTCTCGATGAGATGTCTTGAGAGATATATCTTGAGCAGAAAGTAAACTGAAACTAAACACAAGGTAAAGAGATTAAATAACAAGTAGTTGGGCCAAGGGTTCCGCATGTTGAGATATTGGAAAAGACGTCGGTCATAGGTTCAAGGATTTTCACCATGAGTGTATGTCGTGGTTAAAGGTACCAGGGTAGATGCCCTTTGCCCCAGCTTGCCCGTAGATTTTAGGACTAAGTACAGAGGCCCCCTGCCTTGCCCGCTTGCCAAGACGGTCTCCAAGATAGGTTCGTCCGTCCCAACAGCTTTACTCACTAGACAGCCCAACTAGCCACAGCCGGTCCAAGAGAGTGGCTCGCAGCCCTTTGCCCAAGGCCGACGGCTACAATCACCCACTCCAGCCGCACTTCCCGGGACAAAGAGACACTCGATGTCTTACTCGGCTATTGCTTGTAGCTACCCCTCCCCAAGGCTACCGGCGAGTTAGCGCTCAAGGAAAGGAATAACATGTGTATAAAGGCCTAGAGCTTCGGGAACACCCACTCAAGGTTTTAAGGACATTTAGACCTCACGACTTGTATGACCTTGACTCAACGTGCTTCACCCCGAGCCCAACCGAACCGACTTCTCACGCATAATCAACATAAACATAAAAGCAATAAACAAGAACATAATCGTCCATACTTGAATAGAAAAATCAAACGTAAATGAAAAGCATTCTCTGCCAAGCAGTTGCTCGAGCAGAGGTCATAAATACATAAAATAAGTGTTTGCCCGTAGGACTTGTTTCTTCCTCACCACTCGCTCATGAAAAACAAAGAGAAATAAAAGAGATAAGTTGAGAGAGAATTCTGGACTGATGCTCTCTCCCCTCCCGTATGTTGGGTTGTGAATTCGAATTCTTGAGCGGGAATCATGTTGGAGCCTAAGTAAACTCCTCTTTGTCTTGGTCGGTGCACGCATCTCAAGGCGATAGGTGGTGAGGACAGCAGCAGCTCGGGCTCGGACCCAAACAAGGGCTCCTCAGCTTCGATCTGCGGGTTTGTCTCATCCAGCATGACCTTTGCAGTTGACCTTTCCTTTTCGGCAAAAATCAAGCAGTGGCAGAGAGGACCTTGCCCAGAATCCTTCCTTTTGCGTGCAAGTCTGCCAGAGATCTTGTCTGCGCCCCCCAGCTGCATCCTGACTTTACCCTCTGTCCACTGCGTCACTCCTTGTCCTTTTTACCTCTCTTACTTGTCTCGATTACCTCTTTGGCTTCACGTCAGCTCGTTGATCAGGCTCAGCTCCCATGCGGTACAATGTCTTGGCAAGATGTCAGAATGTCTTGGCAAGGTAGTCCTCGGGATTTTTATCTCTCTCACAGGAGGTGACCTGATCTTGCCCAAGGTCCGGCTCAACCTGTAATACCCCAAAGCGTGTCCTCCCAGACACAAACACACGCAAAGAACACGCACAAAATGCACTCTTTCTATGGCAAGGACTACCCCTAAAAAGAGCACGAAAAACGGGCTCGTCACACTCACACACTTGAACCACGGTTGTCCTCAACCGTGCAAGCATTCCTTGCCCAAAAGAAAAACAAACACACAAACAACACACGCAAAAGACCCGCAAGGATAAGATGAAAACATAATAAAGATAATCCGGCATAGGCGATTAATACAGCTATGCATCAAAGTTAATCAAGATCGGGGCAAAGCAAGTTTGTGGGAGTTCCTCTCAAGCACTCAAACTCTCTGTGTTTAGGGTTTTCACGCTCAGTGATGACTTGATCAAGGAAGTGCCATAGGCTTGCCTGCCATCTACTGTCTCTGCCCTATACCTTGGTCAAAGTTCTCTATCCTTAGGTCTTTAGGGTTGCATTGAGTGGCTTCTTGGCTAAGTTGGAAGTTTTTAATCTTGGGATAAGGTTGTCTTGACTTAGGTCTTGGGCAGAATGTTTTCCCATTTCCCTCGGCAAGATACTTACGGGCCTGAGCACACTTATATTTTTCGGAGAACTTCTTTTCTTTTATACTTTTAAACTTTGTTCCCCAATCTTTTCTTTTCTTTTCTACATTTGAATTTAAACTCATTATGCGGCCGAAGGCCAAGGCATCTAATGTTGTGTTTGCCCTTAATGATACCCAAAACGTACATATCCTCTCCCTATTCTTCTTCTCTCAATCCCGGTCGGGGAAGAGCACAAGATAATTTAAAAGAAAACGAACAGCTCAAGGGGCTAGCAAAGGACATATATATCGGGTTTATTTTCATTGTTGACCATGGCTATGAAAAGCCTAAATCATCTAGAGCACTCGGACTATAGCGGTTGGGCTTTGATCAAGGCAATGAGCAAGTTCTAGCAAAACCAAGTCAAGCATCCGAATATCACACGAGAATAGAATTCATGGTTGCAATGATTCGATATATCAGCTCAATTTCTCACGGTGTGCATGCTATGCCTTTTCAATCATACTAACCTTATTGATACAAGCTAAACATGTATTACAAAGCTATGCCAAGATCATAACTATCATGCTCATCTCAACATCTTTGGTCAACACACACAACAACAACAAAAGCAGGGGCCATCCACACTCACACACTTTGCTCGTGGCAAAGTGTTAGGTGATATGGTCCCGAAAACAAAAACACACAAGCGCACAACAAACAAACACGAAAAGCGAAAAGAAAAACAAAACACGAAAACAAAACAAGAAAAACAAAACATAAAAACAAAAAAAAAAACAAGAGAGGAAAAGCTTGGGGATGCGGTGGATACACAGATCCTTAGTGAAGCGAAAAAATGCGGTGGGCGATGCGGATCTCGGTCAAGGTCTCTTGTATTACGGCGAGGCGGCTTGAGTGGCGTCTTGGGCGGCTCTGGTGTTCTTGAAGGTCACAGCCTTGCCTTAGCCTTTGGCGTCTTTGGCAACAGCGGCCTCTCAAGCTCTTGATGGGATACCTCATGCGTCGGCCACCGAGAGTTGCGATGCCGCCTCGTTTCCGTGTCCTTGGCAAGGTATCCCTTGCCGGTGCAGCGCCTCCTTTCGCCTCGCCTTGAGTTCCTCCCGGACTGCGGTTTAAGAAAATCGCTCCTCGAGGAAAAACAGTCCTCTCGAGGCGGGTCAAAATAACGGTGGGCTTCCCACTCACACACTTTGCTGAGGCAAAGTGTTAAAAATGGTCAAGACCACCCCCGACAAAAGGGAATAAAATATAGCGATTAAAATCGTACCCCACGGTACCTCCCGGAAAGCGCATTGTTTAACCGTTAGCTCGGCGTCTTCCTTGAGCTCGGGCGCGGAGGATCCTTTTGAGGAACCTCGTGGAGCTCATCTTGCTCGGCGTCCCATTCTCAGAGCCTTGGTCGTGCCCATGGTAGGTTTAAGTCTGCTTCCATTTACCTTGAACACTTTCTTGCCGTCCATGTCACTTATCTCCACGGCTCCATTCGGATGTTGGGCATGCGATGTAAGGTCCCACCCACTTGGTGGTCGACTTGCCAGAGCATAGCGGAACCTATTTTGATAAGCGGCACCATTTACCAATTTTGAACTTCTTTTCCTTGATTAAAAGATCATGGGATCTCTTAAGTCTATCCTTGTATATAGCGGCATTGTCATAAGCTTCGAGGCGAATCTCCTCGAGCTCTTGTATGTCAAGCTTGCGCTTCTCTCCTGCCTCATCCCAGTCAAAGTTGAGCTTGCGGATTGCCCAGTACGCCTTGTGTTCCAGCTCGACAGGCAGGTGACACATCTTGCCAAACACCATCCGGTAAGGAGATATTCCAAATGGTGTTTTGAAGGCAGTCCGGTATGCCCATAGTGCGTCGTCGAGGTGAGTGCTCCACTCCTTCTTGCTCTCTCCCAAGGCCTTCCTCAAGATGGTCTTTACAATGCGGTTTGAGAGCTCAGCTTGGCCATTGGCTTGAGGATGATATGCGGTGGACATCCGGTGATGCAACCCATACTTCTTGAGTAAGCTGCCAATGGTGACATTGTAGAAGTGGGTGTCCCGATCACTGATTATGGCTCTTGGCACACCGAACCGACTAAAGATGTTTGACTTGAGAAAAACGCCCACGGTCCTTGCGTCCGCCTTGGCTGTGGCCTTGGCTGTGGCCTTGGCTTCTACCCATTTTGACACGTAGACCACTGCTAGGAGTATGTATTGGTTTCCCTTAGCTTTTGTCAAGGGGCCCATGAAATCCATGCCCCACATGTCGAATATTTCTATTGGCAAGATAGGTACCAAGGGCATCTCATTCCTCCTTGAGACATTGCCCTCGCGTTGACACTTATCGCACCCTCGGCACTTCTCGTAGCTATCCTTGAAGATAGTGGGCCAGTAGAACCCACAATCAAGGATCTTCCTTGCCGTTCTCTTGTGCCCAAAATGTCCCTGCACTCCTTCTCATGGCAGTGCTCAAGGATGCTTGTTTGCTCTCCTTCCGGAACGCATCTCCTCAAAATCAAGTCTGAGCATTGCTTCCACAAGTATGGGTCATCCCATACGTATTGTCGACTCTCCTTCTTGAGTTTGTTCCTTTGGTGCGTTGGCATCCCCACTGGCAACACTCTGGTCACGATGTAGTTTACCAAGTCAGCGTACCACGGCTCCTTGGTGTAGATCTCGAGTAGCTCCTCGTCTGGAAATGTTGCTTGAATTTATCTTCTTCATCCTTTCTCATAATTCTGCTCAAGTGGTCGGCCACTTGATTTTGAGATCCACTCTTGTCTTTGATCTCAACGTCGAACTCCTGGAGGAGAAGTATCCACCGTATGAGTCTTGGCTTAGTGTCCTTCTTTGCTATGAGATATTTCAAGGCGTCGTGGTCAGTGTAAACCACCGTCTTGCTCCCAAAGAGGTAGGAGTGAAATTTCTCGAAGGCAAACACCACGGCAAGAAGCTCCTTCTCTGTGGTTGTGTAGTTGATCTGCGGTCCGGTGAGGGTCTTCGATGCATAGTATATGAAGAAGCTCTCCTTGCCAATTTTCTGCCCAAGCACCGCGCCAACAGCGTATCCGCTAGCGTCGCACATCAGCTCAAAGGGCATGCCCCATTCGGGTGGCCTTATGATGGGCGCTGTAACAAGGTGCTCTTTCAATATCTGGAAGGCTTCTTTACATGCGTCGTCGAACTCCCACGGTACATCGTTCTGGAGGAGGCGGTTCATCGGTTGTGCTATTTTGGCAAAGTCCTTGACAAACCGCCGATAGAATCCATCGTGGCCAAGGAATCCCCGAAGCTGCTTGATGTTGGTGGGATAAGACAGCTTGGCTATGATCTCCACCTTGGCTTTGTCTACCTCAATGCCCTTCTCCGAGATAACATGCCCAAGGACAATTCCCTCCTTGACCATGAAGTAGCATTTCTCATAATTCAGCACAAGGTAAAGTTCTCCACGCACCTCTGCAGAACTAACTCAAGATGCTCTATGCATTGGTTAAACGTCTTGTCATAAACAGTAAAATCATCTATGAACACCTCAATTCATTGCTCAAGCAAATCAGAAAATATACTCATCATGCATCTTTGAATGTCCCCGGGGCATTGCATAAACCAAATGGCATACGACGATATGCAAATATGCCAAACGGGCAAGTGAATGTAGTCTTATCTTGATCTTCTAATGCCACACAATTTGCATATAACCGAGTAGCCGTCGAGGAAGCAAATACCTATTCGGCGAGTCTCTCAAGCATCTAGTCAATGAACGGCAAGGGGAAGTGGTCCTTCCGGGTCACCTTGTTGAGCTTTCTGTAATCGATGCAAACCCTCCAGCCTGTCTGGAGTCTCATCGCGACCAGTTCCTTGCCTTCGTTCTCGACCACCTGTACTCTGGATTTCTTTGGCACGACGTGGATCGGGCTGACCCACCGACTGTCCGAGATAGGGTAAATGAGGCCCAACTCAAGGAGTTTGAGTATCTCCACCTTGAGAACTTCTTTCATTCTTGGGTTGAGCTTCCTCTAGGGGTCTCGACCGATGCAGCGTCCTCCTCGAGCAAGATATATTGTTGGCAAACAGTAGGGCTGATGCCCTTGAGGTCGGCTAAGGTCCAGCCGATGGCCTCTTTGTACTTGCTCAAGACGGCCCTCGTCTCTTCTTCTTCTTTGATCGTCAGCTCGGAGCTTATGATCACTTGGCAGCGCCTCGTTGACTCCGGGTGGATATACTTGAAGTGCTTGGTGGCGTTTGAGTTGTAGCTTGGGGGCTTTCTTCAAGGAAGGTTGCATCATCTCTTTGTCATGCACTAGCGGTGATTGATAGCTTGGTTGATCGTCCCCACTTTGGTCAGCTTCTACCTCAAGCACTTCGGTTGCCTTGACCTCCTCCTTGTCGAGATATTCTAGGTCTTCGGTGTGTCCTTGAATGATTACGTCGTAGGCGTCCTTGATCACTACGTTGGCGGTATCGCTCGATATCCTTCTCGGTGAGGCGCGAAGTCCACCATCTCGGCGTCGATCGGAAATTGCTCCACTTTGTAGATGTCAAAGGTGACCGTCTCCCCAGCGAATTTGCATGTGAGCTTCCCCGTATCGCAATCGATTAAAGTTCGGGCCATCTTGAAAGCGGCTGCTAGAAGCATGAGTCTTCTTGCGTCCGTCTTGCCCGTATTTAGAGCGTAAAATCGGTTGGAAAATAAGGTCCTGCACCTTGACGAGCACATCCTCAACGATCCCTTGGGATAGACACTTGACTTGTGCGCGGTTGAATCTCAACACAAGATGGTCGGAGTGGTGCGAGTTTCAACTCTTGATAAATAGATAGGAGCATCACATTGATTGATGCCCGAGATCGAGCATAACTTGGTCTATCCTTGTTGTCCCGATCACACAAGGTATATAGAACATCCGGGATCGGTACACTTGATTGGGAGATCTCGTTTGAGTACGGCTGAGATGTTCTTCCCCATTTGAAACTTGGCATCGTCCGTGTACTTAACTCTCTTGGTACACATTCTTTTGAGGAACTTGGCGCACCTCGGCATCGAGGTCAAAGCGATGATCAAGGTATGTTGATCTCTACCTTCTTAAAGATCTTGATCATTTCATTCATCTCTTGACTTCTTTGTTCCTTTCCAACCTTCACGGAAAGGGAGGTCGATCTTGATCTTTGTCTTATGCTACCTTGGGCGAGGAGGCCTTTACCTCGGGTTCGGGTTCCTTGACCAAGTCCTCGACTCCTTGGTTATGCCTTCCATCTCGACCGCTCCTTGACCGGGCTTCCTTCCCGCTGGCAAGTTCTTTCCGCTCCTCAAGTTGATTGCGTTGGCGTGCGCATTGGGTTGGATTGCACTTGAGCGGAAGTGTCCTAACTTGTGGTTGAGCTTTGATATCTCTTGCATCAAGGTGTTCAAATGAGTCGATCATGATTGTAGGACTCCTCTTGTCTGTTTTGAACTTGTCGGTCTTGCACTATCCTTCCTTGGATAGCTCCTTGATTGTGCACTATCTCGGCTAAAGATGGCGAGCGGAGGTGGATTACGCCGGGAGGTGCTTGATAGTGTGTGCCTCCGTACCTCAAGTTCTCGTGATTTTCCATGGTGGATTATGCGGGTCAAATGGGGCTTCGACCTTGGCGTTTCCTCCACCACCGTTTTGACATGCCCAAAGGCATTCACTTCTTCTTCTTGACCACTTGTAGACACTCGTCATTGTTGTGGGTGGTGGCAAAGCAAAGTCGACACGCTTTGACATTCTTCTTGGCCATAGAGGCCTTATCGAGTCCATCATTTGTTTCATCATGGCCTTCATATCTTTCATGTCGGATCCGTGCGAGTGGTAGCTTCTTGGTGGGATCGTCTTGACCATTCGTTGGCATCGTCCGAGACTCTTGACTAAGTCTGCGAGTAGTTTGAATGCCTCATTTGGATTGCTTGTTGAGTATGGAACCTCCATAAGCAGCACTCACGAGTTGCTTCCTCGACTCGCCTCAAGCCGTTCACATAATATTGGATCGGATCTTGATCGAGATTTGGTGATTGGGACACTTTGCCAAGATGGACTTGAAAGCGACACCAATAGTCGTACACCGTCTCGCCATTCCCCATCCGGAGGAACTCATCCTTTTCCTCACGCTTTGTATCCTAGAGATGGGATAGTATCTCTCAAGGAACCTGTTGAAACCACCTTGAAAGTAGTGACACTACCCGTAGGCAAAGTGTCTGACCACTCTCGAGCACCGTCGTGGAGTGAATGGAAAGGATATGAGTCGGATGTACTCCTTCTTGACTTCATCCAGACACCTTATGGTGCTACACACCATTTCAAGTCATAGAGATGACTGGGGTCCTCTCCCAGATATCGTTGAAGCTTGGCAAGATCTCATAAAAGAGTGCCTCGGCTCCCGGTTGTCCTCGATCTCGGGCAAGGTGATGCCCAAGGACGGAGATCCATTGTTGTTCGGGAACATCATCTCCCGGCGTCACGCTCTCCCGAGGTGGTGGGTTTTGTGGATTCCTCTCCTCAATGTTGTCTTGCCTTGCACGTGCCTCCTCAAGAGGCAGGCGTTTATCCTCGGCTGCCTCTTCTTCTCGAATGGTTCTCTCAATCTGGGGTCAAACAGAGCTCTCCGTCCTCGCAAAGGTTAGGTCGGAGCATGCAAAACCAAACAAAAATAAAAATTGAATAACAACACTAGAATAGCGCGGTTCCCAAGACAGCGGTGCCAATCGGCGGCTTTCGGATTACCCGTCGTTAGAGGTACCAAGACACGTCAAGATACATTTATAATCTCCTCCAACTTGAACATATAGTTCCGTACATGGCAAGTTAAGGGTCGAACCCAAGAGAGCTGGTTGTGTTGTTACTCGAGTAGTCACGGTTTGAGTAGGAGGTTGCCCGGAGGCGAGGTGTCGATCGGTGACGGTCTCGATGAGATGTCTTGAGAGATATATCTTGAGCGAAAGTAAAGCGAAACTAAACACAAGGTAAAGAGATTAAATAACAAGTAGTTGGGCGAGGGTTCCATGACGTTGAGATATTGGTCGAGACGTCGGTCATAGGTTCAGTTTTCACCATGAGTGTATGTAGTGGTTAAAGGTACCAGGGTAGATGCCCTTTTAGGTTGTCACGTACACCAAGCCCCCACCCCAGCTTGCCGTAGATTTTAGGACTAAGTCTGAGGCCCCCGCCTTGCCCCTTGCCAAGCGGTCTCCAAGATAGGTTCGTCCGTCCCAGCAAATTTTACTCACTAGACAAACCCAACTAGCCACGGCCGATCCAGGAGTGGCTCGCACCCTTGCCCAAGTCCGGCGGCTACAATTACCCACTCGGCCGCACTTCCGGGACAAAGAGACACTCGATATCTTACTCGGCTATTGCTTGTAGCTACCCTCCCCAAGGCTACCGGCCGAGTTAACGCTCAAGGAAATGAATAATATGTGTATAAAGGTCTAGAGCTTCGGGAACACCCACTCAAGGTTCTAAGGACATTTAGACCTCACGACTTGTATGACCTTGACTCAACGTGCTTCACCCCGAGCCCAACCGAACCGACTACTCACGCATAATCAACATAAACATATAAGCAATAAACAAGAACATAATCGAATCCATACTTGAATAGAAAAATCAAACGTAAATGAAAAGCATTCTCTGCCATGGCGGTTGCTCGAGCGGTCATAAATACATAAAATAAGTGTTTGCCGTAGGACTTGTTTCTTCCTCATCACTCGCTCATGAAAAACAAAGAGAAATAAAAGAGATAAGTTGAGAGAGAATTCTGGACTGATGCACTCTCCCCTCCCGTATGTTGTGTTGTGAATTCGAATTCTTGAGCGGGAATTATGTTGGGAGCCTAAGTAAACTCCTCTTTATCTTGGCCAGCGCACGCATCTCGAGGCAGCAGGTGGTGAGGACAGCAGCTTGGCTCGGGCTCTGGACCCCGACAAGGGCTCCTCTGGCTTCAGTCTGGCAGGTTTGTCTCGTCCGCAGCACTGCAGGTTGACCTTTCCCTTTTCGGCAAAAATCAAGCAGTGAGAGAGGACCTTGCCTAGAATCCTTCCTTTTGCGTGCAAGTCGCGGAGGTCTTGTCTGCGCCCCCCAGTGCATCGACTTTACCCTATGTCCACTGCATCACTCCTTGTCCTTTTTACCTCTCTTACTCGTCTCGATTACCTCCTTGGCTTCACGTAAGCTCGTTGATCAGGCTCAGCTCCCATGCGGTACAGTGTCTTGCCAAGATGTCAGAATATCTTGCCAAGGTAGTCCTCGGGATTTTTACCTCTCTCACAGGAGGTGACCTGATCTTGCCCAAGGTCTGGCTCAACCTGCAATACCCCAAAGCGTGTCCTCCCAGACACAAACACACGCAAAGAACACGCACAAAATGCACTCTTTCTAGGGCAAGGACTACCCCAAAAAAGAGCACAAAAAATGGGCTCGTCAATGCTTTTTGGGCCTATCGGACTGCCTACAAAGCACCTATAGGTCTATCTCCATATCAACTGGTATTTGGAAAATCTTGCCATTTGCTGGTTGAGTTGGAACATAAAGCCTATTGGGCCACAAGGAGAATCAACATGGACTTCAAGGAAGCTAGGTTGATGAGAGGTGAACAACTGTTAGAGCTCGATGAGTGGAGGAATGAAGCTTTCGAGAACTCCTGGATCTACAAGGAAAGAGCAAGGAAATTCCACGATCTCACCATTCGACCCAAAGGATTCTCACCGGGTAATGAAGTCTTGCTCTACAATGCCCGACTCCGTCTCTTTCCCGGAAAACTGAAATCAAGATGGTCGAGGTCATATACTGTCTACCGAACATGCCAATGGGAGCTACGAATTGCTAGAGTCAAGTGGAAACACTTTCAAGGTGAATGGGCAGTACCTCAAATCATTACTTCAAGTCACACTTCAACCGCGAAGTCAAGGTAACCAAGCATAATGAACCATGATGAGAGGTAATGTCGAGCTAACGACGAAAAATTTAGCATTTGTTGGGAGGTAACCCAACATATTTACATGATTTATGTTTTTCATTTTGCTTGTTTTGTTTTTTATTTGTTTTTGTCGTGTCGTGTCTTGTTGGTCGTTTTTTTGTTTGCTTTTATTAAAACATGATAAAAAAAAATTCGCGATCGCGAGGGTGGCCGCAAGAAAGTGTCCAGACGTTTTGAAAGACGCTAACCATAACTAGCGACCACCCTCGCGATTGTGAGAGAGGCCGCGAGAAACTAGGCAGAACGTAATGAGCAGAACTCGCGATCCATCTCGCGACCGCGAGCTCGGCCACGAGGCACGGCCCGACCCGAGATCCGGACGTTGACCCGCATGTTTTAAAAGCTTTTTAACCCTTCTCCCCCTCATTTTCACACACCCACACACACATTTTCAGCCAAACACACTCACAAGCTCTCTTAAACCTTAAGTTCTTTCCTCTCTTGTGTTTTTCAATTAATTTCCACTCAAGGTATGCTTCAATTGTTTAATTCTTCTTAGATTTTCGCTTGTAAGCATGAATTTGAAAAGTTGACCGTTTATTTTCTTCTTGTTCTGGAATATTGAAGAGGTTATGAACTAGGGCTTATATTGCTATATTTATATGGTTTTTGAGCATGCTTCTCACAATGTTAGGTGTATTAGTGTTCATAGATGTATATTGTTGGATTAATTTACCTGCATTGTTGTTTTGGGGTCAAAAATCATGAAACCCTAGATGTTCATCGCGACTAGCGACCAGGCTCGCGATCGCGAGCCTGGCCACGAGCCTCTACGCGGGTGCAAAACAATGCCTCGCGATCGCGAGGCAGGCCGCGAGGCAACCAAAGAGTCGCCAGATGCTGTGTTTTAAGTCGTTGTGTGTCTTCTTTCCCTTGTTACGCTTTATACGAGCATATGCTATTGTGGGGGGAAGTTTTGATAATTTCAATTTTGGGGAGCTATATGTTGAAGGGGTTGACATTTGTTTTGAAATTCTTGAGCTAACATTGCAATATTTTTAGGTACAATATGCCGCCGCGTCATTCCGGTAGTAAGAGAAAGGGGAAGGAGATCGCTACATCCTCGTAGGAGGAGACAATCGATGAGTTCCATCCCCAGAATTTTGGGATACGTCTACTGAGCCCCTCTTCACGGGAGCGATGGAGGAGGTTGGTGCAGCTAAAGCACCAACATTCGAGATTTATGTGCATCGAAACATGCCAAGCAATGGGATAGCCAATGATGTCACGTGGCTAGCCGAGAGATCCAGTCTTTATTCCGTCATCACAGCAAACTATTTGACGTACCGGATCCTCACACTGGAGTTTCTGTCGACCGTCTATGTCCACAAGATGCAAGGGTCGCCAGATTACATCACATTCCAGTTGGACAACGAGCCCCGGTGACTTTCAGTTGACGAGTTGAACGCTATCATCGATGGTTTCCCCGATGGAAAATACATCGGAGATATAGGGAACTCGGCTCACGAGATGTGGTAGTTGTTCATCGACACAGCGGCGGAGCAGACTCCATACTATGATGCCTCAAGGGCAAAGGTAAGTTCGATACGGAATCCCACGATCCGTTACTTCCACTGCCTCCTCACCTTTACAATACATGCCCGCACCAACGCCGGAACAGTCCTCTCCTAAGACATGAGCATCCTGATTGGTGCTGCGACTAGATAGAAGATGCACGCCGGCATGTTCCTCACCCAGCATTTCTAGAAGCAATCAGAAGTTTCTAGGAATGCGAGGATCTGCATAGTGGGATTCGTCACCCTATTGCCGACTTTTTCGGGGTGGCGATTCTTAAGGATCGATCTCACAGGAAATATTCCTGGACAAGTCATATCTTTATGTCCAACGTTCCTGAGACGAGACTCACGGCGCTACCTCTGGCTGCTCTACGACAAGAACGGCCAGTCTATCTTTCGGTTGCCCCACACGGATCTCACTAGATTAAGCGCAATTAGGCAGCCCGACGCCAACTGGAACATGAGTGCGCACATGCACTATAGTTGGGCTCAGCGCTTAAATGCGCAAGGAGAGGTAGAGGAAGAACAGGAGGAAGAGGAAGCAGAACAGGAGGACGCGCCCGAAACAGGTGGTGCGTAACACCCACCACCCATCCAAGGCGATCCCGGGATCTACGAGCGCCTTGATCGAATAGATGGTCGTCTCGACCATATAGAAGGGAGTATGACCTCCATGATGGCCCAGCAACAGGCCCTCCTCACCTAACACCAGGCGCATCAAGAACACCAGCATCAGATGATGGAGATGATGCAGCGGTGGGATCAGTGGCGAGGATTCTATCCGCCGCCGGAGTAGCGGCTTATGAGGTAAGGTCTCTCTCCCAACCACTCTTTTCTGCAAACCTTATTGCCTATATTTCACACAATTCACAATAAGTTTTGGGGGAGTAGACGAGTTTGGTTGGTTGTGAGTCCTTTTTATGTTTTTGCTTTGTCTTGTAAAGTTTCTATGTTTTGGGGCTTTGTGTCTTTTGTTTTTGTTTTGTGTCTGTTGATCAACGAGCTTAAGTGAAATATGTTAACCTATGTGGCCAATGATGATAGAAATTTTCTAAAAAATATGTTGATGGTGCACATGATGTGTTAGAAAACGACGCATGGATGACTTGAGATTGCTTAGCTTGTTGTTTTTCACCATTTGCTTAAACCGTGAGACTTGAGCTTCAGTGTATAAACACTATGTTACAGTTTATTTTAATTGTGTGGTATCGTGCATGTAATTATCTTCTAGAACTTGCCTTGTTTTCTGTGTCGAGGCTGCAATATGTGTTTTGAATATGGAAATGATAAAAGGCCATCTTTAATATTCCAAAGAAACGAATATACGATTACGGTATTCTAAACCCGTAATTAGGGTTTTGCACAGATATAATTTTGACGACATCGAATATCGTGATTTCGATACGATATCGTTATAACGATTCTTTTATAATTCACTAAGTATTGTGAATTACGAAATGAAATTTATGAAATGATTCGTCGATATATTTTAACGTCGAACGCGTATCAAACGTCGACATATGAAATTTTACGAGCGGTGAAGCTTGGAATTAATTTCCATCTTAATTCCTTTATTAAATGGAATAGATTTATTTAGTAAGTACGAACTTCTCACACCATTTTGAGATGAGTCGGTTTTGAACGTTTGAGACATTTTGAGCGCCAACGCCTGAGACGTTTTGAAAAATGAGTTTAATACTCAGGAAATTATCATAATTAATTTCCTATCATTATTTTATATAATTACAGTATTATTAATTATTAAAATCGAATTTTAGCGTCTAAAATTCGATTTCTTTAACATGGGTTTTTCGAAAACCCTAGTTTTGCAAACTATGGTTTTAACACATGAAATGATACTATTAAATTATCCTATGGTATCTAAACTTTATAATATGATATATATGGGTATTATTAAGCTATGAAATCAGTTTTTGGAACATTAAAACTCGATAGCTTATATTTATAATTTTCGAAACTTAATCTTGAAATTGTGGTTTTTATTGCATAAAATGTGTAATAATTTTATCCTATGCTATTAATTAATATCTAAATCATATATTATGATATATATGTGTATATTTGGGACGAAAATTACATGAATATCAACAATAGGTGTAACTCATATTTTTAATCCTATTTTTCAATAATTGTTATCGGTAATTTCGAAAATTACACTATGTGTGATTTAATTATTTCCATGACATTTATTATATATCTATGACCTATACTATGATTAATACATAGTATTAATGTGTAACAAAATTAAAATCAGCCCCACTTAATTTGGCCGTCGGCTATCATGAGAGCACAAAGGCATGCACTCCACCCTTTTTCTACCCAATACATGGCTTAGCTTTTCACTTAGCCTAATCATCACACTAATACTCCATCATTTGGCTGCAAACTATCCTATTGGGTGTGTGTGTGTGCGTGTGACCGAGAGAGAGAGAGAGGGAGGGATAAGGCTCTTCCCATTCACCCCATTCCTCATTATACACATCCCCTACACTACAACACTCCAAAATCACTCTCCATTCTTTTCCCCATTTTCAAAACCGACGACACCCTCCCATTTTTAAAATTCTTCTTCTTCTTCCTCAACTATTCCCAAACCTTGATACATTACACCTTATTCTTGTGATTCCATAGCTATTTCAAAGGTAATAGTCGACCATAGCCACGACTTTCATCCTCCTTTGTTCAAAAATTTGAAGCATGTTATATATGTGTATGTAGGTTTTATTGTTCTTATGTATGAGCTATTGTGTACAAATATGTTCTTGATGTTTATATTGTTTAAAACATGAGAATATATGCTTGGATAATCATATGGTGTTATATGTGAAATGTATAAATGGATCTAGTGAATGTGCATGATTTTGAACCCTAGCTTATTGAAATGATTTTGAAAATTGATAAAAATGTTTATGTAATGACCAATCGTTCTAGGGTATTTTAAGGATGGATTATTGATCTATGATATGATTTAAGACTATGGTATGATATTTAAAATTTTTGGAATACCCTAGCTTAAAATCTTGATATTACCGTGAGCTTTTTAAATATGTACCTTGGTGTATAATTTTATTTTAAGTCAGTGATGACATATTAATGCTATAATGCATTGTTTGTATGTTATATGATTTATTTAGAATTTTTGGAAACCATATGATTGAATGTTGAAAAATACCGTGAGCTTCAAAGGTTTGGTATGTTGGTGTATGATTTTATTTTAATCATCCAATGATATATTTATACTTTAGTATATTACTTATGTAATATATGATTTTATTAGAATTTTTGGAAATCAAATACCATAAATAAATCAAAGAAGCCGTGAGCTATGTGCTCAATAAGGTGATGATTTAATTGGTTTTGATGATTGTTATGATGTTATATTACTATACTATAGTGTATAAACATAGTATATAATTGTTGGAAATTTTGAAAACCAAATACCAAAAATTAATCAAAAAGCCGAGAGCATGTATGCTCCATATGGTGATGATTTCAATTGGTTTGGTTGATATTATGATGTTACAATGTTATAATATAATGTTTAATGATGTTGGAATTTATTTAGAATTTTTAGAAATTATTTGCTAATTATTCGGTAATTATCAAGTTAATGCCGTGCAATATTGTTATATATTGTGAAATGAATGCTTATGATGAACTATAGGTTATATTAATGATATACATTGATGTTGGGATATTATACTATGTATATATCAATTTTGGGAATTTTTGGATAATTATTCCCTATTTATTGGAAATACCGTAAGTATATATATGTATATATAGTAATAAATAGCAAACAATATCATATGAATTTTATAAATTCATATTCTGGACCATAGTATATAACAATGCACTATATTAATTTAGAAAATTTTTCAAAAGTCATTTAGTATTTTTAATCTAATTATCGAAAATTTTGATAATTTAAAAGGGTTTTAAAATCCTTTTTAAATCAGTTTATTAATAAAATATTTGCTAAATTAATATTCTGGACAGTTTTAAATTTTACAAAAATTTTATAAACATAGATTGCTATGTTTGAGACGAACGTTCATTTTATAACGTTTTAAATTCCAAAATACGCCTTTTATTTATAAAAAGGTTTATTAAAAATGCAAAATTATTTATAAGTCCTTGATTTACGTGATAAATCGAGAAATAGGACTTTACGTTTTCAAATTGATCAAATTCGATTTATAAAACAAAATAGTAAGAGCTTACTATTTAAAAGTCAAAATCATTGACTTTGTTGACCAGTGTTGACTTCGTTGACTTTTTAAGTCAAACGTCGCTTCTGATTATAAATACGTCAGTACGCGTAAGATATACTAATTGAGTATGATACCTCATTAGTAAGAAAAGATTTCACAAATGAAATCCATATATCGAAAAACGTACTTATACGTTGAACGTATCTCGAGGAACGAGAACAATTCAATGTTATACGTATTAGAGACGTATTGAATTCACTAAGGAATTCAACTCACATCGATATGAAATATCGAAGTTTATCTTAGCTTTTGGAAGTCTCGAAAGACTTGAGCGACGTACTAAAGCCTCGCTTTTTCGTAAAGGTGTGGACGCAAACGCAGCGACGGGATTTTGACGAACGAACGAACCTAGGACTTATTACAACAAACCATAGTCCAGGTGGGCTTCCTATCTTTTAAATGTGGGCCTTTTCTTACCCCACCAAAACGTAACTTTACTGTTATTTCAAATGAGTTTACTTACAAGACTTATCCTACAACCGCTTAACAAATGTTTTTGCATTACACCGCCAAAAATATTTCGCTTTGTGTATGGATCCTATCTGTTATGCCCGGTAGGGCGTGGAGATGGTTGGAACTATTATATCAATTGTTGTGGTAGCACCCAACCTTTTAATGTCGGGTCCCGTGCGGATGATAAATGCCCGCTAGGATTAGCGTGAAGGTTGGAACTATCTGTTGTGTTAACATATGCTTGCAGAGAGCGTGTCTTTGTCAGACGGGATTATGGTCGGTCACGGCGTCGTAGATGGGAGGCCTCCTCTCGGCGCTTATTATTTATTATTATTATGTAATGTGACTATGAGATATGGACCATACACACCAAGAAAATGCTCGGCGAGCTATGTTTACTGAACCGAAAATGATTTGGTAAGCACAAGGCATTTTAATTAAAACCATCGCGACCTACTCGATATTGGCGGTAATAATTCAAATGTTATCAAATGTTTTCGCATAAGTCCACCGAGTGCAATTTCTTGTACTTAGCCCCGCATATTTGTTTTAAATGTGCAGTTGAGCTCTGATGGTGATGATGGGAATGTGTTGAGGAGTCCAAAGGTCCTCGACCGATTTATCTTCAATTTGTGGTTTATACCTCAATGCATATCGTCATATATGTATTCACACACTTTCCACGCTATACTCCGAACTCCTTATTTACGCTTTATGTTTATAAACTATTGAGGTCCATCGGATCGTGCCAAGTTTTGGGGTCCGATGGCTAAACCTTTTCAAAACATTATAACATCATCTTATATTTTGTTCAAACATGTTAGTTTATTTTTATGCATCTCTATTTTATCCATGTAACCCCTAAAATACTACTCCTAGTACTAGTCGCCCTCCAGTCCGGGTTGGTCCGAATGGGTCGTGACAGTATGGTATCGAGCGCTTTTGCCCTTTGTAAACCCAAAACCTTTTTATTCTAAGTTCAGGTCGAGTCATCGACTTAGTAAACCATCGACTCACTCAACACTCCATTACATCGAGCTCAACCGGAAGAAGGTAATCGCATTTCTTTCTCAAAACCATGAAATGGAAATTTTACATGATTGAACAATTGAAGGACTTTTGAAAGATTTGGTTATGATGAAAATTTTATGATAAAAATGAAAGTTGAGCAAGAAAATTTTCCAAAATACTTTCGGTTGAACTAATGCAAATACTCGAGTATCGATATGAAAGTACATGGTGGTACTAGTTGAATGATCAACATGGGATGAATGAATCCATTTTTGATATGCATATAAGTTGATTATGATTGCTATGTTGAAATCGTATTTCCAAAAAATTTCAATTGAAACCTCATTCCAAGTTTCAAAATTTTGCCATGATGAACGATATGTTATCATAAGACGAACTTAGACTCTAAGGAGCATGTTCACATATCGTGAAAGAACATAGAAGTACGAACTTCTTTTTCCTTACGATAACAAAGAACGATAGGAAGAATGAGAGTAATGATGACCTCGAGCTCGAACGACGAAAGACGAGCGAGAAGGATGAACAAGCGCACCTCAACCTTAAAGATGAACAACGCCGACACTTCATCACTACTTCGACATGAGTGAGCATCGACACAAATCACGACATGGACGCCACTTACGGCTTCAGAATGTTCAGCCTCAACATAAAACCAGAAGGCGATAGATCGACACGCCGACATACGCCTCGATTTACAATTTAAGACGATCGCGCAAATTTCCTACACTGCGCAGTAAATTTGTTTTAGCTAGATCTCTCTCGTGAGGACTCCGATTTATGTATGGTTTTCACCTGCGTACTCTAACGCACTGATCTTCATTTGTTATGAAGAACAGAATCCCTAATTCTGCCTCCAGAATACGATAGAGTCCGTTGAACTCTAGTTCGAGTGTTTGGTATAGAATAAGGATCTCGTAGCTTATATTAAGATGTTGTTGCTTATGTATACGTTTGGGTAAGACTAAGAAGGTAAGTTGTGGTAAGTATTGTGCAGTATGATGTTGCCTACCTTATAGACTTGCTTGACCTTATCTAGTTGCTTCACGCTACGCTTAAGATATCCTTGCCTTGCTTTTGAGATGACGATAGTCGACTTATGTTAGTTTTGTTCGTGATGTATGGAGGATGAGATATCTCGCGAGGAGGAGGATTGGACCACACCCCACCCCTGAGGAGGAGGTGAGTATTTATCGCCCACCGGATGTGCTGTTGGGAAGACTTGGGTGAGTTCTCGCATATTACCTCCGCCTTTGGAGACGCCCAGCCCACGGCGTGACTGACATGACGGCATCCGCCGCCTCCTAGCGATACTCCCCGCACTGGATGGGTATGCAGAGAGATATCGGAGATTACATCTACCGAGCGATGGGCGCTACGACTTGGTGGGAGATTTGCCCAGTTCGTGAGTCACCCGACTTACGTGTACAAAGATGTACGGGCAGACCGGGGACCCTACCTCCCTCCCCGAGAGTATACCTGGCGGGATGAGTCGCCAGAGTGGCTTTACACAGAGGTTCCGAGGCAGATTGACCCAGTCGTGCCTCCTTTCCTTTTTGACGAGGGAAGGCCTGCTCGCTTAGAGAGGGCAGCACGCCCCAGAGCCTTGGGAGAGCCGGTATTTCCACCCTTACCTGTCGGACACCCCGTACGTCCACCAGTACCACCTCCACCACCTATGGTCCCAGCCGTACCACCAGTCGAGCACTTCCGTCGAACAGCACGGATGAGGGTAACAGATGTCGCAGGTGGCTACAGCCCGATCCGCCACGACTACGAGCATCGGGTGAATGCAACGAACGCTCTTAACCCCCTGCGAGACATACCGATGGTGGAAAGCGATGGAGCCGGTCCATCCAGGGGACTGCCCCGCATGGACATTTCTGACAGCGAGGACGACTCCGAGGAGGAGGAAGACCCCGAGGAGGACGGACAGTGGGAGGACTCATGATGTAGACCCTGATGAAGCTTAAGGAGATTTTTTTTTTTTTGTTAAACTTTTGTTGTTTTCCTTTTCCTATGTTTAATCTTTAGTGTTGGACTTAGAACCTTAGCTTTTGGAAGGCCGTGTGGGCCGGGACTTATGTTTTATTTCTCTTTTGTATAACCGTTGGTTTTGAACATCCCGCCTATGGCGTAAATTTTTGGATATATATATATATACACATGACCCTAATAGGGCTTTTATGAAGTTATGTCTGTTAAGAGTGATATTCTGCTTGGAATCGTTTCAATAAGGCCATAATAGTGTTGGTGTATGTTGAGTTGGGAAAAGAATAAGTGCTAACGACACTACTTTTCTAATAGCAGATGCCTCCGAGAAGAAATCCGAGTGGGAACCCGGGGTCGAGGTCGGGAAGGCCAAGAGGAAGGGTAGGATCCCCGAGCAAGAGCCGGAAGAAATTCCCCAACCACCACCTCCACCTCAACCCGATCGCAGGATCGAAGAAATGTTTCAAGATGTAACCTCCGCCTTTAACGGGAAAGGTAGCCGGAAGAAGCGAACAACGGGTTAGGGCCATTGAACGGATTTTACCTTTTAAGATGCACGCACAGAAAGGCCGTCGTGTGTTACCTTCCACCGATAGACCACCGACTTACGGTGGGAGGCCGAAGAAAACTTTCACGGTGAACGAAATGAAGAATTCTCGTGGGAGGATTTCAGAGAGGAGTCAGATGAAAAGTACATACCTAAAAGCTATAAGAGGAAGAAGGAGCGTGAATTTTCCCGCTAAAACAAGAAAGGATGACCGTGACCGACTATGATCGCACTTTCTGCGAGATGTCGAGATATGCACCAGAACTGGTGGACACCGACTTGAAAATGTCGGAAAAGTTCAGGTCAGGGCTAAGGATGGAGATACGCATGTCTCTTGCCAGCCATGGAGACCTGTCCTACACTGAAGCTCTCGCACGAGCTTTAGATATTGAGGCGGCCATGACCGAGAATAAGTCGGTGTCATCTCAGACACACAATGCACTGGACAGAGGAAAGGGGAAATGGGAACCCAACCGCGGGAATAACAACCGCGGGAGCTATGGGGACGCAAGTCACAAGCGCCCGTGGCAAGGAGACGCGGCGCCACAAGGACAAGGCTGGAAGAGAGCAGCTTATGCTCCACCAGCAAGGGGACCACATGAACAGTCGAGGACACCTCAATGCCCTCGATGCCATAGGACACACAAGGGTGTGTGCACGGCAAACGTGGTAAGCTGTTATAAGTGCGGGGCAAACGGGCATTACGCCAACAGTTGCCCAGTGTCACGTTCGGATGTAGGTCGAACCAACCGGCAATGCTCACCATTAAGGGCTATCTGACTTCAACCCCAAATACCGCGGCGGTTTATTTCAACCCTCAACTCCAGTGGCAACAAATTTCCTCAACAACAACTCCAACAGCAAGAACAATGGCAAAGAAAGCAAAAATCCAACAAGCAAGTGGCAAGAACCACCGCAATAGCGGGCGTCAACCATCAAGCCAACGCCAGCAGCGGCAGCAACAGCCAGCAACAACCCCGAATCAGCCAGACTGGCCGCGCCCGTCACCTCGGCTCAGGCTAGAGCCTACGCCAGACGCATGGGAGGCGAGAATCTAATGTAACGAAGGAAACTTGGCAGGTATGGGAGTTCTACTCAACCTACCTGTTATAGTATTGTTCGATACGGGTGCTTCGCATTCTTTTATTGCAAAATCATGCGTAGAAATGCTGAGCCTTAGGTCTGAAAAATCGCCGTGATATGAGAATCTCATCGCCTATAGGAGGGATTATGGCCGTTACCCACTTTTGCTCGAACCTAGAGTTGACATTAGGATCACTTAAGGTTACGCTAACGACCTAAACATAATACCCATGGATGATGTAGACATAATCCTCGAATGGATCGGTTAGCTAAGAATCATTCCACGATTCTCTATAAGGAAAGGAAAATTTCGCTTCACTTTCACAGACGAAAGCCACGCACTTCACCGGATCGGCATGGGGGAGGATTAGATAGTATCGACACTACAAGCTGGGAGGATGATGAACCGTAAGGGATGCCATGCATTCCTTGTTTATTTAAACGATGAGGATAAACCCGAGCGCGGTAGAAGACATTGAAGTTGTCCGAGAATTTTCTGACGTATTTCAAAAATCTACCAGACTACCTCCCGATGAACAACTAGAGTTTACCATCGATTTGGAGCCGTGATCAGCCCCAAAGTCGGCGCCTATAGGATGGCCCCAAAGGAGCTAGAAGAGTGAAAATCCAAATCCAAGAGCTTTTGGATCTAGGATTCATTAGTAGAGTGTCTCACCTTGGGGGCGCTGCTTTGTTTGTTAAGAAGAATGATGGTTCTTTGAGGATGTGCATCGATTATAGGAACTAAATAAGATGACACTAAAGAACAAATACCCTTTACCGAATTGATGACCCGTTTGATCAATTGCGAGGAATGTGTATTCTCTAAAATCGATCTTAAGTCGATACCATCGGTGAAAATACGGTCTGAGGATGTACCTAAGACTGCATTCCGAACGAGATATGGCCACTATGAATTCATAGTTATGCCATTCGGATTAACCAATGCACCAGCCGTATTCATGGACCTCATGAACAGAGTATTCCATCCATTTCTGGATAAATTTGTTTTGGTCTTCATAGATGATATCCTTATTTACTCAAAGAATGAAGAGGATCATAAGGAACATCTACGAACGGTTTTGCAAACCTTGAGAAATGAAAGACTCTTTGCTAAGTTTAGCAAGTGTGAGTTTTGGTTGAAGGAAGTTATGTTCCTTGGACACATCGTGTGTCTTTGAAGGTATAAAAGTAGATCCACCAAAGTAGAGGCGTGCAAGAATGGAAATCACCAAAGACTCAAAGACGTGATTCACCAAGACGACGTGATCCTCGGGCGGACATGAGCTATAAGGAAGAACCCGAGCCATACTTGACCACAAAGTTCAAAGAACTACGGAGCAAGTCGATTCCATTAGTCAAAGTGTTGTGGAGACACCACGGACGAAGAAGCACGTGGGAGCTTGAAGAAGCGATGAGGAAAAATACCCGATTTATTTTTCTAGAGGTATACAAATTTCGGGACGAAATTTTTCGTAAGGGGGGTGGAATGTAATATTCCAAAGAAACGAATATACGATTACGGTATTCTAAACCCGTAATTAGGGTTTTGTCGTATATAATTTTGACGACATCGAATATCGTGATTTCGATACGATATCGTTATAACGAATTCTTTTTATAATTCACTAAGTATTGTGAATTACGGAAATGAAATTTATGAAATGATTCGTCGATATATTTTAACGTCGAACGCGTATCAAACGTCAGTACCTTATGAAATTTTCTGAGCAGTGAAGCTTGGAATTAATTTCCATCTTAATTCCTTTATTAAATGGAATAGATTTATTTAGTAAGTACGAACTTACTGCGACCATTTTGAGATGAGTCGGTTTTGAACGTTTTGAGACGTTTTGAACGTCAACGTCTAGAGACGTTTTGAAAAATGAGTTTAATACTCAGGAAATTATCATAATTAATTTCCTATCATTATTTTATATAATTACAGTATTATTAATTATTAAAATCGAATTTTAGCATCTAAAATTTGATTTCTTTAACATGGGTTTTTCGAAAACCCTAGTTTTGCAAACTATGGTTTTAACACATGAAATGATACTATTAAATTATCCTATGGTATCTAAACTTTATAATATGATATATATGGGTATTATTAAGCTATGAAATCAGTTTTTGGAACATTAAAACTCGATAGCTAATATTTATAATTTTCGAAACTTAATCTTCGAAATTAGGGTTTTTATTGCATAAAATGTGTAATAATTTTATCCTATGCTATTAATTAATATCTAAATCATATATTATGATATATATGTGTATATTTGGGACGAAAATTACATGAATATCAACAATAGGTGTAACTCATATTTTAATCCTATTTTTCAATAATTGTTATCGGTAATTTGAAAATTACACTATGTGTGATTTAATTATTTCCATGACATTTATTATATATCTATGACCTATACTATGATTAATACATAGTATTAATGTGTAACAAAATTAAAATCAGCCCCACATTTCATAGCCGCTTGGCTATCATGAGAGCACAAAGGCATGCACTCCAATCTTTTCACCCAATACATGGCCTAGCTTTTCACTTAGCCTAATCATCACACTAATACTCCATCATTTGGCTGCAAACTATCCTATTGGGTGTGTGTGTGTGCGTGTGACCGAGAAAGAGAGAGAGGGAGGGATAAGGCTCTTCCCATTCACCCCATTCCTCATTATACACATCCCCTACACTACAACACTCCAAAATCACTCTCCATTCTCTTCCCCATTTTCTGAAAACCGACGACACCCCCTCCCCATTTTTAAAATTCTTCTTCTTCTTCTTCCTCAACTATTCCCAAACCTTGATACATTACACCTTATTCTTGTGATTCCATAGCTATTTCAAAGGTAATAGTCGACCATAGCCACGACTTTCATCCTCCTTTGTTCAAAAATTTCGAAGCATGTTATATATGTGTATGTAGGTTTTTATTGTTCTTATGTATGAGCTATTGTGTACAAATATGTTCTTGATGTTTATATTGTTTAAAACATGAGAATATATGCTTGGATAATCATATGGTGTTATATGTGAAATGTATAAATGGATCTAGTGAATGTGCATGATTTTCAACCCTAGCTTATTGAAATGATTTTGAAAATTGATAAAAATGTTTATGTAATGACCGATTGTTCTAGGGTATTTTAAGGATGGATTATTGATCTATGATATGATTTAAGACTATGGTATGATATTTAAAATTTTGGAATACCCTAGCTTAAAATCTTGATATTACCGTGAGCTTTTTAAATATGTACCTTGGTGTATAATTTTATTTTAAGCTTGTGATGACATATTAATGCTATAATGCATTGTTTATATGTTATATGATTTATTTAGAATTTTGGAAACCATATGATTGAATGTTGAAAATACCGTGAGCTTCAAAGGTTTGGTATGTTGGTGTATGATTTTATTTTAATCATCCAATGATATATTTATACTTTAGTATATTACTTATGTAATATATGATTTTATTAGAATTTTTGGAAATCAAATACCATAAATAAATCAAAGAAGCCGTGAGCTATGTGCTCAATAAGGTGATGATTTAATTGGTTTTGATGATTGTTATGATGTTATATTACTATACTATAGTGTATAAACATAGTATATAATTGTTGGAAATTTTGAAAACCAAATACCAAAAATTAATCAAAAGCCGAGAGCATGTATGCTCCATATGGTGATGATTTCAATTGGTTTGGTTGATATTATGATGTTACAATGTTATAATATAATGTTTAATGATGTTGGAATTTATTTAGAATTTTTAGAAATTATTTGCTAATTATTCGGTAATTATCAAGTTAATGCCGTGCAATATTGTTATATATTGTGAAATGAATGCTTATGATGAACTATAGGTTATATTAATGATATACATTGATGTTGGGATATTATACTATGTATATATCAATTTTGGGAATTTTGGATAATTATTCCTATTTATTGAAATACCGTAAGTATATATATGTATATATAGTAATAAATAGCAAACAATATCATATGAATTTTATAAATTCATATTCTGGACCATAGTATATAAAATGCACTATATTAATTTAGAAAAAATTTCAAAAGTCATTTAGTATTTTAATCTAATTATCGAAAATTTCGATAATTTAAAAGGTTTTAAAATCCTTTTAAATCAGTTTATTAATAAAATATTTGCTAAATTAATATTCTGGACAGTTTTAAATTTTACAAAAATTTTATAAACATAGATTGCTATGTTTGAGACGAACGTTCATTTTATAACGTTTTAAATTCCAAAATACGCCTTTTATTTATAAAAAGGTTTATTAAAAATGCGAAATTATTTATAAGTCCTTGATTTACGTGATAAATCGAGAAATAGGACTTTACGTTTTCAAATCGATCAAATTCGATTTATAAAACAAAATAGTAAGCGCTTCTTATTTAAAAGTCAAAATCATTGACTTTGTTGACGATGTTGACTTCGTTGACTTTTTAAGTCAAACGTACGTTTTACGATTATAAATACGTCAGTACGCGTAAGATATACTAATTGAGTATGATACCTCATTAGTAAGAAAAGATTTCACAAATGAAATCCATATATCGAAAACGTGCTTTATATCGTTGAGCGTATCTCGATGAATCGAGAACAATTCAATGTTATACGATTAGAGACGTATTGAATTCACTAAGGAATTAACTCACATCGATATAAAATATCAAGTTTATCTTAGCTTTTGGAAGTCTCGAAGACTTGAGCGACGTATAAAGCCTCGCCGTAAAGGTGTGGACGTAAACGCAATGACGGGATTTTGACGAAAGAACGAACTCAGACTTATTACAACAAACCATAGTCCAGGTGGGCTTCCTATCTTTTAAATGTGGGCCTTTTCTTACCCAACCAAAACGTAACTTTACTGTTATTTCAAATGAGTTTACTTACAGCACTTATCCTACAACTGTTTAACAAATGTTTCTTGCATTACCGCCAAAATATTTCGCTTTGTGTATGGATCCTATCTGTTATGCCCGTAGGCCGGAGATAGTTGGAACTATTATATCAATTGTTGTGGTAGCACCCAACCTTTTAATGTCGGGTCCCGTGCGGATGATAAATGCACAGCTAGGATTGGCGTGAAGGTTGGAACTATACTGTGTTAACATATGCTTGCAGAGAGTGATGTGTTGTACGGGATTATGGCCGGTCACGGCGTCGTAGATGGGAGGCTTCCTCTCGACGCTTATTATTTATTATTATTATGTATTGTGAGTTTGAGATATGGACCATACACACCAAGAAAATGCTCGGCCGAGCTATGTTTACTGAACCGAAAATGATTTGGTAAGACAAGGCATTTTAATTAAAACCACTTGCGACCTACTCGATATTGGCGGTAGAATTCAAATGTTATCAAATGTTTTCGGCATAAGTCCACCGAGTGCAATTTCTTGTACTTAGCCCCGCATATTTGTTTTAAATGTGCAGGTTGAGCTTGATGGTGATGATGGGAATGTGTTGAGGAGTCCAGTGTCCTTGACCGATTTATCTTGAATTTGTGGTTTATACCTTGAATGCATATCGTCATATATGTATTCACACACTTTCCGCTGCTATACTCTGAACTCCCTTATTTACGCTTTATGTTTATAAACTATTGAGGTCCATCGGATCAGGCCAAGTTTTGGGGTCCGATGGCCTAAACCTTTTCAAAAACATTATAACATCATCTTATATTCTGTTCAAACATGTTAGTTTATTTTTATGCATCTCTATTTTATCCATGTAACCCCTAAAATACTACTCCTAGTACTAGTCGCCCTCCAGTCCGGGTTGGTCCGGAATGGGGTCGTGACACCATCTTTATGACCCACGAATTTACCCATACACTAACCAAATGATATATACCATTTGTCACCTTCTTTTGAGCCTTTATTAAACTTTATTTGTCACAGCCCAATTTCTTAACCAAGAGATTAGGCTGTGACTTAGAGACTTATCATAAAGGATTAGGACTAATGAGGATGTAAGGAATTCAATTAAGTTGGGATAACCATAACTATGGAGATTAATTAAGGAATATTGTCAATTGGTATAAATAGGTTCCATAGAATCAAATGAACATAAGAACTAACGGAAATATAATGATCAACAACAATAAATCTTTTCATGGAAGGGTTTCTTTTCTCAAAAACAACAATTACATAACCATTTCTCAAGTCAGAGTATGGCAACAGAAAGGGTAGTTGAGTTACATGTGTGAAGACATATAACTCCGGGCAACAAAGTATAACAATTTACATAAGGTTTCTACTTATCAAGAATGCAACAAAATGGATAACGATTTTTCCAAGACAACTTTCAACAAATTAGAACTACACAATTTCAACTTCAACAATTTCCAAGAATCATGACTACAATTCAATCAAATGACCTCAATAACCAAGAATATAACGAGTTCGATATCAACTTTATCCACGGATCAAAATGACCATTCAAACCAAGAACCTTCTCAAAGAATAATATAATAAGGAGTTCAACTCTATTATCACCAACATTAACATAAAGTGATTCGATCATAAAGCTAATCACAACATAACAACATTTACGAACAAAAACCACGGTGTTCATTTCGACTCCATCTCAAATCAGCTCAACTGCATGTTTAGAAATACATGCGGTGAGTACATAAGCAATCAATGGACACATGCCAAAACAGTTAAAATTTGCTCTTAGAGCTATAAGATTGACTTGCCATTGCTTTGCAATACATGGGTTTTAGTGAAAACACATGTATGCTTTTAAAGTAAACACTTACTTGCTTTCATTTTCACAAATTTAAAACAAATGCATATGCATGATCTTTGTCTCGCAGACGTTTTCTCTTCCCATATCCACGGATTACATCTATGTGTTGAGAAGTAGGCCTCCTTCTCAAACACGCTATGACCAAGGTCGCTATCCGACGTCGGTAAATTCTTTCATTCTTTCTTTTCTTTCTTTCTCTTCCGTGGACGCAATGCATCATGCTCATGCTCAAACATTTGGCAAGTCGATGAATTTAGAAGTCATGCAAGATACATAATGAAACAATATAAATTAGCACGTGCTATTATTTAGTTCGAAGCCCCTGTTGTTCCTAGTCGAGAAGCTTTATTAGTCCTCCTGCTCCTCCTTCCTCTTCTTCCTTAATTGCCTTCCTTTTCTCGATGTACCTTTAATTATTTGATAACATTAGTATACATATACAATATTTCTTACTTAAAATTTCTCTTTCTTTTTTTTCATTTCTTAGATTTTGTTTAGACAACTTTTGCCTAAACTTTTATTATGAGAATTTTAAGTCTTTTCGGGTCGTTGCATCCTTTATCTAAACATTATATTTTTTTCTTAAGTCGTTCAAGCATAGTATTTTCAATTAATCGCCTACGTTAAACCTTGTCACATAATTAGGTTGTAGGCACTTATCTTCTTAATATTAGTATTTTTATTACTATTAGTATACTTTTAGGTATATCAATTATTTTTTATCACTTATTAACATATAATTTATTTTCTTTGTCATTAACTTTCCTTTTCAACTTAATATGTTTATAAAATTCAACCTTTCACATTTTTAGTTATAACATCCTCTATTAAGCTTCATTAGTCCTTATTTATGTACTATAGTCACAAATCATAAGATTTGTAAAGAATATCATTAGAAATAAATTTCCCCTTTTTCTTAAATTTTCGAAATTTATACTATTAAATACACAAATTATAATTTCTCAAATTTTCTTTCCAATTTCTCAATTTAATAACATGTATAAGCTTAACCATCAATATTAGCAACATATATTAACTTTAACCTATATTTAACACTTAAGTATCAAACTAAAATTTTCAATTTCAACATATAAACTTAGAAAATTCTAATAAATTCATATAATACTCCAAACATCATATTAAACTCATATATTAAGTTAAATGAAGAAAATAAAATCAATACATCACTTCCCTTTTTTTTGAAATTTTCGAACACATATATATATATATATATATATATATATATATTCTAGAATTTAATTTTTTTTCTCTTTTCTTTCAATTTACTAATCTAAGCATGCTTTAAACATATAATCACAACTTATTTTTAACATAACATCAATAATTCATTATTTTAACCTAAACATATAAATGAGGGTTTCTCAAGTTTAACATAATTCCTACAACTATACTACTATCAATTCATCAATTCCACACAAAATCATCAATTCTCAACTATAACATCAATATCCATTCATAATTTTCACAAAACCTATTAAAATTAGACAACTAACATGCTCAAAATTTTTATGAATATATAACAAAATTCATGCTTAAAGATTGAGAATAAATGAAAATCATACCTTATTATTCTTGGAATTAAGCTTAGAAGCAAGGATTTGGAAGATTTAGCTTGAAAGAAAAAAAATTCTCCCAAGTGTGTGTAGTGTGTGTGTCGTGAGTTTAGTGTATAGGGTAGAGAATTTTTGAAAATTTTTCAAGAGTGGTATAAGAGTGTATTTATAGATCAAATTTATTTTAAATTTTCATTTATTTAAATAGAAGATTATTCATCACTTATTATAAATGCTTATACTTGCTCTTCAAGAAATAAATAAATCAAGTGCTTAGTCACTTGCTTTCTAGAACATGCATGTATATATATATTTAAAATATATATATATATATATAGTATTAATAATGTATTAGGTATGGTTACTTTCTATCTTATGTTATTAATTCCACTTATATATATCTTATATTCTTAATTCACTACTTAAGGATATTTCATAACTATACATTCATGTAATTATATTTACTATATAATATGAAAATATAATATTCAAATAGCAAGAATTTAAAATTTCCAACAATTATAGAATTTATTTGATCATTTAAGATCAAATAATCAACCATAACATTATTTTAAATTCTTAAACAAAATTTTTCATTCATAAGTTTATAGTTAAATTGTTAATCATATTCTATTTTATTAAGAGTCATTATGTATTTTAGATCATAATTATTTACATTTTCTTTTGGATTAAGGATGCAATGCCCTAATTAACACTTAATTATTCTTTAATTATCGATTAAAAATTTGAGGTATTACATTCCTCCCTTAAAGAAATTTCAGTCCAAATTTAGTACCTTAGATAAATAGTTCGGGATATTTCGCCTCATTTGTTCTTCTAGTTCCCATGTCGCTCATCCGAGCCATGATGCTTCCATCGTACTTTAACTAAAGGAATAGATTTATTCCTTAGTTGTTGTTCTTTATGATCCGGGATACACTCTGGTCTTTCCTCGTAACTTAGATTTGGCTCAGGAACTATTTCTTCTTGACGAACTATGTGTTTAGAATCAAACACATATTTTCGTAATTGCGACACGTGGAATACGTTGTGTACATTGCCATAATTTGGTGCCAATGCAATCCTGTATGCTACAGGTCCAATTCTTTCCAAAACTTCGTATAGTCCTATGAATCTTGGTTTCAATTTCCCTTTTATTCCAAATCGATGTACGCCCTTGGTTGGAGAAACTTTGAGAAAAACTATGTCTCCAATTTCGAAATTGAGTTCTGTATGGCGAACATCTACGTACGACCTTTGGAGATCTTGGGCTTCTTGAATTCTTCTCTTTATTTGTCGAACAATTCCGATCATTTCTTCAATAGCTTCCGGTCCCAGTACTTTTCTTTCTCCGACTTCATCCCAATAGAGAGGCGATCTGTATTTCTTACCGTAGAGAGCTTCGTATGGCGCTATGTTAATTGTAGCTTGATAACTATTGTTATAAGCGAATTCTACTAACGGTAAGGCTTGTTCCCATTGTTCGCCTCGATCCAACACTACGGTTCGGAGCATATCCTCAAGTGTTTGAATAGTTCTTTCCGTTTGTCCGTCCGTTTGAGGATGAAAAGTCGTACTAAAGTTTAAGTGTGTTCCCAATTCTTCTTGGAAGCTTGACCAAAATCGCGAGGTAAATTTAGAGTCTCTATCTGAGGTGATAGATACAGGTACTCCATGTAGCCGTACTATTTTGCGAACATATATTTGAGCTAATTTTCTAGTTCCATAGGTAATGTGAATTGGGATGAAATGAGCACATTTGGTGAGACGATCCACAATCAGCCATATAGCCGTATTCCCACGCTTTGATCTTGGTAGATGATAAACGCGCTTTTTACACGTTTATAGTTGATATTTGAAGATGAGTTTAGCTCGTTTAATGTGCGTTTATGTATCGATTCTTAATGTTTTATCTTTTTCTAGAAGATACTGCTCTTGGGGTTTCTCTTTGGTGTTTTGTAGGCTTTTCAGGTGATAATCGATGCATAAGGCAAAGATGTAACCAAAGATGATTAAATGGATATGAAAAATATGGATGTGAAAAGTATACAATGTTAAAGAGCATCTCGATAGGAGTCCATAGGCGCAAACGGATCGCAATTCGGAGTTCGGACGCGAGAGAACGGAGCGAAACAGTGAAGTCGCGCAGGAGCCAGCGAGCGAGCTCGCGGCCGCGAGAAATCGCCCAGAACGCCCAGAACCTCGCGACCGCTGCTCGCGGCCGCGAGCCCGGCCGCGAGGCGAGGCGGCAGACCCCAAAATTAGGGTTTTCAGCCCTAATCTATAAATAGGGCTTTACCCCTCGCGCCCCCAACGAACCCCAGCGCGATTTTGCATTTTTTTCCTCAGTTTTTATCTGTTTTTCATTTATTTTCGCTTTAGCTTTGATTTAGATTAGTTATAGCAATAGTTATCCATCGTTTTACATTAGTTCTTCGCATTGGTAACGATTTAGCACGATTTCGTCCGAAGGAATTCCATCTTTTTCCCGTTTTCCGTTGGATTTGGATACGAACCCAACCATTGTTCTTCAGACGCTTCCCTACGGGTTTTATCAATTTAATTTCCGTTTTTATGATTATTGCGTACTTTATGTCGTTAATTATGTCTAGCTAATTTCTGTTCTAATCCTAGGGTTTGCATGATTCTATCCTATATGTTGTGATTCCTACTGTTGTTATTTACCTTCCAGGCATTGATTCATGATTCTTGGTGCTTATTTATATGTGTTGATTTCTGATCAATTTTGATGCATATCATAGTTGCCAGTTAATTACGTAACTGTTTTAATTGTCAATCGATCTTGAATGTATGATACGGATAAGCCTTGAGTCGTAACTGAGATAGGAACATTCGTAGGAAGCATATTCTTTGTGATCCTTTTGGAGTTGCTTATTTTCCTCTAGAGACGTATGATGAATAGGAAAATTAGTAATCAACGGTCACAATTGTCGAATCAAGTTGTTGGCTACATATGTGATCTTCCATCTTGTGCGGATTAAAATGGTTAGTAATAAGCGGGATAAACATCATTGTGGATAGAATTAATGCATCCCTAGGGTTAGTCTTTCTTGATATTTGTTTCCTTGATATTTTATTGCTTTAGTTTATTTTCTTGTTATTTCTTTTGCTTTGGATTTAATTATCGAAGCCCTAAAACCTTTCAACCCAAATTCGTGCTTGGATAATGATGAATTGTCGTTGAGCTAGCTTCTATGTTTTCGTGATACAATCTCGTGGATACGATGCTTAACACCCTATATTTACACCTTTTCGTGTTAGAAAATTAAGCGATCAAATTTTGGCGCCGTTCGGGATTATTAAGATTGCATAGGAATAATTTGACGATTTGGATTTATTAATTCAAGTTATATATATATATTATTATTTATTTTTGTCGGTGCTAAATTCTCTCTTTCTCGTGTAGTTTATGCGTCAAGATCTCGGGGACCTCCCGAATATTATTAGATCCCGAGATCGAAAGCTCTCAAAGGAGAAAAGGACGAGAGAGAGACGGCTGCAATGGCGGCCAATCCAGAATCAGGGCATTCCTCCCGAGCAAGTTGCACGCATGCTAGCTGACTTTGCAGAGATGCAGCGTCAGATGGCGAATATGGGAATCATTGTCCCTGCTCCAGAGGAAAGACCTCTGAATCACATGTACCGACATCCTCCGAGCAGCCCAAGGAGGCGGTTGGGGCCCGAACGTAGATGCAAACAATTTTGAGCTAAAACCGCCCGATCGGTATGGTCCAGGAGAGCGGTTTGGAGGAGGAGTCACGGAAGACACTGAATGCGCATCTCGAACGTTTCTCGATATTTGTGACACCATCAAGCAGAATGGGGTGCCACAGACACGATCCGGATCGCATGTTCGGTTTCTCATTCTTGTGACCAAAGGTGAAAGATTGGTTCAAGAGTTTGGACCGAAATGGCATCGACACTTGGGGAAACTTTGTGAGAAGTTTCTTCAAATACTTTCCGTCGGGCGAAAGCGCAGAAGATCATCGCCGAAATCTCTCATTTTGCCAAAACCACGACGAATCATTATTCGAGGCATGGGAGAGATTCAGAGGTCTATTGAGACGATGTCCACAACATGGGTTCTCCAAGGAGCAACAAATCACACAGGTTCTACGGTGGACTGACATGGCGATTTAGGAGCATGGTGGATGCATCGGCGGGGCTGCTTATTGAACCGACCCGATGAGGCGAGGCGAGCCGTATTTTAGAAGAGATGGCTGCCAACAGCTATCAATGGCCAACGGAGAGAACGCCATCGTTCAAAGCAACTGCTGTTGAGAGTGATTCAAAATATGACGATCTCATGAAGAAGTTCACTCTTTTGAAGAGTCAGATTGAGACAGAGAACGTCAGCCACATCAATCAGAGGAATCATTCGAATTTCCAACAACCTCCAAAGAAGCTTCAATGTACGTAATGCGTTTGAAGAGTCAAGAAGCCAAGTCTCAAGACATGATGCAGCAGCTTGGTTGTAAGCAACCAACAATTGGCAACGAATCGAATTGCTCATAAGCAACACCGCGTAAGATAAATCACTTGGAGTCCACCGTGACGGCTATGGGGAAGCATATGAAGATGTTGGAAAATCAAATTGGTCAAATAGCCGTACAAGTAAATGCACTACAAAGACGGGCCAATTTTCGAGTAATACGGAGGTGAACCCGAAGAGTCAATGCTTCGCCATCCAGACGAGGAGTGGACAAGCTTACCCGAGCCCTACCGAGAAAGAAGAGCATGAAAACACACTGGAGCAGAAACTCGCGACCGAGCTCGCGACCGCGAGCCCGATCGCGAGGAATACAAGAATTTTTCCACAGAAGCCCGCGACCGAGCACGCGTCCGCGCACCCGACCGCGAGCCATCAGAATATGCGAGCACCAGATTTGTTCGCGAGTGACCCAACGCTCGCAAGCCAGCCCGCCAGCAATCAAGTCGCGCGCAAATGAGAAATCGTGTGAGTCTCGCGCATAGCTCGCACGCCAAGATGGAGATCAGCGCGCAACAGATTCCTCGCGACCTTCCCAGCGGTCGCGAGGTCAACCGCGAGGCAACCCCAGAAGCAAATCCTCGCACGTACACTCCTCCGGCCCCGTTTCCGAGTCGACTTGTCAAGTCGAAATATGACGAGGAGTTTGCTCGTTTCAAAGAGGTTTTTCAAAAAGTTGAGATAAATGTGCCCTCTTTGAAGCTGCGCGAAACATGCCGGATACATGAAATTTTAAAGACGCTTGCAAGCAAGAAGAAACGGGAAATTTGAGAAAATTACCCTATCCAAGAATGCGGTCCGTCTTGCAAAGGAAGCTCCTCTGAGCGAAGGATCCCGCGGTTTACGTTAGAGTGCGAGATCGCGAGCGATTTTTCCAAATGTTTTGTGCGATTTGGGCGAGCATCAACTGATGCCATTGAACGTCTTCAACCGCTACACCTAGGAAAGATGAAGCCGACGAAGATTTCATCGATGATGGTGACGGTCGATCACATATCCAAAAGGTATCGTCGAAGACGTGTTGGTAAGAATTGGGTTTTGTTTTTCCCGCCGATTTTGTTATTTTAGATATTCCGAATTCAAACAACAACCGCTAATCTTAGGTAGATCTTTTCTAGCAACTGGTCGTATGCGTTGATTGATGTGCGGAAGGCAATCTCACATTTCTTGTTAACGATGAGGAGCTCAAGATTTCCATATCGACGCCATCAAGCAACATGACGTTGGAAAGGCGGAAGATTCTTTGCCGATCACGACTGCCTTGCGCACACGCCTCACGCTTAGAGGGTACTCGACCAATCGAGGATCTTTGCGAGAAGGAAGAAGTGGACTCGGCATGGAACTCGAGTGTATCATTCAAGTTTGGGGGCCACTTCCATAGTCGATGGTGGAGATCCGTGAATGCTAAGTTTAGGAGGATCCACGAGTTGAGAAGGATTTCTGTTGCCACAAAAACGCCGGATTAAACAAGGTATGTGATGGTCTAGCTAAAGACGTTAATTAGCACTTGTTGGGAGGTAACCCAACGTTTTCTTTGTTTTGTTTTTGTTTTTGTTTTGTTTTTCGTTTGTGTTGTTTTTTGTTTGTTTTGTTTTGTGTTTTGTTTTGTTTTCGTTTGTGTTGCTTTTTGTCGTGTTTTGTCTTTCTTTTAGTGTTGTGTCATCGATCAACGAGTTAAGTGAAGTGTTTTAATCCATGTGGCCAATGACAATAGAATTTTTTGTGAAATTTAATGATAGTGCACATGATATGTTAAAAAATACGCATGAACGACTTGAGATTGCTAAACTTGTTGTTTTCACCATTTGCTTAACCCGTGAGACTTGAGCTTCAATGTATAAACATCTTGATCTGCTTTTAATTGTGTTATATCATGCATGTGATTCTCTTCTAGAACTTGCCGTTTTCTTTGTCGAGACCGCAATATGTGTTTTCAATTTGGAAAGGATAAAGGCCATCTTTGTTAACCACATATTCACCCAAACACTAACCCGATGATGTATACCATTTGTCGCCTTCTTTGAGCTTTTATTAGACTTATTCTTTCGATTAACCGGATGATAGGAGGTGAGGATGCTTAGCCATATTTTATCCTACCTTAACCAATGTGCCTACATTACAACCTATGAAAAGACCTTTTTGATCCTTATTTGAACACATTTGATGCGGTGGAGATATTAGAGAAACGGCAAGCCTATGGTAAGATGTTGCATTGCATTGTTCGTTGAGTGTATACACATCCTTAATTTCTTTATGAGTTTGAGTGTATCCTCTATACTCTACACACATGCCTTTGTGAGGTTGAATTAAATGAGTTTTGCCGTAAATTGTTGTTTGTGTTGAGTGGACTAACGTCGTCATGTGCACTAATGTTTTGAGCGTTGATATGTTTGGAGGCTAGAATGGTTATCATCTTTGCTACGCTCGTTGATCTTTCGTTGTGTCTTTCTGCTCGCTTTTGTTTGAGGACAAACAATGCTTTAAGTTTGGGGGTTTGATAAACGCTTTTACACGTTTATAGTTGATATTTGAAGATGAGTTTAGCTCGCTTAATGTGCATTTATGTATCGATTCTTAATGTTTTATCTTTTCTAGAAGATCTTGCTCTTGGGGTTTCTCTTTGGTGTTTTGTAGGCTTTTCGGTGATAATCGATGCATAAGGCAAAGATGTAACCAAAGATGATTAAATAGATATGAAAAATATGGATGTGAAAAGTTCACAATGTTAAAGATCATCTCGATAGGAGTCCATAGGCGCAAACGGATCGCAATTCGGAGTTCGGACGCGAGAGAACGGAGCGAAACAGTGAAGTCGCGCAGGAGCCAGCGAGCGAGCTCGCGGCCGCGAGAAATCGCCCAGAACGCCCAAAACGACCAGAACCTCGCGACCGCTGCTCATGACATGAGCCCGACCATGAGGCGAGGCGGCACCCCAAAATTAGGGTTTTCAGCCCTAATCTATAAATAGGGCTTCACCCCTCGCGCCCCCAACGAACCCCAGCGCGATTTTGCACGTTTTTCCTCAGTTTTTATCTGTTTTTCATTTATTTTCGCTTTAGCTTTGATTTAGATTAGTTATAGCAATAGTTATCCATCGTTTTACATTAGTTCTTCGCATTGGTAACGATTTCGTCCGAAGGAATTCCATCTTTTTTCCGTTTTCCGTTGGATTTGGATACGAACCCAACCATTGTTCTTCAGACGCTTCCCTACGGGTTTTATCAATTTAATTTCCGTTTTTATGATTATTGCGTACTTTATGTCGTTAATTATGTCTAGCTAATTTATGTTCTAATCCTATGGTTTGCATGATTCTATCCTATATGTTGTGATTCCTCTCGTTGTTATTTACCTTCCGCATTGATTCATGATTCTTGGTGCTTATTTATATGTGTTGATTTACGATCAATTTTGATGCATATCATAGTTGCCGATTAATTACGTATCTGCTTTTAATTGTCAATCGATCTTGAATTTATGATACGGATAAGCCTTGAGTCGAATCGAGATAGGAACATTCGTAGGAAGCATATTCTTTGTGATCCTTTTGAGTTGCTTATTTTCCTCTAGAGGCGTAATAAGAATAGGAAAATTAGTAATCAACGGTCACAATTGTCGTAACTGAAGTTGTTGGCTACATATGTGATCTTCCATCTTGTCTGGATTAAAATGGTTAGTAATAAGCAGGATAAACATCATTGTGGATAGAATTAATGCATCCCTAGGGTTAGTCTTTCTTGATATTTGTTTCCTTGATATTTTATTGCTTTAGTTTATTTTCTTGTTATTTCTTTTGCTTTGGATTTAATTATCTGAAGCCCTAAAACCTTTCAACCCAAATTCTGTGCTTGGATAATGATGAATTGTCGTTGAGCTAGCTTCTATGTTTTCGTGATACAATCTCTGTGGATACGATACTTCGCTTACCCTATATTTACACCTTTTCGTGTTAGAAAATTAAGCGATCAGTAGACCGATTACAAAATCCATGGCGATGTGGTCCCATTTCCACTCAGGAATTTCTAAGGGTTGCAGCTTCCCATATGGTCGTTGATGTAATGCCTTGACTTGTTGACATGCTAGGCATTTTTCCACAAATAGCGCTATCTCCCGCTTCATTCCGGTCCATACGAATTGTTGTTTAAGATCTTGATACATTTTCGTGCTTCCAGGGTGCGATGTATAAAGCGAGTTATGAGCTTCACTCATAATTTCATCCTTTAGTTTCTGGTTATCAGGTATCACTATTCTGTTTCGGAACATAATTGCATTGTCCCGAGCTTCACAGTAGTCTTGTAGTCCCACTATTCTGATTTTGGCTCGTAACTTCTCCAATTGTTCATCTTGTCGTTGAGCATTAACGATCCTCGCCCTTAAATCTGGTACAACCACTAAAGTTGATATGATACTAGCAAGTGGTATCGGTGGAAGTACTATTTCTATCTTTAACTTCTCAAGTCTTTAATCATCTCTTGTTCTTGGGTGAGAATCATTCCTAGTCGCCTCGACTTTTCCGACTCAAAGCATCCGCAACTACGTTCGCTTTGCGGGTGATATTTGATTTCACAATATAATCTTTGACGAGTTCAAGCCATCTTCTTTGACGATGTTCAAATCTTTTGTTCAAAGAAGTACTTTAAACTCTTATGATCCGTGAAAATTTCACATTTCGAGCCATCTGATAATGTCTCCAAATCTTCAATGCATGGACTACCGCACTAATTCTAAGTCATCGTTGGATAGTTGAGTTCGTGCGGCCTCAGCTGTCGTGAAGCATAAGCGATGAATTTTCCTTCCTGCATAAGTACGCATCCTAGTCCGTTCTTTGACGCATCAGTATAGAGGGTAAATCCTTGATCGGGTTCCGATACCGTCAACATCGGTGTCAGTAGTCAATCGCTTCTTAAGTTCTTGAAAACTTTCTTCGCATTCCTTGGTCCATCGAAATTTTACTCCTTCCAAGTAATTGAGTCATTGGTCTTGCGATTTTGGAGAAGCCTTCGATGAATCGTCGATAGTAGCCTGCCAATCCTAAGAAACTCCGAATTTCATTAGGTGTCGTAGGTGATCTCCATTCTTGTACCGCTTGCACCTTGGTAGGATCTACTTTGATTCCTTCAGCTGATACAATATGTCCAAGGAAATTTACCTCTCTCAGCCAAAATTCACATTTGCTAAATTTGGCATACAACTTTTCAGCTCTTAGAGTTTCTAATACAACTCTTAGGTGCCTCTCATATTCTTGTTCGTCTCTTGAGTAGACAAGAATATCATCGATAAATACTAGGATAAATTTATCGAGATAATCATGGAAAACACGATTCATCAAATCCATGAACACAGCAGGAGCATTTGTTAGTCCAAAAGGCATCACTACAAACTCATAGTGACCGTATCGTGTTCGAAAAGCCGTCTTAGGAATATCTTCTGAACGAATTTTCAATTGATGATACCCTGATCTTAAATCAATCTTAGAGAAAATATTAGCTCCCTTTAGTTGATCAAATAGATATCTATCCGAGGCAACGTATATTTATTTTTCAAGGTGAGCTTATTCAATTCTCTATAATCGATACACATTCTTAGGGTACCATCCTTCTTTTTCACGAACAAGACGGGCGCTCCCCATGGAGATACACTGGGTCGAATAAACCCTAAGTCGAGAGTTCTTGAAGTTGGATTTTCAACTCTTGTAACTCTTTAGGAGCCATCCGATAAGGAGCCTTTGAAATAGGTGCTGATCCGGGTTCTAGATCAATCGGAAATTCCAGTTGTCTATCTTGAGGCAATCCCAGTAACGTTTCAGGAAAAACATTTGGATATTCCTGAACTACTGCCACATCTTCAATTCTTCGTTCCTTCTTATCGTCAAGAGTTAAATGTGCCAAGAGAGCGCAATTGTCCTTATTCCTCAATAATTTCTCGGCACTTATCTGCGAGATTATAGAATTCTTCTTCTTTCATTTCAACACCGTAGAAACAATGGATTCTTTTCCGGAGGATGGAGCGAAATTTCTCGTCGTTCACATCGAATCACGGCATGATTTTACTGTTAACCAATCCATTCCTAAGATAATATCTACATCCCACATTGTTATTACTTGTAAAGATCTTGCTTTCAATTTGAGAGTTCCCAACTCAAATTCTAAGTCGGAACATATGTGGAAATTATCGAGATTTACCTAAAGGAGTCATTACTTTCGGATCCTGGTTACTTCGCTCTATATTCAGCTTAAAAACATCTATACATGTCGTAGAGATAAAAGAATGCGAAGCTCCCGTATCAAAGAGAATTAAAATAGGAATGCCATTTAATGTTCCCATACCTGCCAAGTTTTCAGCATTCTGTTCTTGTCGCCTTGGATTTAAGGCGAATGCCCTCTGATATTGGGGTTGAGTTTGTTGAGGCTGTGGCGTCATTATCATCTGGTATTGTGGCACTGCTGTTGATTGAGCTGACTGTTGAAAGCTACCACCTATGGCCTTCATTTGTGGCATTTGTTTAGAGGATGACTTTCTTCCACTTTCCGATAATCTTTGTCGGGTTGGACAGTTATTGGCATAATGACCCATTTGACCACATCATAATGGTATTGGTACCCCATTCTGAGTGTTCTGTATGAGCTTTGTTACATTTTGGGCACAAAGGTGTTCTGGAAAGATTTGGAATTGGTGGAAATTGATTTTGGAAGGGTGGTCGGACAGAACTTGAAGTAGGATGGTTTGGTCGTTGCCAAGGTTTCTTATATGGAAAGTCTCTTGTTTCCCATCTTCTTTTTCCTTTAAAACGTTGATTGTGGGGCATCAACTTTTGTGGGGTTTGACTTTGGGATGGACTTGGGTTTGATTCAGGAGCCATCTTTTCTGCCTGCATCTCTAATTCCATGTCTAAAGCTCTGTTCAGGGTTTCAGCATATGAAAGGGCAGGTTGACTTGCCAAAATGATCCTTATTTCTTGACGTAACCCTGAGCGGAATAACTCAGCCATCTTCTCGTCAGTTTCTATCTTATATGGAGCATAGCGTGATAGAGTGCAGAATTCTCTATCATATTCTACCACAGTTTTCTTTCCTTGTTTTAGATTCATGAACTCGATTTCTTTTTGTTTCTTATAACTCCGAGGAATGTATTTTGCGAACAATTCCTCCTTGAATTGTTCCCAGGTAAAGTTTTCCAATCTTTCTGGAGTGAGAGTCTTTTGGCGTGATTCCCACCAAAAATCGGCTGGTCCTTTTAATTGAAAGGATATGCACAGAAGCATTCCTTATCTGAGCATTCTAAGAATTTGAAGATTCTCTCCATCGCCCGAACCCATTCCTCTACCTCGGTAGGGTTTCCAGTTCCATGGAAAGATGGTGGATTTTGTCGAAGGAATAATTCGGAAATTTTTCTAGGGTTTGGAGGAGGGGTGAGTTCAGGGGTAGGTTGGGGTATGTTTTCACTGGCTTGTTCTTCTACGACGGGATTTCGGTTTCGGCGTCTTGGATGTATGCTGCATTTTAAATTTATAAGAACAATATGTATGCAGTTGATACGTAAGAAATTTATAAGGAAACGAGTAAACTGTCGGTTTTTTTTTTTTAACAAGTAGGATTACATGGAATTAAATTTGCACACTTGTATAGACAATAGGTTCAAAGTTAAGCAACAAGCAACATAACATAAATATTTACATATCATGGAAAATTGCCTCTAAGATGACTTTTTACATTAGGAAAATTTTGCCTTGGCAAAGTAGGCATCGGAAATTCTTCTATCCAGTCTAGGTTAACTTTATACATGCATACTATTTACATAAATCCTACTTCATTACCTATTCACAAATGTACAAAACTACTTGTTAATTTCCTTCTAACTTTTAATCCATCCTTGATGCCATATCATTTCCATCGTCAGGGCCCAATGCTTCATTCTCATCATCCATTCTTTCAACTTCTGTATTTGCGTCTGGTATGTTTTCTGGATTCTCTTCCTCTGACACCTCTTCAATGCATTCATCCTCGATGGAGGGTCACAAAATGTTTAACTTTGGATTTAGGATGAGAAATAAAACGATTTCGGTTTCAAGGAAAGAAGGATCCTTGACAAATGGCGGATCATTGTCAAGAGGTTGTACTTGAGTGGTACCAACCGGTTGTAAAATTCATGTTCATATTTAAAAGATCTAGCGAGCCACAGTGGGTCTAGATGTTCCACTTGACCTCAAACCGATTTTCTTCAAGAAGGGATGTGTTTGGGGATTCATATGGTATGGCTTGCGGTGGAGAAACATCTGCGCTATGAGGTGATTATACCATGTTAAGTTGTCGGTGAAGTCGCCAATGTCCATATCATAATCAAAATCAACATAATCAAGTTCTTGAGAGGAAGGTCTTACGCAATGTGTTCTTCAGGGAAACTCTTCTTCAAGAAGGTCCAGATAATTGCCATGAACATTAGGGCTCAATTCGGAGGAGTAATATCATCAATGACGTAACGTGGTCGGAAGAAGTGGCGGGATTGGTTGGTACAACTTGATCTTCATAGAAAGGAATATCGAGGTTTCCATTAAAGATTACGAATTTGTCGAATCTATTACGGCGGATGTACTAGATTCGCCCACTTGAATTGAGGTTCATTTCTTTCAATGGGAATATTTGGTGTTAGGATGTTATAGATGGCAAAACAAAACCTTCCACGGAGGATAATTGCGGAGGTGGACTCGGGTAGCATTATATTGTCTTGAATGATTTCTACAAATTCGGAAGGTCGGCAAAGTTATGATATTCACAACAAAATCTATGGCAACTACAAATGCCCATTCACGCCATCCCGGTGGTAGAACCGTACTAATTGCATGATGCCATCCAGTGCATCAACGCAAATCCCTAACTTGCATCCATAATTCCACAAATTTATCTAGGAATTCTACAAAGTTCTGATTTTCTTCCATACGATATTCATAGAACTGATCTGTCCTTCCAATAGTAAGAGGTCTCAGTGTTCTACTCTTTTTGGGTGTTCTTATAGGCCTTGCCATCCTAACATAGAATGTAATTACTAACTAAAATGTGTTGGTCTTAATATACTTAAATACTTGAAACTAAAATTTACTTATCATAGTTCAACACGTACTTCACATAACTGATCATATACATGCATTATCAATTATATAAAGAACTTGATCATATGAATGTGAAATGCATGACTTTATCAAATAACATTCCTTTCTAAATGCTCATTATAAAATTTTCATCTTACTTACCTGGTTGAGCTGGCGGAGATGAGTTTGGAACACTGTGCTTTACGAACTCTACTTATATTAAGAATTGAAACAAATTCACATAGTAATCGACCCCATAGAACCATGCTCGATATTAATCATCACATTGAATTTCTTAACTAAGAGATTAGTCGTGACTTAGAGACTTATCATAAAGATTAGGACTAATGAGGATGTAAGGAATTCAATTAATCGGGATAACCATAACTATGGAGATTAATTAAGGAATATTGTCAATTGGTATAAATAGGTTCCATAGAATCAAATGAACATAAGAACTAACGGAAATATAATGATCAACAACAATCAATCTTTTCATGGAAGGGTTTCTTTTCACAAAAACAACAATTACATAATCATTTCTCAAGTCAGAGTATGGCAACAAAAAGGGTAGTTGAGTTACATGTGTGAAGACATATAACTCCGGGCAACAAAGTATAACAATTTACATAAGGTTTCTACTTATCAGCAAGGCAACAAAATGGATAACGATTTTTTCCAAGACAACTTTCAACAAATTAGAACTACACAATTTCAACTTCAACAATTTCCAAGAATCATGACTACAATTCAATCAAACAGACCTCAATAACCAAGAATATAATGAGTTCGATATCAACTTTACCACAGATCAAAATGACCATTCAAACCAAGAACATTCTCAGCAATAATATAATAAGGAGTTCAACTCTATTATCACCAACATTAACATAAAGTGATTCGATCATAAAGCTAATCACAACATAACAACATTTACGAACAAAAACCACAGTGTTCATTTCCAGCTCCATCTCCGAAATCCAAGCTCAACCTGCATGTTTAGAAATACATGCAGGGCATGAGTACATAAGCACTCAGTGGACACATGCCGAAAACAGTTAAAAATTTGCTCTTAGAGCTATAAGATTGACTTGCCATCGCTTTGCAATACACAGGGGTTTTAGTGAAAAACCCGTGTATGCTATTTAAAGTAAACACTTACTTGCTTTCATTTTCACAAATTTAAAACAAATGCATATGCATGATCTTTGTCTGCAGACGTTTTTCTCTTCCCATATCCACGGATTACGCCTATGTGTTGAGAAGTTGGCCTCCTTCTCAAACACGCTTATGACCAAGGTCGCTATCCGACGTCGGTAAATTCTTTCATTCTTTCTTTCTTTCTTTTCTTTCTTTCTCTTTCCGTGGACATGCAATGCATCATGCTCATGCTCAAACATTTGGCAAGTCAATGAATTTAGAAGTCATGCAAGATACATAATGAAACAATATAAATTAGCACGTGCTATTATTTAGTTCGAAAGCCCACTGTTGTTCCTAGTCGATAAGCTTTATTAGTCCTCCTGCTCCTCCTTCCTCTTTTCCTTAATTGCTTCCCTTTCTCGATGTACCTTTAATTATTTGATAACATTAGTATACATATACAATATTTCTTATTTAAAATTTCTCTTTCTTTTCTTTTCATTTCTTAGGTTTTGTTTAGACAACTTTTGCCTAAACTTTTATTATGAGAATTTTAAGTCTTTTCGGGTCATTGCATCCTTTATCTGAACATTATATTCTTTTCTTAAGTCGTTCAAGCATAGTATTTTCAATTAATCACCTACGTTAAACTTTTCACATAATTAGGTTGTAGGCACTTATCTTTGCTAATATTAGTATTTTTATTACTATTAGTATACTTTTAGGTATATCAATTATTCTTTTATCACTTATTAACATATAATTTATTTTCTTTGTCATTAACTTTCCTTTTCAACCTAATATGTTTATAAAATTCAACCTTTCACATTTTAGTTCTAACATCCTCTATTAAGCTTCATTAGTCCTTATTTATATACTATATTCACAAATCATAAAATTTATAAAGAATATCATTAGAAATAAGTTTCCCTTTTCTTAAATTTTCAAATTTATACTATTAAATACACAAATTATAATTTCTCAAATTTTCTTTCCAATTTCTCAATTTAATAACATGTATAAGCAACCATCAATATTAGCAACATATATTAACTTTAACCTATATTTAACACTTAAGTATCTAAACTAAAATTTTTCAATTTCAACATATAAACTTGGAAAATTCTAATAAATTCATATAATACTCCAAACATCATATTAAACTCATATATTAAGTTAAATGAAGAAAATAAAATCAATACATCACTTCCTATTTTTTGAAATTTTCGAACACATATATATATTCTAGAATTTAATTTTTTTTCTTTCTTTCAATTTACTAATCTAAGCATGCTTTAAACATATAATCACAACTTATTTTAACATAACATCAATAATTCATTATTTTAACCTAAACATATGAATGAGGGTTTCTCAAGTTTAACATAATTCCTACAACTATACTACTATCAATTCATCAATTCCACAAAAATCATCAATTCTCAACTATAACATCAATATCCATTCATAATTTTCACAAAACCTATTAAAATTAGACAACTAACATGCTCAAAATTTTATGAATATATAACAAAATTCATGCTTAAAGATTGAGAATAAATGAAAATCATACCTTATTATTCTTGGAATTAAGCTTAGAAGCAAGGATTTGGAAGATTTAGCTTGAAAGAAAAAAAATTCTCCCAAGTGTGTGTAGTGTGTGTGTCGTGAGTTTAGTGTATAGGGTAGAGAATTTTGAAAATTTATAGATCAAATTTATTTTAAATTTTCATTTATTTAAATAGAAGATTATTCATCACTTATTATAAATGCTTATACTTGCTCTTCAAGAAATAAATAAATGCAAGTGCTTAGTCACTTGCTTTCTAGAACATGCATGTATATATATATTTAAAATATATATATATAATATTAATAATGTATTAGGTATGGTTACTTTCTATCTTATGTTATTAATTCCACTTATATATATCTTATATTCTTAATTCACTACTTTAGGACATTTCATAACTATACATTCATGTAATTATATTTACTATATAACATGAAAATATAATATTCAAATAGCAAGAATTTAAAATTTCCAACAATTATAGAATTTATTTGATCATTTAAGATCAAATAATCAACCATAACATTATTTTAAATTCTTAAACAAAATCTTTCATTCATAAGTTTATAGTTAAATTGTTAATCATATTCTGTTTTATTAAGAGTCATTATGTATTTTAGATCATAATTATTTACATTTTCTTTTGGATTAAGGATGCAATGCCCTAATTAACACTTAATTATTCTTTAATTACCGATTAAAAATTTGAGGTATTACATTATTATTCTGTTAATTGGATGATAGGAGGTGAGGATGGATATGGGAATCAAGGGGGTAAATTTAATTTGATGTATTACGTCGGTTTAAAAGATAGAGATGTACCTCTATTGAAAAGAATGGTACCTGTGTTGAAAAGAATGGTATCTCTGTGGAAAAGTATGGACCCTATGAGCTCTAGTACAAAGAAAATAAAAATAAAAATGTTATGAATAATATGAGCATAAAGGGATTTATTAATCAAAGATAGGTATCTTGAGTGTGCATGAACGTTGAGTTAGCATGTTGAGAAGAAAGGGAAATGGACAAAGTCCATATAAGTTGAAAGTATAAATGGGAGTGCTTGGAGTTGTATTTGAGTCACTTAGCCATATATCACCCTACCTTAACCAATGTGCCTACATTACAACCTATGAAAAGACATTTTTTATCCTAATTTGAACACATTTGATGTGGTGGAGATATTAGAGAAATGGTAAGCCTATGGTAAGATTTTGCATGGCATTGATCTTTGAGTGTATACACGTCCTTAAATTTCTTATGAGTTTGAGTGTACACTATATTATACACATGCCTTTGTGAGGTTGAATTGAATAAGATTTTGCTATCAATTGTTGTACATTGTCGAGTTGGTGATGTCGTCATGTGTCTTTGTTGTTTTCTAAATTTGAAAAACTTAAGGCTCAGTATATAGCTACCACATTTGTTGGCTCGTTGATATTTCGTTGTGTCATTGTTTTTGTTTGAGGACAAACAATGTTTCAAGTTTGAGGGTTTAATAAACGCGTTTTTTACTCGTTTATTCATGCTTTATTTAGATAATTTTAGATCAGTTAAGTGCGTTTAAATAAGTGATTTCAATGCTTTTAGTTATTTTTGGTAGATACTGCTATTGGATCCCTCTTTGGTGTTTTGTAGGCTTTCAAGATGATAATCGAAGCACGAAGCGAAGCACGAGCCAAAGACGAAAAAGAACAGGGGCTAGCTGTAATACCCCGATTTATTAAAAGCCCAATTACGATAATAAAAATCGTAAATTAGGGTTTCGTCTCGATGATCGAATTAATAAAATATCGAATAATGATTTCGATTATTTTGGAATAATAAATTCCTATGTTCTATTCACAAATAAATGTGAATTGAGAAATACGAATATGTGACGTATTTCAACGGTATTATTTCTACGTCGATTACGTATCGATAATTGAAATCTCGTAATCTTTTCTAAGTTTTTAAGCTTAGAATTTAATTCCATTATTATTGGAATATATTTAATAGAGCCGTAATCAGCTTTATTTCGACCATTTTGAGATGAGTCGATATTTAACGTTTTGAGACGTTTCAAACGTTAACGTTTAGAGATGACTTGAGAATCAAGTCTAATGATCAAGGAATTATAATATTTAAATTTCTATGATTATTTTATGTATTTAGAATATTATTTAGCATTAAAATAATGCTAGAGAATTAAGGAATGATTATTGAATAAAGTTAGCTATTTTCGAAAACCCTAATTTCGAAAATTAGGGTTTGACACATAAAATCATTCTAATAAATTTTCCTATGATATAATTTATCATCTAAGATATATATTATGATATATATCTAATAATGGCATGAGAAATCAAATTTTGGCCTTTTAAAATAAAAATGCCGTGACCAACATTATGGAGGAATTATTTACGTAAGTTTTGCTCTTGTTGTGCTTGTTGATTAACTAAATTGATCAAATTGCACATTAACCTAGTAAACTAAGTGATCAAACAAGTGGATGCATGGTGGAAGAATGATAGCCGTGAATTATTGTTTCAAATTGAGGTTAGATGTTTTCACACAACTCTTAGGGATGATGTATACTACATATGGCATTGTGTAGCTATTAAATGCATGGGGTAGGACAAAAGAAAAAAAAATTGTTTCTCTTGAACAAGGAGAGCCGACGGCTCTTGATCCTCAAAGCAAAAAGGAATCTAATTGTTTATTTCAAAAACTTTATGCATGCATTTACTTTGGTGATGTAATTAATTGGTGAGTCATAAGTAAATTTTGTCTTGCTTGTGTGTTTTGTGAGGGAGAATGACCGAGAGAGAGAGGGGCTTTGATACAAGAGTTCTTTTATTTCATTCACTTTGGTATTTTAATCATTTTGATAAAACATTGCAAAACAAACTCATTTCTCTTCCCCAAACCAAAGAATACCGTGAGCCTATAGTATGTACATAGGTGTGTTCCAAAATTTTCTAGGGTGATATTAATACATATTAATGATCATAGTGTAAAATAATACACTATATTAATTTAGAGGAATTTTTGGAACAAAGTTTGAAAATTTTAGTGTTATAGCCGTGAGCTATAGGTTGAAAATAAGGAATTTTAATTCCTTTTTAATCAAGAAAATATATATTATATGTCTAAAAAATTATATTAGACATAATTGAATTTTTGAGAGTTATTAAACATAGAATATTATGTTTACGAAGAAACGTTATATTAAATAACGTTAAAAGCATAAATAATGCTTAATGTATTAAAAGATTAATATTGAAAGAAAATATTAATCAATTTTATCGAATTGCGTGAAAAATCGAGTATTAAAGTCTTATGAAAATAAATCGATTGGAAATCGATTTATATTGATTTTATTCATTAAAAATTTATAAAGAAAAGTTAAAATGGTTGACTTTCGAAATTAACGTCTTTAAATCGTTAGTTAAATACGTTAATACGTGAAAAGCGACATTACTTCTTCTCGAATATCTCAATTGTGAGAAAAGATTTCATATTTGAAATCATATTATCAATAACGTTATTATCGTTAATTATTTAACCTAAAAGGTTAAAATGAGGTATGGGTCATATTACGCCTCTCTCAAGCACGAGAATTATTTTATTGAAATACGCGTTGAAACAACGTATTAAGATTTATTAAGACTTGAATTATTATATTATTTATCAAAGTTGAATGAACTTTGAAAATCTCGAAAAGCGTGCCAACGTGCTAAGCGTAATTTTTGCGTAAAGATGGGACGTGAAGGCTCACACGCAACCGCAGAAGAACACGCGATCGAAAATCGAAGTTCAAAAGTAAAGGTGGGCTTTACTATACCGAACCGATAAATCTTTGTCGAATGATTATTTATGATGCTTTATTGCAAGCAATATTTATGAACAGTTTATTTAATTACCCCCAAAATGTTTATGTTTTGTGTATGTATCCAATCCATGATATTTGATGCATATTGTTGGGTAGCTCCCACTTTATGACATGCTTGAATTCGTATCCTTGTAAGTACCCACAAGGATGATGGAGAATCGTATCCTATCTTGAGATGGCAAGGATTTTGTGCACCGATTATTTGTATTTGTGTCTTTGAAAGGGTGCTCGGCGGTCATGGCGTCTGTGAGAGGGCCTCCTCTCGGTAGAAGGAATTATTTGTGGGATGAATTATTGTGGTGGATATGGATCATACATACAAGGAAAATGTCTGCGCAGACGAATCTTTATGGAAAATGAAAGAAAATATTTAGTAAGCACGAGTATTTTGAATTAAAACCTCGTGTGTTACTTGTGATGAAGCGTAGTAATTCAAATGTGATAAATTATTTTGGCATGAGCCATCGAGTGCAATCTTGTACTCACCCCATGTTTGTTTTAAATGTGCGGGTTGAGCGAGATGATGGATGGAGATGTGTGGAGCGGTCAGAACCCCTTTTGAATACGATATATTAGAAACTTGAATACACATCGTCATATGTGTATTCACACGTTTCATTGCAATTGAATTTATTTATATTATGATGTTGATTAGTTGAATACTCCCGAACATATGAGTTCTTGTATATATATTGATTAAAGCTTCCTTGATTTTAATTTCAAGTATTAGCCCTTTAAATCGTATTTAGGGTTTAGGGGCATTACAAAATGGTATCGAGCGGTTAGCTCTTTGAATCCAAAACCCATTTCAAAATTAAGTCTAGATTGAGTCATTTGGACTTCTAGAGGTCACCGACACCGCTCGACACTCCATCACATCAAGCTCAACTGGAAAAAGGTAAATTATTTTCTCATCTTTGAAAAGAAAAATTTGGGATTTATGAATTTGATTTGGTGTCGATAGAACATTATCGACAAATGATTGGTGTCGATAGAACATTATCGACCAATGATTTGGTGTCGATAGAACATTATCGACAAATGATTTATGAATTTGATTTGTTGTCGATAGAACATTATCGACAAATGAAATGAAAAAGGTTGTAAATAACCATGATTTATTGATTGATGGATTATTGATTGAAAATTTTTTTTCGCAAGAAATGCGTATGTTTGAAACGAACTATGTTCGTCATATTTGAAATTTTATTCTTCAATTCTCAATATTGTTTAGATTAATGATTATGTCATCCCAAATGAAAGTTATGAGGATTGATTGAAAGTCGTTGGTTCGCCACCAACGTATGATAATGTCATACGAGAATGTATTGACAATTTTTTTTTTCTTTAGAATAAAATGTTTAGAAATTTATTGTTATGAATATTTGAAAATTCTATTTCAAATTCCAAAGATGTTTACGATGATGGGTATGTTATCCCAAGAGAACGTAGATTGTTTAAGATGTATGATCTCATTTGCAAAAGAACATAGGAAGATGAATTAATAGAATTTTATTCCATCCTGAGAACGAAAGCGAGATCGAAATAAGAATCTCGAATTGATAGACGAGAAGAAAATTCAAGCTCAGAATTGTAAAAGATGTCAAGATAATGAATGTCACTATGCGATAAGTGACACGAGAATGATTTTTTTATTTGGAAGTTCACGACGGCGGAACTCCAAATCAACTATGACTCTTCGATGGAAGCAGTAGAAATGTGATCGAAGAATTCGTGAGAGTCAATTAAAGACCGAACTGCAATCATGCTCGATCGACCTCGGCTCGGCACCAGCATGTATAATTTTGACTTCGCTTCCGGTCGATTCGGTCCAACCTTGCGGTCGACCTCGGTTGTCCACCTCGACCGAGCTCGGCAGGTACGACCTCGGCAGAAGTGAGCTCGGTGGGTATGAGCTCGGCTTCTGACCTCGGCAACGGCAGGTGTGACATCCACCTCGCCAATTTTATCTTGACCTCGGTCAGATCACCTCCACCTCGGAAATCAACCTCGGCGTCGACCTGTACGCCTTTGGCTTTGATGTCGGCATTATCATGCACGACTTGGCGTTGACATGTACGCCCTCGATTGCAGCGTCGATACCTTCAACCCGGCTTTGAAGTCGGCTTTAATGACCGTCATTATGTCAATAACCTCGGCAATGACCTCGGCATTGGCAAATGACTCGGCAACAACCGACATCGGTATTACTTACGACCTCGGTATCCCGAGCTCGGCAAAGAAAAACTGTTTTGCGCAATGTTTTGTTTTAGCTCGTTCTCCTTCGTTAGAACTCCGATTCTGAACGGTTTTGCCTACGCACCCTATCATAGAGTACTATACTTCTTATGAAGAACCAAAGCCCTGATTCCTTCACCAGAATTGACGAGAGTCAGTTGAAGTTAGTTTATAGTTTTATAGAATGGGAACTTTACAGTGCTATTAGAATCTTAGAATGATACTCGAAAGTAGTATTCCCAGTAGTACAAGAGGTGCTATGACATCTAGAGGAACCTTTGATGATGACCTATAATGTGTTATATAAAGTTTTAAATTCTTTTCATTACCAAATTTACATCGTTGAGTTTAACTCTACGACCTAGTTCAAATTGAGAAATCATATAAGTTTCTCACTTTTTCCAAGAAAATTTTCAACCCAAGAATTTACAAAATGTTCCTTTGAAACCAAATCCTTATGTGATCGAGAAAATATTTGTGACGGTGCAGCCACCCATATGACCAAAGAAATCTCGATGAGTCGTCATTCGGTCTTGGGACCTAGATCCCAAATTATTCAGTTCAAAGAATATATGGATTCAAATAGTAAGATATGCTATTTTGAATCATGAAACCATATCTTTGAAAGTCGACATGATGCAATTTCTTCAACACGGAGACCAATAGGTAAGATGAAGATTGACTTATCTTGTCACCTAAGTTTTGAATTAGTAAAGTGATAAACATCATATATGATGTAGGTTGACTTATTTTGGATAACCTAAAAGTTTCAGATCAGTAGAGTGGTAGACATCAAGGAGTTATGATGTAAATAAGATCTCGATGAGACGAGATATTTTCCCTATGATGCACATGGATGCAATGACCCCGATGGGCTTACGATTTTGATAACAATGAAGTTATATCTTCATGTGATCATTATGATAATGAAATGTTATGAATGAGATACTCTTTAGCATAATGCAAGAGTTGAAGTAAAGGGAAGTGCATGATATCCTTGAGATATAATTTCCCTTATTATGACATAACGAGAGAGATTACAACTTATCTTTAAGATAGTTGATTGTTCTTAAAACCTCCTTAGTAGGTTGGACATGTTTAAAGAATGGAGATGCACAATATTCTTTTCAAAGAATATATATGTAAAGAAGTGATAGCATCCCATATAACAAATCTCTCGTTTTATACCCCAATCAATGAGATTATGCTTGAGCATAATCAATTCCAAGTAATTGAGACTTAGTTAAACTGATGATAATAAGATTGAGGAAACATAATCTTTGAGATGTGGGAGCGACTAGGATAGCCCTAGCATGTAAATTAAGTATGGAGAAGATATCTCCAAAATGAAGACATGGTAATGAGATGCTTGGAATTTAAGTTATGGTGTACAAATGTACTACCTTACCAAGCTATATGACAATAATACGGTTCTAGTCACGAGAGTAAGAACCGAAGTATAATGAAAGTAATATTACTTTCTGAAACCATGCTCAAGAAAAAGGGACAAAAGTAAAAAAAAAAAAAATAGCTGAAGAAATTATGAGCTATACAATTATGAGATAGCCACAATATGAGATAAGTTTCAGCGATATTATGACTTCGATAAGTAAAGTAATTCCTTTGAAGTAAAGAAGCAGAGAAAGAAACAGATTCATTATTTGAAATGGATCATAGTACTCTAAATTGTATTGACACAAAATGCTTGTCTTGTGTGTCTTAGAAATTAACAAGCAAGATAGCTTCTTTAGACGTTTGCAAAGGAAATGTTTTCAAGAGGACAAATGAAAAGATTCACATGGAAGAATCTTAAGATGAATCTAATTGTAAATCTTACCCCTCATACTTTTGTGACGATCAATAAAGTGGAATATTAAGTATCTCGACATGGGAATGAAGCATTCATCGAATGTCGAAAATGGCAAAGATATTTGACGTCAAGGCAAAGTATAATATGTCCCAGGTGGACAAAGGATTTTATCTTATGCAAAATTGCATAATGAATCAATAAAGATAAGAAGAAATGACCTATATCCAAAAAGGGATATTACAAATGATGGCGCTAAATGCCAGTACAAGGATTTTCTCTGGATAAGAGTTTAAAGTAAGGATATATGAGATATATTCCTAAGATTTATAAAGTGAAAACGGAATTGAATCATTCATACTAGATCAGAGATGAATGATAGTGTCAGATACATCACGACCCCTACGATGAGATTAAGTTATCGAGATATTAATATCAAGGATAGGTCGATATAAAACTAACCACGGAATACTATTGATAAAAGCATAATAGTACTGACACCGAGAAGGATATGATGAACAAAGTAGCGAAGGCCATAGCAAGAGAACATAATGTCCCAAGAGAAAGGACAATGATGTATGAAATAGATGTTTATTTGAGCAGGGCGAGAACACCGTAGACCGAGAGCTATACTTGACCGAAAACAGATCGAACAAAAATCGAGAGGCCCGATAGATATGGGAAAAATTTCTCATAATACTTATAATTTTGTCGTTCAATATAGGTGTTTCGTTTTCTAACATCGCACAAGTATGCGTGAAACGATAGAACCCAATTCGGGGTAAGCAATAGAAATGAAAATCTCTTCACTTATACGAGAATTATGGCCATCGCGGTGTTGCTCGAGTTTAAAATTGGGCCTATGATCGCTAAGGTTCTAACAAATGAGTTAGATCATAATATCTATGTGGAGCGTAGATATAATTCAAGAAATGTTTTCAAAATGGATGTCACTCACGTGATTAAAAACACGGCATAGCCTCTCATTGAAATTACGTACAGCGGGATTTTGGATCCTCAATTGCTTTAATTTAAGGATGGCTCACCTAGAACTATCTTTACTGGATGGTAAGAAAAGTCGGCGAGTAAAAGGTTAACCCAAGGCCTATAAGTATAAAACTCACATAGAAGTATCGACTCTCTTATTATAAAGCGGGCATGGCTTGAGGCAGTTTTGGAAGAATTTCTACATCTTGGATAAATGCTCTTAACTATGGAGATGGATGAGAATGACATCCAATAACTTATCCATCGTTTGCCAACAGATTGGCGTGATCTTGCAAAGGAAGTATCAAGAGAATATCTTCGCCAGTAGAAAATTCCAAGACTTGGGCGGACTTACCAGATTTGTCAGCGTGCTCAAGTATACATATAATGCGTGAGGAACGGCACCTCGGTACTTATCTGGTCCCGCAAGTTACACAAGGGTATAAAGGAATGGTTGTACCCTGATGTTCCAAATACCGTCCCACGTCCTGTGTCGTCTATTATACCAGAAAGAGACGAGAATGGCAAAAGGACAGGATCTTATCGCCTCAAGGATTAGGGGAATTACCGTTATCGAATCGACCTTACTTTCTGATAAAAGTAACACACACTTCTGGAATCAAAGAAGTAGCGAGGGCGATGTGACCCCGGCTCTTTGAAAGAGAGAGATCGTCGGATATATGAGGTAAAACGTGCACTGAAATAGCCAGTTTCTAAGCAAAATGTACGATTCGATTTAAGGCCACTCGAAACATAGAGTCCTATGATAATATGAAACTCATATGTAAATGGTGGCTTATGTGAAAATGGTATCTGATGTACGAAAGCAAAATTGTTCAGAATAAGATATGGTTACTATGAGATTATAGTCATGCCATTCGGACAAGCTAGTACACCAACCCTATTCATGGACCTCAAAAATCGAGTGTTCCATATGTACTTAGACAATTTTTTTTAAATCCTTATGAATGATGTTCTTATCCATATGAAGGACGAGAAAGAACATAAAGAACATCAAAGGACTGTATTGCGGACTTTTAGAGTCGAGCAAAATTTTGCTAAGTTTAGTATATGAATTTCGGCTTAAAGAAGTAATATTCCTTAGACACGTGATGTCTTCCGAAGGAATCAAATTTACATGGATAAATGGATATGAGGCCGTATATTAGAGTGAGAAAGATGATAATCAACGCACCGCGATGACTTAGACCTCACGAATAGAATTACCCAACTCGCGACTTGAAATAACAGTGATGAGTACGTACCAAAATTTTGGAGACACTTCCTATATGGAATAAGTTGTGAGATCTCCACAAGCCATAAAAGTTAGAATTTTTCTTGAGCAAGAGACTTAAAATGAGATAGAAAAGAGGACTCGAATCGATAAAGATTCCGGTTGTGATATAAATTATCACCTATGAAGAATTTGGAGGGTTTTAAAGAGGCTGACAATGTCATATTGTCTAAGGAAAGGTTATATATACATTTCAAGCAATAAAAGCTTAGAAATGAAATCATGAATAAAGCTCATGATATTCCTCATACCGCCCACCCAAGCAAAGAATAAAGTATATTATGTTTCGAGAAAATTAGATAGTAAAGAATGAAATGAGCTATAACCTCATTGTGAGCATTGTCTCGGTTATAAGAGATGAAGGCATAGTATCAATGACCTTATAAGAGGTTATAATCTCTAATGAGATACAAATGAAAATGAAATGACATAGCAATGGATTTTATGACAAGTTTCACCACAGTCATAAAGAAATAACACTACTATATGGGTAGTAGTGGATTGACTCACCAAATATGCTTATCTCTGCCTATTCAGATGACTCAGAGATCTGATAATTTATCTCAGTCGTACACAAAGGAAATCGTATCTTTACAAGGGGTCCCAATACCTATCACTTTAGATAGAGATTCCAATTTTACCCCTAGATTTTGAGCTAGCTCACCAAAAAGGGAGTTATGCACGATATTGAACCTTATCGTAGATGTCCCTCACGGACAGATGGACGATAAAAAGAACAATATGAATGTTTAAAGATACGATGAGAACATTCATGTTAAATCAAGTGCAAGTGGGAACATGTTTTACCACTTATTAAGTTTACGTCGACCATAATCGTCGACAACGATTGACATAGCCACACGTGGCATTATATGGAAAGAATATCGACCACCACTTTATTGTAATAAAGTAGGTGGGAGAAAGTATAAGGTTTTGAAAACGTAAATGAAATGATTAAGATATTTGCCAAATAAGGCAAAGACTGAGAGAAGCTCAGTACAGACAAAAGTCTTACGCTAGTACGCGTAGATCTGAACCGCATTTTGAATGCGAAAATGAAGTTCCTTGAGATTTCTCCATAGAGGGAAATTATTAAGTTTAAAGTACAAGGAATGTTAAGATCACGTTTTTAGGACCTTGCGAAGATCCTAGAAATAATAGGCCCAGTAGCCTAAAGATTGGTACTTCCACCAAAATTTGGGGAACGTACATAATGTTTTTCCACGTGTCACAGCTAATGATATATGAATATGACCCAAATCACGTAATTCATCATAATGACGTGATCTTTAACTCAAATATGAGTTGTGATGAACATCTATGACTATTTGATTGTATGATTCAATGATTGAGAATTTAATTGGGTCTTTGATGAAAGTCCAATGTAGAAACCATGGACAAAAGGAAATCACGTGGGAATTTATGATGTTATGGTACTAAGATGCCCCATACTTTTTGATGTATGTAAATTTCGGGACGAAATTTCTTTAAAGAAATTGGAATGTAATACCCCGATTTATTAAAAGCCCAATTACGATAATAAAAATCGTAAATTAGGGTTTCGTCTCGATGATCGAATTAATAAAATATCGAATAATGATTTCGATTATTTTGGAATAATAAATTACTATGTTCTATTCACAAATAAATGTGAATTGAGAAATACGAATATGTGACGATTTCAACGGATTATTCTCGTCGATTACGTATCGATAATTGAAATCTCGTAATCTTTTCTAAGTTTTTAAGCTTAGAATTTAATTCCATTATTATTGGAATATATTTAATAGAGCCGTAATCATCTTTATTTCGACCATTTTGAGATGAGTCGATATTTAACGTTTTGAGACGTTTCAAACGTTAACGTTTAGAGATGACTTGAGAATCAAGTCTAATGATCAAGGAATTATAATATTTAAATTCCTATGATTATTTTATGTATTTATAATATTAATTAGCATTAAAATAATGCTAGAGAATTAAGGAATGATTATTGAATAAAGTTAGCTATTTTGAAAACCCTAATTTGAAAATTAGGGTTTAACACATAAAATCATTCTAATAAATTTTCCTATGATATAATTTATCATCTAAGATATATATTATGATATATATCTAATAATGGCATGAAAATCAAATTTTGGCCTTTTAAAATTAAAAATGCCGTGACCAACATTATGGAGGAATTATTTACGTAAGTTTTGCTCTTGTTGTGCTTGTTGATTAACTAAATTGATCAAATTGCACATTAACCTAGTAAACTAAGTGATCAAACAAGTGGATGCATGGTGGAAGAATGATAGCCGTGAATTATTGTTTCAAATTGAGGTTAGATGTTTTCACACAACTCTTAGGGATGATGTATACTACATATGGCATTGTGTAGCTATTAAATGCATGGGGTAGGACAAAGAAAAAAAATTGTTTCTCTTGAACAAGGAGAGCGACGGCTCTTGATCCTCAAAGCAAAAGGAATCTAATTGTTTATTTCAAAACTTTATGCATGCATTTACTTTGGTGATGTAATTAATTGGTGAGTCGTAAGTAAATTTTGTCTTTCTTGTGTGTTTTGTGAGGAGAATGACCGAGAGAGAGGGCTTTGATCTGAGAGTTCTTTACTTCATTCACTTTGGTATTTTAATCATTTTGATAAAACATTGCAAAACAAACTCATTTCTCTTCCCAAACCAAAGAATACCGTGAGCCTATAGTATGTACATAGGTGTGTTCCAAATTTTCTAGGTGATATTAATACATATTAATCATCATAGTGTAAAATAATACACTATATGAATTTAGAGGAATTTTGGAACAAAGTTTGAAAATTTTAGTGTTATAGCCGTGAGCTATAGGTTGAAAATAAGGAATTTTAATTCCTTTTAATCAAGAAAATATATATTATATGTCTAAAAATTATATTAGACATAATTGAATTTTGAGAATTATTAAACATAGAATATTATGTTTACGAAGAAACGTTATATTAAATAACGTTAAAAGCATAAATAATGCTTAATGTATTAAAGATTAATATTGAAAGAAAATATTAATCAATTTTATCGAATTGCGTGAAAAATCGAGGATTAAAGTCTTATGAAAATAAATCGATTGGAAATCGATTTATATTGATTTTATTCATTAAAATTTATAAAGAAAAGTCAAAATGGTTGACTTTGAAATTAACGTCTGAAATCGTTAGTTAAATACGTTAATCGTTAAAACGTTATTACTTCTCTCGAATATCTCAATTGTGAGAAAGATTTCATATTTGAAATCATATTATTGAATAACGTTATTATCGTTAATTATTTAACCTAAAAGGTTAAAATGAGACTGTAGGTCATATTACGTCTCTCTCGAAGTACGAGAATTATTTTATTGAAATACGCATTGAAACAACGTATTAAGATTTATTAAGACTTCGAATTATTATATTATTTATCAAAGTTGAATGAACTTTGAAAATCTCGAAAAGCGTGCCAACGTGCTAAACGTAAATTTTTGCCTAAAGGTGGGACGTGAAGGCTCACACGCAACCAGAGAAGAACACGCGTATTGAAAATCGAAGTTCAAAAGTAAAGGTGGGCTTTACTATACTCGAACTGATAAATCTTTGTCAAATGATTATTTATGATGCTTTATTGCAAGCAATATTTATGAACAGATTTATTTAATTACTTGCCCAAAATGTTTATGTTTTGTGTATGTATCCAATCCATGATATTTGATGCATATTGTTGGGTAGCTCCCACTTTATGACATGCTTGAATTCGTATCCTTGTAAGTATCCACAAGGATGATGGAGAATCGTATCCTATCTTGAGATAGCGAGGATTTTGTGCATCGATTATTTGTATTGTGTCTTTGAAAGGGTGCTCGGCGGTCATGGCATCGTGAGAGGAGGCCTCTCTCTCAGTGGAGGTATTTGTGGGATGAATTATTGTGGTGGATATGGATCATACATACAAGGAAAATGTCTGTGACAGTATTTAATCTTTATGGAAAATGAAAGAAAATATTTAGTAAGCACGAGTATTTTGAATTAAAACCTCGTGTGTTATTGTGATGGGGCAGAGTAATTCAAATGTGATAAATTATTTTGGCATGAGCCACTGAGTGCAATCTTGTACTCAGCCCTGCATGTTTGTTTTTAAATGTGCAGGTTGAGCAGATGATGGATGGAGATGTGTCGGAGCGCCGTAACCCTTTTGAATACGATATATTAGAAACCTTGAATACACATCGTCATATGTGTATTCACACGTTTTTCCACTGCAATTGAATTTATTTATATTATGATGTTGATTAGTTGAATACTCCCAGAACATATGAGTTCTTGTATATATATTGATTAAAGCTTCCTTGATTTTAATTCCAAGTATTAGCCCCTGCTAAATCGTATTTAGGGTTTAGGGGCTGTTACACTAGCGGCTACCTACGCGACCGCTAACCCGGCTGTGAGCTCGGGTGTAAACATTCTGGACAGTTTCTCGCGACCGACCTAGCAACCGCTAGTCCAGCCGCGAGGCAAAGCCAAGCGACCGCAAGCCTGCCCGCGAGAGACGCCGAAAAAGCTACTATCTAAAAACTAACGATCGAGCTAGCGACCGCGAGCTCGACCGCGAGGCTAAACCAAACGACCACGAATAAGGCCGTGAGAGCATCGAAGGACTTACTTACTCAGCGCTAGCGATCGAGCTAACGACCGTGAGCTCGGCCGTGGTGCAATTAGGTTTCGACCTGCGCCTATATATATCCCAAGCTCTTGTGCATTATCTCCACCTTTCTCTCGCGGTGAGAGTAATGGCATACTTCACTTTATCCCTTTATTAGGATTGAGACCACAGGGTGGTGAATTCGCTTCGAGCTAATCAGAAGCGGATGAAATGGCGTGAGTCATGAACAGAAAAGCTTCTTCGTTGTTGTAGCCGGGTAGCCTCCGATATGGCTAGTTATTAAGTCGAGATGGGCCTTGAGGCGGGATCAACTACAATTGGCTGTCATCGTGAGAGCTCTTCTCGGAACACTATCTTATCCCCAGGTAGTATGAATAAGACCATGATAAAGTTGGGAAAGAGTTTACCACGGAGCGTTATTGTCTTTTATTGTGTAAGAGACAGTTTATCTTTCTATGGCGTAGGCTAATTCCGAGCCATATCATATATGGGGTCAGTGTAAGGGTAACATCAAGAGTAGTAGTCCCCAGTGGTTTTCTATTATTCAGTTTTTGCTAGTTTTTCACATACTCTCATTCTAGCTTTGATTTATATATGTGATCTTTCATCTTGGCTGGAAGCATACTCTCATTCAGTTTTTCACATAGCGACGTAACAGTAATAGCGAAAAATTAGTAATCTACTACCACAATTGTCGTAATTGAAATTGTTGGTTACATATGTGATCTTTCATCTTGGCTGGATTAAAATTGGTTAATAGAAGCAGGATAAACATATGTTGTGGGTAGGATTAATGCATCCCTAGGGTTAGTCTTTTAGTCTTATTATCTCTTTCAGTGTTTAGTTTTTATCTTTTTTTGCTTTATTTTATCTTGGCTTTCAATTTATTATTTGAAGTCCCAACCCTTTTCCAAAACCAAATCTGTCACTTGGATAATAATGAAGGATTATTGAGTTAGCTTCTGTATTTTCGCGTTACAATTCATGTGGATACGACGTTTTCATGTTAGAAAATAGTGTGATCACTCATTTTACACTTAATTATGAGATCTTGAAATCATACTGATATGTTAGGGATTATTTGATATTAACCTCTTATGAACTCTTGTGAATCTTTTTTGATTTTAATATCAAATTCTCAATATTAAACCTCTAGTTACTATTAGCCAGTTTTCTCAAGTTTTAGATTACTATGGATGCATAACCCTTATCAACTCTAATTACGCACTAATCTCTGCTATAGAAACTCGGGGTATTACAAGAGCTGCATGAAGTAAAGTCGAAGGCTGAAGACAGACGTCGGAAGAATAAAGACTGAATATTGAAGACTGAGACTCAGCGTTGCTGGAAGCAAATGAGTTAGGATATGACTAAGTGTCATACCGGCAACTATTGGTCCATTTTGGTAAGTCAAAGCTAGCTACCAGAAGTCAAAGCTGATGATCAATAGTCAAAGCTGGTGACAAGTAGTCAAAGCTGATGAAGCAAACTCAAAGCTGGTTGATGAATAGTCAAAGCTGACTATATCTACGTCAACCTGAAAACATCAAGCTGAATCAAATTATCAAACTGAAAAAATAAGGGAGTCCAACTTGCTGATAAAAGACGGGGTAGCCTCGACTGGTCCAACCTGAAGTCAAACTACTGACAAAACATAGAGTCAACTTAACTAGAGAAATACGGAATATTTAAGCTTCGAGTGTTTGACTCGTGAATTATCGTAGCATATCTGTAGAAAATCCTGACATGCCAGAAGACATTTTCATAGTTGCGGAGCTACAGTGTATGATAATGCAAAAACTTGACAGCAACATACTAGGATTCAAACGAGAAGAACTCAAATGAATCTTGAAGTTCAGGTAATTCAGCTTTTTGTTCCACATCCAGTTGATCTCTGAGGAAGTCTTGGATGCCAGGCATGTATCTAGAGGACGATTCTCCTACGATATAACCAATAAGTTCCTACGTCTTGCTCCTCTTAATACGATCTACCTCTGACTATTCTTAACTATGAATTCATTCTTTTGAATCTTGAGAATTATCACAGAATTGGTTAACAAATAAGAGATTATGCTTAAGACCAAGAACGTAACTGACATTAAAAATTTTGGCATTACCGATCGAAAGTGTACTATAACCTTTGGTGTATCCGATAGAATTATCCCCAAAAGTGACTTTCATGCATTCCTTCTCCACATAGTCAGGTAAGTATTCCTTACAACTGGTCATGTGTCTTGAACATCCGCTGTCCAAGTACTATATCTGGAAGGTTATTTTTTTTCTTCTGACTGGTCAGCACGACCAACAAAAATCATATTTTAGGTACACATTATGAAGTGGATCCTTGCACACTAGTGGTTTATTTGAAATCCATATCTGCTGATAATTACGACCATTGTTGTCGGGGCTGTCTGTCTTCCTCGAAGATCGATATAAATTATCCTCGCCTTACCTTGGCATTGGACTTATATGCTAATTGTGCATGGGGTTTGGGTTTGTGCATGTAGGGAATCTTATTTTACCCTCTTCTCGATGATCTATCTTGGATGTTTAATTCATCATCCATTGATTATATACATAGCACACATCTATATAATTAATTGCTACATATAGGTGTTTACTCGTGTTTACCTGCGAAATTTCTGGGATATGAGATCAATGGCAGACTCCAGCTTTGATCTTCTTGATTGTGTTCAGGATGCTTATTCTCTAATACTGAGTGAGAGCAATCTATGGAGAACACAACCGAATTTCGCCTCCTATTTGCATCTATGAGATTTTCGAAAATCTCAAACAAAATGGTAGGATTGTTTTATGATTTTCTCTCACCTTGTATTTATAATACATTCCTAGAATCATATTTACATAGGATCCTTACATATCTAATAAATTGATAATTATCTTCATATCTCTGAAGATAAATCATATCTAGAATAATTATCTCTTAATACTAATAATATCAGATAATATCTATTTAGATATTGGAGCTGTATTAAAATAATACATAAATCAGAACATAGTCACAGCAGGATTAATATAGGGTGGACAAAATTTACATCAACAACTTGCCTTGATGGGTCAGCCCAGGGATCAAATGCAAGGAATAATGATGGGCCTAAAATGGATTATTTATCTTATGTTCAGCCCAGAACGTAAATTAATTCATAAACATTTATTCATTCCACTAGAAAATAAATGATGACTTACCCCTTTATTACCGAAGTTGAGTCGGGCTTGCACTTAGACTTATGAATCCTTATTTAAGATATCGTAATTACATTAATTATTTATAGCACTCTGACTGCTTAAAATGATTAATCTATTTAATTCCTCAAGTGGTACAACTCAACCTTATTATTGTACTTGAGCTAACTCTACCTGCAAGGTTTAGTATAATAAACCTTTTGAGCTCCTTAAGGGAACGTCATCATCTTAAACGATTACGGTGACTCGATACAGGTAACTATAATGACATACAAGCACTGCCAACACCTAAGATGTGGAGAATCTTGGGTTATATCATGTAACTCTCACCCATAACAAGTCAAAGTGATGGTTAGTAACTTATATTCACCTAAAACGTTATCGAAGTTTAGATCAATGTAAAGTCATCGAGATCTAGGTTCTTCACGACGGTCAGATAGAAGAACTCATCTCACTATGATCCATTAATACATCAAGATGTACCAGCATAGACAAGCAACCAAGTCAAATCACTTCTTATCTATACTGCAGCCTATACCGATAACTTATCATCAAGTTGTCTCAACTGTGATCCTTTATATCTCAACTAGCTTAACCAATCATACAGACTTATGTGATCTTCTACACACTGTATGATTTAACTTTTGTATGAGATAATGGGACAACATATGCAATCAAATAAACAATTCAGATATGAGATTCTGCTTTCTGTATACAAATACAAAAGTGCATGTGTTGTCGAGGTGCACGATTATGTTGTAGATATGTAAAGGAAGTTTTATAGTGAGAAGGATATCTTTGATAAACTGGACCATATGTTGGGGCATACTTCCTGGTAGGAGGTGCTTTCATCACAAGCTTCCCTCACGAGTAAGCTTCTTGAGAGAATGCCTCGGTTGTGTAACACAGGGTCGCCTGATATGATAAGGTCTTTTAAATAGTTTATACTTAGCCATGGGTTAGGCACAACTTGCCTTGTATTTTTTCTGTTTAGTCACTGGAGCTTTGAGCTTCTTAGTCAACTTCACAAACATAGTAGTGGTGACACTTGTGGATGCACCATTCACCTCTGAACTAAGATCATATCCTAATCCAGTTCTTATCAATGAACACCTCTGAACTGATTGAATGGGCTCCAATTTCTTCGTGGCTCCTGTTTCAACTAAAAGTGTTCTCTTAATTGACTCATAATCGAATAAGGTATTGTAAGGGAAAGGTAACCCAAGTCATCTCTCAAGGAAAACTTAACAGGGTTTATTGTTCGTGTCATACACATAAAGCAGTAAATCCTAAATAATCTAATACCAAAGAGGGGGTTTTGAACATACGGGAATTTAAATGCGAAAAAGTAAAATATATAAATGAAAGCAACCTAACTAGGAGTTGTCAATCCCTAGTTGAGGATCTACGTAAAACACGAATGCAGGAAGCCAAATATAGAACAAACTAAACTAGATCATCAAATACGAAGCAATAAAATTCATCTAATAACAATTCAACATACTAATAAAATCTAATACCAATTGCATAGAACGTAAATGTATCTAAAAGCCGGAAGAAAAAGAATCAATGTAAAAAGCAGTAAACCAACATCCACTATGTGTTCGAATTCTATAGAATTTCACAAAGGAATAAAATGCAAGAAATAATCCTGTATAAATTGCAAGAGATAATCCAACATAAAATACGTAAATTGAAAAGTGTGAAGAATAAGGAATAATACTCTAATCTGGAATCTCCTTCTCCGTCGTCTCGTCGTCGAAAGCTCACAGAAATAAACGTAAGATCGGCTGCGTAGAAAATTAGAACTGGCCCCTCAAAATAATAACCTAACGCGTATATATATTAAGTGAGTGAGTGCCGGTTCACACTGAGCGCAGGTTGAACGGGTGTTCTGACTAATGGGTGAGCACCGACTCATGGAGCGAGAGTCGGTTTGGAAAACTTTCTGCCCAGATACTGAGTGCCGGTTCACAATTAGCGTCGGCTGGAGAAACACTCTGTATTGAGAGTGAACGTTGGCTCAAGGGTGAGCGCCGGTTGATGCGAGAGTGGGCGTGCGACGGAGCTGGGCGCTGGGCCCAGCGCCAGATGGAGTACCAACGGGCAAAGGTTTGTGCGGCATGGGAGGCTGTCGAGCGCTAGCTGAGGCAGCAATGCGTGCTGGAGCAAACAAGTTGAGCAGCACGGGGAAGCGAGCGGCGGTGGAGAACGCGACCGGGCATAGCACGGATGTCGATCAGCGGGTGATCGGCAAGAAGCGGCGCGTGAAGTGCGATGGGTGAGGCGGCACCGGGCGATGCCCGCGTCCGGATGGGTGCTGCGGGTGCAGGGCTGGGGTCTTTGACGCAGGTCTTTGGCCTGTGGCGCTGGAGGCTGGGCGCTAGCGAGCGTTAGATGGCCACTGAGAGCTGGCGCACGCGCTGAAGGTTAAACGGGCGCTCGTGGTCGAGGCGATGGGCGTTGGCACGCGGGTGCAGGCGACGGGCGCTAGCGTTGCGGCGCTCGTGCACGCATGTGCGCGACATCGGTGTTTCGCCCCGTTCTCTCGCGTCCGAACTCCGAATTGCGAACCGTTTATGCCAATGAACTCCCATCGAGATGATCTTCAATATACTTGATCCTTGGCAAATCCATTTCATCCTATTTAATGTCATTTTTCTACAAAATATCGAAACAAACCAAGTAAGTCCGAATCGATAAATACTAATCAAACCAACGGCATAAATAGGACAAACCACTGAATATGACATGCAAAACAAAACCAAGAATAAGCACAAAATGAAACCAAAAAACTCCCCCACACTTATCCATTTGCTTGTCCTCAAGCAAAGTCTATACTAATAAGAGTAGAAAAATAACTCGTGCAACTTAACTCTTAATCCAATCAATCAAACCTCTTTTTACCTTTCCCCCAAACTTGATGAATGCATAATCAAAATTGATGTGAAACAAATCTAAGATTGTGAAAATATCAAATAAACAAGTAGGTTATTTTTGCTCAGACCCAACTCTCCGCTAGGGGTGAATTAACTAAAGTGGTCACCTTTAGCAACAAGTTTCTTTTGATAACACAAATAAATTATTAACAGATTTTGGAACAATGTTCGAAATGTGAATTCTCGATGAACTCGAGTCTCCTATCGTGGGTTCCCATGCCCATTTCTCAATTTACGAGGAAGATGGGCAGAATCCCATCCTTCATTTCAACAATCTCAACAATATACTGGAGTTTTCATTCTCCTCATTTTCATTCATTTTTTTTAATGAAACAAGTATATAGGTAACCACACTGTTAACACTACCCCTAGCATTAGTCGGACAAATCACATCAATAACCTCTGATTTCAAATCAATTCGCACAATCTCGTCAATTCACATTACACTTTAATTACATATCAACAAGAGAAATGGGATAGCATCAAGGTTTGACTAATACCACAGAGTTCAGTTGCACAAATCAAAATCATAACTTACTATCATAGACAAAAACTTGAGTCCAAGGGATCAAAATAAGCACAAAGGCACATCACCAAGCATGCAAATAGATAAGATACGCACACAAAACCAAAAAATCTTCCCCCACACTAAATTCGAGCACTGACCCCAGTGCTCAAAACATTAATAACACAAAATGACCAATAGAATGGGAGACTTCCCTGAAAGTAGATAGCGGAAACAAGGTTGGAGTGTGAACGTGCGCTGCATAGTTGGAGTATCATGGCTTCACCACACTGTTTACAACGTCCCAAATATGAACAAAACTAACACAGAGATAACAGATAGATCAACGAGAACAATGAAACAAACAAAAGAGAAAGAAAGAAAAAGAGAAAAATTTGTGGGTAAACTCCCACGTAGTACTCAGTTTAACATCGTGAGCACGGCGTAATCCAGTCAGAGACAGATAGGATTGATGAGCATGGAGTTCTCAACTTCTTTCGGACCATACCCTCGAATAAAGTAAGGTCTCACCCGTTATCCATTCACAATAAATTATCCGTTGGTGTTGGGATCGCAAGTAAAGGCCGCTCGTAAGGAAACATCTTTTCAATTATGTAAGGACCACCCACAGGAGTTGAGCTTCGGGGAAAGGTTTCAAGCGAGGCGAAGAAGTAAAATCTTCATTCCCGGCTTTAAATCCTTGTTAACTCTCCGCCGATCATGTATCTGTTTCACTTTTCCCTTGTAAAAATTAGCATTCTCACCCTGCAACAAAACATTCTCGGCGAGGATCAACAAAGATCTATGGAAGCATGATTATCAATGAATTTAATAGAGGAAATATCACACTATCATGTGCAGAAAAAACAGATTCACCAAGTACAGTCATTTTCAATGTGACATTCTTAACATCAATTAGTGTGTTGGTTGTGGCCATGAATGGCCTCACAACAACAAGGTGTGTTCCTCCCCATCTTCCCTTAAATCTCCCATATCCAAAACAACGAAATCGGCGAGAACAATCAACCTACCCATCTTTACTAATATATCCTCGACAATACCCTTGCGGTATCTCACGGACCTATTAGCTAATTGTAGACACATCCTAGTGGGTTTTAGTTCACCTAATCTGTCGTTTGAACATAGAATAAGGCGTAAGATTAATCCCGCCCAAATCAAGCATGCGAAACTTCTTTCGTTACCCAAAGCAATCTTAATAATAAAACTACACGGATCCGGAGCTTGGGAGGCAACTGTGTCTTTAGGATGGAATTAGTCGCTCCCGAGACCATGACTTTCGTGCTCCCAAACCTTCTTCTTTGAGATGAGCTCCTTGAAAAACTTGGCGTAAGGCGGCATATTTACGATCACGTCCAATGCGGGTAAATTAACATTCACCTTAGACAAGAATTTATAGAAATCATTAAATCTCGGTCCCGCTTCTCGTTCTTCAACCGATGTGGAAAGTGTATTGGTGGAATTTAAGGGTTTGTAGCCTTATGCAGTCGGACCTTGGCCTCTTTCTTCTTTTCAACCTCCTGTGTCTGCAGCGGCTTGTCTGATGACTCTCCCACTTCACTCGCAATAATTTGGTCACTCCTTAGAACAGTGATCGCATGAGCTTGATGAGCCTGGTTTGGAAGTTTCCTCGTTGTACCTTCTTTGCAACAACTCATCAAGTGTGCTAGCAATCGTCCCATTTGCGACTCTAGGCGGCTTAATTGTGGAGTCTTGAGCATCCAATCTTTGGCGAACATATCCTCCCAAGCCGGCCTCGAGGTGGTGGTGGATGTGCTCGTTGATCTTGCTTTGTTGTGGGAACCGCTGCTTGAGGATGGTGCCTCATTCTCAAACTGCTGTGCTTGTGGAGGTCTTTGGTATGGCGCATTACGTTCGAATCGCCCTCGATTTTGATTCCTCAATCCCATGTTAAATTGTTGCCGATTAGGCTCGAATCTACTGCTCAGGTTGAAATCCTTGCATAGCATATGCTTCGACTTTTCCTTCGGAGTTATGCTCTGCCATCCTAGGGCACGTATCAACATTGTGCCCAAGTTCATTGCAGATTCCACAAGGTTCCATGAATTCCTTGTGCCTTGCTGGTGGATCAGGCTTCTTCAACTTAAGTTCTTGCACCTCCCTCATAAGCTCAACCACTTGCTTATTCATATCGAAGGAAGGGGTGACGACATGTGCTTTGGCTATTCCACCTCGACTGGATTTCTGCTGTGAAATAGCAGCCATAGCCTCAAAAATCTCAGCAATGTCTATTGCCGTTCGAGAACCAATATCTCCACATGTAGCATTGTCCACCATGTACTGAAAACTCTGAGTCAATCCGTCATAGAAGAATTGATAGAGAATTTCATCTGGCAAGGCATGGTGAGGGCACTTCTGCAATAAGTCCTTGAACCGTTCCCATGCTTCATGGAATGGCTCGTCAAACGTCTGATTAACGGTCATGATCTGTGACCTCAACTCCTGACTCTTCTTATTAGGGTAGTATTTCATCATAAACTTATCTACCACGGCATTCCAATTCAACAGAGAGTTAGCGGGAAGTGCCAAAAACCACGACTTTGCCCTATCCTTCAAGGTGTACGCGAAACAACGCATCTTCAGTTGGTCTTCATTTAGTCCTCCCAACGGGAAGGATTGCAACACGTAATGAATTCTCACGATGAATCCCAAAGCATCCTCACTAGCAAGCCAATGAAAAGTAGGAATGAGCGAGAAATGATTAGGCTTCAACTCATAGTCACGGGCTGCCAGTCCAAGAACTATTGGGGATGTAGCGGTCCCAATCACAGGTCTGTAAAAATTGCGCAGTGCTTGTGCATTTTCACCCATTTCTCTCAACGGGGTGTATTCTCAAAGGGCGGATGATCTTTGGTTATCAACTCTGACTGTTCACCACTCACAGAAGTGGCACCAAACTCCTCCAGTGCCGGGAGAAGCGATCTTTTAGATCTTCGAGTGCGGTCCAACGGGGTAGCACGCGGTCTATTTATATTGCGACGACCTAGCATACACAACACTCAAACAAGAAAACATCACACGCAACTAGACAAAAACAAAATAAAAACGAAAAGAAACACATAAAATAATCAACACAAACAATACGCCTAAAGTTTTCCCCGGCAACGACGCTAAAATTTGTTTCAACTAAAAGTGTTCTCTTAATTGACTCATAATCGAATGAGGTGTTGTAAGGGAAATGTAACCCAAGTCGTTTCTCAAGGAAAACTTAACAGGGCTTATTGTTCATGTCATACACATAAAGCGGTAAATCCTAAACAATCTAATACCAAAGAGGGGTTTTTGAATATACAGAAATTTAATTGCTAAAAAGTAAATATATAAATGAAAGCAACCTAACTAGGAGTTGTCAATCCCTAGTTGAGAACCTATGAAAAACACAAATGCAGGAAGCCAAACATAGAACAAACTAAACTAGATCATCAAATACGAAGCAATAAAATTCATCGAAGAACAATTCAACATACTAATAAAATCCAATATCAATTGCATAGAACGTAAATGTATCTAAAAGCTGGGAGAAACAGAATCAATGTAAAAAGCAGTAAACCAACATCCACTATGTGTTCGAATTCTATAGAATTTCATAAATGAATAAAATGCAAGAAATAATCCAGTATAAATTGCAAGAGATAATCCAACATAAAATACGTAAATCGAAAAGAGTGAAGAATAAAGAATAAAACTCTAATCTGTAATCTCCTTCTCCGTCGTCTTGTCGTCATCGGAAGCTCCCAAAATAATAACCTTACACGTATATATATTAAGTGAGTGAGCGTCGGTTCACACTGAGCGCAAGTTGAACGGGTGTTCTGACTAATGGGTGAGCGCCAGCTCATGGAGTGAGCGTCGGTTTGGAAAACCTTACCTTGAATCTTGAGCACCGGTTCACAATGAGCGTCGGCTGGAGAAACGTTCTATACTGAGAGTGAACAATGGCTCAAGGGTGAGTGCCGGTTGATGCGAGAGTTGGCACGCGACAGAGCTGGGCACTGTCAGATGGAGTACCAGCGGGCGAAGGGTTACGCGGCATGGGCGGCTGTTGAGCGCTGGCTGAGGCAGCAACGCGCGCTGGAGCAAACAAGTTGAACGCGTGCGGGGGAGCAGGACGGGCGCTGGAGAACCCGCGCTGGGCATAGCGTCAGATGTCGATCAAGCGGGTGCTCGACAAGAAGCAGCACGCACGGGGTATGTGGGTGAGATGGTGCCGATGATGCCAGTATTGGATGGGTAATCTGATGGTAGCGGGTTGGGGTCTTTGCTGCGCATGTAAGCGCTGGATGGGCGTTAAGCGAAGGCCGAGGCGGCGGGCGAAGGCCGGATGGGCGCTGAGCGCGCGCGTGGGCTGAAGGTTGAGCGCGCGCCGCTGGGTGGCCTAGGCGGGCGCCGGCGTCGGGTGCGGGCGGCGGCGGCGTTCGTTCGGCGCTGCGCGCGCTGCGTCTTGCGCGACTGATGTTCGCTCGGTTCTCTCACGTCTGAACTCCGAATTGCGAACAATTTGGGCCAATGAACTCCCATCGAGATGATCTTCAATATACTTGATCTTTGGTAGATCCATTTCATCCTATTTAATGCCGTTTTTCTACAAAACATCGAAATAAACCAAGTAAGTCCGAATCGATAAATACTAATCAAACCAACGGCATAAATAGGACAAACCACTGAATATGACATGCAAAAAAAAACCAAGAATAAGCACAAAATGAAACCAAACAGCTCCGTTTAGAGTGTTGATCTTTTGTTGGAGTGAAGCCTCACTCTGCAGAAGCGTGCTGAACTTTAGGCTGATCTCAATCAGTTACAGACACCGCTCAACCTTCAGTTCCTTGATCATGTTGGCTTGATCAGCTTGTTCATGTTTTAGATTTTGTCATTTCGGATTAAGCTTTATCTACGCTCTCGAAAGGTAGCTAACTCTTGACTTTGCTCAGCAAGCTGAAGCTTTTCCGCCATCTTGTAGTTCTTAGTCATTGCTCTTTCGTACATTTTCATGATTGTCCTGTTGTCAGTCATGATCTACTCCATCTCATTTCACTTAACTAAGATGTATTCGAAGTCGGACACCTGCTTAAATAATACGATAGTATGGGAGAGATTTTTAGTAGAGAGTCGGGAAGTTACCTCAGGTTTGTCGAGGCCATTATCGATTCCCACCATGCAGCTTTCCTCATAGCTATTGACCTCTCAGACCATCAAGCACTGACTTTCATCATCAGTGCTAGAGGAGTTGTTGGAAGAGTTTCTTGATGAACTTGAAGTGTCCGTATTCTCAGCAACCATTGTCTTGCGCTCGCTAATCTTCTTATCGCACTTGGCTCGAAAAGTTTTTCTTTCCCTGTGGTTCAATTCTGGCTAGTCGTGTCTGAAGTGCCACTTCTTGTCACAGTTGAAGCACTCATAATCTTTATACTCAGGTTGGCTGAGCTTCTCGTCAGATCAATCCTTGTGAGTTCTTTCCTTACGGCTCATGTCATGTTCGTAGCTCTCTTTTTAATAGTTGTTTTACCTCTTCAATCGGGCTTCCATTTTCCCGAATGTTTCAGCCATTAAAGTATACTGGGTCAGCAACTCATCGTTGATGCACTAAACAATGTCATTAGTTGTCTTCTTGGCTTCTTTGTTCTTGTCATATGTAAGGGCATCGTCTTTTCTTGTGCTAACCTGAGCATTTTCTTCAGATGTTTCAACCTTTGAAGACTCTTATGTACGTCTGATGTTGTACTAATCAGCTTTTAGTGCTGAGAGAAGTTTATCCGTAGACATGTCGTTGAATATGGCTTTCTTCTGAAGATCCACTAAATAGACTTTCTAGTCAGTAGCAGGGAGTGCCCAGATGACTTTAAGATTGATTTTTCTTTGCGTGTATTTATCCTTCCGTAGGGTTGAGATCTCATTGATGATCGTTGCAAATCTGAGTTCCATGTCATCAATGGATTCTCCCTTCTTTTGTTTGAAATTATCAAACTTCTAACAAGCTATCATAAACTTATTCTCTTTGATCTCCTCGGAGCCTGCACAGAGGCTCTCTAGCGCATCCTATATCTCATTTGTTATCTCGCATTTCATCAGCTTCCCAATGTGAGCATTGGGAACTGTTCCAGCGATGATGTTTTTGGAGAGGTTATCGAGCTCGGCTTATTTACGTTCTTCTAAGGTGAAGTTCGCTCGATCCTTCGGCCTGAAGTTGTAGGTAGGATCTTGTCCTGATACCGTGCTTACTTTCATTATCTTCTCTCGGGTAATGATTGGCCATTGGTGATGACCTTTCACTTATGACAGTGATTAGGCAGTGAGATAGCACTTGAGTTTGAACTTTCAGATCTTATAATTGTCTACCGTGAACATGGAGAGAGAAGTTTACCTGCTATAGTTAGTTTCCATCACAAGACAAATATATTATTTTATGGATCAGTTCGAAAACAACAACCATTGGGGGAGTTGGTTGTTCTTGTGAACAACCTGCTCTGATAACAATTGATGGATCCAGTTGGGTACGTACTGTTGTATGTTGGGGAATGCACTAGTTAGGAAAATTTTGAAGCTTTTCTTTTGACAAGACTTCATCGGCTATAGGCGATGGGCTGGTCGATGGCGGTAGTCTGATCGATGTCGATCTTGTTGGTCGGATTCAGAAAATAGGCATCTTGTATAGAGTGATATCAGTTAGCAAAGCTACTGACTGCTAAGACAACAGTGTTGGATTTGTAGACTGGAGTAGTTTTTGTTGAGCTTGTATACAATGATTCATGTTACCACTGTTACAATCTCCTATCTGAATTGTTTACTTGATTGCATATGTATGTCCCTTTATCTCAGATATAAGTTAGATCATCGATTGTGTAAAGATCACCAAGTCTGTATGATTGGTCGAAGCTTAATGAGCTATAAAAGGATCACAAACAGAGACAATTTTAGGACGATTTGTTGGTATAGGCTGCGGTATAGATAAGAAGTGACTTGAATTGGTTGTTTGTCTATACTGGTACGTCTCTGATGTATTGATGGATCACATTGAGTGAGTTCTTCTATCTGACCATCGTGAAGAACCTAGATCTCGGTGACTTTCGTTGATCTAAACCTCGATAAGGTATTATGTGAGTATGAGTTACTGACCATCACTTTGACTTGTCATGGGTAAGGGTTACATGAGATAACCCAATATTCTCCGTATCTTGGGTGGTGGCAGTGCTTGTATGTCATGCTAGTTGCACAGTCGAGTCACCATATCCGTTTAGGATGATGGCGTCCCTTAAAGACCTCAAAGGTTTATTGTACTAAACCCTGCAGGTTGAGTTATCTCAAGTACAATAATAAGGTTGAGTGGTACTACTTAAGGAATTAAAGAGATTAATTATTTTAAGCAGTCAGAACGCCATAAATAATTAATGGACGTGCGATATCTTAAATACGAGGTTCGTGAAGTCTAAGTGCAAGCCCGACTCAACTTCGAAAATAAAGGGGTAAGTCAACATTTATTCTCTAGTGGCATGAATAAATATTTATGAATTAATTTATGTTATGGGCTGAATATATGATAATTAATTTATTTGAGGCCCATCTTTAGTCCTTGCATTTGATCCCTGGGCTGGCCCATCAAGGCCTGGACTGTGAAATTCGTCCACCTCATAGGAGAGTCTCATTGGGAGTTTGTTTTGATCCTCTCTATCTGAAGAGATATGATTATATTTATTAGATATGCAGTGATCCTATCCTAATAGAATTCTAGGGCTGCATATAAATATAAGGTGAGAGAAAATCGAAAAATCATAATTCTAAGTGAGAAAGTTTTGAAAATTATACTGAGGAAGAAGGCGAATTTCTACAGTACTCTCTATAGATTGCTCTCATTCGGCATTGGTGTTTTGGCAAACGGGATATAGTCCAGAAGATCAACGCACGAGTCTTGATCCAATTCCTCGTCTGACAAATTCGCAGGTGAACACGAGAAAATACCTATGTGTTGTAATTAATTATATAGATGCATGCAAGGTAAATAATCAATGTATGGTGAATTAAACATCAAAGATAGATCCTCGGGAGACGGTTAAAATCAGATTACCCTACAATTGGTATCAGAGCCTGGGATCAGTATCTCGGCTCTGTTGAATCAATTCACGATTGATTATTACGTGCGTAATTAATTAATTGTGGATCTATCGTTCATCGTGGCTCGTTTTAATATTTTTTCGGATTTCGTTTTTCACCACAAGAAAATTCGTGGTTAGATTAGGATTTTTTTGTAAATCTAATCTGTAAAAGAGAAACGAAGATGAAGAACGAGGCAGCGAGTCCAGTCGCCGCAGCGCGATGAGAGGCGGCAAAAAGCGGGCGTCTTGCGCAAGGCCATGCAGGCGACGGCACACTGGGCATGCTCAACGCTCGCAGCACGCCGCTCGACAACTACGGGTAGGTCCCGGTTGCATCTGCGGCCTGGGCGTACGGGGCATGCGGTTTTTGTGCGGACGCCTCGGCACTAAGCGTGCACACGCAGACTTCTCGGTGGGCTCGGTAGCATGCGGGCGAGCTCCGCTCGGCAATGCCCGAGCACCCTCGGCGACTTCGGCTGGCGGGCGTCTTTGAATCCTCGGCAGGGCAAGGCGTGACGCGCGACCAAAGCACCTTTGGTGCCCGTCGTGCGAAGCGCACGGGTAGGCCCAGCTCATGAGTCGCGTGCAGATATCTCCCAGCAGCTCTCGGTAGGGACGGGCGGCACGACGTGCAAGGCCTCTCGGCCAGGGTGTGCGACGATGCTTGGCATGCCTAGGTAGCTCGAGGCGGGAGGCTGGGCAATGGCACGACGAGGTGGGGGCAAGGCGATGAATGTGAGGCTAGGCGCGCTGTGGGTTGTGCTCTAGTGCGCGGCATAGTCCACATTGGGCCGAACCGGCCTATTTTCGGCACAGACCCGATTTTGGCCCAGACTCATTTTTTCGACCCGGTTCCAGATTTCAGACCCGACCCGACCCATTCCACTGTTCCGGCCCGTTTTCAGATTTTTTGACCCAAATCCAGTTTTGACGAGTTCGTGCCCCTGCAAGTGAGGCCCGTTTAAAGAATTTTTAAAGACCTGTACTTTGCAAATTTATGTAATAAATTAGGCAGGGAAGTACAGGATCCACGAGGGGGTCACGATGAACAAATTTATTTTATTTTATCGTTCAAAGCATATCGTGGATGTTTAAATTATGCAGAAGCATGCTATGTATGTTTAATTACGTAGATAAACATTTAATATGTTTTCGTGATTGGATGCGTATAGAAAGCATGCTAGGTTTATCGCATTTTTGAAGCATGTTTTTGAATTCTACGAGCATGATTTACATGTTGACTTCTATAGAAAGCAAGCTAGGATTACGTGATCTGCATGGACAAACCTTTTGAAACAAAAGGCTAAGCAAGAAACTAAACATATTAATTTTTTAAATTAAAAAATGTCAAGACCTCCACTTTTTGATCTCTAAACAAAGTGGTACACATTGTGAGTAAACGTTCACACATGTGGCTTGCTTGCACTGTTTACCATAACTTTGTTAGATGAGATTTCTAAATAAAATATTTTAATCTATTGAGAAGTGGGAGTTTCATGTGTAGACGTCTATACGCGTGGCTTGCATATGCGATTTTCATAAGTTCTCTAGAGATAGATTTAAAATGAGATGACAAAATATTTTGAATCAGAAGCGGTATGGTCCGAGTGAGTATGCCAATTCTAAGAATTTATTATCTGCTGTCAAAATTGTGGTCATTACTTAGACATCACTTCAAGTACAACTTCCCGCGAAGTCCCTTCTTGCTATAGTGATGTGGTCTAGTAAGGCCCAATCATTAATTTCATTTGTCATAAGAATAAGTTGACATGGATTGAAATTAAGCGACTAAAGGTATATTTAGTCTAGTCGAGGGGTTCATAAAGCGTCTCACACGTGGCTTGCATGTGGAATTCTTTCAGCGATTGGAGGTTTCAATTAATATTTTTTTATCAAAAGGTTACAATATTATTGTTACAAATTATGTGCGATCGTATGCTTATGTGTTTACATTTCTTTTCAGATATGTCTCTTACACCGATTATCAATATGCTCGCACAAAACCCTCTATCCGGTCCAAATTTTATCGAGTGGAAACGAAACATGGAATATGTTCTTATCGTAGAAGAACACATGTTTTTTCTCACTACTCCCAAACCCGATGCCTTTACTGACGCATCGACGAATGAGCAGCGAGAGTCAAGCAGACTTTGGCACAAGTCAAATAATATGGCCAAATGCTATATGATGACAACTATATCCAAATGCTTGCAACTGTAGCATCAGTCGATGGTAGACGCAACTGAAATATGGTCAAGTCTCGAGAGTAAATTTGGACAGTCGGATCGGACAGTCTGCTTCCACACAATGAGAGAAATCTTGGCGTGTAGGATGGAAGAAGGAAGTTCGATCCATGAACATGTCTCCCACATGACTCATCTCATGGATAGTCTTGATCAGTTGGGATGAGGTATTGATGGTGAAGCCAAGGTCTATATCATCCTCAACACACTGCCCAAGTCTTTTGAGAATTTTCACGTGAACGCGATCGTGAGCAAGACTGAGTATACACTTAGTCAGTTGCTAAATGATCTCGTAGCCGCGGAAGGTGTCATGGGAAAAGGATCACATGCCCTTGCTAGCACATCTAAGGGGCCAAATTTTCCATTGAAAAGTGGAAGAAGAAAAAGGGGTGCCAAAGGTGGTAGGGGCAAGGAAACCAGTGGGAGCAAGAACATGGTTGCCACCGGAGGCTTGAAAAAGCCAAAGGAGAGGGGCAGGTGCTTCAAGTATGGCAAGACTGGGCACTGGAAGGCTAAGTGGCCCATGCTCAAGGCTCAAGGTACGCCATTTACTTTAGTAACGGAAACATGTTTAGCAACTTGTTCTACTCATTCATGGATAGTAGATACGGGTGCGACTGATCATGTTTGTTGCACCTTGCAGGGGCTCCTACGAACAAAGGAGTTGTTTGATGGCGAGATAACGATCTCCATGGGCAACGCAGTGAAAGTCTATGCCTTTGCAGTTGGAGATGTTTCTTTATGTTTTGATAGAATAATTTTAGTATTAAAAGACGTTTTATATGTGCCGGAGTTTGGGTGAAACCTTATTTCGGTTTCCAAACTATTTATACATGGATATTCTGTTATTTTTTATAGTGGTGTTACTATCATAAGAAATGATGAAGTTATCTGTGGTGGCACTTTATATAATTCGTTTTATACTATTTCTGCTAAACTTAATACCTTTAATTATGTTGCATCAACATCAAACCTCAAGAAGAGAAAGTTTTCTTCGCTAGATGACACCACATTTGTTTGGCATCTTAGATTAGGTCACATCAATCTAAATAGGATCCAAACACTAGCTAAGAATGGAGCGTTGGGTGAAATTACAGTCACTCAATTCCCAGTCTGCGAATCCTATATAGAATGAAAGATGTCGACCAGACCCTTTATAAACGCGCATTTTACACATTTATTGTTGATATTTAAAGATGATTTAAGATCAATAAAGTGCGTTTATGTCTTGGATCTCAATGCTTTTACATATTTTTGGAAGATATTGCTCTTGGGTTCCTTTTTGGTGTTTTGTAGGCTTATAAGTTGAAAATCGAAGCATGGAGCGAAGCACGAGCGAAAGAAGGGCAAAAGCAGGCCCTAGCGACCACCTTGTGGCCGCTAACCCGAGCGCCGAGCGCGAGCAGAGCAAAATGATGTCTCGTGACCGACCTGGCGACCGCTGGGTCGGCCGCGAGGCAATCCATGACGCGCCACTCCCAAACGACCGCAAGACGTGCCCGCCGAGCTACCCAACGTCGAAGAAAACACGCCCGATTTCGCAACCATGGCTAGCGGCGCAAGCGGTGTGAAAGCTTACCTAGCGGCCGCAAGCCAAGTCGCAAGCGAAGAAGAAGCGCGCGCGAAGTTCACCTAGCGAGCGAGCTCGCGACCATGACTCGGCATGAAGCTGTGAGGCCCAAAATGGGGTTTCAGCTTTGCCTATAAATAGGGCATCGCCCCCTCGCGCCCCCAAGCCGCTCCAGACCTAAAATACACGTTTTTCCTCAGTTTTTCATGATTTTTCATACTTTTGCACTCTAGCTTTGATTTAGATTGATTCTAGCATTAGTTTTCATAGTTCTACGCTTGTTCTACGATTGTTATTGATTTGGAACATTTTCGTCCGAGCAATTGCATTTTTTCCGTTTTCGGCGAGGTTGGGATTTGAACAACGATTGTTCTTCGATGCCACCCTCGGGTTTTATCTATTTAATTCTTGTTTTATGGTTAATTAGTATTTTATTCCGTTAATTATGTCAGCTAAATTTACATTTCTAATCTGTGGGTTTGCATGTTTCTATCCTATATGTTGTGATTCCCGCCATTGTTATTTACCTTCCCGGCATTGATTCATGATTCTTGGTGCTTATTTATATGTGTTGATTTTGATCAATCTTGATGCATATCTAGTTGCCGCTAATTTCTTACAGCTTTTAATTGTCGATCGATCTTGAATGCATGATCACGGATAAGCGCTTGAGTCGTGGCGAGATAGGAACATTCGTAGGAAGCATATTCTTTGTGATCCTTTTGGGTTGCTTATTTTTCTCGAGACGTAATAGTAATAGGGAAAATTAGTAATCAACTGCCATAATTGTCGTAACTGAAATTGTTGGTTACATATGTGATCTTCCATCTTGTCTGGATTAAATTGGTTAATAGGAAGCAGGATAAACATACGTTGTGGGTAGGATTAATGCATCCCTAGGGTTAGTCTTTATCTCTTATTATCTCTTTAAGTTTTTATTGCTTTAGTTTATTTTCAATTTGTTACCTTTGCTTCGGATTTGATATCCGAAGCCCTAAAACCTTTCAAACCAAATCTGTCTCTTGGATAATGATGAATTATTGTTGAGTTAGATTCTGTGTTTTCGCATTACAATCCCTGTGGATACGATACTCTGCTTACCTTTATACTTGCGCGTTTTCGTGTTAGAAAAGTGAGCGATCAAATTTTGGTGCCGTTGTCGGGGATTGTTAAGATCACATAGGAATAATTTAACGATTTGAAGTTATTAATTCAAGTTATATATTATTATATTTATTTATTCTTGCCAGAGTTAAGCTCTCTCTTTTTCTCCAGGTAGTTTATGATCACAAGGTCGGGGGACCTCTGAGCAAACTTTGACCCGAATCGAGAATTCCCAAAGGAGAAGGAGACGAGAAAGAAGAAATGACAATGGCGTAAATCCGAACAACGGTGTTCCTCCCAATGGGGTATACCTCCCACCAGTACTGCGATACGCTAGTAGAGTTCTGAAATGTAGCGTCGGATGGCGAACATGGGACTCCTTGTCCCTGTTCGAGCGACACCTCCACCGAGCAATTCGAAGGAGGCGGATGGGGCCCGGAAGTCAATCTGAAATAATTTGAACTGAAACCGTACGATCAACATGGTTCAGGAGAACAGCTCGGAGGAGGTCCTGAGAGGACCCGAATCGCATCTTGAGACATACCTCGACATATGTGACACCATCAAGCGAATGGGGTGCCACAAGACACAATCCGGATCGCATGTTGGATTCTCTCTGCCAGCCGGGCGAGATTGGTTCAAGAGCCTAGATCGTGCAGGGATGAGCGGTTGGAAACTACGTGAGAAGTTTCTTTCAAAATATTTTCGGCGTGAAGCCGAGAAAATAATAGCGAGATCTCTCATTTACGCCAACAAGGGGCGAGTCATTATTCGAGGCATGGGAGAGATTCGAGGGGCCTATTGAAAGTGCCCTCAACATGGATTCTCGAGAGCAGCGAGATCACGCAAATCTCGGTGGGCTGACATTGCATCGAGAAGCATTGTAGATGCATCGGCGAGGATGCTATTAGATCGTCGAGTAGAGGAGGCCAGCCGCGTCATAGAAGAGATGGCAGCCAATAGTTATCAATGGCCGATGGAGAGGGCCCGATGGTCAGCGATTGCCGTGAGGTTGACTCAATCGATGATCTCATGGAGAAGTTTACTCTTTTGAAGAGTCGGATCGAGGCGGAGGACATGAATTTCATAAATCGGAGGAACCGTCTAGGGAAATCGGCATACCATCAGAACAACAGAATCATCCTAATTTGTCGTATGCCAACTCAATAATTTCCAACAACCTCCGGCGGCTTATTTGCGCGAATGGTATGATTCGAGAACGAAAAGCGAGCTAGAGGATATGATGCGTGATTGGTTGTGAGCGACCAACAATGGCGACTCAACGAGTCGTTCATCAATACTACGGCGGAGGATAACACGTTGGAATCCTTTCGTGGCGACCATGGGCAAACACATGAAGATGATGGAGAATCAAATCGTGCGAGATAGCTGCACAACAAAATGAAACGACGAGCGGGCGATTTCAGAGTAATAGGGAAGTGAACCCAAAGAATCGATGTTTGCTATCCGGTTGAGAAGTGGAAAAGCGTACCAGAATAACCCGGGATGAAAAGACGAAGAAGACAGAAAGAATGAGCACCTCGCGATCGCGAGCTCGGCTGCGAGACATCACAGCGTCGGTCATTCAGGAGCATGCGGCGACCCCGTGATCGCAGGAAAAATGGGCGACGAGAGATCATGTAAAGGGCTAGGGAAGAGGCCGCGACCGCGTGCCGGACGAAAGAAGACAGCCGAAGTAGCGCAGGTCCCTAGCGACCGTCCTCGCGATCGCGAGGATGGCCGCGAGGGACTCCCAGTTCCAAAATTTTCGATGTACACTCCTCCGATTCCGTTTTCGAGTCGTCGGCCAAGCCCGAAGCATGATGATAGGCGACCGATTTTGGAAATGTTCGAGAAGGTGAATATTAATATTCCCTTACTAGATGCGCTCAAAGATATCTTTGGGTACATGAAATTCCTCAAAGATGCCGTTACCAACAAAAGAAGTCGAAGAAATTCGAGGGCGATCAATACATGCTTAAGAGTGCGATCTTGTGCTACAAAAGAAGTTGCCATCAGGCGAGAAAGATCGAGCGACTTCTCTATACCTTGTGTCATTGGAGGAATACCTTTTCAAGGTTACGTGTGATTTAGGGCAAGCATCAATCGATGTCGTTGTCCATTTTAATAAATCGGAAATTAGAAATTGAAGCTACTACGATTACTCTCCAAATGGCGAGCGCATCGATCCACAAGGCGAAAGGGATAGTGGAAGATGTGTTGATCAAAGTAAAGGATTTATCTTCCAAAGCAGATTTTGTAGTTCTTGATATGCGGATGATGGGAATCGCCTCTCGTTACGGGTAGGCAGTTCTTAGCCACGAGCGAGGATCGTCGACATGCGAGGATGATCTCACATACGTGTGAACAAAGATGAGTTAACCATTTCGATCTATGATGCCATCATGAGAGATGATAACTCAACACATGAAGACTGCTATTCGATCACCACGACTACAGCCAGCCCATTTTTGAGCTCAAATTTCAATAGACCGTCAGACGAGCATGCTACAAAGAAGAGGTGGACTCGGCATAAAACTCAGAGTGAGTCGTTTAAATTTTGGAAATTCCACACGCATTGGTGGTCTGTTGTCAATGCTAAATACAAGGGCAAGAAAAAGATTGGAAAGACCACAGTTGTCAAATCGCCCGATTGATGAGAGGTAACGTCAAGCTAGCGACGATAAATCTAGCACTGGTTGGGAGGTAACCCAACGTATTTACATGCTTTATGATTTTATGTTTTGTTATCTTGTTTTCCTTTGTTTGTCGTGTCGGGTCTTGTTGGGTCTTTGTTTAGTCCCAAGGTGTTTTATGGCTTTATTTATATTAAAAAAAAAAAAACCTACCTTGCGACCACCATCGCGACCGCGAGGAGTGGTCGCGAAAAACAAGCGAGAGCTATTTTGGTATCGAAAAAACAATTACTCGACTTTTGGGCATACCTCGCGACCATGAGCCCGGTTACCGAGCATGCCCGACCCACGCCCGGACGCGACCCGTGTATTTTGCCTTCACTTTTTAACCCTTTCCCATTTTGACACACACGAAACCTTGAACTTCAAATAATACACCTCTCCCAACACCAAAACCCTAGTTCTTTACTTTGCTTGCAATTTCCACATATAATCCACTCAAGGTATGCAACATTTCCTTAATTCTTCATGGGTTTACGCTTTTAGCATGATTTAGAAGAGTTTTGTCCATTATATATTCTTGTTGTGGGTTATTGAAGATTTGAGGAACTAGGCTTCTATTCTTAAATTTACTTGGTGTTTGAGCATGTTTGTTTCAATGTTAGGTCTATTGATGCTCCTAGATGCATATTATTGGTTTAATTTACCTACATTGTTGAATTGGGTTGAATTGGGTTGAAAAATTTCAAAAAAATCACAGATTTTTTGCTGTCAGCGCGAACATTACAACCGCGAGCCCGGCCGCGAGCGTTTGCGTGCTTGCCTGCATAGTCGTTCTCGCGAGCTCGCTTGCGGGCGCGAGTTGCTACCTCACGACCACCCTCGCGACCGCGAGGTTGGCCGCGAGGCAGTCCCAGATTACCCTTTTCATGCTTGTTTAAGTGTGTGTGCGTTTTCTCTCCTTGGTTTCACCTTGTTAGATCATATGTGAGTATATGGGGAGAAATTTTCCTAAATTCAAGTTCAGGGGAGGTATATATATTGCTTTGGGTTGTCGTTTACTTTCACTTTCCTTTTTAATAAGTACATGAACTAACGTTGACTTATCTTTAGGTACATTATGTCGCGTGCTTCCGGCCACAAGCGAAAGGGCAAGGAGGTCTTTTTTTCATGAGAGTCCTATCTCTCAAGATATTTTCCTGGACAAGCCCTGTCTATATGTCCAGACGTTCTTGAAGAGACACCCGAGCCGTTACCTCTGGCTGCTATATAAAAAGCACGGCCGATCAGATTTTACCCGCCCAACACGGTTCTCACCAGTTTAAGCAGATTTGGTGCGGCGGAGGCCAATTAGAACTTAAGCTCAGGTCTTCACTATTCATGGGTTGGCGCTTGAATGCGCAAGGCGAGATCGAGATAGAGCGGCATGACGAGGAAGCCGAGTAGGCGGTGGCTCCCGCGATAGGAGGCATATTACAACCACCTCCTGTTCAAGGCGACCCCGGATATATGAGCGACTAGATCGCATAGATGGTCGACTTGACCACATTGTGGCGCCTCATCCATATTAGCCCAAAGAAGCCCAATTCGAAAGCAACAAGAAGCCCTCCTCGCCCAACACCAAGAACATCAAGAGCACCAAAGACAAATGATGGAGATGATGCAGAGGTGGGATCGGTGGCGAGGATTCTATCCGTCAGATCGGAGTAGCGACATACGAGGTAAGGTCTCTCGCCTAACTACTTTTTCGCAAACCTTATCGCTTCCATTTCCACTGTTTACAATAAGTTTGGGTGTGGATGAGTTTGGTTGGTTGAGAGTCTTGTTTATGTTTTTATGTTTTCTTGTAAAGTTGTTATGCTTTGGGGCTTTTGTCGTGTCTTTGTTTTGTTGTGTCTGTCGATCAACGAGTTAAGTGAAATGTGTTAATTCATGTTGCCAATGATGATAGAAATTTTCTGAAAAATGTTGTTGAGAGTGCACATGATGTGTTAGGAAGCAAGCATGAATGACTTGAGATTGCTTAGCTTGTTGTTTTTCACCATTTGCTTAAAACCGTGAGACTTGAGCTTTCTTCAGATATACATCTTATTACGCCTTTTAATTGTGTAATATCGCATGTAATTATCTTCTAGAACTGCCGCTTTTCCGTGTTGAGGCTACAATATGTGTTTTGAATATGGAAAGGATAAAAGGCCATCTTTGCTAACCACATATTTACCCAAACACTAGCCCAATGATATATAACCGCTTATCGCTTTCTTTGAGCCTTTATTAGACTTTATTCTTTCAATTAATCGGATGATAAGAGGTGAGGATAGATATGGGAATCAAATGGGAGGAAAATTTTGTTTTGATATTCTAAGTTGGGATAAAAGATAAAGGATGGTACCCGTGTTAAAAAAAAATAGACCCTATAAGCTCTATTACAAAGCCAAGAAAAGAAAAATTTTGTGAAAAATGTGAGCATAAAGGAAGTCAATTATCATAGTATATGGTACCATGAGTTGCATAAATGATTGAATTAGCGTGTTGGAAAGAAAAGGGGAAATGGAAAAAGTCCATATGAGTTGATTTTATAAATGGAGGTGCTTGGAGTATATTTGAGTCACTTAGCCATATATTATCATACCTTGACCAATGTGCCTACATTACAACCTATGAAAAGTTCTTCTTGATCCTAATTTGAACGCATTTGATGTGGTGGAGATATTAGACAAATGGCAAGCCTATGGTGAGATTTTGCATTGTATTGATTATTGAGTGTATACACGCCCTTTATTTCTTTATGAGTTGAGTGTACTTATATATTACGCACATGCCGTTGTGAGGTGGAATTGAATGAGATTTTTGCTTTCAAGGGTTGTACATTGTCGAGTCGACTAATGTCGCCATGTGCGCTAATGATTTTGAGCTTTGAGATATTTCGAGGCTTGATTGTGTTAATCACCTTTGTCGACGCCGCTGATCCGTTGTTTCTCTCTTTCTTTTTGGTTTTGTTTTGTTTGAGGACAAACAATGCTTTAAGTTTGGGGTTTGATAAACGCGCATTTTACACGCTTATTGTTGATATTTAAAGATGATTTTAGATCAATAAAGTGCGCTTATGTCTTGGATCTCAATGCTTTTACATATTTTGGGAAGATCTTGCTCTTGGGTTCCTTTTGGTGTTTTGTAGGCTTATAAGTTGAAAATCGAAGCATGGAACGGCAAGCGAACGAAAGAAGGGCAAAACAGGGGCCTAGCGACCACCTTGCGGCGCTAGCCCAAGCGCGAGCCATGAGAAGAGTAATGATGTCTCGCGACCGACCTAATGACCGCTGGGTCGGCCATGGTAAATCCACACGACGCTGCCACTCCCAACGACCGCGAGACATGCCCGCGAGCTACCCAACATGTGAAGAAAAGTCGCCCGATTTCGCGACCATGGTTAGCGATCATGAGCGGTCATGAAGCTTACCTAGCGACCGCAAGCCAAGTCGCAAGTTTAAAAGACGGGCGAGTTCACTAGCGATCGAGCTCACGACCATGAGCTCGGCCGAAGCCGCAGCGTGAAGGCCCAAAATTAGGGTTTCAGCTTTGCTTATAACAGACGCATCGCCTCGCTCAAGCCGCTCGGATCTAAAATACACGTTTTCGCAGCTTTTCATGATTTTCATACTTTTGCACTCTAGTTTTGATTTAGATTGATTCTAGCATTAGTTTTTCATAGTTCTACGCTTGTTCTACGCATTGTTATTGATTTGGAACATTTTCGTCCGAACGAATTGCATCTTTTTCCCATTTTCCACTGAGGTTGGGATTTGAACCCAACGATTGTTCTTCAGATGCCACCCTACGGGTTTTATCTATTTAATTCTTGTTTTTATGGTTAATTCGTATTTTATTCCGTTAATTATGTCTAGCTAAATTTCTGTTCTAATCCTAGGGTTTGCATGTTTCTATCCTATATGTTGTGATTCCTGCCATTGTTATTTACCTTCCTGGCATTGATTCATGATTCTTGGTGCTTATTTATATGTGTTGATTTCTGATCAATCTTGATGCATATCTAGTTGCCGCTTAATTTCTTAATGCTTTAATTGTTAATCGATCTTGAATGCATGATATGGATAAGCGCCGAGTCGTGGCCGAGATAGGAACTTTCGTAGGAAGCATATTCTTTGTGATCCTTTTGAGTTGTTTATTTTCCTCTAGAGACGTATGATAATAGGAAAATTAGTAATCAACTGCCACAATTGTCGTAACTGAAATTGTTGGTTACATATGTGATCTTCCATCTTGTCTAAATTAAATTGGTTAATAGGAAGCAGGATAAACATACGTTGTGGATATGATTAATGCATCCCTAGGGTTAGTCTTTATCTCTTATTATCTCTCTGAGTTTTTATTGCTTTAGTTTATTTTAAAGTTGTTACCTTTGCTTCGGATTTGATATTCGAAGCCCTAAAACCTTTCAAACCAAATCTGTCGCTTGGATAATGATGAATTATTGTTGAGTTAGATTCTATGTTTTCAGTACACAATCCATGTGGATACGATACTGCTTACCTTTATACTTGCAGCGTTTTCGTGTTAGAAAAGTGAGCGATCAAATTTCGAGCCCGACCGCTACGTGAACTTCACGCGCGTCTTCTTCTCTTGCGACTTGGCTTGCGGCCGCTAGGTAAGCTTCGCGACCTGGCTCGCGGTCGCTAGCCATGGTCACGAAATCGGGCGTTTTTTCTTCGCGTACGTTGGGTAGCTCAAGGGCACGCCTCGCGGTCGGTGTGAGTGGCCGCGTCATGTGGATTTACCTCGCGGCCGACCTAGCGGTCGCGAGACATCATTTTGCTCTGCTCTCGCGGCTCGTGCTCGGGCTAGAGGCCGCGAAGGTGGTCGCTAGGCCCTGTTTTTGCCCTTCTTTCGCTCGTGCTTCGTTCCATGCTTCGATTTTCAACTTATAAGCCTACAAAACACCAAAAGGAACCCAAGAGCGTTATCTTCCAAAAATATGTAAAAGTATTGAGATCCAAGACATAAACGCACTTTATTCGATCTGCGAATCTTCAATAGAAGGTAGATGTCGACGATCACCCTTCAAAGCGAAGGGGTATAGAGCCACAAATGTTGGAGTTAGTCCATTCGGACTGTGTGGACCAATGTCCACACAAGCTCGTGGAGAATGCGGTATTTTGTCACTTTCATTGTGATTACTCAGTGCGGATACGTATACCTACTTCACCGCAAGTCTGAATGCTTTGAGAAATTCAAAGAGTTTAAAGCGGAGGTGGAGGCGAAGCTAGGTAAAAGTATCAAGTCACTCTGATCGATCGTGGTGGCGAATACCTCGACAACGAGTTTATGGACTATCTAGTGAAGTGTGGGATTACATCCCACCGCTACACACCAGGCACATCCTGACAAAATGGTGTGTCGGGCGAAGAAATAGGACTCTTTTGGAAATGGTTAGATCTATGATGAGTTATGCTACATTGCCTATTTAGATTACGGGGGTATGCCTTAGAGGCGGCGGCATACTTGCTAAATCTAGTACAGTCAAGTCGGTCGAAAAGACCCTTTCGAGTTGTGGTTTGGTATGAAGCCCGGTTTAAACCACATAAGGATATGGGCGATCCGACACATGTCTTTGAACAAGAAAGGTGACAAGTTGGAGGCTAGATCAAGCAAGGCTGTTTATTGGCTATCCTAGAGGAGCGAAGGTGGTTTTTCTATAGTCTAAGGATCGAAGGTCATTATTAGCACTAATGCTCGATTCTTAGAAGATGACTACATGAAAAATCATAAGTCCAAAGTTGAAATCATTCTTGAGAATTAGAAGATGATGCGTATTCCACCACCGATTAGGCGAAAGGTGCGAGATGTCGAGTCAGTGGGAGGATCGACACGAGATACTTCAAGAAATTGAAGTGGGTCGAGTTCCTTTGGAGATACCGACCGTCATGTGGTACCTACACAACAAGTTATGCAAGATAGAGAACCACAAGTATCGCACCACCGTTGCCATTATGCTGTAGAACCTCGTCGTAGTGGGAGGGTTGTTCATCGACCCGAGCGATTTATGTTCGTGGGTGAATCTTGGTTAAGTCGGTGACGAACATGCAATAATCGACCCATGGACATCTGAGGAAGCGTCTGAAGATATTGATGCAAGATCATGGCACACGCTATGGACTTAGAAATGGAGTCCATAACAACTATGGATGTATGAGAAGACACCTCTACCGGATGGCAAGGAAGCCATAGGTAGTAAGTGGATATATAAGAGGAAGAGATTCGATGGAGAGATTTTGACTTTTAAAGCCGGGCTTGTGACGAAAGGGTACACTCAGTTGAGGGCATCGATTTCGATGAGACCTTTTCTCGTAGAATGCTCAAGTCCATCGAAATTCTTCTAGCCATAGCGACCCACTTGAACCTAGAGGTTTGGCAAATGGATGTTAAAACCGCTTTTCTAAGCGGTTACCTTGAGGAAGGTAGAGACATCTATATCGACAACTTTGAAGGTTATGTGGTAAGGGTGAAGAGCATCTAGTATGGAAGCTTAAGAGTCCATTTATGGACTTAAGCGAGCCTCGATCATGGAACTTACGCTTTGGCGGTGGTAAAGTCCTATGGATTTACCAGTTGCCTAGCGAGAGTTGTGTGTGTCGGTTAGATGTCAGCGGTGATGTGGTATTTCTTGCACTTTATGTAGATGACATCCTTCTAGTTGGCAACAACGTGAAGGCATTATCGAGGCGTAAAGAGTTGGCTATCCGATCGGTTTCAAATGAAAGACTTAGGAGATCGGCGTACATTCTTGGGATCAAGGTTTACGAGATCGCGAAGAGAAAATGTTGAGCTTATCTCGGGCGTCTTACATTGATCTTGTGATTACTCGTTTTAGTATGCGAGACCGCCAAAAAGGATTGCTACCTTTGGACATGGCGTTCCTTTATCTAAGCATGATCACCTATATTTGCAAAGGAGATAGAGGAAATGAGACAAGTTCCTTACGCTTCCGCCGTAGGAAGTCTCATATGCTGCAATCTATGTATGCGAGGCCGATATACGCTATGCGGTAGGCATAGTAGCTAGATATCGATCTAACCACGGACAAGCTCATTGGGCTTGCGATAAAGCATATACTCAAGTACACGAAAGGACTCGAGATTATAGGCTGGTTTACCATGCGGATAGTCTAATGCCTACGGGTTATCTGGACTCGGTTTCCAGCGGACCGTGATGAGAAAAAGTCGACCTCGGGCTATGTGTTTACTTTCGGGAGGTGGAGCCGTATCTGGCGGAGTGCAAAGCGGCGATGCGTTGCGGACTCTACCATGGAAGCCGAATATGTAGCCACTTGAGGCTTCTAAGGAGGCTGTATGGTTCAAGAACTACCTCATGGATCTAGATGTGGTACTGGTTTGCCCAAGAGTATCATAGTTCTTGTGATAACTTCGGTGCGATGTGCAAACTTCGAAGGAACCACCGGACCCAAAGGCGACCAAACACATAGAGAGAAAGTACCATGTCATACGAAATCGTTAGGCGAGGAGACGTGCTGATTGAAAAGATTGATCTGACGGAAAATCTAGCGGATCCATTCACGAAGAGCACGCCATAAAAGTCTACGATGGTCATGTTAGAGGACTTGGATTACGCTTGATGGCACCCACTTAGAAATGAAACTTTTGTATAAGTGGGAGAAGCAAAGTGATGGTTGTTTGTAATAGCTAGTAGAAAGACACATTGTATACTAAAAGTTTGCTTTAGTATAAGTGGGAGATTGTTGGTTTGTATCTTGAAAGCGGTTTGGTTGAGCTTGTATACAATGTTTCTGTTACCACTATTACAATCTCTATCGATTTGAATACTTGATTGCATATATCATGTCCCTTATCTCATATATAAGTTAGATCATACGATGTGTGAAGATCACAAAAGTCGTATGATTGGTCGAAAACAATGAGATATAAAAGTTTCCAACCGAGGCGACTTAGGGCGAGTTGTCGGTTTAGGCTGCGGTATAGATAAGAAGTGACTTGACTTAGTTGCTTGTCTATCTTTGATGCGTCTCGGCGTATTGAAGGATCACGGTGAGATGAGTTCTTCTTTCGACCGTCGTGAAGAACCAAGATCTCGGTGACTTACGATAATCTAAACCTCGATAAGGTATTAGGTGAGTATGAGTTCTTGACCATCACTTTGACTTGTTATGGGTGAGGGTTATATGTTCTAACCAATTTCTCCGCATCTTGGGTGGTGGCGATCTTGTATGTCACGCTAGTTGCTCATGTCGAGTATGCCGTATCCGTTTAGGATGATGATGTCCCCTTAAGGAGCTCAAAGGTTTATTGTACTAAACCACTACGGGTTGAGTTAGCTCAGTACAATAATAAGGTTGAGTGGTACTACTTAAGGAAATAAGGATTAATCGTTTAAGCGGTCAGTTGCTAGAAATGATTAATGGACGTTCGATATCTTAAATCTGGGGTTCGTAATGTCTAAGTGCAAGCCGACTCAACTTGGTAATAAAGGGTAAGTCAACATTCTTTCTCTAGTGGCATGATCGAATGTTTATAAATTAATTTATGTTACAGGGTGAACATAAGATAATTAATTTATTTGAGGCCCATCTTTATTCCTTGCATTTGATCCTGGTTTTGGCCCATCAGGGCCGTAACCTTTGTGAAATCGGCGCCCTATAGCTCTCGAAGGCAAGATTTTATTCTCTTTATCCCACAAGGATATAATTATATTTATGGAATATGCATAGATCCTTTCCATATAAGATTATGGTAATAATCTTGAGGTATAAATAATCTAAGAGTATGGAAATAATCTAGAGTATGGAAATAATCTAAGTGTATGGTAATATTCCATATAGGATTATGGTAATATTCCATATAGGATTATGGTAACATTCCATATAGGATTAAGGTAGTGCATTATAAATATAAGGTATGAGATAATGTCTAAGACTAACTCTAAATTACAACAAAATTTTCGGCCTTTCATAGTCTTGAGAGTTTTCGAAAATTGTGAGCTCGGGTGATTTTCGATTGTATTCTCCATAGCTCGTCCTCACTCGGCGTTGGAGTTTGGGTATCAGGGATACAGTCCGGAAGGTCAAAGCACGAGTCTCGACCGTTCAATCAGTTCATCCGTTCGTTCCACCTCGGCGGATCGAAAGGTAAACACGTGTAAACCCAGCGTGTTGCGATTTAATTATATAGGCGCATGCTGGGTTTATAATCAATGTATGGTGAATTAAACACCCAGATGGATCCTCGGTGAGGGTTAACAAATGTTTTCCTACGAGGCATGCCCGACCCACGCCAGGACGCGACCGTGTATTTTGCCTTCACTTTTAACCCTTTCACGTTTTGACACACACACACGAAAACTTCAGCAAATACACCCTCTCCCAACACCAAGACCATAGTTCTTTACTTTGCTTGCAATTTCCACATATAATCCACTCAAGGTATGCTACATTTCCTTAATTCTTCATGGGTTTACGCTTTTAGCATGATTTAGAAGAGTTTTGTCCATTATATATTCTTGTTGTGGGTTATTGAAGATTTGAGGAACTAGGGCTTCTATTGCTAAATTTACTTGGTGTTTGAGCATGTTTGTTTCAATGTTAGGTCTATTGATGCTCCTAGATGCATATTATTGGTTTAATTTACCTACATTGTTGAATTGGGTTGAAAAATTTCGAAAAAATCACAGATTTTTTGTCGTATGAACATCGCAACCCATGAGCCCTACCATGGCGTTTGCGTGCTTGCCTGCGTAGTCGTTCTCGCGAGCTCGCTTGCGGGCGCGAGTTGCTACCTCCCGACCACCCTCGCGACCGCGAGGCAGCCCCAGATTACCCTTTTCATGCTTGTTTAAGTGTGTGTGCGTTTTCTCTCCTTGGTTTCACCTTGTTAGATCATATGTGAGTATATGGGGAGAAATTTTCCTAAATTCAAGTTCAGGGGAGGTATATATATTGCTTTGGGTTGCCGTTTACTTTCACTTTCCTTTTTAATAAGTACATGAACTAACGTTGACTTATCTTTAGGTACATTATGTCGCGTGCTTAGGCCATGGCGAAAGGGCAAGGAGGTCTTTTTCATGAGAGTCCTATCTCTCAAGATATTTTCTGGACAAGCCACATCTATATGTCGGGCGTTCTTGAAGAGACACCCGAGCCGTTACCTCTGGCTGCTATATAAAAAGCACGGCTAGTCTGTACTTCGTCTGCCCAACACGGTTCTCACCAGTTTAAGCAGATTTGGTGCGGCGGAGGCCAATTAGAACTTAAGCTCAGGTCTTCACTATTCATGGGTTCTGCGCTTGAATGCGCAAGGCGAGATCGAGATAGAGCGGCATGACGAGGAAGCCGAGCAGGCGGTGGCTCCCGAGATAGGAGGCATATTACAACCACCTCCCGTTCAAGGCGACCCCGGAATATATGAGCGACTAGATCGCATAGATGGTCGACTTGACCACATTGACGGGCGCCTCACATCCATATTAGCCCAGCAGCAGGCCCAATTCGAGCAACAGCAAGCCCTCCTCGCCCAACACCAAGAACATCAAGAGCACCAAAGATAAATGATGGAGATGATGCAGAGGTGGGATCAGTGGCGAGGATTCTATCTGCCGTCGGAGTAGCGACATCACGAGTGAGTCTCTGCCTAACTATTCTTTTACGCAAACCTTATTGCCTCCATTTCCACTGTTTACAATAAGTTTGGGGGAGTGGATGAGTTTGGTTGGTTGAGAGTCTTGTTTATGTTTTTATGTTTTCTTGTAAAGTTGTTATGCTTTGGGGCTTTTGTCGTGTCTTTGTTTTGTTGTGTCTGTCGATCAACGAGTTAAGTGAAATGTGTTAATTCATGTTGCCAATGATGATAGAAATTTTCTGAAAAATGTTGTTGAGAGTGCACATGATGTGTTAGGAAACGAAGCATGAATGACTTGAGATTGCTTAGCTTGTTGTTTTTCACCATTTTCTTAAAACCGTGAGACTTGAGCTTTACTGTATATACATCTTATTACAGTTTCTTTTAATTGTGTGATATCGTGCATGTAATTATCTTCTAGAACTTGCCGTTTTTCTGTGTTGAGGCTACAATATGTGTTTTGAATATGGAAAGGATAAAAGGCCATCTTTGCTAACCACATATTTACCCAAACACTAGCCCAATGATATATACCGTTTGTCGCCTTCTTTGAGCCTTTATTAGACTTTATTCTTTCGATTAACCGGATGATAAGAGGTGAGGATGGATATGGGAATCAAATGGGAGGAAAATTTTGTTTTGATATTCTAAGTTGGGATAAAAGATAAAGGATGGTACCGTGTTAAAAAAAAATAGACCTATAAGCTCTATTACAAAGCGAAAAGAAAAATTTTGTGAAAAATGTGAGCATAAAAGAAGTCAATTATCATAGTATATGGTACCATGAGTTGCATAAATGATTGAATTAGCGTGTTGGAAAGAAAAGGGGAAATGGACAAAGTCCATATGAGTTGATTTTATAAATGGAGGTGCTTGGAGTATATTTGAGTCACTTAGCCATATATTATCATACCTTGACCAATGTTCCTACATTACAACCTATGAAAAGTTCTTTTTGATCCTAATTTGAACGCATTTGATGTGGTGGAGATATTAGAGAAATGGCAAGCCTATGGTGAAATTTTTGCATTGCATTGATTATTGAGTGTATACACGTCCTTTATTTCTTTATGAGTTGAGTGTACTCTATATATTACGCACATGCCGTTGTGAGGGTGGAATTGAATGAGATTTTTGCTTTCAAGGGTTGTACATTGTTGAGTTGACTAATGTCGCCATGTGCGCTAATGATTTTGAGCTTTGAGATATTTCTGAGGCTTGATTGTGTTAATCACCTTTGTTGACGCTCGTTGATCTGTTGTTGTTTCTCTCTTTCTTTTTGGTTTTGTTTTTGTTTGAGGACAAACAATGCTTTAAGTTTGGGGGGTTTGATAAACGCGCATTTTACACGTTTATTGTTGATATTTAAAGATGATTTTAGATCAATAAAGTGCGTTTATGTCTTGGATTTCAATGCTTTTACATATTTTTGAAGATCTTGCTCTTGGGTTCCTTTTGGTGTTTTGTAGGCTTATAAGTTGAAAATCGAAGCATGGAGCGAAGCACGAGCGAAAGAAGGGCAAAAGCAGGGCCTAGCGACCACCTTGTGTCGCTAGCCCAAGCGAGCCGCGAGAGAAGAGCGAAATGATGTCTCGCGACCGACCTAGCGACCGCTGGGTCGGCCGCAAATAAATCCACACGACGCCGCCCTCCCAGCGACCGCGAGGCGTGCCCATGAGCTACCCAACATGTGAAGAAAAGCACGCCCGATTTCGCGACCATGGCTAGCGACCATGAGCAGTCGCGTGGCTTACCTAGCGACCATGAAGCAGTCGCATGGCGAAAAGGCGGGCGGCGAAGTTCACATGACTCGGCCATGAGCGCGGCGAAGCCCCCAAAATTAGGGTTTCGACTTTGCTTATAAATAGGGCATCGCCTCTCGCCCAAGCCGCTCAAGACCTAAAATACACGCTTTCTCGGTTTTCATGATTTTTCATACTTTTGCACTCTAGTTTTGATTTAGATTGATTCTAGCATTAGTTTTTCATAGTTCTCGCTTGTTCTACGCATTGTTATTGATTTGGAACATTTTCGTCCGAGCAATTGCATCTTTCCCATTTTCCACCGAGGTTGGGATTTGAACCCAACGATTGTTCTTGAGGCATGCCACCCTACGGGTTTTATCTATTTAATTCTTGTTTTTATGGTTAATTAAGTATTTTATTCCGTTAATTATGTCTAGCTAAATTTACATTTCTAATCTAAGGTTTGCATGTTTCTATCCTATATGTTGTGATTCACCGCCATTGTTATTTACCTTCCGGCATTGATTCATGATTCTTGGTGCTTATTTATATGTGTTGATTTCTGATCAATCTTGATGCATATCTAGTTGCCATTTAATTTCTTAACAGTTTTAATTGTTAATCGATCTTGAATGCATGATATGGATAAGCCTTGAGTCGTAGCTGAGATAGGAACATTCGTAGGAAGCATATTCTTTGTGATCCTTTTGGAGTTGCTTATTTTCCTCTAGAGACGTAACAATAATAGGGAAAATTAGTAATCAACTGCCACAATTGTCGTAACTGAAATTGTTGGTTACATATGTGATCTTCCATCTTGTCTAAATTAAATTGGTTAATAGAGCGGGATAAACATCGTTGTGGATATGATTAATGCATCCCTGTGGTTAGTCTTTATCTCTTATTATCTCTACGAGTTTTATTGCTTTAGTTTATTTTCAAGTTGTTACCTTTGCTTGGTTTGATATCGAAGCCTAAAACCTTCAAACCAAATCATCGCTTGGATAATGATGAATTATTGTTGAGTTAGATTCTATGTTTTGCATTACAATCCATGTGGATACGATACTGCTTACCTTTATACTTGCGCGTTTTCGTGTTAGAAAAGTGAGCGATCAAATTTCGAGCACGACCGCTACGTGAACTTCACGCGCGTCTTCTTCTCTTGCGACTTGGCTTGCGGCGCTGGGTAAGCTTCGCGACGGCTCATGATCGCTAGCCATGGTCACGAGAAATCGAGCGACTTTTCTTCGCACGTTGGGTAGCTCAGCAGGCACGTCTCGCGGTCGTGGAGTGGCAGCGTCGTGTGGATTGCCTCGTGGCCGACCTAGCGGTCGCGAGACATCATTTTGCTCGCTCGCGGCTCGGCGCTCGGGCTAGAGGACGCGAAGGTGGTCGCTAGGCCTGTTTTGCCCTTCTTTCGCTCGTGCTTCGTTCCATGCTTGATTTTCAACTTATAAGCCTACAAAACACCAAAAGGAACCCAAGAGCGATATCTTCCAAAATATGTAAAAGTATTGAGATCCAAGACATAAACGCACTTTATTGATCTAAAATCATCTTTAAATATCAACAATAAACGTGTAAAATGTGCGTTTATCAACCCTTCAAAGCAAAGGGGTATAGAGGCAAGGAAGTGTTGGAGCTAGTCCATTCTGACCTGTGTGGACCAATGTCCACACAAGCTCGTGGAGGGTACGGATATTTTGTCACTTTCATTGACGATTACTCAAGGTACAGAATCACGTATACCTACTTCACCGCAAGTCTCGAATTCTTTGAGAAATTCAAAGAATTTAAAGGCGATGGAGAGAAGCTAGGTAAGGGTATCAAGTCACTACGGTCTGATTGTGGTGGCGAATACCTCAGTAATGAGTTCATGGACTATTTGGTGCAGTGTGGGATTACCTCCCAGCTCACTACACCGGGCACATCACAGCAAAATGGTATGTCAGAGCAAAGAAATAAGACTTCTTAGAAATGGTTAGAACTATGATGAGTTATGCAACATTGCCTAATTCGTTCTGGGGGTATGCCTTAGAAACAGTGGCATATTTGTTCAATCTAGTACAGTCCAAGTCAGTCGACAAGACCCCTTTCGAGTTATGGTTTGGGCGCAAGCCTAGTTAAGCCATATAAGGATATAGGACAGTCCAACACATGTGCTGAACAAGAAAGGTGACAAGTTGGAGGTTAGATCTGAAGCAAGGCTATTTATTGGTTATCCTAGAGGAACGAAATGTGGTTATTTCTATAGTCCTAAGGATCAGAAGGTCGTAATTCGCACTAACGTCCGATTCTTAGAAGATGACTACATGAAAAACCACAAATCCAAAGTTGAAATCATACTTCAAGAATTAGAAGATGAACGTATTCCGCCACCGATTAATCTAAAGGTATGAGATGTCGTGTCTAGTGGGAGGGATCGACACCAGATACTTCAAGAAATTGAATTGGGTCGAGTTCCACAGGAGATACCGACCGTACAAGTGGCACCTACCCAACAAGCTATGCAAGATAGAGAACCACATGTTACTGCTCCCATCGTTGCCATTGTGCCAGTAGCACCTCGTCGTAGTGGGAGGGTTGTTCATCAATCCGAGCGATTTATGTTCGTGGGCGAATCTTCAGATTAAGTCCCAGGAAACGAGCAGGCTATAATCGACCCATGGAGATACAGCGAGGCGATACAAGACACAGATGTAAGATCATGTCACACCGCTATGGACTTAGAAATTGAGTCCATAACAACTATGGATGTATACGAGAAAACACCTCTACTAGATGGCAAGAAAGCCATAGGTAGTAAGTGGGTATATAAGAGGAAGAGAGATTCAGATTGAGAGGTTTTGGCTTTTAAAGTCAGGCTTGTGGCGAAAGGGTACACTCAGATTGGGCATCAATTTCGATGAGACATTTTCTCCTGTAGCAATGCTCAAGTCCATCAGAATTCTTCTGGCCATAGCAGCTTACCTAAACCTTGAGGTTTGGCAAATGGATGTTAAAACCGCTTTGCTAAACGGTTACCTGGAAGAAGGTAGAGACATCTATATACAGCAACCCGAAGGTTATGTGGTGAAGGGTGAAGAGCTTCTAGTATGGAAGCTTAAGAAGTTCATTTATGGACTCAAGCAAGCTTCCCGATCATGGAACTTACGCTTTGACGAGGTGGTAAAGTCCTATGGATTTACCCAACTGCCTAGCAAAAGTTGTGTGTATCGTTTGGATGTCAACTGTGACGTGGTATTTCTTACACTTTACGTAGATGACATCCTTCTACTTGGAAACAATGTGAAGCTGTTATCAGACGTAAAGAGTTGGTTATCCGATTAGTTTCAAATGAAAGACTTAGGAGATGCAGCGTACATTCTTAGGATCAAGGGTTACCGAGATCGCAAGAGAAAAATGTTGAGCTTATCACAGGTGTCTTACATTGATACTGTGATTACTCGGTTTAGTATGCAGACCGCCAAGAAGGGATTGCTACCCTTCAGACATGGTGTTCCTCTATCTAAATAACAGTGCCCTATGACTGCAAAGGAGATAGAGGAAATGAGACAAGTTTCTTACGCTTCCGCCGTAGGAAGTCTCATGTTGCAATGCTATGTATGCGACCCGATATCTACTATGCGGTAGGCATAGTTGCTAGATATCAGTCTAACCCTGGACAAGCACATTGGACTGCGGTAAAGCATATACTCAAGTACCTGAAAATGACTCGAGATTATAGGCTAGTTTACCAAGCAGATAGTCTGATGCCTTTGGGTTATTCGGACTCGGATTTCCAAGCTGACCGTGATGAGAAAAAGTCTACCTCAGGCTATGTGTTTACTTTCGGAGGAGAAGCCATATCTTGGCGGAGTGCAAAACAGCGATGCATTACGGACTCTACCATGGAAGCCGAATATGTAGCCACTTCGGAGGCTGCTAAGGAGGCGGTATGTTTCAAGAAATACCTCATGGATCTAGATGTGGTACCTCGTTTTCCCAAGAGTATCATAGTATATCGTGATAACTCAGGTGTAGTGGCAAACATGAAGGAACCACGGACCCACAAGGCGACCAAACACATAGAGAGAAAGTACCATGTCATACGAGAAATCGTTAGACGATGAGACGTGCTGATTGAGAAGATTGGTACTGCGGATAACCTAGCTGATCCATTCACGAAAAGCCTACCGCAAAAGGGCTACGACGAGCATGTTCGAGGACTTGGATTACGCAAGATGGCCCCCACTTATAAATGAAACTTTTGTAGAAGTGGGAAAAGCAAAATGATGGTTGTTTGTAATAGCTAGTAGATAGACACATTGTATACTAAAAGTTTGCTTTAGTATAAGTGGGAGATTGTTAGATTTGTATACTGAAAGCAGTTTTGGTTGAGCTTGTATACAATGATTCCTGTTACCACTATTACAATCTCCTATCTGAATTGTTTACTTGATTGCATATGTATGTCCCTTTATCTCGTATATAAGTTAGATCATACAGTATGTAGAAGATCACAAAAGTCTGTATGATTGGTCAAGCTTAATGAGATATAAAAATGATCACAACTGAGACAACTTTAGGACGAGTTGTTGGTATAGGCTACGGTATAGATAAGAAGTGACTTGACTTGGTTGCTTGTCTATACTGGTACGTCTCTGATGTATTGATGGATCATAGTGAGATGAGTTCTTCTATCTGACCGTCGTGAAGAACCTAGATCTGGGTGATTTTACGTTGATCTAAACCTCGATAAGGTATTAGGTGAGTATGAGTTACTGAACATCACTTTGACTTGTCATGGGTGAGAGTTACATGAGATCACCCAATATTCTCTGCATCTTGGGTGGTGGCAGTGCTTGTATGTCATGCTAGTTGCCTGTATCGAGTCACCGTATCAGTTTAGGATGATGACGTCCCCTTAAGGAGCTCAAAAGATTTATTGTACTAAACCCTACAGGTTGAGTTATCTCAAGTACAATAATAAGGTTGAGTGGTACTACTTAAGGAATTAAAGAGATTAATTATTTTAAGCAGTCAAAACGCTATAAATAATTAATGGACGTGCGATATCTTAAATATGGGGTTCGTGAAGTCTAAGTGCAAACCCGACTCAACTTCGAAAATAAAGGGATAAGTCAGCATTTATTCTCTAGTGGCATGAATAAATGTTTATGAATTAATTTATGTTCTAGGCTGAACATAAGATAATTAATTTATTTAAGGCCCATCTTTATTCCTTGCATTTGATCCCTAGGCTGGCCCATCAAGGCCTGGACTTTGAAATTCGTCCACCTCATAGGAGAGTCCTATTGGGACTCTGTTTTGATCCTCTCTATCTACAGAAATATGATTATATTGATTAGATATGTAGAGATCCTATCCTAATAGGATTTTAGGGTTGCATTATAAATATAAGGTGAGAGAAAATAAAAAAATCCTAATCCTAAGTGAGAAAGTTTCAAAAATTATACTATTCATAGTTGGGATTTTCGAGTTTTTCATAGTGAGGAAGAAGGCAAATTTCTGCAGTACTCTCCATAGATTGCTCTCACTCGGCATTGGAGTTTTGGCAAACGGGATACAGTCCAAAAGATCAAAGCACGAATCTTGATCCAATTCCTTATCCGACAAATTCGCAGGTGAACACGAGAAAACACCTATGTGTTGCAATTAATTATATAGATGCATGTTAGGTAAATAATCAATGTATGCTGAATTAAACCTCCAAGATAGATCATCGGGAAAGGGTTAAAATCAGATTACCCAACAAGCAGGTCAGTTGGACTGGTAACTGATGCATGTACGAAATGTGATGGTTACTGTATTTGCCTTATCGAAAACTTACCAGTTTGAAAAATTTAGTCAAATATTGATTAGATAGTTTTCAGTTTATATCTCTTCAATATCAATTGGATACTGATAGAGGGTTTCAAAACAACGTTGTGCTGTTATGTGCTGCTGATGACAGTTCAATAATATGTAAAACTGAAAGTACTACTAAAAGTAAATAAGACGTTAATTTTTACGTTGTTCGGAGGGATCAGCTCTTACGTCCATGGACTGATTGCTCAGTCAATCCACTAAATTCGGATTGGATCATATTTACGGGTACAAGAGTAAACCTAGATATTTGATCGCTAATATTCATACCAAATAAATGATAGTAAAACAGCAAGTATATTATATCATATCCACAGGGACTGCGACTCGAGAACACAGCAATTAATTAACAAATAATCTTTATTATTATCCAGGCAACAATATCAAGAGAGGTGATTATAAAACTAGACTCGAAAATAAGAATAAGAATAAACTCAGATATAAAAGACCACCACTAGGGATGTATTTAACCTAACCGATTCACACAATTAACCTATTAATCTGTTTACCAATTTAATCCATATTCATATGAAGGATCACTAATGTAACTATAGTTTCCGCCAGATACGACTATAGTAGTAGGTTAGCCTAAACTATATCTCCGCTGGTCTCAATAGAAGTAAGCTAATTACCAAAAGCACACAAAGATTTAACCTCCTACAGTTCACCTATCTCCACCAGGTCTCAAGGCAAAAACTGTATTATAAATTCAAGATATCGATTATGCAATTAATTCCGTCAAGACATTAATCACATAACTAGCATGCATAATTATTGATCAGATACCAACACATGAGAATTAAAGCCAAGAATTATAAATCATGAATGGGACGGCAAAACAGTATCAACAGATAAATTATACGAATCTAGTCAGACATACAAACCCCGGGATCAATACATAATTTAGCTACTCATAATTAAATTATCAAAGCAATAAATAATTAAAGATAACATGAACTGAAATAAATAGATAAAACCGTATGATTCCACGATGAATAATGTAACACTTAAATCCGGAAGTAAAGCTGAGCTCCAATACTAAACTATGAAATTGGAATGAAAACAAACTGAATTACTCTACTGGAAAAACGTGCAAAATAAACAATTGTGAAAAGTGTTCTGTTCTGGAAAATAAACTAAGCTCTTATCTCTCGTGAATTGTGTATCTGACTCTGACGTCTGCGACCATGATATATGCGAAACCCTATTTTTAATTCGGATCGCGAGCTTCTGTCGCGATATACGGTCGCGAGCTCTAGTCGCGATGCGCCTTCCGCGTGAGTTCACGATCTTCCATTGCGATCCTTGGTCGCGATGCCGGGTCGCAATTCGCCTTCCGCGTGAGTTCGCGATCTTCTGTCATGACCTTTGGTCGTGATGACAAGTCGCGAACTTGAATTTTGCTTTCTCGACTTATTCATGCGCGAGGACGTCTCGCGAGTGCTAACCACTACGCTTAAGTGTGTGCCCATGTGTGTTCTCCATTTTTAGATCAAAACATGTGCTAAAATAACACAAAATACACACGGCATCATATGTTTCAAGGTGATTGAAATATATCAAAAAGGCAGCTCAAACAATCATTTATCAATTAGAAACAAGACAAATATAACCTTATAAAACAGGTAAAAATGAGGCTTATCAACTCCCCCAAACTTACCCTTTTGTTTGTCCTCAAACAAATTAGAACAAGAGAGAGACGACCAACGATAGGCAAAGAGTCGAATGACAAAAGCAATAAGTCTCAGAGCAATGAGCAATGAACGATTCAAATAAATGAATCAAATTACAACATCTTTCATTAAACTCCACACATCATAAATATTATAAGGACAAGCCTTCTCAAACTTGAATCCTCACGACATGGATATATATATAAGAAATCTCAAACACTCAAGTGTATCAAGGAAGATGTGTATACTCTCAAAGTTTAAATACACATGGAAGCTACCATAGGCTTTGCAAATCGTCTAATTCCCCATTGCTCAAATATGTGCTCAAGAACTAAGATCAAAAAGGTCTTATAAAAGGTTATAATGTAGGCTCTTTGGTAAGGTAAGATATATTTAGACTAGGTGACTCATAATCCCAATATGAAAACACCATAAGTATCACAAGAGACAAAACCCAAACTTTAACAATTCATTTCAATCCTCCTCACCAAATAGTCATTTTTCTCTTAAAAACTCCACACTTTATTATATAAGTGATATAATCATCTCAAGACACTAGTTACTTACCCATTTATGTTCTCTTCGCATACTTTTGCTAACTCTTTTCATATAGTTTATTTTGAACTTATATGCGTAAGCAACTATTTCTGTTATTCTCACTTCCTCAACATCTATTTTTTTCCTTTTTTTCTCAAACTTCCATTCAAGTAACCAAACAAACATACTAACAACATAACCCAACCCACGGCTATATGAAAGAATAAGGTAGGCTCAAACGGGATCACCAAAGGATAATAAAATAACAGGTTAGTGTTTGGATAGTGTATAGGCTAAGAAAAGAATACCTAATATCATCTCATAATTCTTAAGCACATCAATGCAACCTCGAAAAAGATCCAGAGCAAGTTCTAGAGAACACATGCTATTTCAAACTAATCACACGAAAAAACAAGATCGAAAAGATATGATACGGTCAGCTCAAGTCTCACGGTGTTTCAAAAGTGTGATCAAGTTCTCAACGGCTCAATACTCACAACAATCATAACATGCTTCGTCTCACAAAATCAATTGCAATAGATTTTCTAATAAAAACAATTCTCATCATCGGCTGCTCGTCATTTAACTCAATCCAAAACAGACACAAGACCAAAACAAAGCAAAAACAGACAAAAACAAGAAACAAACACAAAACGAAAAAAAAAAAAAAGAGTAGTAAGAAACTAAAGAAAACAAAGCTCATTGCGGAGGTGGTGGTGGATGATATGGCCACGAGTTATGCATGTCCTACAGGAGCTTGAGATATTGCTCGTTGTATTGCGCCTGCTCTGCCCATCGTCGCTCGTTTTGCTCTTGTTGACGTCGCTGCTCCTCAAAGAATTGTGCCTGAGCAGCTGCAAATTGGCCCATGTCTCTTCTTAATCCAGCAAACTGATCATCAATATAGAGGCGATCCTCAGTGCAGCTGTCATCTACATACTCATGTAGCTCTTGATGCCTCGTGTCAATGTGGTCAGATATTCATTCCTCCATGGCATATAGATCGAAGTCTGGTGCCCGCATATGGAATGGTCGATGACCTTGCTCGCGTTCTGACTAGTTAGGTTCCTCTCCTCCTTGCTCATACGCGGCTTTCTCCTCTGCGCGAGCCCTATGCTGCTCGTGCCTTATTCCAGATCGCGCACGCGGTACATCAGGCTGAAGGGCTGCTAGATGCTCGGGGGTCCTCATCATGATATTCTGTAGTACTGGAACATCCCCGTGGCTCAATCGAGTAAGAGCTATATTCGACAACTCAAGTACCATGTTTCCGTTCGTCTGAGTGATCTTCCACAACAACCTATCCTTTCTGGGCTTGAGGAACTGCATATAATTAAGGGCTCGTCGGTCGAGATAGATCTCTCGAGTGATCGGCTCATCAGTAGGTACTATATTGAACTACATGACGATCGGTAAAACCATTCCTCCATAATAAATGCTAGCTCCTTCAATTTGGGATTGAGCCTCAAAATGCTCTGCCAGTAAATATGCTACATTAATCGGTCGTCCTTCTAGGGCTGTCGCTAAAATATCCATATCTGCACTCTGGACTTTCCCGGTATTCTCCCGAGCTAAGACGCTGGAGGTGATCAATCTGTGGAAGTATCTCAGCACTGGATTTCGAATTGATGCTGCTGAGGATGTCTGTGGGCTGTATCCTTTGAATTTTTCGACTTCCATCCATGCTAACTGTGCCCAAAAGGCTTTGATGTTCACCCCACTTTCTCCCAGATGTATACCTTGTGGGGGTCCTTGCATAATTTCCTGCAGATCTTCAAAAGATAATTCTCGTTCCTGATTTCCCAGCTGAAAACTCATATGCAGAAGAGCTCCATTCTCGTTTCTGTGGAGCTGATATGTGGATAGGAATTCCAAAGTTATAGTTCTGTGAGTGAACCAGTTTCCTGTGAATGCTCCATGGAATCCTACGCCTTGAGTTAGCCTCATCACATCGTCCAGAATACCCATCTCATGCAGTATCCGTTGGTGCATGAATCTCGTCGGCCGCATCTCCAATCTAGATAATCTTTCCCATCGTTCATGTGCCTCTGATGTGTACAAAGTAATATCCCCCAGCATAGGATGATGCTCATGGATGATCTCGTTTCTCAACTCCCCAAACTTATATATTTCTCAATAGGTGATGTGGGCGACATGGTTCATTCCCCAGAGGGCTTTCTGCGGTGAGGCCTTTCTGAAAGCTAATTTAGAACTCAAATAAAATTAAACAAAATTTCATACTGATATCTAAAAAGAAAATTAATTAAACCTCGGATATACTCAGAATCAATCTAATCTCTCGACCCGATGCATAAAAAGATAACTCGATGAGAAAATCATCAATTTTGCCTAAGCAACAATACTTTATCCACAATGTTTTTATCGACTTTCTCAACTCACAAACTTATATATTTCTCAATAGCTTACCATATAATCCTCATATTACGCACAATTTTGAAATCTGGCATCATAACATGTGAATATCTCAATAATGCCGAACAATGATGCAAAACTCGCAATTTATTCAAAAATCCAACCCAATTATCTCTAGCAATTTCTCCAATATTTCCCACACAAATTCATAGAGATACTGTAAAATCAATTAAATTCATGTTTCTATCCCTGACCTATAACACATATGAGCAAGAATTTATACCTGAAGGAAAAATGGAAAAACACGAACGGTTTCAATCACAACCAAAAAAACAATTTAACTATTGTAGCTCGCGAGTTGCTATCGCGTGTGAGGGGGTTTTGGTGCTCGCGAGGTGTGACAAATTAAATGGAGAGAGTCGCGAGAGACTTACCTGGATTGAGAAAACTCAGACAAAATTTGCGAGTTGAGGGGGTTGTTCGCGAGAGCATGGGCGCGATGAGGAAAGTGAGGCGGCTCAAACAAATAAAATAAAATAGGCCCTTACCTCATATCCGCTAGGGTTCACGATCGGATAACGCGACCTAGAGTCGCGAAAGTTACTCGCGAGGAAATGCGTTCTCTTGGCTTCCGTTCGAGCTCGCGGCACGACTTCGCGAGTTTCTGTCGCGATGACAAGGCGCGCGACATTTCAGATTGCTTTTCGCGTGCTGGTCTCACGGTCATAGATCGCGAATCTGTGTTCCTTCGTGTCGCGAGGCGTAAATAAATTTCTTCAAAATTTTGTTCGACTCCACTTCTTGTCCGCCAATCTTAAAATCCAAGCTACTTGTTTAGTATGAATTTGTGCTTATTTTTGGTATTGTTTTACATGTCGTTTTCAGTGGTTTATCCTATTTATGCCATTGATTTGATTAATATTTATTGATTCGGACTTACTTGGTTTATCTCGATGTTTTGCAGAAAAATGGCATAAAATAGGATGAATTGGATCTACTAAGGATCAAGTTTATTGAAGAGCATCTCAACAGGAGTTCATAGGCGAAAGCGGATTGCAATTCGGAGTTCGGACGAGGGAGATCGGATCGAATCATCAAAGTCGCGCCTGAGATCCCATCGCACGGCGAGCCCGCACGCCCGATGCGTTCCGCATGCCGTCTGCCCCCGCGCGCGTTCCGCCGCCCGTCCGACTGGGCCCAGTGCTCGCTCGATGCCCGATGCCCGCGCCCGCCCCGCCACCCGCCTCGCCTTGCCGCGCTGGGCTCGGCACGCTGGTCTCCCAGCGCGTTTGTTCGCCCGTCCGATCTTGGAGCCAGCGCTTCGCTTCGATGACCACCCGCACGCCGCCGCCTTCGCCCGCCTCTACATCCCAGCGTTCACAGCGTCCCCGGCGCCAGCTGCGTCTTGGCCTGGGCTTCTTACAGCGCTTGCGTTGCCTGGGCCTCCCTCCTCCGTCCGGCGCTGCTTCTCGCGCGCGTCGCACCTCTCGCCCGCATCACTCAGCGCCCGCTGGCCCCCAAACCGGTGCTGCTCCTTCGTCCAGTGTGCATCCTCCGTCCAGCTGCTCTCTGTCCGGCCTTTGGGTTTCGAGGCGTTACGTCCGAAACTCCTCGCGTCCGTATTGCGTCGCGTCCGGCGCTGGGAGTTATTTTTCGGCTGATATAAATACTGGCATGCACGAAAACCTGGTTCCTCTCTTTATTTTTCTTTCGTCAGTTCTTACGCGAATTGTTCTCTTTTCCTCTCTTCTTCTTTTCCCTTCCTTTTAATTATTTTGTACTTGGATTAACAATTAGGATTGTACGATTCCAGATTTTGGAAGACGAATTTGTCTATGAATGGTTGTAAGTTTTCCTGATTTTGATTATGTCTATGTAATTGGGATTGGATCAATTTCTATCATGAGATAAATTATCGATTTGTTGGGAAATATATGTTTGATTGTTCTCGTCTTGAATTGTGATTATTGAATTGATGATTTGCGAATTTCTCATCCGTATAAATTATTTATTTTATGATCTTTATGCATGGTGTTCGAAAGAATAATGTAGGGTGATTGTATGCTTATGTTTGATTATAAAGATATCGAGAGCGCGATTTATATTAAATATAAGTTTGACAATGAAAGTGATCGAGAGATTGGTTTGTTGTTGAATAAATGATATATGTGGTTAGGGTTTTTGCTATCGTGTGCCTTGCAATAAAATATCCTTCGTAGTTGATGGTTGGTTGATTGAGAGATCCCCTATCATTAAGTTCGAGTCTAACGTTGACGTAATCGAGAGATTAGTTAGTGTTGACCGTTTGGTGAGAGGCGTGGGTGTTCTATGCATTGTGCGTTGGTCCTTGATTCATTAATTGTGAGGATAGATTCGAACCCTAGAACACCGTCTCCAATTCCGTGTATCTGTCAATTCCTATTGTTGTCCAAGTGCATCCGCTTTCCACCTTTATTTTATTTCACCTTTCGTCCTTTCCGTGATAGCCCCTTTATGTTAGGACGTTAGTATTTCTTTTACATACGTGTTTGACATAAAACCGTAGCCTGTTAAGCCTTCCTCGAGAGATTCGACTTGGGTCGACCTTACCATTCTATAAGGACCTCGTACTATTGCGAGCGACTGAAAAGAACAATTTGGTCGTAACAAATTTTGGTGCCGTTGTCGGGGAAGGCTTTAGGCTTTTGGTTTTATGTCGTTTGTTTTCCGTGTTTCATTTTATTTTTCTGTTTCTTCCCCCGTGCTTCTTCTTTTTATTTCTTTCTTTTTCTTTTTCTTTTGTTACTATTTTCTCCAACAGGTGCTTGTGATCTTGTTTTTGTAGTTGGTGTCTGTTAATGCAGGGTTACCGGCGATACGAATATGGTCAAACAGGCCTGGAGGAGGAAAGCTCGTCGTATTGGGCAAATTCTTCCTACAAAGAAGGAGCCCAATTCGACTATTTTGAGGGATACCCGTCAGGCTGTGAGCATCATGCCTATGATCCCTACTGGAGGCATCCTCAGAGTTCTTCATATAGTTAGGACCTCTTCTTCCAACAACAGCCGATGAAGCCAACATTGGAGGAGTCATTGCAGGCGTTCATTCAGGCGAGTCAACCGATGAAGCAGCCGGTGAAGCCGACATTGGAGGAGTCATTACAGGCGTTCATTCAAGCGAGTCAGCCGGTGAAGCCACAAAGGTTCGAGAATTTGGAAACATCTATCGAGCGTTTAGAGACTCAAGTCAATCGGTTAGCCGGGATAGTGGAAGAATTGGTCCACAACCAAAGTGTGGAGGAGATGCCGAGACAATTGGAGCAAACTTCTTCTATCATAATCTATGAAGATGATGAAGTTGATGGGAGAATCATGGAAGATGATGAAATTAATGAGTCAAGGTTTCATCAAACCCCGACTAACCATGAACAACCTGATATCTTCCCGAACCAGTTAGAGGAGGAAGAGATGACATACGTTGAGGTAGCATCTATAATTTTTCAATATCCTAATTCTCCAAAGTATTGTACTGTTGGAGTCGAAGTTATCTATTTTGCTTTGAAGAATAGGATGTTTGATTTGAACTTAATTAATTCGTTATTTGCTACCTTAACTGTCCTTTGTGCTTACATTGTTACTACTGATGCTTTGGTTCAGATGGTATTCCTACAGTTGAAGGACTATGGATAGTCCAGTTTTCATTGGTGGAGCTCGTACCATTGAAACGAGCGCTTTTCCGTTTTGTTCTTGTTTTATCTTGGTTTTGCTTATGTTTGTGTTTTCGTCTTTGTTTTGGTTTTCTGTGGTGCAGGTTTCGGTGTTATTATTCTTGAGTTTTAGGACATTGTAATCCGTGTAGTGAAGTCGTGATGCTCCAACTCTACATCGCACACTCGTCTATTATCAGGGAAGTATCATCCTCTATGACCATTTTGTGTTATTAATGTTTGGAGCACTGGGGACAGTGCTCGAATTAAGTGTGGGGGATGATTACTCAGTTTTGTGTGCGTATCTTATCTATTTGTATGCTTGGTGATGTGCACCTGTGCTTATTTTGATTTCTTAGAATCAAGTATTGTATATACGAGTAAGTTAGGATTTTGACTTGTGCAACTAAACTCTGTGGTATTGGTCAAACTGAGTTTAAATTTCCGAGACTTTTGGTGGTTTATGATTCGAGTGTAATGTGAATTGATGAGATTGTGATTGATAGAAAATGAATAGAGAGAAATTGATGTGATTTGTCCGGCTAATGTTAGGGGTAGTGTTAACATTGTGGTTACCTATATACTTGTTTCATTTTAAAAAAAATGTGAAAAAGAGTAGAAAATGTGGAGAATGAAAACTCCAGTTATTTGTTGAGATTGTTGAAATGGAGGATGGGATTTTGTCCCTCTTTCTCGTAAATTGAGAAATGGACATGGGAATCCACGATAGGAAACTCGAGTTCATCGAGAGTTCACATTTCAAACATTGTTCCAAAATCTGTTAAAACATTCTTTGTGCTTTAAAAAGAAACTTGTTGCTAAAGGTGATCACATTAGTTAGTTCACCCATAACGGAGAGCTGGGTCTGAGCAGAGGTTACCCTTTTATTTATTGGAAATCAATTGCCGTCTTAGATTTATTTCACATTATTTTGAATACGTAAACACCAAGTGTGGGGGAAAAGCAATAAGGTTTGATTGATTAGACTAAGAGTGAAGCTGCATGAGTTATCTTCCCTATTCTTACTGGTATAGACTTTGCTTGAGGACAAGCAAATGGATAAGTGTGGGGGAGTTGTTTAGTATGAATTTGTGCTGATTTTTGGTATTGTTTTACATGTCGTTTTCAGTGGTTTATCCTATTTATGCCGTTGATTTGATTAATATTTATTGATTCGGACTTACTTGGTTTGTCTCGATGTTTTGTAGAAAAACGGCATAAAATAGGATGAATTGGATCTACCAAGGATCGAGTTTATTGAAAACATCTCGACAGGAGTTCATAGGCGGCGGTTGCAATCGGAGTTCGGACGAGGAGAACGGATCGAATCATCAAAGTCGCGCACGGCATCCCGTCGCACGGCCAGAGCCCGCACGCCCAGCACCCATCCGTGCACCAGCACGCGTTCCGCACGCCCGTCGGCGGCTGGAGCCCAGCGCGCGTTCCGCCGCCCGTCGGCGCTGAGCCCTGCGCTTCGCTCAGCGGCCAGCGCCCGCCGCCCGCCGCCACCCGCCTCTCCTTGCGCGCGTGCTCGGCGCGCGTCTCCCAACAGTGTTCCGCCGCGCCGTCCGTGGCTGGAGCCTAGCGCTTCGCTTCGATGCCCAGCGCCCGCACGCCACGCCCACCTCCGCGTCCCCAGCGCTCACCGCGTCCCAGCGCCCGCTGCGTCTTGATGCCGCGCCCAGGCGGCGCGTCGCCAGCCGCCTACTCCGTCCGCGGCTTCTCCGTGCGTCGCACCTCTCGCCCGCATCACTCAGCGCCTGCTGGCCCCCAAACCGGCGCTGCGCCTTCGTCCAATGTGCATCCTCCGTCCGGCGCTTGGCTCCGTCTGGCGCTGGGTTTCTGAGGCTGTTCTGTCCTGAAACTCCTCGCGTCCGGTGCTGCGTCGCGTTCGGCGTTGGGTGTTATTTTTCGACTGATATAAATACTGAAATGCACGCTGAAAACCTGGTTCCTCTCGTTATTTTTCTTTCGTCAGTTCTTACGCGAATTGTTCTCTTTTCCTCTCTTCTTGTTTTCCCTTCCTTTTAATTATTTTGTACTTGGATTAACAATTAGGATTGTACGATTCCGGATTTTGGAAGGCGAATTTGTCTATGAATGGTTGTAAGTTTTCCTGATTTTGATTATGTCTATGTAATTGGGATTGGATCAATTTCTATCATGAGATAAATTATCGATTTGTTGGGAAATATATGTTTGATTGTTATCGTCTTGAATTGTGATTATTGAATTGATGATTTGTGAATTTCTCATCCGTATAAATTATTTATTTTATGATCTTCATGCATGGTGTTCGAAAGAATAATGTAGGGGATTGTATGCTTATGTTTGATTATAAAGATATGCGAGAAGCGATTTATATTAAATATAAGTTTGACAATGAAAGTGATCGAGATTGATTTGTTGTTGAATAAATGATATATGTGGTTAGGGTTTTGCTATCGTGTGCCTTGCAATAAAATATCCTTAAGTAGTTGATGGTTGGTTGATTGAGATCCCCCATATCATTAAGTTCGAGTCTAACGTTAACGTGTCGAAAGATTAGTTAGTGTTGATCGTTTGGTGAGAGGCGTGGGTGTTCTATGCATTGTGCGTTGGTCCTTGATTCATTAATTGTGAGGATAGATTCGAACCCTAGAACACCGTTTCCAATTCCGTGTATCTGTCAATTCCTATTGTTTTCCAAGTGCATCCGCTTTCCCTGCTTTATTTTATTTCCTTCTTTCGTCCTTTCCGTGACAGCCCCCTTTATGTTAGGACGTTAGTATTTCTTTTACATACGTGTTTGACATAAAACCGTAGCCCTGTTAAGCCTTCCTCGAGAGATTCGACTTGGGTCGACCTTACCGTTCTATAAGGACCTCATACTATTGCGAGCGACTGAAAAGAATAATTTGGTCGGAACACTACTAAAAAACAAATGAAAATAGAACAAACCCAACAGAAAAAAAAAAAAAAAAAAAAAACAAAATAAACAATTGGGTTACCTCCCAACCAGTGCTTAATTTAATGTCTTTACCTAGACTATTAGCTCAGTTACTGGGGATCTTGGGATGTAATACTCCGCATTCATGTAGCAAAGATTAGCTCTTGATTAAGAGCTTAATAAGAAGGGCATTGCATCCTTAAGAAAGAGTTGTTTAAGTTAAAAGCTTTTATGTTAAGCTTTGAGTCGAGCAGATAGAATCTGAGATAGATTCAAGATAGAATCTTAGAAAAGATTCTAAAGTTTTTATTAGCATGAGAAGATCTAGATTTCAAGAGTCTTGATCCTAGAGTCATAGAATTTCAGAGTCTTTACCCCCTTTTTGATAACAAGTTTATTGAATAAACCCTGATCAAGAGCAAATTGCTCAAAATGGTTTTTGAGACCAAAAATACTTTTGAATGGTCAACACATGATGTTTATTTTAGAAAGAAAGATTTATGAAAAATTCTGACTTACTAGCAATTCCTATATTTCTATTGGAATTATTCTGAGAAATTATTTTATATTTTTTCGAATGAGGACATGACGTCCCTAATAAATTGGGCCTAGCACCAATACGTTGTAATAAACTCGGATGACAATCTAAGCTTACGAGATAAGCTAAGACAAGCTTGTGAGAGAAGCTAAGGATAAGCTTCTAGAATAAGCTATTAAAAAGCTTATGTAATAAGCTTAGAAAATTCTAGAAAATCAATAGTTTACCATGGAAGATTTGAATAGTGTTCTATGATATATATATATGTATTAAAGCTTCCAAAGCACTCCTTTTCCACCCCATTTCTCTCAAATTCTCGAAAACACGCACAAACACACACTGCAGTGTGAAAATTTTTCAAACTCATTTTTACGAAGATCTAACCGATGAATTCACGATCCGTCTTCACACAAAGGTAGATCTATACTTCTAGAACATATTTATGGTTTGAAAATCTGAAAAATATGAACTTTTGAGGCTCCAAGTTTTCGGTTCTTATGAGTATGTTTGAAGGAGCATGTTTTGTTCGATTATTTCTTGATATTATGTTAGATCTACCGCCTAGGAGTTGTTTAATGTTGAAATATCAAGCATGAGTTCATTCCTTGGAATCTTTGGAATTTTCGAAAATGAGGAAGCCTAGATCTTGAACTTATGTTGTTAATATGTTTGATATGCTTTCATATATGTGTTGTTGGGTTGATATAAACATGTTTTGAACAAGAAAAACGATTAAAATCGAACCCATGTGAAAACCCTAAAAGGACCGAACCCTATATCTCATACAAGGGTTGGATTTTGATTTTATTTGATCATTTTGACTTCATATTTAGATTCTATGATATGAATAAAGCTTAAAATGATTTATTCGGATTTTTCGGCCGACGTATATTAAAGATGAAATATTTTAGTTTGACGTCAAAATGGGTTTTCAATGTTAAAGCTTTGATCTTTGGATTTTGATGATTGATTAATAATCTTTGTTGATAGTTAAGCATGTATAGAGGTTCGTGTACATTAGATGACGTCTTACGTGATTTTTCACGTTGGTCATAAGCTATGTTTGTAAAGAGTTGTTGGTTTTTGATTAAGAATAGATAGCTTAAGTTTGTCGTTGAGTCCTATGTGCTTGTTTAGTGATCTGAAACTTAGTTAAGTCTTGTTATATGTTTAGTTGTTAAAGGATGCAATGACCCATTTATAGACCATAGAGTCTTGAATATCGAAGTTATAGTAAGAAGTTAAAGTCGTGTTAACGACTTAGATAAGATAAAGTTTATCTTCTTGTTTTGCTCTGGTATGCTTATACGCTACTTTATGTTAATGAAGGGCCAAGTTCGAGAGAAGAAAGAAGAGAAGGACGAGCGTCTGAGTTCACACGAGTAATTGTTGCGGTGGGTAAAATCTTTTCTAAAGATGTGAAATGATATGCTTTTGCATACAAAATGATATGATATGCATTTTTATGAAAAGTTGGCTGACTTGCCAAGTTTTTGAGTATGATGCATAATGTATGTTGCCTATCTACGAGAGATGGACGATATCGGCCCTATCTTTGGACGAGTTGCGATGAGGGTTTGTGTACAGAGTGATCGTGAGCTAAATGGCCGATCACGGTGTTTGAGAAGGAGGCTACTTCTCAACACAAGAGTGCGTAGATATGGTTAATGAATGAGATAATGTCTGCATTTATGTTTAATGTTGAATCTAGAATATATGAGCATGAAAGCAAGTAAGTTTATTTGAAAGCATGCACAATTTATTTAGCGAAAACTCACGTGTGTTGCTAATGTTATGGCAAGTCAATGTTATAGCTCTAAGAGCAATGTTTTAAATGTTTTCGGCATATACCCACCGAGTGCATCTAGTACTCACGCCCGCATATATTTCTAAATGTGCGGGATGAGCTCGAGGATCTTTGGAATCGAATGTTGTGAGAGGAGCTTCTCTAGATGTTTCGTTTCATGATGGTATTTTAATCTGTTGTTGTCATGTCTTGATTGCCCAGTCTTATGTCATCATACATGATTCTCGACCACACTTCTTGTTGCGAACTTTGGCCTTTACTTGTTTATCTTTTGATATGTGCCCAAATGAGCGGTTTCATTTTGTTGTTAAGATCTCGACATTTCTCTTATGATGTCGATTTGCTTCTATGAACAAGGATTTCTTTAGAATGTCGAGAATCGTTTTGTTGGATCGATATTGCATAAAATGTTTGAAGTTATCGATGAGTCATGCTTTCGACCACTAGTTAACCAAAGATCTTATTTTGGTGAAAGCATGTTTGAGTTCTTACATTCATTGTGAAATTAGTTTAACTTGTAACATCAGTTAATGTCGTATTGATATTGAATATCTTATTCTGATTATTCATCCTCGGTAGTTGTTTGTCTTTGTTCGATTACTCTTTGGGGCTTGACAACCTAGAATCATTCTTTGTCGGATCTACCTCTTTCGACTAAACAATTGCTTCATTCATGATGAAAGTTGAGGTCAAACATTGTTTGACATGTATATTCCGTCGAAATTGTCTTTATAAATTATCAGAAGTTCTCTCTTAATCCACGTAACACCCTAATTGCTTGATTAAGTAAGTCGGGGTGTTACATGGGATCCTCAAATAGCGTAAGTTCACTCACTTCTTTCCCATGAGGTCTAAAATAATATTTCAGACGATGCCCATTGACTGTAAACGTATTCTCATCCAATTTGAAAAGCTCGAATGTACCATTGTGATTGCTCTTTTCAAAAGTGTACAGCCCCGACCATTTTGACTGTAGTTTTCCTGGGAATAGACGAATACGAGAATTGTAAACAAGTACCTCATCCCCAGGAGCAAAGTCTTTCTTCTTGATGCTCAAGTCGTGAAATGCTTTGGCCCTCTCTTTGTAGATTGTGGAGTTCTTAAATGCTTGATTTCTCCACTCATCTAACTCCAGCAATCCTCCTCTTCTGGTATGTCCAGCGGCTAAGAAATCTTGGTTTATCCTCCGTGTCGCCCAATAGGCCTTGCGTTCGATCTCCACTGGTAAATGACATGATTTTCCAAACACAAGTTGGTATGGAGACATACCAATGGGTGTTTTGTATGCTGTCATATAGGCCCACAGTGCATCATCTAAATGTTTCGCCCAATCCTTCTTGTTGACAATGGATTTTTTCAGAATCTGCTTGATTTCTCGATTTGCCAACTCTGCTTGACCATTAGCTTGTGGGTGGTATGGTGTCGTGATCTTGTGCTTGACCCCGTACTTGGCTAGCATTGATGACAACCACCTATTGTTGAAGTGGCTCCCCCCATCATTGAGCAAAGCTCTCGGAGTTCCATACCGAGACAAAATATTCTTGTGCAAGAACTTAATCACCACTTTAGAATCATTGGTGGTTGTAGGAACAGCTTACACCCACCTAGATACATATTCCACTGCAAGCAAAATGTAAGAAAAACCACAAGAATTTGGGAAAGGTCCCATGAAATCAATACCCCAAACATCAAACAATTCAACTTCAACCATGATATTTTGTGGCATCTCATCTCTTTTTTATATATTACCCATCATTTGGCATCTATCACGTTCTTTGACAAAGGAGTGACAATCTTTGTAGATAGATAGCCAGTAAAATCCACTTTGGTTGATCTTCATGGCTGTTCTATTAGCTCCAAAGTGGCCTCCTGGGGGAGAGCTGTGGCACTCGGCTATGATCCTATTCCATTGAGATTGATGAACACAGGTACGGATAAAGCCATCAGCACACCGTCTATAAAGATGTGGATCTTCCCAATAATAAAATTTGGCATCATGTACAAACTTCTTCCTTTGGTGGTATGATAGAGCTTCGGGACATGCCTGATCACCAAATAATTCACAAAATCAGCATACCATGGTGTATGATCAATAAGTGCGAATACTTGCTCATCTGGGAAGTGTTCCTTGATATGCACATGTGGATGATCGTCTTCCATCGGTTTCTCTAATCGAGATAAGTGATCAGCTACTACGTTCTCGTACCCTTTTCTATCCCGGATTTCCATGTCAAATTCCTGGAGTAGTAAAATCCAACGGACTAGACGTGGCTTCGAATCCTTCTTATTGAAGAGGAATCGTATAGCTGCATGGTCAGTGTGCACAATGGTGTGGGAACCCACTAAATATGGACGAAATTTATCAAAAGCATATACTACCGCCAATAACTCTTTTTCAGTTGTGGTTTAGTTCATCTGGGCGGAGTCCAATGTCTTGCTGGCATAGTATATGACTTTGAAAATTTTATCTCTCTTTTGGCCCAAAACAGCTCCAATTGCCCAATCACTGGCATCACACATCAACTCGAAGGGAGCACTCCAATATGGGGAAATAAGAACAGGTGTAGTAGTTAGAGCAGTTTTTAAAATCTCAAAAGCTCCTAAACATTCGTTGGTGAAAATAAATTTAACATCCTTTTCTAACAGTCCACACAAAGGCTTGGTGATCTTGGAGAAATTCTGTATGAAACGACGGTAGAATCCAGCATGTCCTAGAAAACTTCGGACTGACTTCACAATCGTTGGTGGAGGTAATGCTCTATCAACTTCCAATCCCTCTGCTGAGACTCTATGTCCTAACACAATGCCTTCCTTTACCATAAAATGGCATTTCTCCCAATTCAACACAAGGCAGGTATCCTCGCATCGTTGCAACACCTGGCTAAGATTATCAAGGCAATTGTCAAAAGAGGATCCAAATACATAAAAATCATCCATAAATACCTCCATGATATTTTCTATCAATCCATGAAAAATTGCCATCATACATCGCTGAAACGTAGCAGGCGCATTGCACAGTCCAAATGGCATCCGTATGTAAGCGAAGACATCGTAGGGGCATGTGAATGCTGTCTTATGCTGATCTTCGGAGCGATGGGGATCTGATTATATCCCAAGTATCCATCTAGGAAGCAATAGAACTCATGACCTGCTAACCTATCTAACATTTGATCAATAAATGGTAAAGGGAAGTGATTCTTACGTGTGGCTGCATTTAATGCTCTGTAATTGATGCACACTATCCATCCGGTGACCAATCGTGTTGCTATCAGTTCATTATTTTCATCCTTGATCACTGTCATTCCTCCTTTCTTTGACACCACTTGTGTGGGGCTTACCCACTCACTGTCGGATATGGCATATATCATCCGGCGTCTAAAAGTTTCAAAACCTCTTTTCTTACCACTTCCTGCATAGCTGGGTTCAATCTACGCTGAGGTTGCACCTTTGGTCTGTTCTCAGATTCCAATAAAATTCGGTGTGTGCATAGAGACGGGCTGATTCCCTTGATATCCGCGATGGTCCATCCTATCGCTTCCTTGTATCTTCTCAACACTCGAAGAAGTTTCTCCAATTCTGTAGGATTAAGCAGAGCAGAAACAATAACAGGTTAAGTATCATTATCTCCCAAAAAGGAATACCTGAGATGATCCGGCAGTGGTTTTAGTTCGAGTTAGGGTGTGTCTGTGGTTTCGACTGCTGATTTCTTCTATGTTGATGAACTTGTCTCTATGCACCCCCCATCAACTGATCGATGAATATCCAAATACGAGACCTGTTTAGATATGGGAGTGGTATCAAGCACAGATAAATATTCTAAAATTTCATCACAAGCTTCATGTAAATCATTATAAGAGAAAACAGAGTTTCTGATGCAATGCTCTAGCTTATCATCTTTGACTGGCTGAAAAGGTGTGAGAGTGGTAATTGAGCAACAATCCTCGAATCGAGCTATCATGTCTCTTGATGGCATCATAAATCGAGATTTTAGCTCATCCTTGTTCAATCTAAAGTCGATCACCATCATGCACATCAATTAAAGCTCGACCGGTGGCTAGAAAAGGTCGACCCAAGATTAATGGCTGATTTTTATCTTCAGGCATATCCAAAATTACAAAATCAGCAGGAAAGACCAAGTCTTAAATTCTTACCAGAACATCTTCAACAACTCCCTTAGGGTAAAAAACTGACCTGTCAGCCATCAATAACGAGATTGTGGTTCGTTTCATCTCGCCAATCTCCAAACGGTTGAAAATAGATAGTGGCGTCAAATTAATGCTTGCTCCCAAATCGCACAACACGTTGGGGAATGTATGCTCTCCAATCCTGCACACCAAAGTGAAACTCACTGGATCCTTTTGTTTTAGTGGCAACTTCCTCTGTATTATGGCACTGCATTCTTCAGAGAGGTTGATTGTCTCAAATTTTCCCAGCTTCTTCTTGCTTGCTACTGCGTCCTTGAGATATTTGATGTATCCGGGCATATCTCTAAGCGCATCAAGGAGTGGTATGTTGATATTCACTTTCTGAAACATCTCCATGAAACGGGTGAGCTTCTCGTCATATTTTTGCTTCCCCAAACGCTGAGGGAATGGGGTAGTATGTTTTTCGCTCGTCTGACCAATTTCATCTTCAGCTTGCGAGACGCCTTTCTCGACCTTCCCTCGCGAGACACCCTCTCTGGACTCCCTCGCGAAACGCTCGTTGTCTGTCTTCGCGACCTTTTATCGCGATGCTTCATCGTGAGGTAATGTCGCGACGTGCTCTTCGTCTGTCTTCGTGACAGGTGCTCGCGAACCTTCCTCGTGAAGGCTTGTCGTGAGGTCGCTGTTCTTCTCAGGCGAGGCTTTCCTCGCGTGTTGGGCTCGCGTCCCTTGATCGCGATGCTTACTCGCGAGGCGAGAATTCAGCCCATCAGACATATGATCCTCTTCGTCCCTTTCGTACTCCGGATGATTTATGTAGGATCTTCCACTTCTACCCCGAATAGCGATCACATGATTACGAGGCATCTGGTTTTCGGGTTACGCTCCAGATTACTTGAAATTGACCACACTTTGTGAACCCGGCTCTCTCATTTGTCATCTGCCCTATTTGATTTTCCACCATCTTAAGTTGTTTTCAAATTGATGTGATAGTATTATTGATGGAATTGACAGTGTTCTCCAAAGCATTTATTCTGTGTCCCGTCTGCTGTATTTGAGTATTCTGTTGAGCCACAATTTGTTGGTGGCTCGCTGCAATCTGCTGATTACTCATTAAGAGTTGTTGCATCATCTCTTCCATACTGGGCTTCTTTGGCTCCACAATTACTCCATTATTTACAGCGAAACCAGGTGGTGGTGGTTGTGCATTCTAAGCATTTGCATAGGACAAATTATGATGATTCCTATTATTTGGATGATACGCTAGATTTGCACCCTGATTTCCTTGGAAGCCTCGACTCTGAAAATTACTTCTTTGATTCACAAAATTAGCCTCTTCAGTATCATGTGCCATTAAAACGGCCATCTTACCTTTTCTTTCTTCTTCACATTCCTTTTGCAATGCTGTGAACTTTTCGATAGATCATCATATTCTTGTCCACCTCGTGACGACTCTTCTTATTGGGTCGTCTCTCCATCGACCACTCGATGGTCATTAGATGCCATCTCCTCAATTATTCTCAACGCTTCATCTATACCTCGGTTGAGAAGGCACCCTCCTGCTGAAGCATCCACAATACTTCGGGTGTTGACAGTAAGACCATCAAAACTATGTCACCGCTGCTGTTCAGGAGAATAACCATGTTGTGGACATTTTAGCAGGAGACTTCTGAATCTTTCCCAGGCTTCAAATAATGACTCATCTCCCAATTGTGAGAAATGAGAAATCTTAGCAATAATCTTCTAAGCCTTGGCAGGTGGAAAGTATTTAGATAGAAACTTTTCACAGAGCTGCTCCCATGTACTAATTCCTGATCTGTCTAATCCCTTGAACCATTCTTTAGCTTGGCTCCTCAGCGAAAACACGAACATTCGCATCCGGATGGCATTAGCTGGCACTCCATTCTGCTTGATAGTATCACAGATATCTAGGAACGCCTCTAGATGTGCATTGGGGTCTTCAGTAACCCCTCTCCCAAATTGTTCTTCTTGTATCATGCTGATGAGGGCAGGCTTTAACTCGAAATTATTCGCATTTACGTTCGGCCCCCATCCTCCACCCTGGAACAAGTCTTTCGGTGGTCTATACATGTGGTTGAGCGGTATGGGCTGTGCTCGTCCACCAATCTGGCCCATCTCATTCTGCAACGCCAGTTGACGCTGCATTACTGCCAGCATCGCCTCCATCTCGTCCATCCGATCTTGGCCTTGGGGCTGTCTATCTGCCATCGTTTGTTGTCTTCTTTCTCGGCTCTCTCTCTTGTGTGATCTGTTTGGTATGATTTTTTGATGATTCTTGGTATTGTTTTACATTTCATTTTCTATGGTTTGTCCTATTTATGCCTTTGGTTCGATTAATATTTATCGATTCGGACTTACTTCGTTCGTCTCGATGTTTTGTAGGAAAACGGCAGAAACTAGGATGAATTGGATCTGTCAAGGATCAGATATAATTGAAGAGCATCTCGACAGGAGTTCATAGGCGGCGGATCGAAAATCGGAGTTCGAGCGAGGGAGGGCGGGCGAATCTTCAAAAGTCGCGCCGTGCGCTCCGCTCGCCCAAGTCGCGCCCGGCTGAACACTTTCAATGATTCTCATGAATTTTGGAGAAGGAATCAAAGTTTTATCCTTCATAAAAGTAAATTAAGTTGTGATAGGAGTCCTTAGGTGAAAACCGTGTGCAAATCGGAGTTCAAGCGAAGGAGAGCGGGCGAAAAAAAACCTGCACAGCAAGATCGCGCTTTCGGCAAGCAACGCGACCTCGACGCCCGACCTCCGGACCCAAACGCGATTCGGGCTTCTCGGCGCCAGGGCGTTCAACCTAAACACCGGTTCAGCTTCTCGGCGCCAGCTTCTTGGCGTTCAACCCAACGCCGGTTCGAGCTTCTCGGCGCCGAACTTCTTGGCGTTCAATCAACGCGGTTCGGTTGTTTCTCGGTGCGATTCAATTTCAGCGCGCTCAACGAGCTAGCGCTCACTTGAAGTCATAACGTTTTACGAGCGCTCACATTAAACCGGCGCTCACTTTTATTTATATATATATATACGCGCTTAGGTTAAAGGCGCGGTCTTGATTTTAGTTTTCTTCTCCGGTGACGCGGTGTCTTCACCATTGTTCTTCAGAGCTCTTCCAGATTTCTTCAGGCAACACAACACAGATAATTGTTAGCTTTAATTCCTGTTTCTAGTTTTCATCGAATGATTTATTTATCAATTTATGTTTTGGGATTTATCAGTCTTTCGGATTAATTTTCACAGTATTATTGTTAGATGAATATTGTTGATTCCAATTCCATAGTGACAATGGATTGTTTTCATGCTGCTTTGATTTATATTGCTTTCGTTTACCGCTTTGATTTATCATGCTTTCGTAGTTCAACTAGGGATTGACAACCCCTGGTTTAGATTTATTGCTTTATTAGTATAGCTCGGGATTGACAACCCCTAGCTTAGGTTCGCCGTTTATTCTCCGTATTTCAATTCCTGCATGTTCAAACCCTTGTTGGTATTAGTGTGTTTAGGATTTAATCGCTTTCTGTGCACGACACGAACAATAGCCCTGTTAAGTTTTCCTTGAGAGACGACTCGTGTTAACTTATCACGCTACGATTACCTCGCATGCGATTGCGGTGAATTTGAGTGTGTTTTAGCTCGATCAATTTTGGCGCCGTTCTTGAAAACTTTAGGCGTATTGTTTGTGTTGTTTGTTTTACGTGTTTCTTTTCTTTCTTTTTGGTTATTTTCTCCCCCCGGTGCGTGTGATCTTGTTTTTGTTGTTGGTGTCTGTTAATGCAGGGTTACCAGCAGTACGGATGTGGTCAAACAGGCTGGGGGGAGGAAAGTTCGTCACATTGGGCAAATTCTTCTTACAAAGAAGGAGCCCGGTTCGACCATGTTGAGGGATATCAGCCTGTTTATGAGCATCAATATGGTTCGGGGTAGAATAACCAACCCAACTCGAAAATGTGGATTCAACACGACCGAGATTATTGGGATCCACAGCGGCGGCCGCCTCCTCGGCCGACTCGGGATGGTGGGAACCATAACATGATTATGGATGGTGTGATCCACATCGACCACAACCTCCACCGCGATGCGAGGATCAAGCTACAATCAGTGCAGGATCAACCACCTCCACTGCGGTATCCGTACTCACAACAACCACCTTCGTCTCAATTCATACTCGCAGCAGCCACCTCCACCTCAAATGCCGGCTTGGGATGTGGATCTTGACGACACCAAAATCGGTAGCTTACAATGCGAAATTAGAAATGATGGTGAGAAGTTTGGACGAGTTCTTTGCAACAAGATGCGATAGGGGCCTCCAAGCTCACCCTATGAGGCTCGGCGACCACGACCATCGAGTTCGCCATTGGATGATAGAGACGCAACTCTTGGCGTTTAGAGGAACAAATAGGACTGATTGGTACTAAGTATGTTGAGTATCAACGGCAACTTGCAATGAGGGAACTTCCAAACCAATCCGGTCGGTCCAGTGATCCTTGTTCTTGAAAGTGACCCAATTGTTGAAGATGTGGTGGGAGAGACACCTGAAGAGCAGCTGCAGCGGAGGAGGTGGAAATTGATGAAAAATGGGCACGTGAGGATGAGGAACAAAATCGAGCCACGAGGAAGTTGATACCGGGATCGGTGGCGAGAAAGAGTGGGCATTCGAAGTTGATGACATGCGAAACCCACTGGAGGTGAAGAGCTACCCAAACACTTGGAGGAGGATGAAGAAGGTCAAAGGTTGAGGTAGTTTCTATAATTTGTCAACATCTTAATTTACCAAAGTATTGTGCTGTAGGAGTTGAAGTTATTTATTTTACTTTGGAAAATAGGATGTTTGATTTGAGCTTAATTGATGTATTACTTGCTTTCTTTACTATCCTCTGTTCTTATAAGGTTGCTACTGACGCTCTGGCTGAGATGGTATTCCTGCAGGTGAAGGACTATGGATAGTCCGTTGTTGACTGGAACACGTCGGGCTCACGACGTTAAACTGAGTACTTCGTGGGAGTTACCCATGGATTTTTTTTTTTTTTTTCTTTCTTTCTTTTTTTTGCTTGTTTCGTTGTTCTTTGATCATCATTGTCTTTGTGTTAGTTTTGCTCGAAATTGGGAAGAAGGGTTTGCGTATTTTCATCAGCGGGGAGATGAAGCCGTGATGCTCCAAATCTACAGCGCACATTCGTCGATTATCAGGGAAGTATCATCCTCTATAGTCATTTGAGCTTTCGTGTTTTGAGCAGGGGCGATGCTCGATTTAAAATGGGGATGTTTACTCGGTTTTGTGTGCGTGATATATAGTTTTCGTATGCTTAATGACGTACCTTGTGCTTATTTTGATTGTTTGGATGTAAGCTTTGTCTATGCGAGTAAGTTAGGATCTTGATTTGTCTGTTGAACTCTATGGTATTGATCAAATTGATTTTGAATTTCCAAACTTTTGGTGATATATGATTTGAGTATAATGTGAATTGTGAGGCGTGATTGATAGAAATTGAATAGGGAAATTGATGTGATTTGTCCGGCTAATGTTAGGGGTAGTGTTAACATTGTGGTTGCTATATACTTGTTTCATTTATATATACAAAAAAAAATGTGTGAAAAGAAGAAGAAAATGAGGAGAATGAAAGCTCCGATATCTTGTTGAGATTGTTGAAATGGAGGATGGGATTATGTCCTCTTTCTCATAATTTGAGAAATGGACATGGGAAACCACGTTAGGAGACTCGAGTTCATCGAGTGCACCTTCGAATAGTATTCAAAATCTGTTAAAACATTCTTTATGCTTTATAAAAGAAACTTGTTGCTAAAGGTGACCACATTAGTTAGTTCACCCCTAACGGAGAGTTGGATGCGAGCGAGATTACCCTTTTATTTATTGAAAATCAATTATCGTTCTTGATTTATTTCACATTATCTTTGAATTCATAAACACCAGTGTGGAAATGCAATAAGGTTTGATTGGTTAGAATAAGGGTAAAGTTGCGTGAGTCATCTTTCGACTCTTATTAGTATAGACTTTGCTTGAGGACAAGCAAATGGATAAGTGTGGGGAGTTGTTTGGTATGATTTTGTGATGATTCTTGGTATTGTTTTACATGTCATTTTCTATGGTTTGTCCTATTTATGCCTTTGGTTCGATTAATATTTATCGATTCGGACTTACTTCGTTCGTCTCGATGTTTTGTAGGAAAACAGCAGAAAATAGGATGAATTGGATCTGTCAAGGATCAGATATAATTGAATAGAATCTCGATAGGAGTTCATAGGCGAAAGCGGATCGAAAATCAGAGTTCAGACGAGGGAGAACGGGCCAAATCTTCAAAGTCGCGCACGTGCACTCCGCTCGCCCAAGTCGCGCGCCGGCGCTGAACACTTTCAATGATTCTCATGAATTTTGGAAAAGGAATCAAGGATTTTATCCTTCATAATAAGTAAATTACATTGTGATAGGAGTCCTTAGGTGAAAACCGTGTGCAAATCGGAGTTCAAACGAAGGAGAACGGGCCAAAGCAAAAACACTGCGCAAAGCATTTTGCGCGCCCAGCGCGCCGCGCGCGCGCGACCTCGAACGCCCACCTCCGGCCTCCGAACGCGGTTCAACCCAAACGCCAGTTCAGGCTTCTCGGCGCCAGCTTCTTGGCGTTCAACCCAAACGCGGTTCAGGCTTCTCGAGCCAGCTTCTTGGCGTTCAATCAAAACGCCGGTTGAGCCGTTTCTCGGCGCAGATTCCAATTTCAGCGCTCAACTTGAGCCAGCGCTCACTTAAGTCGAGCGTTTTACGAGCGCTCACATTAAACCGGCGCTCACTTTTATTTATATATATATACACGCTTAGGTTAAAGGCGCGGTCTTGATTTTAGTTTTCTTCTCCAGCGGTCATGCCATGTCTTTACCATTATTCTTGAGCTCTTCCAGTTTCTTGAGCAACACAACACGTATAATTGTTAGCTTTAATTCTGTTTCTAGTTTTCATTGAATGATTTATTTATCAATTTATGTTTTGGGATTTATCAGTCTTTCGGATTAATTTTCACAGTATTATTGTTAGATGAATATTGTTGATTCCAATTCCATAGTGACAATGGATTGTTTTCATGCTGCTTTGATTTATATTGCTTTCGTTTACCGCTTTGATTTATCATGCTTTCGTAGTTCAACTAGGGATTGTAAACCCCTGGTTTAGATTTATTGCTTTATTAGTATAGCTCGGGATTGACAACCCCTAGCTTAGGTTCGCCGTTTATTCTCCGTATTTCAATTCCTGCATGTTCAAACCCTTGTTGGTATTAATGTGTTTAGGATTTAATCGCTTTCTGTGCACGACACGAACAATAGCCTTGTTAATTTTTCCTTGAGAGACGACTCGTGTTAACTTATCACGCTACGATTACCTCATACGATTGCGAGTGAATTTGAGTGTGTTTTATAGCTCGATCATGATCTTTCAATCTCAAGATCCAATGGGATAATTTCTTTCCTTTGGGACCTTGTAATCATGCACTGCACAGAGAGATAAAAAATCAGATCAAATCCAAGAAGCAACAAAACAAATAATAATTTTTTTTTAATTTCAATTTTCATTTTTTTTTAAAGCCTGAATTAATAACTACAATTCAGAAAATTATCACTATGTAATCTAAACAGTCCCCGACAACGGCGCCAAAATTTGATCGCTAAGATTCCTACCAAATAAATGATAGTAAAGCAAAGAAGTATATTATATCGTATCCACGAGGAATCATGACTCGAGAACACAAAGAATTAATTAACAAAGAATCTTTACTATTATCCAGGCAACAATATCAAGAGAGGTGATTATAAAACTAGACTCGAAAATAAGAATAAGAATAAACTCATATATAAAAGACTGACCCTAGGGATGTATTTAACCTAACCAGATTCACACAATTAACCTATTAATCTGTTTACCAATTTAATCCACATTCATATGAAGGATCACTAATGTAACTATAGTTTCCGTCAGGACAACCTATAGTAGTAGGTTAGCCTAAACTCTATCTCTGTCGGGTCTCAAGAGAAGTAAGCTAATTACCAAAAGCACACAAAGATTTAACCTCCTATGGTTCATCTATCTCCGCCAGGTCTCAAGGAAAAAACTGTATTATAAATTCAAGATATCGATTGTGCAATTAATTCCGCCAAGACATTAATCACATAACTAGCATGCATAAATATTGATCAGATGCCAACACATGAGAATTAAAGCCAAGAATTATAAATCATGAATGGGACGGTAAAACAGTATCAACAGATAAATTATACGAATCTAGTCAGACATACAAACCCCATGATCAATACAGAATTTAGCTACTCATAATTAAATTATTGAAGCAATAAATAATTCAAGATAACATGAACTGAAATAAATAGATAGAACCGTATGATTCCACGATGAATAATGTAACACTTGAATCCGGAAGTAAAGCTGAGCTCCAATACTAAACTATGAAATTGGAATGAAAACAAACTGAATTACTCTACTGGAAAAACGTGCAAAATAAACAATTGTGAAAAGTGTTCTGTTCTGGAAAATAAACTAAGCTCTTCTCTCTCGATGAATTGTGTATCTGACTCTGACGTCTGCGACCATGATATATGTGAAACCCTACTTTTAATTCGGATCGCGAGCTTCTGTCGCGATATACGATCGCGAGCTCTAGTCACGATGCGCCTTCTGCATGAGTTCGCGATCTTCCATCGCGATCCTTGGTCGCGATTCGCCTTCCGTGTGAGTTCGCGATCTTCTATCGCGACCTTTGGTCGTGATGACAAGTCGCGAACTTGAATTTTGCTTTCTCGACTTATTCATGCGCGAGGACGTCTCGCGAGTGCTAACCACTATGCTTAAGTGTGTGCCCATGTGTGTTCTCCATTTTTAGATCAAAACCTGTGCTAAAATAACACAAAATACACACGGCATCATATCTTTCAAGGTGATTGAAATATATCAAAAAGGCAGCTCAAACAATCATTTATCAATTAGAAACAAGACAAATATAACCTTATAAAACAGGTAAAAATGAGGCTTATCAATATTGAGTTCACCTTACAATATCCCGCCTAACTCGGTGTTTCTTCTACGTTTGTTGGTTCTCGGAAACCACTAAGTGCTTTCGGATGCAGTCGACTTAACCTCTAGCTTACGGGTGCTAGATGACCAAGCTTTCAGCAACTAACACTTCGTTTCCTACTTGTCACAAACTTCCACCCAAGTTTTGGGGGTTTCATAGAGGGGGGTTTCCATCTATAGATCTGAGTTATCACAGACGATAAACTCAGTGTGTCTAGGCTTAAGATATACAAGATGAATATTCTAAACTTGAAGAAGCGTATAATAAAATCTTGAGCTGATAAATATATGTGAGCTCTTGAGATTTACTGATAGTACTGTTAACTTCATTCTTCGAAATCGCTGTTTGATTGACTTGAGCTTTGAGCTTGAATGCTTTGAGATTTTAATTGTGTAACATTTCGATAACCTTCAAAGATTGGATTTTACGTGTATTTATAGAGAGTATATTGAATTGTGTCATTGGAGGGAGCACCAATCAAATCCTTTTATTTATCTTTTGAATTCTTCCCGTTGAGAATTCTCATATGTCGTTGTCAGAGGTTTGCATCATCATACATTGTAGCTCCGCAACTCTGAAATTGTCTTCTGGCAAGAAACATCTTCTACAGATATGCTAAGACACATGATGAGTCAAACACACAAGGCTTAATTTATTTTGTGTTTCTTAAGTTGAGTTAACTCCGTGTTTTATCATCATTGGCTTTAGGTTGGGCCAGTCTAGACTGCTTCTTCTTTTATCAGCAGGTTTGACTCCCGTCTTTTGTCAGCTTCGGACACCTGAGTCAGTATGATGTTTTCACCAGACATTGATAAATAGTCAGTTTTGATCTTTCATCAGCCAGCTTTGACTTGATATAACCAGCATTGACTACTTGTCACCGGCTTTAACTATCGATAGACAACTTTGACTCCAGGAACCAAGTTTAACTCCTGATAGCTAGCTTTGACTTCCGCGAGGACAGTAGGCTGCCTGATATGACACTTAGTCATATTCTGACTCTCCCATCTCTTTAGCACTGAGTCTCAGTCTCTGATCTTCATCATTCGATCTTTCGATGTCAGTCTTCAGTTTTCGACTTTACTCTAGTAGTTATGTTCATCAGCATCGGTCTGCCCAGTTCTTCAGACATCAATTGGCCTTTCGTCAGTCTTGAATTCTTCACTTTGTGATCCTTCAATTGAGCTTCTATCAGTTGCGCTGATACTTATACTCCTATTAGTATGACTGACTTCAATACTGCTTGAACTCCTTCAGTTTGGGACTGTCTAAGTTGGTAGTTCTACTGCTGAAACCTATAAGACAGATGCCTGACTCTAGAATAAGTCAGTAGCATTAGTTACATCAGCAATAATCATCATAGATTTTGGGATCTAATCAAACACACGGTTAAGATATATTAATTCCCAACAACTTAGGAATTTTCCCAATACTATTCAATAAATATAATTGATTTCCCACTACAACTGCAAGTGATGGAAAATAAATCTTTGTTAATAATTACATCACTTGATGGAAAATAAATAGTGTAACATTTTCCAATAAATTATAATGATTATTAATAAGAACCAATGCATGTATATCTCTTGAGTGTCAAAATTGTTGTGTTTGTGTCAATTGATCTCGTGAGCTTGTGATTTACATACTATGACTCTATGAGATCTCATAATGGACTCGATTTTTCAAAAAGTTATAATGAGATCTCTTGAGCCATATTTATCGATTTTCTAAACTGATGTGTTTGTTTCAGTTGATCTTTTGAGCTTGTGATTTACACACTATGACTCTATGAGATCTCATATTGCTCGATTTTCCCATAAGTTATAATGAGATCTCTTGAGCCATATTTATCGATTTCCGAAATTGATGTGTTTGTGTCAATTGTTCTTTTGTGATTTACATACTATGAGTTCTCATATTTATAATGAGATCAATTGATATGCTACATGAATTATGTATGTATATTTCTTGAGCTTGTGATTTAAATACTATTACGTCTCATATTTATCGATTTTTTGAAAAATATAATTTATATTTTTGTTATCTTATAATTTTGAAAAGGATACATTCTCCAGATTTATAGAACGGATAAATACAATTTTTGTTATCATATTTTTGCGGCTGCCACTACCGGACAATGTGCAAAGGACTAGGATTAAAATGCGTGTTCTTGAGTTTGAATCATTTCGACACCAGTTCGACTCTAGCCTAGTCATTTTAAAAAAAAATATGCCTTCAACAATAGCTTGAAAATCGAACACCAAGTGTTTTTCTTTTTGGTTTGATAATTATTCTCTATTAATAATCATAAACAAGTTTTAAGAAAAACAATTCATATGAGAATAGATTTAAAAAAATGAAGGAGGAAACCCATTAAATAAAAATGAATAAAATAAGCTAAACAAGACGAATGGAAACCAAGTATTAATAATTACATGCCTCTTGAGGGAAAATAAAACAAGTGTAACATTTTCTAATAAGTTATAATGATTACTAATAAGAACCAGTGCATGTATATCTCTTAGTCCAAGTGTCAAAATTTATGTGTTTGTGTCAATTGATAAGTTAATTTTATTGGAAAGTTAAATCAAAGATTCAATATTTTTCAATCAATATAATCACAACACCACCAAAATAATTAAAATTTAAAGAAATTAGTAACAACCAATGCATGTACTTGTAATTTTATCTACTGTCGAATTACAAGTTATTGTGATTTACATGCATGCATAATTTTCTTAAGGATAATGATTTTTATTCAATTCGAACACCAATTTCAAGATTAAGAAATTTGTTATGATCTTGTGATATCGAGATTATTTCGTTGTTGTCATATATATCTATTTATCATGTGATATCAAGATAATTAGATTCATATTTATCAAAAAATTTACAAGATTGTAATTGGTGATTATTTATTAATTTAAATTTATATAATTTCGAGACTAAGTGAAAGCTGAACATTTTCAAAATTTATCAAATTTTATACGTTAGTATTATTAATTTGTGTATATTTATTAGTTATAAATTTAAATATTTGCGAGACTAGGTGAATGAAGAAATTTGTTGAATTTTATTTTAATATTGGAAAATTACAAATCATTACTGTAAATATGTTAATATTCGGAAGTTAGAAATTTTATAAGGAATTTAAATATTTTCAAACACATGTTTCTAAGTTTTATAATAGACTTGATTTGTTATCAATCTCGGCGATGGTCATATAAAACAAAAAAAATACCAAACACCATCGTGCAAAAAAATCAGTTACAAAAATTAAATCTTTAGCCCAAGATGGATAAATATATTTTTTATAATCAAATTTATTCAGCTGCCAGTGTTGGACAAGGTGGCAAAGGGCTAGGGTAAAATGCGCAGGTCTCATGTTCAAATCCTTTAGATACCAGCCTTAGTTCCTCTCTTTTTTGAACTTTGATAATGTTGAATCTACATCACGTTCTTCTTCGAACACCAACTCAATTGTTTTGTTTAAAACTTGTTCTTATTGTTTGGTATGAATTTGTGCTTATTCTTGGTATAGTTTTACATGTCATTTTCAATAGTTTATCATATTTATGCCGTTGGTTTGAATATTATTTATCGATTCGGATTTACTTGGTTTGTTTTGATGTTTTGTAGAAAAATGACATTAAATATGATGAAATGGATCTGTCAAGGATCAAGTATATTGAAGAGCATCTTGATAGGAATTCGTAGGCGTAAACGGATCCTAATTCGGAGTTCAGACGAGGAGAACAAGACGAATTGTTAAAGTCGCGCATGACACCCCGTCGCACGTCGAGCCCGGCGCTCGACCAAGCGCACCCAGCAACCGGCGTCGGCCATCCAGCGCCCAATGCCCAAAGACTCACCTAGCACGGCGCCGCTCGGCCTCGCCTACCTCGGTGCATCACCTGGCGCGCAGTCCCCGTGCGCGCTCATCCAGCGCGTTCCAGCGCCCAGCCGACCGGTGCTCGTGCTTCAGCGCTCACACGTCCTCGTCGCCAGGCCACAGCGCCCGTGGCGTCCGCGGCGCCCGCTCACCCCGCAATGCCCACTGCCACATGACGCTCGACTGACATCGGCGCTCGGCCACTAGCCCCCACAAGCGTTCCCAGCCAGCGCGCGTTGCCTCTTCGCCTAGCCTCGCCCTGCGCGTGTTATCGCGTCATCCGGCGCTCACGCCCGCACACCCGTCCGACGTTCCAGCCCCCGCGCGCAACTCCCGTTCAGCACGCATGACCATATCACCCGGCGCTGGCCTGCATTGCCCCATCCGGCGCCCAGCGCCCGTCTCGCCTACCTGGCGCGTACACCACAGCGCCCGTCCGTGCGGTCTCTCCATCCGGCGCTGGTATCCCAACGCGCGTTCGACCATCTTCCTCGAGCGTTCACGCCTGAACGCCTGCTCACCACCCGCACGCGCCCGATCGCTTTGAATCGGCGTTCGTTTCTGAGATAGAAGCATTTTTCAGCGAGCGCTCCCCTTGAGCCGGTGTTCATTCACAATACAGAACGTTTCTCCAGACGACGCTCGTTGTGAACCGCGCTCAGTATCTATAGAGATACTCCGTTCAACCTGCGCTCGGTCTAAACCGGCGCTCACTCTCACTTAATATATATACGCGTTAGGTCATAATTTTGAAGAGCTCGGATACATTCGCCGCGGCTGCTGTTCTTTGACTTGGGAGTTTTTCTTGCGACGAGAGAGAGATAGATCATCAGATTAAGAGTATTGATTTCTGTTTTCATCCTTTCGATTGTTGCACTTAGTTTTACTTTTGATTTACGAATTCTAGTGTTGATTTCTCTTGGATTGAATTTATAGTTTTATTTGATTTACGATTCCTGTTAATTTTCAATCGATCAATTTACGTGTTTGCTTCTAGATTATTGTTGGATTGAATTACATAGTTGACATTGGATTATTGGTTGCTTGATTTAATCTATCTTTTTCTATGCATTTGATATTGGATGTTAGTTATATGTTGACTCGTTCTTCGTAGAATTTTATTGTTTTATGTTTGATGATCTAGTTAGTTTGTTCTTCGCTTTAGCTTTTTGCTTTCGTGATTACTTAGGTTCTCCACTAGGGATTGAGAACCCCTAGTTAGATTGCTTTCCGTTATTTATATTTCCTTTCAGCATTTAAATTCACGTATGTTCAAAAACCCTTCTTTGGTATTAGAGTGTTTAGGATTTACCGCTTTATGTGTGACCTGAACAATAAGCCCTGTTAAGTTTTTCTTGAGAGACGACTTGGGTTATCTTATCCTATTACAACACCTCATTCGATTATGAGTCAATTAAGAGATCACTTTTGATCGAAACAAATTTTGGCGCCGTTGCCGGCGAAGACTTTAGGCGTATTGTTTGTGTTGATTATTTTCTGTATTTCTTTTCGTTTTTATTTTGTTATTCTCCAGTTGCGTGTGATCTTTTCTTGTTTGAGTGTTGTGTATGCTAGGTTGCCGCAGTCTAAATAGACCGCTTGCTACCCCGTTGGACCACACTCGAAGATCTAAAAGATCGATTCTTTCGGCATTGGAGGAGTTTGGTGCCACTTCTGTGAGTGGTGAACAATCAGAACCGATAATCAGAGATCATCCTGCTGTAGAGAATACTCCCCCGCTGAGAGAGATGGGTGAAAATCCACGAGCATTGCGTGATTTCTACAGACCGGTGATTGGGGCAGCTACTTCCCCAATTGTTCTTGGACCGGCAACCCGAGACTATGAGCTTAAGCTGAACCATTTCTCGCTCATGCCTACTTTTCATGGGCTTGCTAGTGAGGATGCTTTGGGATTCATCCGGGAATTCTGTTCAGTGTTGCAGTCCTTCCCGTTGGGAGGACTAAATGTAGATCAGCTGAAGATGTGTTGTTTTCTATACACCCTTAAGGATAGGGCAAAGTCATGGTTTTTGGCACTTCCCGCTAACTCTCTGCAGAATTGGAATGTCGTGGTAGTTAAATTCAAGACTAAATACTACCTAAACAAGAAGAGTCAGGAGTTGAGGTCACAGATCATGACCTTTAATCAGACGTCCGACGAGCCATTCCATGAAGCTTGGGAACGGTTCAAGGACTTATTGCAGAAGTGCCCTCACCACGCCTTGCCAGATGAAATTCTCTACCAATTCTTCTATGACGGATTGACTCAGAGTTTTCAGTACATGGTGGACAATGTTGCAGGTGGAGATATTGGTTCTCGAACGGCAGCAGATATCGTTGATATTTTTGAAGCTATGGCTGCTACTTCACAGCAGAAGTCCAGTCGAGGTGGAAGGGCCAACGCACATGCCGTAAATCCTTCTTAGGACATGAATAAACAAGTGGCTGAATTGATGAGGGAAGTACAAGAGCTTAAGTTGAAGAAGCCTGATCCTCCAGCACAGCACAAGGAATTCATGGAACCTTGCGTAATCTGCAATGAACTTGGGCACAATGTTGATACGTGCCCCAGGATGGGAGAGCACAACTCCGAAGGCGAAGCAGAAGCATATGCTATGCAAGGATTTCAACCCAGACAACATTTCGAGCCTAATCAGCAACAATTTAATGGGGGATGGAGAAATCAAAATCAAGGGCAGAGTTCGAACCAGAATGCGCCATACCAAAGACCTCCACAAAGAAGAAGTTCCCAAAGGCAGAGGCACTATCCGCAGCAATAACCCCACAAAGAAGAGTTCCGCGGCGGCGGCGAAGATCAGCGGGCACCTCCACCACCACCTAAGAGACCAGCTTGGGAGGATATGTTCACCCAAAGAATGGATGCTTTCGCCCAAAGAATGGATGCTCAAGACTCTACAAACAAGCGTTTAGAGACGTAAATAGGACATTGCTAGCACGCTGAACGAGCTACTGTAGCAAGGAACAGCGGGGAAACTTCTAAACCGGCCTCGTCAGGCCCATGCGATCACTGTTCTAAGGAGTGACCGAATTGTTGCAAATGAAGTGGGAGAGTCATCAAACAAGACGCTGCAGACACAAGAGGTTGAAAAGAAGAAAGAGGCCGAGTTCAGACTGCATAAGGTTACAAACCCTTACATTCCACCGATAACCTTTCCACATCGGTTGAAGAACGAGAAGCAGGACCGGCGATTCAATGAGTTCTATAAACTCCTGTCCAAGGTGAATGTTAATTTGCCCCTGTTGGACGTGATCAGAAATGTGCTGGCTTATGTCAAGTTTTTCAAGGAGCTCGTCTCAAAGAAGAGAAGGTTTGGGGAGCACGAGAAAGTCATGGTCTCGGGAGCAGCTAATTCAATCCTACAGCACCAGTTGTCTCCCACGCTTCGGGATCCAGGTAGTTTTATTATTAAGATTGCTTTGGGTAACGGGAAAGAAGTTTCTGGCATGCTTGACTTGGGGGTCGGGATTAATCTTATGCCTTATTCTATATTCAAACGATTAGGATTAGGTGAACTAAAACCCACTAGGATGTGTCTACAATTAGCTGATAGGTCCGTGAGATACCCCAAGGGTATTGTCGAGGATATATTAGTAAAGATGGGTGGGTTGATTGTTCCCGTTGATTTCGTTGTGTTGGATATGGGAGATTTAAGGGAAGATAGGGAGGAACACACACTGTTGTTGGGGAGGCCATTCATGGCCACAACCAACACACTAATTGATGTTAAGAATGACACATTGAAAATGACTGTACTTGGTGAATCTGTGTCTTTCTCTGTACATGACAATGTGATTTTTCCCTCAACAAATTTAATTGATGATTATGTTTCCATTGATACTATTGATCCCTTGGCCGAGAATGTGTTGTTGCAGGATGAGAATGTGCGTATTGACAAAGATAAAATGAAACAAATTCATAATCGGCGGGTAGTTCGCAAGGATTTAAAGCCGGGAATGAAAGTTTCATTTCTACAGTCTCGTGTTGATCTTTTCCCCAAAAAGCTCAACTCCAGGTGGAGTGGTCCTTACATCATGGAAAAGGTGTTTTCTTACGGACCAGTCTTACTTCGCGACCCCAACACCAACAGATCATTTATTGTGAATGGACAGCGGGTGAGGCCTTACTTAATCAAGGGGATGGTCCAAAAGAATTTGAGAACTCCATGCTCATCGATCATATCGGTCTTTGACTGGATTACGTCGTGCTCACGACGTTAAACTGAGTACTACGTGGGAGTTTACCCATGGATTTTTCTGTTCTTTTTCTTTCTTTTTCTTTTGTCTGTTTCGTTGTTCTCTTTGATCTATCTGTTGTCGTTGTGTTAGTTTTGCTCAGAATTGGGACGTTTTAAGCAGTGTGGTGAAGCCGTGATACTCCAACTCTGTCGTGCACGCTCACATTCCAACCCTGTTCCTACCATCTATTATCAGGGAAATCTCATCCTCTATTGACCATTTTTGTGTCATTAATGTTTAGAGCACTGGAGACAGTGCTCGATTTTAGTGTGGGGGATATTATTTGGTTTTGTGTGCGTGTCTTATCTTTTTTGCATGATTGGTGATGTGTGTTGGTGATGATTTTGAACTTTTGGACTTAAGTTTTTGTCTATGCGAGTAAGTTGAGATTTTGATTTATGCAACTAAACTCTGTGGTATTGGTCAAACCTTGATGTATTCTCGTTTATCTTGATGTTATGTTATTGAAGTGCAATGTGAATTGACGAGATTGTGTGAATTAATCTTAAATCAAGGGTTATTGATGTGATTTCACTACTACAAAATATCACTTTTCTCTACACCTTATAGACTACGCTTTTTCGTAAAAATCGTAGTCTATAGGTATAGACTACGCTTTTTATCAGCGTAGTCTATGTCTAATTTTTTGAAATATGACTACGCTATACTTAAATCGTAGTCTATATGAACTATTAACTCTGCGCTTAAAAAGCGTAGTTTATGTCGTGTTTTTTAAAAAAAAGCGTAGTCTATGTGCATAAATTTAAAAAAAAAAAAAAATACAGGTGTGACATTCGAACTCACGACATGTGAGTAAATTAATATATGGCTTAATCATTTGCACCAACAATTCAATATCTATCATGTTGGACTTTATTTATACTTATACTTACAAGTAGAACCTGAATTTACATAGGAAAGCATTTATTTGGACTTGGTCAAATTTTCCCATCCTTCACCCCCGCTCTGCGACTAACACTCACTCTCTCCCTCTCCTCCGCCTCTCTCTTAACGACCGATCCATCTCTCTATCATCTTCACTCTACCGTCGCCGCCTCTCCTTTTCCAACGGTGAGACTCCATCGGTGACGACCACTGCTACCGTCATCTCCTCCCTATCCCCCCTACTCTCATTCCCACTCCCTCTCCGTTCTCACTGCACACACAGAGAACAAATCTCTCTCTCTCTCTCTCGATCTGTAGTGGCCGCTTGAAATCCGGCAAGGAGTCTCTGCTTGGCATCCAAATCCAGCAACGCCGTTGGTGCTCTGCCATCGAGCCATTTGAAAATCTAAGGCCTTCCAAAAGTTGGGTCAATTTGAAAATACCCCCAAAAACCTAGAATCAGTCGATGAGGTAGTCATGAAACGTCGTCGTCGTAGCTCTGCCGACGGAGGCGGAGGATCACCCAAAGATTTACCGTATGAAGCTCTGGGCTACTAATGAAGTCCGCGCCAAGTCCAAATTCTGGTATTTTGCTGATCTCAGGGAATTTAATTTAGGCGTTTGTTGCTGAATCTTTGTCTAGTTTTAGATTTTTTGATGAATCGAGGACCCTAATGAATGCTTTAATATATAATTATGTTGTTTGAGTTATATTTTCATCTATATTTCGTATGCTGTTTGAGTTATATTTTGGTAGTATTGTTGCATTAATGATGCTTGTTTGCATCAGTTGAGCTGGTGGTTATGTTTCTTGAATGGTTTTGTGTGTGAAGGTATTTCTTGAGGAAGCTTAAGAAGGTGAAGAAGAGCAACGGTCAGGTTCTTGCTATTAATGAGGTTTGATATATTGAACATCGATCATCGCCTTACGAAAATTTTGATGAGTGTTTTATGTTGCTTTATTATATGTGATCGTAACAGGAACTTTAATGCTCCATATAATCCGTTTATTGTGCATAGTATATTGTGTTTACTTTGATGGATGAACACAAATTAGCCAACTATATACAGTGTTCACCTTTTCTTGATATTAAAAGGGTGGATAAACCAATTTAGAGTGAATTAAATTGAGGATATGTATATGATGTGTATATCACTTCCTCTTCAAAACATCAATGTATATCATGTCATGATAGAGAAACCAGACTAAATATGTATAACAAGTATCTTTATATTATGTTTAGGGCACCATTTCTATGGTGCTATCTTGCATCTGCCATCGAAGTCAACCTGCTTTTATTTTATGTGCTCTTATTGTGTTAATGAATAATTGTTGATTATCGTGTTCTCATTTATCAATGCTTTTTAGCTTCTTCTTTATCCATCTCTAGTTTTCTAATTCACACAAATGCTATGATATACTTTAGAAAATATGTAGCTGTAGCCTGTATATTAGGTATGCACAAAAGCTCAGTCTTCCACAGTATATTTTTTAATTATTTATTGTTTATTTGTTTCCATCTACAGATATTCGAGAATAATCCAACCACAATCAAAAACTTCGGCATAAGGCTACGGTACCAAAGTAGGACTGGCTATCACAACATGTACAAAGAGTACCGTGATACCACTCTGAATGGAGGTGTTGAGCAGATGTACACTGAGATGGCCTCTCGTCACAGGGTCCGTCATCACTGCATCAAAATCATCAAAACGGCCACCGTCCCTGCCAAGCTCTGCAAGATTACACCCATCGACTTATTTATTGAAAATACACCACCTGCTTTCCGTCTCCTCCGACTCCACCATCCTCCTCTCCCTCGCCGACGCCCTCAATACTTTCCAGGTCACCCTCTTACTTATTGAAAATTGTATTACCAAACTTGAACGATCTTATCTCAACTTATACAAGTTGGGCTTTATGGAAAGTATGCGCCTTTATGTTGTTCCTATTGTGTTGGTGAGTAGCATATTTGAAGTCATTATTTTCAGTGGTTTCGTATCAATTTCCAAAATAAGAAAGGGTTGTGGGTTGTGTAATTTGTTGTAATTGGAATATTTTGTTTTCAAATTTTAATCGAAGGAAGTGTAATTTTATCCGTGATCAAATGTCAGATTAGGTTGAGTTTTCTGTCTTCGCTAGTCATTTGGCAGTCTAACTATGTTTTTCACTGTAATGAAGTTGTTCTAAGAAGTTCATTTATAATCGTTTAATGTTCAGTTTCATGGATAATTACAGCATATCTAAAGTGTGAACTCCTACAAGATTCAAAGCTTTATTTTCCAGTTCCACCACAATCTTTGTGGAAATTGTACACTTGTTTTCTTTCGATGAAGTATTGATTGGTGATTATTACGAAACTATAATTTCTCCGGTTGTGTCGGTCTTTGATTTCGTTGAGTATATTTTCAGGATGCTAACAGACTTATTAGGCGATCGAGAGATTTTCTCGATATGGAGACATTATGCTTCATGTATTTCGGCCTTGTAGAGTTATCGTTTGAAGAATTTGGTTGAATCGATATCGGCATTTGAAAAAGCATCCAAGTATGTTGTTTTCGGATGAAGTTGTTGTATGACTAAGATTTCTATGTCTTGTTGTTATTCCTAATGATGGAGAATTGTAGTAATATCATCCAGAGTTTCAAATCGGAAACAACATGGGCTTTGGAAGCATTATATGTGATTGCATATGAAATTAGGATTCTTCTTGAGGGTGAGAAATCCATGAATTTCACTCATTCTTTATACTTATATTTGCATATATGTATCAAGAGTCCAAAAGGTCAACTGATTTCTGCTGTTGCATTTGAAGGCTGATATAGAGTTGGCTTCAATAGGGAAAAGCCCAAAAAAACTGAAAGGTGTTGGTTCTTTCCTCGGTAATGTGGCTCTTGCATATTTTGGGAATTTCTAATTGTGTAAGAAAACAATCAAAAAGACTTCTCAATCTCTTTTTTTTGGAGGAAAAAGAGACACAATTACGTCTATTAAGGAGGTTAGCTTAATTACGGTTGCCCAAAAAATTCTGTATATCTCAGGTAAAGGAACATACTCTATATGTAGTATGTACTACAAACTGAAGCTTTCTACTTTGTTTTGTCTTGTTTCACTGATTTCAGCTCTGAAGCAGCTAGCATTCCAGCTAGTATGATTTATGAAACTCATGTGAGTACTCTATTACAAATCAAAGAAAGACTGCCATTTTCTATATGAACCTTTTCTTTATCTTCAAATTGATTGTCCTCATATACTTGTTCTGTAGGATACATTCCTGGGCCACACAAGTCCAATCAGTTGTAGCTGCTTTTATGCTTCTGGCGACAATATAGCAAGTGCTTCTGTGGATGGCACAGTCAGGTATAAGGGAGAGAAAACCTCCTTTTAAACTCTTTTACTTATGAAATTATTTAATCAATATAGCAAATTGATTAAATAAATTATGAAATTCATTAAAATGCTACTAAGTGCTTCTTAGTAGTTACCATTTTCTAGAGTAGTGGACGACATAAATTCATTTTGATTTTGGCCATTCAAGATAAATTTCTGCTTGTTTTCTTCTTAGTTTAGCTTTTGTTGATGCAACACTTCATGAAATATATTTTACTACTTATGTATATCATTATAAGCATATGAAAAGTAAATATATTGCAGGGTGAAATCAACAAAATATATTTATGCAGAAGTAAGAATCGAAAAATAAAATTACAAATGGACCACTGGCCTGAAAATTGGATCAGGATTAATTTCCTAAAACCAGACATGAATCCTATATGCCCTCTTGGAATGAGACTTTTCTTATATAATTGTATGTTTTTTTAAGTTGGAAATAACTAATCTCCCTTAAGACTTAATCGCCTGTGCACCTCTATCTGCAATAATATTTGATAATGTTTTCGAAGATTCTATAAATACAAATTAAGACCAACTTGTTATAAGAGGACGAGAGAAAGTACCGAATGTGTGTGTGGGCTTCCTCAAGAAGATCTGATGGTAATGAATATTACGTATGTTACATTGCAATATTACGTGTGTTGGTGATTCCATACATATGTACATAGTTTGAATACTAAATTCTAAAAAGGTACAGTATGTTCTGTTGTAAATTATATGTATAAACTATACTTGGAATTGTGATGTTATTCTTTGCATTGCCATGATCATAATGTTTGAGCATTTATCGACATGTATTGTACTTTGAAATGTGTGTATTTGTGGTAGTATCTAATTACTATTAATTGCTTGAAGGGCAATTTTTATGTTTAATGCAAAATTGAAGAAAAGAGGGAAGAAGCAACCAACTTGGGAAATTGTAAAGGTATTTTCATTTATCAAATCACATTTGTTTTATGTTGGATTTCATATACATCTACATGTTGCTAGTGATATTTTAAAAAGTGTCCAAGACAACCCGATTCCAAGCAATGCGGGTTCTTTGTACTACGCTTCATGAAAGATATAATTGAAGTTATGAAGAGTGATGCCATTTCTTTACGTTCACATGTAAGATAAACATTTCATTTCTTTAATATAATCATTTTTTTCATACAAGAGTGCTAATATTCTATTTTTGAATTGTTAATAGTTTCAAAATCGGTCTTACTCTCAAGAGGACATTGATGAAGTTCGCGTTGAATGGGCAAATTTCATGCTTCTTCACATATAGTCTTGTGATGTTTTAGTTGTAAGTTATTGATCTTATGAATTATTTTGTACTGTGATATGGGGGATACGGTCTTATTATTTTGTTATGTGATGTGCATAGTATTTTTGTATAGTGATTTTGTAGCTGTAATGAAAACAGATTGTATATTTTTGTATAGTGATTTTGTAGCTGTAATGAAAACAAATTGTATATTTTTGAATAGTGATTTTGAACGTAGTCGCAAGTATATTTTAATCTCATTTGTTTGTGCGTTATTAATTGTACAGGTTTAAATAAAGAAATTAACTACGGTTGAAATTGAAAAACCATAGTTGTTATTAAATTGACTACGGTTGTAATAGAAAAAGCGTAGTAAATTTGGCATTAAAACCGTAGTAAATAAACTTAAAACCGTAGTTAATACATATAGACTACTCATAAAAAGCGTAGTGTATGTGCGAAATTTTGTGTGATGCAGGGGTATAGACTACGCGTGCAAGCGTGGTCTGTGTGCGGCGTGGTCTATAGTGGGTATAGACTACGACAAAAAGCGTGAGTGTGTGTGCGAAATTTTGTGTGATGCGTGGGGTATAGACTACGGCGTAAAAAGCGTGGTGTGTGTGCGGCGTGGTCTATGGTGGGTATAGACTACGACATAAAGCGTAGTGTATGTGCGAAATTTTGTGTGATGCATGCGTATAGACTACGGCGTAAAAGGGTAGTCTGTGTGCGGCGTGGTCTATAGTGGGTATAGACTACGCAAAAAGCGTGTGTGTGCGCGCTATTTTTTCTCACACCACTTTTCTCTACACTACGAAACGCACATAGACTACACATATAACGCGTAGTCTATACTGATTTTTGTAGTAGTGTTTGTCCGACTAATGCTATGGGGAGTGTTAACAGTGTGGTTACCTATATACTTGTTTCTTTTAAAAAAAATGTGTATGAAAATGAGGAGAATGAAAACTCCAGTATATTGTTGAGATTGTTGAAATGGAGGATGGGATTCTACCCCTTTTCCTCGTAAATTGAGAAATGGGCATGGAAAACCACGATAGGAGACTCGAGTTTATCGAGAATTCACCTTTCGAACATTGTTCCAAAATCTGTTAATACTTTCTATGTTATCAAAGAAACTTGTTGCTAAAGGTAACCATTTTAGTTAATTCACCCCTAGCGGAGAGTTGAGTCTGAACAAAAATCACCTACTTGTTTATTTGACATTCTCACAATCTTAGATTTGTTTAACATTAACTTTGATTGTGTATTCATCATGTTTGGGGGAATTGCAAAAAGAGGTTTGATTGATTAGTTCAAGAGTTAAGTTGCACGAGTTATTTTTCTACTCTTATTAGTATAGACTTTGTTTGAGGACAAGCAAATGGATAAGTTTGGGGGAAGTTGTTTGGTATGAATTTGTGCTTATTTTGGGTATAGTTTTACATGTCATTTTGAGTAGTTTATCATATTTATGCCGTTGGTTTTATTATTATTTATCGATTCGGATTTACTTGGTTTATTTCGATGTTTTGTAGAAAAACGACATTAAATAGGATGAAAAAGATCTGTAAATGATCAATTATATTGAAGAGCATCTTGATAGGAATTCGTATGCGTAAACAGATCCTAATTCTGAGTTCAGACGAGAGAGAACGAGACGAATTGTTAAAGTCGCGCACGGTACCCCGTCGCACGTTGAGCCCGGCTTGACCAAGCGCACCCAGCAACCGGCGTCAGCCATCCAGCGCCCAACGCCCAACGCTCGCCTAGGCACAGCGCCCGCTCTAGCCTCGCCCAGCTCGGTGCATCACCCGGCGTGCAGTCCCCACGCGCGCTCATCCAGCGCGTTCCAACGCCCAACCAACCGGCGCTCGTGCTTCAGCACTCGCACGTCCTCGTCGCCAGGCCACATCACCCGCTCACCCCGTAACGCCCGCTACCACCCGGCGCTCGACCGATACCGATGCTCGGCCACCAGCCCCCGCGCGCGTTCCCAGCCAGTGCATGTTGCCTCTTCGCCCAGCCTCGCCCAGCGTGCGTTGTCGCGTCATCCGATGCTCACGCCCGCTCACCCGTCCGGCGTTCCAGCCCCCGCGCGCAACTCCCGTCAACACGCGCGCGTCCGCATCACCCGGCGCTGGACTACATTGCCTCATCCGGCGTCCAGCACCCAGCGCCCATCTCGCCCACCTTGCGTGCACACCACAGCGCCCGCCCGTGCGTCCTCTCCATCCGGCGCTGGTATCCCAACGCGTGTTCAACCATCTTCCTCGCGCGTTCACGCCTAAACGCCCGCTCACCACCCGCGCATGCCCGCTCGCTTTGAGCCGGCGTTCGTTTTGAGATAGAAGCATTTTTCAGCGAGCGCTCCCCTTGAGCCGGTGTTCATTCACAATATAGAATGTTTCTCCAGCCAACGCTCATTGTGAACCGGCGCTCAATATCTATACAGAATACTCCGTTCAACCTGCGCTCGGTCTAAACTGGCGCTCACTCTCACTTAATATATATACGCGCTAGGTCATAATTTTGAAGAGCTCGAATGTTGTTCTTCGACTTGGGAGTTTTTCTTGCGACGAGAGAGAGATAGATCATCAGATTAAGAGTATTGATTTCTGTTTTCATCCTTTCGATTGTTGCACTTAGTTTTACTTTTGATTCTGATTACGGTGTTGATTTCTCTTGGATTGAATTTATAGTTTTATTTGATTTACGATTCCTGTTAATTTTCAATCAATCAATTTACTTGTTTGCTTCTAGATTATTGTAGGATTGAATTACATAGTTGACATTGGATTATTGGTTGCTTGATTTAATCTATCTTATTCTATGCATTTGATATTGGATGTTAGTTATATGTTGAATCGTTCTTCGTAGAATTTTATTGTTTTATGTTTGATGATCTAGTTAGTTTGTTCTTCGCTTTAGCTTCTTGCTTTCGTGATTACTTAGGTTCTCCACTAGGGATTGTGTCACGACCCGACTACTTAATCAGGTAATTAGGTTGTGACTCGGGGTTAGGAAGAAAATTTAACGACAACGGGCTCAAACATATATCAAGAGAAGAGATGACAACAACTTTCATCATGAAGAAAATTAAACCTTTATGATTCAAGAAGTGAACTAAAGTTGAACGAAGAATGATTTTATGGTCCTCAAATCATAATAAAGAATCGAACGAGAAGAATAACGGCTGAGGACAAATAAGAACATTACTTATGTTAGTCGTCAACACGACTATATCTTTTCGATATCAAGACTAAGACTCTAAGGTCTATCAAAACTCGGGTCATTGCATCCTCTAACATCTTATTAACAAACAAATTCTATCGAAATTTCGGCAGCGTAACGTTTATAAACGCATCGCCATATCAATACCAAACCATCCAAACATAGCCCAAACTCCACCAATTCATCACCATATGTCTCAATGAGTATGTAAAACTCAACAACAATCTTCAATCATCTCATCTTAGCCATAACCAAAAATCCCCTTAAGACATACTTATGTCTAACGTCAAAACTCACGCGAGACGTCATCTAACACCAACGAACCTATATACATGCTCAATTACCATTAAAGATCATCATTTTATCAACAAAACATAAAGATCAAAGCTTTGGCATTGAAAACTCATTTTCGCCGACAAAATAAAATTTTACAGTTTTTGAATACGTCGGCGAAAAAATCCGAATAAATCATTTTAGACTTTATTCATATCATATAATCCAAATATGAAGTCAAAATCATCAAATAAAATCAAAAATCCCACATTATGACACCTAGGGTTTCGGCCCTTTTAGGAAATTTTGTGTAGTTTCGATTTCAAACGTTTTTCTTGTTCCAAACACGTTTATATCAATCCAATAACACATATATGAAGTAAATTCAATCATATTAACATCATAAATTAAAGATCAAGACATGCCCTTTTTTGAAAATTTCATGAATTTCAAAATAATAAACATATGCTTTAAAAATTAAACGTTAAACAATACGTAGACGTCAAATCTATCATAATATTAACAAATAATCAAACAACACATAATAATTCATATTTTCAGCATATGACCAAAAATTTAATAAGAGCATAGGATCATATTTTTAAAAATTTCAAACCGTAGATGTGTTCTAGGTATGAGATTATACCTCTATTCGAAGACCGATCGAAAATTCAATGGTCGGATCTTCCTATTTTTGGCTCATGGTTTTCGAAAATGTGTGTGTGTGTGTGTGAGTGTGTGTATGGTGGACGAAAATTGGGGAAGAATGAGGATTGAATAGTGTTGTAAAGTATAAAGCTTATCTTATGTAATAATATAATTTAATTTTGATTTTCTTAAATAAGTGATTAATCATCACTTATCTAGAAGCTTTCCTTTTCACTTCTTTTCTCATTTTCTTTAATAGGTAACAAATCACTTTTTTTTGGAAATTAAAAATAAATATTATAGAATAATGCATAACGTTTTTATAGCAAGAAATCGAAACTAATAATCCGATAAAAAATCTCTACTTGAATATTTGCTTTTGAACTCAATAATAACTCATAATCATCAAAATATAATTATTAAAATATATTTTGATCTTAAAAACCATTTTAAAAATATTTTGCTCTTAATCCGAGCTTAATCGGCAAACGCCGACGTCACAAAAACATAGATTTTGAAATTCTCAATTTTCTGAAATCAAGACTTATTTGAGCATGTATCTATCATTTCAAGACTATTTATATCTAGGTCTTCTTATGTTCAACTAGATTTAAGAATCTTCTTTCAGATTCTATCCCGAATCTGAATCAATTCTATCGTCTCAAATCAAAGCTTAACGCAAAAGCTTCTAACTTATCCAACTCTTTCTTAAGGATGCAATGCCCTTCTTATTAAGCTCTTAATCATGAGCTAATCTTTGATACAGAAATACGGGGTATTACATTCTCACCCCCCTTACAAAAATTTCATCCTCGAAATTTTGTAAGTCAGCAAAAGCTCAGAGCACTTCTTTCTCATCTGATCTTTAACTTCCATGTCACTTCTTCTAAATCATCATGATTCCATGTCGATTTAAGATGCATTCTGACTTTCTTCATAACTTAGATCTGATTCAGGAACAACGTTCTCTCGATATATAATGTGTTTTTGATTAAACACATATCTTCGTAGCTGCGACATATGGAACACATTGCGAATATTGTCGATACTCAAGAAAATGCTAATTTGTAGGCAACTAGTCAATCTTTCTTGAGTCTCGTACAATTCGATACATCTCGATAACTTCTTGGATTCTTGTCTTTACTTGTCGTACTATTACGACCATCTCTTTTATCATTTCTGGTCCAAGCACTTTTCTTCTTCAAATACGTTTTAATAAAACGACAATCTACACTTTCTGTCGTAGAAGACTTCATAGAGAGCCATATAAATCGTTGTTCTGGTCTTGTTTTCTAACGTCTGAATGGTCCTTTCAAACTGACCATCTATTGCGGATAAAAGTTGTACTGAAATTCGATCTTGTATCCATCTTTATTGTAAGCTCGTCCAGAACGAGATGTATACTTGAAGTTTCTGTTTAAGGGATTGAGACGGGCACTCCATGTAAACGTACCATCTCTCGAACGTATACTTGAACTAACTTGTCAGCTTCATACGTGATAGAAATCAGAATAACATAAACGTACTTCGTGAGTCGATCGATTGTCACCCACGCTTCGAGTTGGGTAACTAACACGTATATCTTCTCATCCTTTCAATTGCATAAAGAACATCACAATTGATCTGCAGAAGTCACGATCAAATACTTTTCGTACAATTCTTTCTTGAATTGCTCCCACGTAAAATTCTCTGATAGCTTGGAAGAAAGAATCTTTCTGACGTAATCTTTACCAGAAACCTACTGATCCTTCAATATAAACGATATAAATAGGAGATATTCTTGATCATAATTCTCCAAAAACTTGAAAACTTGCTCAATGAAACGAACTCATTCTTCAACATCAGCTGGTTATCCACTTCATTAAAAGATAAAAGATCTTGACGCAGAAAGACTCTGAAATTCTACAATCGATTTAAGAGGAGAAGGTACAAGTAAATTTTGAAAAGAATTGCGCTTTCTTATTCTTTCAGATTGAGGATTTCTTCTTCTGGGTGACATACTGCATTGCAAATGAATACTAAACTGCAGCATATCTTGCTTATCAATAACAGGATAAAGGTTTTCAACCAACAAACAAACTCAGATCACATAGATCTTCAAAATTGCTTATCACAAAGTTATGGTATGGGATAACACAATTGGATAACAAAATGATCGTATAAATACCAAGGAAAGAAATTTGCATCTCTGAGGACTTTTACAAAAACAAGGAAAAACTTTGTCATCTGAGGTTTTGGTATATGGATGCTTGAATATCTCTGGCAAAACACATCCGATATGATCTATAACTATCAACTTCCACTCTATTCCCAAAAAGGTCATCTTAAAAAAAATACTTGGCCGATATCCAGGGTTGTAGTTGTGCTGTGCCAACAACTGGTACAACTTGAGTTCATACCCAAAATCTCGAGACATCTAAGGTCTCGATAAACTAGCTTGATTCTTTACTTAATTTCCAAAGGAAAAGTCTTGGAAACATAATAAAATAAAATGAACTGAATCGATGTAGGAATCTCAAGAGATGCGAAAGGCTGATCACTTTAATCTAAGTCAATAAGGGGCATCTCATTATCGATTTAAGAGTAATCAAATTGTACAAGATCTACATCAGATTCAATCATAACTAGCTGAGCATTTGATAAGGAAGACGCTATTTTGAGAATAAGGTGCTAGTATCATGTTCAGACATAAAAGAATCAACATCTATGGTTTTAAAGTTTTAATCATCATCATCATCAAATGGAGAAGAAAAATTATAAATCAACTGAAGTTGATGAACAACTGAGATAGATTTAAAAATAGGGAAAAATGAATTAGAAGGAAGGGGCTCGAGGGTACGTAATATTGAAATTTGATGGTAACTAGGAGTCTAGGAAATCAATTTGCTCAAAACAATAAAACCAGACTCAATATCATCAATGGCAACAGCAACAACCCAAATCTTGCCACTCTTTAGGCAATAAAGAAATCAACGGAAATTTTTCATCTAATCTCGCTACGCCTTTGATCGACAAAATTTTTAACACGAAAAACGCGCAAGTATAAGGTAAGTCGAGTATCGTATCCACAGGGATTGAAATCCGAAAACACAGAATCTAACTCTCTAATCCTTCATCATTATCCAAGCAACAGAATATGGTTTGAAAGGGTTTAGGGCTTCGGATACTAAATCCAAAGCAAATGGTAACAACTTGCAAATAACAAAGGCAATAAAAACTCAAAGATGAAATATAAGAGATAAAGACTAACCTTAGGGATGCACTAATCCTATCCACAACGATGTTTATCCTGCTTATTATTAACCGTTTTAATCCAGACAAAATGGAAGATCACATATGTAGCCAACAACTTTAGTTACGACAATTGTGACAGTTGATTACTAATTTTCTCTATTACTGTTACGTCTCTAGAGGAAAATAAGCAACTCCAAAAGGATCACAAAGAATATGCTTCCTACGAATGTTCCTATCTTAGTTACGACTCAAGGCTTATCCGTATCATGCATTCAAGATCGATTGACAATCAAAACTGTTTGGTAATTAACTGACAACTATGATATGCATCAAGATTGATCAGAAATCAACACATATAATTAAGCACCAAGAATCATGAATCAATGCCTGGAAGGTAAATAACAATAGCGAGAATCACAACATATAGGATAGAATCATGCAAACCCTGGGATTAGAAATGTAAATTAGATAGACATAAATAACGAAATTAAATACGTAATAATCATAAAAATACGAATTAAATAGATCAAACCCGTAGGGAAAATGTCGAGAACAATGGTTGGGTTCGTATCCAAACCCAACGGAAAACGGAAAACGATGGACTTTGTTCGACAAAAGCATTCGAGCGTCGACAATGCGTAGAACTAACGTGAGAACAATGAAAAACTAAAGCTAGAATGAATCTAAATCAAAGCTAGAGTGTAAAAGAAGAAAAAATAATGAAAAACTGGACAAAAACGTGTAAAATAGGTCTGGGGAAAGTTGGGGGCACGAGGGGGTAATGCCCTATTTATAGAATTAGGGCTGAAACCCTAATTTTGGAGTCTGCCGCCATGCCTCGCGGCCGGGCTCGCGGTCGCGAGCTTGGTCGCGAGGGAACACTTCGTCTCGGCCATCCTTCAGACTCTCGATAGGCGCGCACATACTTGCCTCGCGGCCACACCTCGCGGTCGCTAGGTGTGGTCGCGTCGCACATGAAATCGTCGCGGGCACATCTCGCGCCCGCTGGGAGTGCTCGCGTGCTCTGGCGTCCTCTCGCGTGTGCTGGTGTTTCCTCGCGGCCGACCTAGCGGTCGCTAGGTCGGTCGCGAGACATCTATTTCTCGTGCATGCGGCTCGCGCTCGCTGGTAGCTCCTCGCTGGGCTGGCGGCCGCTGGGGCGGTCGCTAGGCCCAAGTTTTTGCCCTCGTCTGCTCGTTGTTCATTCCATGCTTCGGTTTTCAACTTATAAGCCTACAAAACACCAAAACGGAACCCAAGAGCATTATCTTCCAAAAATATGTAAAAGCATTGAGATCCAAGATATAAACGCACTTTATCGATCTAAAATCATCTTTAAAAATCAACAATAAACGTGTAAAATGCGCGTTTATCAACCCCCCAAACTTAAATCAGTGTTTGTCCTCAAACAAAAACAAGACCAAAAAGAAAGAGAGAAAACAACAAAAGATCAACGAGCGTCAGCGAAGGTGATTAACCAATAAAGCCTCAGAAATATCTCAAAGCTCAAAATCATTAGTGCACACGACGACATTAGTCAACTCGACAATGTACAACCATTGAAAGCAAAAATCTCATTCAATTCAACCCTCACAATGGCATGTGCGTAAAATATAGAGTACACTCAACTCATAAAGAAATAAGGGACGTGTATGCACTCAAAATCAATGCAATGCAAAAATCTCACCATAGGCTTGCCATTTCTCTAATATCTCCACCACGTCAAATGCATTCAAATTAGGATCAAAAAGGACTTTTCATAGGTTGTATTGTAGGCACATTGGTTAAGGTAGGATAATATATGGCTAAGTGACTCAAATATATTCCAAGTACTTCCATCTCTATAATCACTCATATGGACTTTGTCCATTTCCTTTTCTTTCAACGTGCTATTTCGACATTTATTCACTCAAGGTACCATATACTATGATAATTGACTTCCTTTATGCTCATACTATTCACAAATTTTTCTTTTCTTGGCTTTGTAATAGAGCTTATAGGGTTTATTCTTTTCACACGGTACCATACTTTATCTTTTATCCCCACTTTGCATATCAAAACAAATTTTTCTCCCATTTGATTCCCATATCCATCCTCACCTCCTATCATCCGGTTAATCGAAAGAATAAGGTCTAATAAAGGCTCAAAGAAGGCGACAAATGGTATATATCATTGAAATAGTGTTTGGGTAAATATGTGGTTTAACAAAGATGGCCTTTATCCTTTCCATATTCAAAACACATATTGCAGCCTCGACACAGAAAAACGACAAGTTCTAGAAGATAATTACATGCACGATATCATACAAATAAAAGAAACTGAAACAAGATGTGTATACAGTGAAGCTCAAGTCTCACGGTTTTAGCAAATGGTTAAAAACAACAAGCTAAGCAATCTCAAGTTATCCATGCGCGTTTTTCTAACATATCATGTGCACTATCACCTATTTAATAGAAAATTTCTATCATCATTGGCTACATGGATTAACACATTTCACTTCAACTCGTTGATCGACCGACACAACAAAAACACAAAAGACACGACAAAAGCCCCAACATATAAAAACTTAACAAAACAATGCAAAACATAAAAATGACTCTCAACCACATCACACTCGACCACTTCCCCCCCCCAAACTTATTGTCAACAGTGTGCAATGGAGGCAATAATGTTTGCAGAAGAGAGTGATTGGGAGAGATCTTACCTCAAATGTCGCGCTACTCCGGCGGTGGATAGAATCCTCGCCATTGATGATATACCCTGGGACTTAAAAACAAACAAACAAGACACAACAAAACAAAGAAAAAGAAGAAAAACAAAACGAAAAACATAAAGCATGTAAAATGTTGGGTTACCTCCCAACCAGTGCTAGATTTATCGTCGCTAGCTCGACGTTACATCTTATCAATCGGGCGATTTGACAACTGTGGTCTTTTAAAACTTTTTCTTGCCCTTGTACTTAGCATTCACTGCAGACCACCAATGCGTGTATGAGTAGCTTCCACTGAACTTGAACGACTCACTCTGATTTTTATGTCGGGTCCACCTTTTCTTTCTAGCATCTTCATCGAATGGTCGGTTGCCCTTCAAGTGCGAGACTTGACTAGCAATAGCAGTAGTGATCGAATAGCAATTTTCAGGCTCTGAACTATCGTGTTGCTTGATGGCGTCATATATTGAAATCTTTAGCTCCTCATCATTGACACGAAACGTGAGGTCACCTTCCTGCACGTCAATCAAAGCACGACCAGTTGCTAGAAAAGGTCTACCCAAGATTAGTGGTTGATGCTTGAATTCGGGTATGTCTAATATAACAAAATCAGCAGGAAAGACAAAGTCCCAAATTCTTACCAACACGTCTTCAACAATTCCCTTAGGATATGTGACTGACATGTCAGCCATCATCAGTGATATCTTTGTTGGCTTCATCTTCTCTAGCTCCAAGCGGTTGAATACATTTAATGGCATCAGATTGATGCTCGCTCCCAAATCGCACAACACATCAGGGAATGTGTGCTCAGTAATCTCGCATTCTAGTGTGAAGCTCCCCGGATCTTTCTGCTTAAGAGGCAACTTCCGTTGTAAGATAGCACTGCATTCTTCAGATAGGTTAATTTTTTCAAATTTACCCAATTTCTTTTTGCTTGCTAATGCATCTTTCAGAAACTTCACATATCCCGGCATGTTTCGGAGTGCTTCAAAGAGAGGTAGATTGATATTCACTTTTTGGAATATCTCTTTGAATCTGGCGAACTCCTCGTCATATTTCGACTTAGCAAGTCAAATTGGAAACGGAATTGGAGGAGTGTACGTCGGGAATTTCGGCTTTGGGTGTCCCTCGCGGCCACCCTCGCGATCGCGAGGATGGTCGCTAGGGACCTGCGCTGCGTCGGCTCTCTTCTTCGTGAACGGGATCTCGGGCACGGGCTCGTCCCCCTGGCTCTTGGCCTGGTCCTTCGCTGCCTGGCTCGCGTTCGCGAGCTCGGTCACGAGGTGCTTTTCTTTTGCGGCCGCGGGCGGGTTCGCAAGCTCCTCGGAATGACTCACTGCGTGATGACTCGCGGGCGTGAGCTCGGTCGTGAGGTGCTCATTCTCACCTCCTTCTTCGTGGGGGTGGTTCTGATACGCTTTTCCACTCCTCGTCTGGATGGTGAAACACTGATTCTTTGGGTTCACTTCTGTATTACTCGGAAATTGGCCCATCTTTTGCTGTGCATTCTGCTGAGCAGCTATCTGTCTGATTTGATTCTCCATTATCTTCATGTGTTTGCCCATGGCTACTACAGTGGATTCCAACTGTGTTATCCTCTGGCCAGTAGTACTGATGAATGAAGTCTGTTGAGTCGCTAGTTGTTGGTTGCTCACAACCAACTGCTGCATCATATCCTCTAGGCTCTGCTTCTTCGGTTCTTGAATCATACCATTACGAGCAGCGGCTTCTTGGAGGTTGTTGGAAGTTATTGGGGTTGGCATACGACAGATTCGGATGATTCCTGTTGATCGGATGGTATGCCGGATTTTCCTCATGGTTCCTCTGATTGATATGATTAACCTCTTATGTCTCGATCTGGCTCTTCAAAAGAGTGAACTTCTTCATAAGATCGTCATATTTCGAGTCACTCTCTACAGCAGCTGCTTTCGCCACGGGCGTTCTCTCCATTGGCCATTGATAACTATTGGCCGCCATCTCTTCTATGATGCGGTTGGCCTCCTCTACTCGACGGTTCAACAGGCATCCCCCTGCCGATGCATCTACAATGCTCCTCGTATGCAGCGTCAGCCCACTATAGAACTGCGTGATCTGTTGCTCTTTGGAGAATCCATGTTGTGGGCATCTTCTCAATAGGCCCCTAAATCTCTCCCATGCTTCGAACAACGACTCGTCTCCTTGTTGGCAAAAGTGGGAGATCTCAGATATGATCTTCTGTGCTTTGGCTGGCGGAAAGTATTTTGAAAGGAACTTCTCGCAGTTTCCCCAGTGCCTATCCGGTTGGTCCAGCTCTTGAACCAATCTTTGCCTTGGTGCATAGAGAATCCGAACATGCGCATCTGGATCGTATCTTGTGGCACCCCATTTTGCTTGATGGTGTCACATATATCGAGGAATGTCTCCAGATGAGCATTCGGGTCCTCAGTCACTCCTCCTCCGAACTGCTCTCCTTGCACCATACTGATCAGGGCCGGCTTTAATTCGAAATTGTTCGCGTCCACGTGCGGGCCCCATCATCCTCCTTGGAACTGCTCAAGAGGAGGTCGGTACATAAAGTTCAGCGATCGCGTCTGCGAACAGGGACAAGGAGTCCCATATTCGCCATCCGGCGCAGATCTCTGCGAAATCGGCTAGCATGCGTGCAGCGCTTGCTCGGGATGAATGCCCCGTTCTATGGATTAGCGCCATTGCAGCCCTTCTCTCTCTCGCCTCCTTCTCCTTTGGGAATTTTCGATCTCTGGGTCAAGATTTTGCTCAGGAGGTCCCTGGGACCTTGTGATCATAAACTACCTGGAGAAAAAGAGAGAGCTTAACTCTGACAAGAATAAATAAATAATATAATATATAACTTGAATTAATAACTCTAAATCGTCAAATTATTCCTATGTGATCTTAACAATCCCCGGCAACGGCATCAAAATTTGATCGACAAAATTTTTAACACCAAAAATGCGCAAGTATAAGGTAAGTCGAGTATCGTATCCACAGGGATTGAAATCCGAAAACACAGAAGCTAACTCTCTAATCCTTCATCATTATCCAAGCAACAAAATATGGTTTGAAAGGGTTTAGGGCTTCGGATACTAAATCCAAAGCAAAGGGTAACAACTTGCAAATAAACAAAGGCAATAAAAACTCAAAGATGAAATATAAACGATAAAGACTAACCCTAGGATGCACTAATCCTATCCACAACGATGTTTATCCTACTTATTATTAACCGTTTTAATCCAGACAAGATGGAAGATCACATATGTAGCCAACAACTTCAGTTACGACAATTGTGACAGTTGATTACTAATTTTCCCTATTATCATTCGCCTCAAGATGAAAATAAGCAACTCCAAAAGGATCACAAAGAATATGTTTCCTACGAATGTTCCTATCTCGATTTACTCAAGCTTATCCGTATCATGCATTCAAGATCGATTGACAATTAAAGCATTACGTAATTCATCGGCAACTATGATATGCATCAAGATTGATCGTAAATCAACACATATAATTAAGCACCAAGAATCATGAATCAATGCCCGGAAGGTAAATAACAATAGCGAATCACAACATATAGGATAGAATCATGCAAACCCTAGATTAGAATGAAATTAGCTAGACATAAATAACGAAATTAAATACGTAATAATCATAAAAATACGAATTAAATAGATCAAACCCGTAGGAAAACGTCTGAGAACAATGGTTGGGTTCGTATCCAAACCCAACGGAAAACGGGAAAACGATGGAATTTGTTCGGACAAAAGCGTTCCGAAGCGTCGACAATGCGTAGAACTAACGTAGAACAATGAAAAACTAAAACTAGAATGAATCTAAATCAAAGCTAGAGTGTAAAAGAAGGAAAAATAATGAAAAACTGGACAAAAACGTGTAAAATAAGTCTGGGGAAAGTTGGGGGCGCGAGGGGGTAATGCCCTATTTATAGAATTAGGGCTGAAACCCTAATTTTGGAGTCTGCCGCCATGCCTCGCGGCCGGGCTCACGGCGACGAGCTCGGTCGCGAGGAACACCGTCTCGGCCATCCTTCGCACTCTCGGCGGTACGCACATATTGCCTCGCGGCCACACCTCGGTCGCTAGGTGTGGTCGATCGAGCTAAAACACACTCAAATTCACCGCATAATCGCATGCGAGGTAATCGTAGCGTGGTAAGTTAACACGAGTCGTCTCTCAAGGAAAACTTAACAGGGCGATTGTTCATGTCATACACAGAAAGCGATTAAATCCTAAACATTCTAACATCAACGGGGGTTGAACATGCAGGAATTGAAATACGGAGAATTTAAACAGCGATCCTAAGCTAGGGGTTGTCAATCCCGAGCTATACTAATAAAGCGATAAATCTAAACCAGGGGTTGTCAATCCCTAGTTGAACTATGAAAGCGATAAATCAAAAGCGATAAACAAAAGCATATGCAATCATATTATTCATAGGGTTTGTCAATCCCTAATCTAAATCTAATTGCAAATAAACGAAAGCAGTAAATCATTAAGCAAATTAAACCAACGGAACAAGAAATCCAATCCACTTGTCACTATGAATTGATTACAATAAAAATCATCAAACAATAAACCATGAAGTTGATTCCTTTAAAATCTCCAAACAAAGCATGTAAATGTTCAACAAGAATTTAGAAACGAATTGCATAAATTGAAAGGAATTAAACTGAAATTAAAACATAGATTGTATCTGATAAGTTGCCTGAAGAAATCTGGAAGAAAAGGCGATGGGAGAGTCGCGCCACGGCCGGAGAAAATCAAACCGAACTCCCCAAACTGAAACCTAAGCATATATATATTAATTAAAAGTGGCGCCGGTTCATAATGAGCGCGAGTTCGAAAACGTTCGACTTCAAAGTGAGCGCTGTTACGTATCGCGCGCGGTTCGGAAAGGCTTACGGAGAAGGGTGAGCGCGGTGGAGACTCAGCCGGAGGGTGAGTGGGGTGGAGCGGGCGCTCATCTTGGCCGGAGGAGGCAACAACGTCTTTGAGCTTCTGGGCGCTGGAAAAGCTGAGCAGGCCGGCGCGGAAATGAAATGGGCGGCGGGCGAGGCAAGGCGGCGTTAGGGCGTCGGGTGGCTGTGTCGTTGGCTGGGCGCGGGCGGGCGCTGATTATTGATGATGGCCGCGATGGGATGGATGCGAAGCGGCGCCGCCGAGGCGCTGCCGGCGGCGGCGCGCAGCGGCAAGCGCGCGAGCGGGCGACGGGGCGTGGCAGGACGAAGCGCTGGCGGGAAACACGCGGGGCAGGGCGCTGTTCAAGCCCGGTGAAGAGGTTGCAGGCGAAGGCCGCGAGGTCGTAGCCGATGGGATAAGACGCCGTGCGGGCGAGGAAGGTGAGTGCGCGGCCGGCCTCGAGCGCCGAGGTAAGTTGGCGCTCAGACCCAACCGGCCGGCCAGGTGGCCGAGTGACGCGGGGCGCTGCGACGCGGCGGTGCGGCGCGCTGCAGGCGGGCGGCGGCGGCGCGGCGAGCGCTCTTGCTTGCTTCGCGCGCGCTCGCGTGCGTCTTCACGCGCGTTTAGCTCCGTTCTCTCGCGTCGAACTCCGATTCTGAACCGTTTGTGCCTCGAACTCCTGTCGAAATGCTCTTCAATAATATATGATCCTTGGCAGATCAATTCATCCTATTTTATGCCGTTTTCCTACAAAACATCGAGACGAGCAGTAAGTCCGAATCGATAAATATTAATCGAACCAAATGCATAAATAGGACAAACCATAGAAATGACATGTAAAACAATACCAAGAATCATCACAAAATCATACCAAACAACTCCCCACACTTATCCATTTGCTTGTCCTCAAGCAAGTCTATACTAATAAAAGTCGAAAGATAACTCATGCAACTTTACTCTTATTCTAATCAATCAAACCTCATTGCATTTCCTCACACTTGGTGTTTACGAATTCAAAGATAAAGTGAAATAAATCAAGAACGATAATTGATTTCCAATAAATAAAAGATAATCTCGCCGCTCGGAACTCTCCGTTAGGGGTGAACTAACTAATGTGGTCACCTTTAGCAACAAGTTTCTTTTATAAAGCATAAAGAATGTTTTAACAGATTTTGGAATAATATTCAAAGTGCACTCTCGATGAACTCAAGTCTCCTAACGTGGTTTCCATGTCCATTTCTCAAATTACGAAAGAGGGATGAATCCCATCCTCCATTTCAACAATCTCAACAAAATCTTGAGCTTTCATTCTCCTCATTTTCTTCTTTTCACACATTTTCTTATATATATATAAAATGAAACAAGTATATAGGCAACCACAATGTTAACACTACCCCTAACATTAGCTAGGACAAATCACATCAATTTTCCCTATTCATTTCTATCAATCATAGTCTCGTCGATTCACATTATACTCAAATCATATATCACCAAAAGTTTGGAAATTCAAAATCAATTTGATCAATACCACGAGTTCATTGCACAAATCCAAATCCTAACTTACTCGCATAGACAAAGCTTACGTCCAAACAATCAAAATAAGCACAAGGCACGTCATTAAGCAACAAAACAATACATCACGCATACAAAACCGAGCAAACATCCCCATTAAATCGAAACCTGCCCGGTGCTCAAAACATTAAAAGCTCAAATGACAATAGAGGATGATACTTCGATAATCGATTTAATGTGCGTAGAGTTGGAGCACCAGGCTTCATCTCGCCGACGAACTTTCCAGATCCGAGCAAAACAAACTCAACAACAACGGATAGATCAACAAGAACAACAAGACAAGACAAAGAAAGAAAGAAAGAAAAAGCAAATAAAAATCCGGTCAACTCCTCACGTAGTGCTCGCTTTAACGTCGTGAGCACGGCGTGTTCCGATCAACAACGGACTATCCATAGTCCTTCACTGCGGAATACCATCTCGGCGTAACATCGGTAGTAATCATATATGCACAAAGGACGAGAAAGAAAGAAAATAACAAATCATTTAAGCTCAAGTCGAACATCCTATTCTCCAAAGTGAAATAGATAATTTCAATTCCCAAAGCACAATACTTTGGAGAATTAGGAAGTTGACAAATCATGGATGTTACCTCAACCTTCGTTATCATTGTGTCCTCCTCAGGGAACACGTACTTCACATGTTGAGGCAGCTCTTTCACTTTCAGAGTGGGTTTTGGCATGTCGGCAACTTCGAGTGCCCACTCTTGCTTCATCCCCTTCATCCTCCTCTCGTGTTTGGATAATTCTTTCACCTCCAGAGTGAGTTTTGGAATGCTATCGACTGGATTTGCCCACTCTTCCTTGTTATCCGTTCTCGTAAAAACGTCATCGGGGCTCTGATTATGCTTCTCATCCACACGTGCCCACTCGTTCTAACTTTCCACCTCATCTGGCTGCAGCGGCTCTTCAGGTGTCTCTCCCACCCCATCTTCAACAATTGGATCACTTCCAAGAGTAGTGACCATCTGAGCTTGATCGGGTTGGTGCGGGAAAGTGTGATTCGATCACTTCCTCGTTTCCGCCCGCATTGCGGCACTCATCGATGTCTCTTCCACCCAATTTTCAACTATTGGATCACTTTCTGAAACGATGACCGATTCGGATCGATCGGTTTGGTTTGGAAGTTCCTCCTTGCTGTGACTTATCAAGCGAGCTCGGACATATCCTATTTCCATGTCTCCAAACGCAAAGTCAAGCATTTGTAGCATCCAAACCTTGGACTAAAGCATCCGTTTTTGAATGGACGACTTCTTTTTTGAGTTAACTCATCCTCCCAAGTCGTCATCCGAGGTGGAGGTGGGCTGCTGGGTATGAGTAATGAGGTGGAGGTGGTTGTTGTGGGTACTCATCTTGAGGTGGAGGGTGTGGTTGCTCCCGTGGGCATTGTAGGATTGATCCTCATAGTCTCATGGAGGCGGTTGATCCCGATGAGGGATTGGAGGCTCGATCCTCAAAGACGGTGGATTCCAATATTCGGGTCGTCGTTGTGGAGCGGTGCTGCTGTTGTGGATCCCAATATCCCAAATCGAGTGGTGAGGTGCTGTTGTCGCTTGTGGATCCCATGAAGGATCATATGCTTGTGGCTCATACTTGTGGATTAGAATAGAAATTAGCTAGACATAAATAGCGTTAAATACGTAATAATCATAAAATACGAATTAAATAGATCAAACCCGTAGGAAAACGTCGAGAACAATGGTTGGGTTCGTATCCAAACCCAACGGAAAACGGAAACGATAGAATTTTTTCGACAAAAGCGCGTTCCCAAGCGTCGACAATGCGTAAACTAACGTAGAACAATGAAAACTAAAACTAGAATGAATCTAAATCAAAGCTAGAGTGTAAAAGAAGGAAAAATAATGAAAACCGACAAAACGTCAAGGAAAACTTAAGTGGGGAAAGTTGTTCGGCGTCAATGCCTATTTATTAATTCCTAAACATTCTTGAACATCAGCCATGCCTCATGAACATGCAGAAACAAATACTCGAGAATCCTTAAATCTCGATCCTAAGCTAGGGTTGTCAATCCCGAGCTATACTAATAAAGCGATAAATCTAAACCGGGGTTGTCAATCCTAGTTGAACTATGAAAGCGATAAATCAGCGATAAACAAAAGCATATGCAATCATATTATTCATAGGTTTGTCAATCCCTAATCTAAATCTAATTGCAAATAAGCGAAAGCGATAAATCATTAAGCAAATTAAACCAACGAACAAGAAATCCAATCCATCATCACTATGAATTGATTACAATAAAAATCATCAAACAATAAACCATGAAGTTGATTCCTTTAAAATCTCCAAACAAAGCATGTAAATGTTCAACAAGAATTTAAAACGAATTGCATAAATTGAAAGGAATTAAACTGAAATTAAAACATAGATTGTATCTGATAAGTTGCCTGAAGAAATCTGGAAGAAAAGCTGATGGGAGAGCCGCGCCGCGGCTGGAGAAAATCAGAAATCAGAACTCCCCAAACTGAAACCTAAACGCGCATATATATATTAATTAAAAGTGGCGCGGTTCATAATGAGCGCAGTTCGAAAACGTTCGACTTCAAAGTGAACGCCGGTTACGTGTGCGCGTTCGTTGAAAACTTCGGAGAAGGGTGAAGCCGGTGGAGACTCAACGCCGGAGGGTGAGTGGATCGAGCGGGCGCTCATCTTGGCCGGGAGAGAGCAACGTCTTTGAGCTTGCGCAGGGAGGGGCGCTGGTAAGGCCAGCGCGGATAAGCGCGAAATGGAGCCGGGCGCGGAGGCAAGCGCGCTGGGCGTCTGGTAGGCGTCTTGGCGGGCGCGCGCTGGGCGCGGCGGCGCTGATTGAGTGATGCCAGCGCCGGATGGGATGCGAAGCGGCGCTGCCGAGGCGCTGCCGGCGAGGCGCGCAGCGAGGCTAAGCGAGCACCGGGCGACGGGCATGTGGGCGGACGAAGGCGGGCAGCGCATCTGGAGGGCGCAGGTTCAGCGCAGCCGGCGTTCGAGGTCGGCCACGGATGGGCGAGACGCCGCGCGGCGAGGAAGGTGGCCGGCCGGCCTTGAGCGCCGGAGGTAAATTGGCGCGCTCAGACCCAACCGGCGATGGATGGCCGAGTGACGCGCGCGGGACGTGCGTGCGGGCGGCTGGTGCGGCGGCGGCGGGCGGGCGGCGTGCAGGCGCTCGTGCGCGCACGTCGCGACTTCGACGTTGCCTCCGTTCTCGGCGTCGAACTCCGATTCTGAACCGTTTGTGCCTACGAACTCCTGTCGAAATGCTCTTCAATATTATATGATCCTTGGCAGATCCAATTCATCCTATTTTATGCCGTTTTCCTATAAAACATCGAGGCGAATGAAGTAAGTCGCGTCGATAAATATTAATCTTTGCGGCATAAATAGGACAAACCATAGAAAATGTGTAAAACTACCAAGAATCATCACAAAATCATACCAAACCTCTCGCATGAAATCTTCGGTGTTTCTCGCGGCCGACCTAGCGGTCGCTAGGCCCGTGTTTTCTCGGCCGACCTAGCGGTCGCTAGCCCGTGTTTTGCCCTCGTTTCATGCTTCGGTTTTTCAACTTATAACTTACAAAACACCAAACGGAACCCAAGAGCGATATCTTCCAAAATATGTAAAAGCATTGAGATCCAAGATATAAACGCACTTTATCGATCTAAAATCATCTTTAAAATCAACAATAAGCGTGTAAATGCGCGTTTATCAGCCTTGCTCCAAACGTTTCCCCCACAAACGATGGAATCAAGCAAGAAATTCGCTCAAGGTAAGCTACTCGTCGATATATATATATATATATATATATATATATATATATATATATATATATAGGGGTTGGGTTCCCGTAGTACCCGGTCCCCAGATAGTATGTAGTACTCAATCTAGACCACACATTGTGGCCATGTGGATATCATGGACAAGCGACAAGTGGCATAGCATTTTTTTTATTTTTTGTTTTTATTTTCACTGAAGGGCAATATAGTAATTTTCTTCTTCTTCTTCTTCTTCTTCTTCTTCTTCTTAATTTGCAACTGCTATTGTTCATCGGAGAAATAGGAAGCCGACAACAACAATGACACAATGGAGGCGGTCGAGGTGGTGGCTGTCACGACGGCGACAATCGTGGTGGCTGATCGTTGCCTGAAATTACAGAAAAATCATTGATTAGTTGCTTGAAATTGAAGAAAATAAATATAATTTTGATAGAAGATTGAGGTATCGAGAGATGGTGGTTATGGTGATGTTTATGGCGAAGTTCACAAAATTGGAGTAGGAGGCGGTGGTTTACGGTGGAGTTTGCCGAAATCAAAGAAATAAGTGAATCGGAGAAGAGAGCGGCGAGATGATGCAATTCTGAAGAATATGCATATTGATACACATAAACATGCATCATAATACACATAAACCTGCATATGCATAATAATATATAGGCATGCATATTAAAAAAACAAAACATGCATACGACTAAACATAAAATGCATAGAACAGAACATAACCCTGCATGTTTTAAGACAAAAATTATCATTTTTGATATCTCTTTTCTCTCTTCTTCAATATGCATAAACACTTTCTTGTTGATCATTTGCTTTCTTTCTTGTTGATTATTTGTTTTCTTTCTTGTTGATAATTTGTTTTCTTTCGAATTATGAAACTAAAAGTAATTGATCTAAACTAGAGAAGAAATTATGAATATATCAATATCACATGCATTTTCGTGTTCAACATTATGCAGTTCTTTGTTCAAGCATATGCAGTTTTTTGTTTTAAAATATGCATGGTTCGTTTTTCTGTATTACATAGCAATCAAGTTGTAAAAACCTGCATGCATTATTGTGTTCAATTGCATGCATTTTTTCTTCATTTGAATACATTATTTAGTTCAACTAAATGCATAGTATATTTTTCGCAATCACCTAACAAATCAAATTACTAATCTACCCTTAATGAAGCGAAAATCAGTGAAATTAAGCTTTAAAAGTCCGAAAAAATCTGAACCATAGAATCTATGAGATGAGTGGATGAGATTGAGTACTACATACTATCTCGGGGCCGGGTACTATTTGATCCTCCTATATATATATATATATATATATATATATATATATATATATATATATATATAACGCTTTAATCTTTGTTCTTGTCAAGACAAACGAGTCGCACTCTTACGAATTTTACGGACGATTTGCATCATTCTAATGAAGAATACTCGAACTTTTGCAGAAACATACTCATTTTGTTCTGCCATCTCATCGTTTCTCATGATTTCTCTTCAACTTCAGCTCAATGAGCAATATTCATTTCAAACATACACATATTCAATCATCAACTATGATAACCATAATCATAAGCATAAACTTTTACCTGGTGAGCTAGAGATGACGGAATCGAATGCTGAGCTTCTCTCAAGAACAACCGTCTCTTTAATTCATATTCTCAAGATAGAGTCAAACAATTGACTCATAACTCGCATTTTGAAACAAAATCATCTCAAAGGAATTCATATGTTCAAACTGCACAATCTGCACAAAAGACTCTCAAAGATTCACGATTTCCAAAATTCAAGACAGCACATAAGCTGCATAATGATTCACAAGGACTTTCATGTTGAGAATTCAAAACCATGCTCAGCTGTGAAAAAGGTTCACAAGGATTCATAACTCAAAATTACAAAACGGTGCACAAACTGCACAAATTTATAAAGATTTCACAGGTTCAGAATTCAAAACCGCTCTGATACCATTCTGTCACGACCCGACTACCTAATCAGGTAATTAGGCCGTGACTCGGGGTTAGGAAGAAAATTTAACGACAACGGGCTCAAACATATATCAAGAGAAGAGATGACAACAACTTTCATCATGAAAAAATCAAACCTTTATGATTCAAGAAATGAACTAAAGTTGAACGAAGAATGATTTTATGGTCCTCAAATCACAATAAAGAATCGAACGAGAAGAATAACGGCTGAGGACAATAATCACAATGAAATAACCACTATCAAGAATGTACATATTTGAGCATGCTTTGAAAACTTTGAGAATTTATCAACAATTTAAATCATAACAGAGCGTTGAACATAATCATTTTGTTCTAGCAGGACACATAACAAATAAAGGCCAGAGTTCGTCAACGGAAAGTGTGGTTGAGAATTATGTGTGAAGACATAATTCTCTGGGCATCAAAACATGTGAACATCAATTGAATAACATCAACAAATTCTCAATATTATCATGTATCAAATTACTTAGAGAAGCTCCTTCGTGCGCAGCATTCGATTCCCGCATCCTCTCGAGCTCAACCTGCATATTAGAAAAAAATGCAGGGCGTGAGTACAAAAATGCACTCAGTGGGTATACGCCAAAAACATTTAAAAGTTGCTCTTAGAGCTATAAATTTGATTTTCCATAAAATAAACTTATGCATGGATTTTATTGAAATTACCTACATAATGCTTCTTGAATCTGTTCATACATGCTGATATCATATACATATGCATGTTTCATGTCTGCATGCAGCTTTCTTTTCCTTCCCATATCCACGTCTATTTTCTTTGTGTTGATCCGAGGAGTAAGCCTCCTCCTCAAACACACTTTAACTTCACATACCCGAGTTGGTCCCGAAGGATCTCAACTACGATCATACCCGACGTCGGTCATTTCTTTCTTTTCTTTCTTTTCCGTGGATAGGTAGTGCATTATGCTTATGCTCATGCTCAAAACTTTGGCAAGTCAATCAACTTTCAAAACAATGCAATTAAATGCATATCGTAAAATCTCATATTCTTTTCATGCAAAAACATATCATATCATTTGAAAGTATATAAAAGCATAAGCATATTATTATAGAAAATACTTATACCCACCTAGCGACAGTCACTCGAGGACTGTACCTTCTGTCTTTCTCTTTCACTTCTTCTTCCCACTTGGGTCATCAATCCATATAAAACGGCATACAAGCCTATCAAGAGCCAAATAAGAACATTACTCATCTTAGTCGTCAACACGACTATATCTTTTTGATATCAAGACTAAGACTCTAAGGTCTATCAAAACTCGGTCATTGATCCTCTAACATCTTATTAACAAACAAATTCTATCGAATTTTCAGTAGAACGTTTATAAACGCATCGCCATATCAATACCAAACCATCCAAACATAGCCCAAACTCCACCAATTCATCACCATATGTCTCAATGAGTATATAAAACTCAACAACAATCTTCAATCATCTCATCTTAGCCATAACCGAAAATCCCCTTAAGACATACTTATGTCTAACGTCCAAACTCACGCGAGACGTCATCTAACACCAACGAACCTATATACATTCTCAATTATCATTAAATATCATCATTTTATCAACAAAACATAAAGATCAAAGCTTTGACATTGAAAACTCATTTTCGCCGACAAACTAAAATTTTACAGTTTTTGAATACGTCGGCGAAAAAATCCGAATAAATCATTTTAGACTTTATTCATATCATAGAATCCAAATATGAAGTCAAAATAGTCAAATAAAATAAAAAATACAACATTATGACACTTAGGGTTTCGGCCCTTTTAGGAAATTTTGTGTAGTTTCGATTTCAAACGTTTTTCTTGTTCCAAACACATTTATATCAATCCAATAACACATATATGAAGTAAATTCAATCATATTAACATTATAAATTCAAGATCAAGACATGCCCTTTTTTTGAAAATTTCATGAATTTCAAAATAATAAACATATGCTTTACAAATTCAACGTTAAACAATACGTAGACGTCAAATCTATCATAATATTAACAATAATCAAAAAACACATAATCATTCATACTTTCAGTATATGACCGAAAATGTAATAAGAGCATACGATCATATTTTTAAAAATTTCAAACCGTAGATGTGTTCTAGGTACGAGATTATACATATATTTGAAGACCGATCGAAAATTCAACGGTCGGATCTTCCTATTTTTGGCTCATGGTTTTCGAAAATGTGTGTGTGTGTGAGTGTGTATGTTGGACGAAAATTGGGGAAGAATGAGGATTGAATAGTGTTCTAAAGTATAAAGCTTATCTTATGTAATAATATAATTTAATTTTTATTTTCTTAAATAAGTGATTAATCATCACTTATCTAGAAGCTTTCCTTTTCACTTCTTTTCTCATTTTATTTAATAGGTAACAAATCACTTTTCTTTTGAAAATTAAAAATAAATATTATAGAATAATGCATAACGTTTTTATAGCAAGAAATCGAAACTAATAATCCGATAAAACAATCTCTACTTGAATATTTGCTTTTGAACTCAATAATAACTCATAATCATCAAAATATAATTATTAAAATATATTTTGATCTTAAAAACCATTTTAAAAATATTTTGCTCTTAATCCGAGCTTAATCGGCAAACGCCGACGTCACAAAAACATAGATTTTGAAATTCTCAATTTTCTGAAATCAAGACTTATTTGAGCATGTATCTATCATATCAAGACTATTTAAATCTAGGTCTTCTTATGTTCAACTAGATTTAAGAATCTTCTCTCAGATTCTATCCCGAATCTGACTCAATTCTATCGTCTCAATTCAAAGCTTAACGCAAAAGCTTCTAACTTAACCAACTCTTTCTTAAGGATGCAATGCCCTTCTTATTAAGCTCTTAATCACGAGCTAATCTTTGCTACAGAAATACGGGGTATTACAGATTGACAACCCCTAGTTAGATTGCTTTCCGTTATTTATATTTTCTTTCAGCATTTAAATTCCCGTATGTTCAAAAACCCTTCTTTTGGTATTAGAGTGTTTAGGATTTACCGCTTTATATATGTGACATGAACAATAAGCCCTGTTAAGTTTTCCTTGAGAGACGACTTGGGTTATCTTACCCTATTACAACACCTCATTCGATTATGAGTCAATTAAGAGATCACTTTTGATTGAAACACTTATTACATTCGAAAAGGATACATAAATTCAATCTTTTTTTTGAAAAATATAAAACCTTTCAATTCCTTCTCAATTCTTTGCATTTATAAATTTGAATTTCGTTACCTTATAACTTTGAAAATGATACATAATAAAGACGAATATTTGCATCATTAAAATTTTCAAAAGATATAAAAACTAATTAACTAGAAGGATATAAAATAGAACTAAAAATAACGAAAAATTGTGAATCCAAAATAGCACATAACAATTAGAAATAACAAAAACACTCAATCCAAAATAACTTATTCAAATTAAAAACAACGAAAATTGGGCATAGACATACTATACACCACTTTATTGTGTACATATGTTACTCCTAGTACAAGGCCGATTCCTTTTGGCAACACTTTTTAATTGGTTTTTCCTTGGTATGCCTCTCGGAAAACTCACGTTCCGATCAAGGACCGTAATCTCGTCGAACGCATCACCAATAGGTTCACGGTACGAAGTCCAATTAATGAACGCGTTCTTCATTTCTCTTCACTTTTTCTTGATAAAATCTATTCTTTCATTAGACGAGTAAGCCAAATTTGTGCACTACTGAAATTCTTGCTCCATTTTTGGAACGATTTGAACTCCTTCGTTATATGAGGTTATCCACCAATAAAAGCAATGCTAGTATGTGGTCTGTAAACATCTTTACACCATCTTCTTAATATGTATCTTTCATTAACATGATCAATATCTTTGTAACCTTAAACTTTCAAGACATGAACACATAAAATACCTTTAAATTCACACTTACGACAATTGCAACAATATATTCTCCAATAGGCTGATATCCACATTGAAAGTGTAGTGCTTGTGGTATTCATTACCGGGCATGCACGTTTCCAATACTTCAAACCTCTCAATACCTCCTGCATAGTCTACTCCATCAAAAGGTACCTCTTTGACATTGCAATTGTAAATCTTGATAATTTGTTCTCAGAATATATTGTACACGTTCAATGTGTAAGCATTTGCAAATTATGAATCGCATCTGTAGTGAATAGTCGTTTTTACTTGCCAACACTTGGACGACTAATCAGCTTCTATCTCTTTTTGAATTTTATCATCACAACTATCTCATACTGTTCCACAAACATCTTCAAACTACTTCTCGAATTGATATAACCATAAAAAACCCATGCATTGACTCACTTCTTTATGTCGACAACATTACAGCCCAAAATATATGATTCAAGTAAATAGGGGCCCAATTCTCATGTGTTCTGCATAGAGATCTTTAAGCCACCTGTTAGTCTGTAGACCATACTCAACGAGAAAATCAGCCCACTACAATTCGAATTCTACAATACTGAGACTATCATATATAATCGAGTAGGACTCTACCAAACATTTTTTCCTATTAGTGACACCTTTAAAATTTAGAGGGATCTTCTAAAAGATATGCCATAAGCAAAAACGGTGGACAATGTTGGGCATAACTTCCTCACAACAATTCTAATACTCTCGCATTGATCGGTCAATATTGCAGTAGGATGAACCATTTCCATTGCATCTAACCAATTACTAAAAAAACCATCTACATGAGTCTACATGCTCATGTGTCAACAATGCACATCCTAGTAAAATAGATTGATGATTAACTCCGACCACAGTTGCCAAAGACATCTGATATTGGTTAAAGAGGTATATGGTGTTGAAACTAATAACATCGTGTAAATCATGATATGCAGCTATGCTATGAGAATGAATCCACATCACATTCCAGAGTCTCGAGTCGTCATCGATATCTGTCAAATGAAAAAAATCTAGTATCAGTTGAATGCAATTTGATAAATAACTTACGGATGGCTTCCGTATCTCCGTCATTGAGTCTCAATATTCTCATCTCATTGATAAAGTTCCTACATTCCCTTGGAGCTGCTCCTACATTTGAAGGACCTCCATCTTGGACTTCAATCAACTTTAGGTTTTAACAAACCTCGATGCCTACAATGTCATTAGCTTTTAATTGCCTCTTCATATTCAATGGTAAACTTCTATGATTCGGCATGAAATTGGACATAGTTGGATACAGTTCGTGATTGTGGTCCAAATGTACTGAAAACACCTCCCACTTAGCAAAATCCCATTTTATCGCATTAATATGCGCATGACAATCCATTTTTTTGCATGTTTCTTACAATTCGTCTTTCCGGCACGATCATATGAAATAACAATATACTTTCTAATATTAGAAATACTTCTAAAATACACACCAAATCCTAATAATTTTGCGTAGGAATTGTATGTCATATAGAGTCTTTCTATAGAATCAAAAATCATACCTGATTTCAGACCTTCTTGCACCAACTCGTCAAATGCATCTTCGTGCAACTCACCTTCATGTAAATCGTGCAACTGATCATGCAACTCATCTTCGTGTGAGACGTCCAACTCATCTTCGTGCGAGACATCCAAATCAGCTTCGTCATCGGATCCAAATAACTCATTTAAAATTTCATCGACGTTGTTGGCCATAGAAGATGCACAATTCCTACTCGTTATTAAGAGTTTTTTTTTCTTCGTATTTTGTTGTCTGTGTGTGTTTAAATGAGTTCAAAACAATATATATATAATGGCTTAGTATGAGAATGTTAAGCACGATTATCTTATCATAGATTCATTGTTCCAATTTATAAGGAAATTAGTTAAGTAATAGGTAAAGATATGGCTATACAAATCAAAGGAGATATGGTGTATAAGTCTATTTATATATATAAAAAAACAAATTTAAATACGTTCAAAAATTTGTAGTGAACGAGAAATAAATATACACTATAGAAAATAATTTCGATTCAAAATATATATAACTACAAATGCATGTCGATTGTTAAAAAAGGGAGAAAAAACAAGAAAAAAAATTAATGAAAAAATAAAAAAGGACTAGGGTTGTGGCAAATGGGATTTGAACTCAAGACCTATGATTTGAAGCCCTAGTCCTTTATCACCTTGTCAGGCAGTGACAGCCACGTTAGTACATTGCAAAAAATTAAGTTTATACATTTGTAAAGGGATTTACGAGTTTGAGGGTTTAGGGTTTAGGAATTAGGGTTTAGGGTTTTGAAGTTTTCAAAGGTTAATGAGTTTAGGTGGTGGATTTCTTAAAATTTTCACAAATCTAATTTCATTTCTCAAATTCTTTAAAAAACACTAAATGAATTATAAATTAATATTTTAAAATCATTAACAACATGTGACATGATTCTAAGAATTATAGTTATTTCATTCAATTATCTGATTTTTAGAGTAGTTACACTAGTATCTTATGATTTAATACTACACAAGTACATTTATGGAATAACGAAATAATGTGATAAACGATGACAACAAATCATACAATTATAGTGGCATATAAAATTTTGAATAGTTACCATCAATTACACTATTATCTTATAAATTTTACACTATGATATAGTATTATACAAAATGATCGAACGATGTTCTCCCTAGTATTCCACACTATTATGACTATTATACAAATGAATTACATTCCATCATCATTAATTTATGATTATGGTTGACAGATTTTGTATTACGTAAGTACAAAAAGGGAATAAAGGAACAATGTGGTAGACATATGACAACAAATCATACAATTATAGTGACATCTATCAATTTTTGAATAATAACCATCAATTTCAATAAAATATTATAATTTTAATATTATAGTATACTAAATGATCAAAAATATTATCACTAGTGTAACATATTGTTACTATTATACAGATTCATTACATTCGATTATCGTTAATTTATTGTTTCATAGTTGAGTAATTTTATACTGCGTAACTACATTTAGGAAATAACCGAACAATGAGATAAACGTATGACAACAAATCATACAATTATACTTTATCTTCTAATTTTAATAATATAGTATATCAATTTTGAATAAATACAATCAATTACACTATTATATTATAATTTTAATACTATAGTATAGTATTACACAAAATGATCAAACAATGTTGTCACTATTATGACTATTATACAAATTCATTACATTTGATTGTCATTAATTTATGGTTTTATAATTGACTAATTTTGTACAATGTAACTACACTTAATAATTAATGGAACATTGTGTAAACAATTATGTTACTTAGTTCACATTTTAACTAGGAATTTTTTATTATTATAAGGATATATAAATTACCCAAAAATAATATTTAAATAAAGGTTATATTCAGAAAATAAAAATAATAATAAAAGAAGTAAAAAATTATTTAAAATTATGTACCACAAATTATTCACATAAATAAAATGTGAAAGGATTATATAAAAAAAGTAAAATAAATACAACCAAACAATTATGCACGACTATTAAAAAAAATATGCACGGTCAAATCTGTTAAACATATCCTAACAAAATTTAAGGAAATTAGTTAGGATATAGTCCTAAAAATATGAGTAAAAAAAGGAAAGGAAAAATACTTAAAGTATGTAAATGATATATTAAACATCATGTAACATAATTAATTAAAAAATCGATTTACATAAATCAAATCGATTCGATTCAAAATTAATGAGTATTATATAACTATATAATATTATAAAAAAATCATTACCTTATATGCAAATTAAATATATTATATAACTATAAATATTATAAAAATCATTACCTTATATGCAAATTAAAAAATGAGGTCATAATAAGGATGTAAGGACATTGTAGAAACTTATGCCGATAGGTACAAAACCTTAACGTAATCCAAAGTTCGCGGTCCCACGCTATAACCTTAACGTAATCCAACCACCTTCGCCTCCTTTCTCACACCTCAATCACTACCTCACATAAAGCATTCAGCGCGCTATTTCTTCTCTTTCACTTATCACATGTCAGAAAAAACTACTATAATAATTGGACTTTATTAGCTTCCTAAGTCGGCTGTCTGATCTGGAATAATGTTTTCATATTTCAAAAAGCTCTCTAACTTTTAAAACTCTTTACTTTTTCAAGATTCATAGAACACCGCTTCTGGGTTTGTGCATGTGCTACAAAAGTAAAAATCTATTGAGGTGTCGGTGATGAGTAGAGAGGGTGAATCTTGAATTGATTTCAGGAGAGGAGGTGTGTAAGAAACCAAAACCAGAAACAAGAGAAGATGGTGGAAACGGCACATCACAACCACCAGATTCCGCACGGTCAAGGGGCTCCCCCGCCATCCGTGGTGGCGCCTCCGCTAGGTGCTGCTAGAGGGCCTTTTTACCCTCCTGCAGAGCAGCTCCTTCAGCTCCATTACTGCATCCACTCCAATCCTTCTTGGGGTTAGTACACTTGCTTCTACCAAAACCCTCTACATGCATACAGACTCCGTCATTATCACTTTTGTTTGGTTGATGTATTTTCTGGATAAGTATGCGTTAAACTGGAGAAATGATTCGCTTACTTGCTTGTATTTTATAAGTTTTATGGATTCCGACCTTGATTCTACGAAATCGAGCTCTACGGAGTTCAGTTTGCTTGTGCATAGTTTCTTGGCTAAGTGCAGCATAAGGAGATTTGTAATTAAAAAAAATGGAACGGGAATTGGACCAATTTTGTGTATCCATAGTCAATGACACATCATGACATCTGTCTGTTTTCTAATTGTAATTGTATTAGTAATTCTTCCTTAATGTTATGGTTCACATATTGCAGTACAAACAGCGGTGTTGGCTTTCCAACATTACATTGTCATGCTTGGAACCACTGTGATGATTGCCACTGCACTAGTGCCTCGGATGGGTGGCAGCCCTGTACGTCTGTTTACATACTTGTTAAAAGGGACTAAATGATTGTAGTTGTTTTCTTCCATCTTATACCATGCCCTAAGCATCGCAAAATCTTACCAACAGGGTGATAAAGCTCGAGTTATCCAGTCATTGCTCTTTATGTCGGGAGTGAATACTCTATTGCAAACATGGTTCGGCACACGACTTCCAACTGTGATGGGCCCATCATTTTCATATATTATATCCGTGTTGGCAATCATCAATGATTTATTTGATAGCGATTTCCAAAATGATCACGAGGTATGCAGATTTGGTATTTATATATATATATTGTTCGATTAAATTAGGGAGTTGAAGTTTATATTTTGTTTTGGATGTGCCTGAACAACCCTAACTTCACTCTTTCCTTATTTGTGTTTTGGATCTCTTGGCCTTTGCCTAAAAGGGATCTGAGATGTGTCTGCCACGTATGAACAATCGTCTTGAGAATATAAAATACTCGTTATTCTTGTAGAAAATCATGTTTTACTGATATTTGTGACTCAAATATTCTCCTTTGTTGCTCATTACTAGTGATGCTATATTTGAGACATCTTAAAAGTTAAAATCGTTGTATCTTTTAGGGTTAATTACACTTTTACACCCAATGTTTGCCCCAATTTTAATTTCAGAAACAGAACACACTTTTGACTTTGACATATTAGTACCAAATAAATGTATTTTGTATTCAAATCTAATCTTATACGTCCTTTTTGGTATGTGATAGTCGCATTGGCAGCCATAAATCAATTTGCAACTTCTTTGATTGAGTTATTACTGCTGGTGACAATTGATTCCTGACTGCCAACACGATTATCTGGTACCGCAAAAATAAATCTAGTCTAGATTTGAAGACATAATACATTTATTGGGTACTTGTATTATATCAAATTAGCAGGCGTGTTCTATTTCCCAAAATCGGGGAAAACTTTGGTTGTAAAAGTTTAGTTGACCCTATCCTTTGATGTTATAATATAATCTCATTTAGATACCTGTAAAAATCCTCAATTGATTTTAGGTGTGTTCATTTAGCTAATTGTCTGATTATTTTCCCACTGACATTATAAAATCCTTTAATGTTGATATCATATTAATCTATACATGTTCCTTTTCTGTGCATATCAGGTGGAAATAACCAATGGAAGTTGTAATGGCCATTGCCTAATCTTAGTTAACCCATAATCTATTTATGCCACTTCTTAGACACAATCCAGAATTTGTTTACTTGTCTTTGTTAGGACTTCATATGCACATTAGGATCTTTGTACACTCTCTCTTATGATATCTTTCTTGGACTTCCTGTGATTTTTTGTTGTTCATGTGAAGTAGATAATTATGCCGGTTCTGTTATTTTGGCCACAATTCTTAACTCCTTGAGTTGGATGCTTGTAGAGATTCAAACACTCCATGAGAGCCATTCAAGGATCACTAATAGTATCTTCATTTGTGAACATTATACTTGGATATAGCAATGCATGGGGAAAGCTTACAAGGTAAACTAATCTGTGTACTTTCAGTTTGTCGTCATCACCGGGCTTGGAGTAGTTTGTTCATTTAATTTTTCTTTTTTCTAGTAGTAGTTGAAGACTTTAGGCAGTTTCATGGTCAGCCCTACCATTTCTTTCCCTTCCTCTTAGTATTGCTTTTGAACAGGTTCTTCGGTCCAATAGTTTTGGTTCCAGCTGTCTGCGTGGTTGGTCTTGGCTTATTCTCTAGGGGTTTCCCCCAGGTATCTTCTTATTTTCCTCTTCCTTGAAATTTCCGAAACTAGAGAGCCTACAAATTACAAACATGAAAAAACCTATAGCTTATTTGTTTCCATGCATTTTACAGCTTGCTAACTGCGTGGAACTTGGTTTACTCATGTTAATTCTACTGGTTATCTCGCAACAAGTAAGAAATGATGATGTTTCTCATGCTTATAGCTGTACTCTTTTCCCAAAACGATTATTTGGCTCAAGTATATGCTATTTGCAGTACTTGCAACACCTCCATCCAATTACTAAGCCCATGCTTGAGAGATATGCTTTGCTTGTGTGCGTTGGAATTGTTTGGGCATTCGCTGCAATTCTGACTGTTTCTGGAGCTTACAACAATGTCAAGCAGCAGACAAAATTAAGCTGTCGTACAGATCGCTCTTTTCTTTTGTCATCTGCTCCATGGTACATTCTGCATTCTAGCTCCTTGCAACTTGGTTACTTCTTACCTATTGCTTGATGTTTGTTCTTTTCAGGATCAAGATTCCGTATCCTTTTCAGTGGGGTACCCCTATATTCAGAGCAAGTCATGTATTTGGGATGATGGGTGCTGCACTTGTTTCTTCTGCTGAGGTTTGTTTAGTTTTTGTAGCTCTAAAGGATCATCGGCTTCTATGTCAGCTTTTAGATCATGTCAGGCTGGGCATGTATCATTTTGTTTTGTGAAAAAAATAATAATGAAATTCTTATTTATTGCACCCTGATTGTATATCTGCATTGTTATCTTTGGACAAGTTGACTGCTTCCCTCTTATGTCAGTGGTGTTTTAGATGCCTTACAACAGTTCATCCTCATTGCAGTCCACTGGAACATTTTATGCTGCAGCAAGGCTTTCTGGTGCTACTTCGCCTCCAGGGCATGTGCTGAGCAGAAGCATAGGTCTGCAGGTCTGATAAGTTTTCAGTTTCTTGTCTGGACACAAGACCTTTGATGCTTTTAGTAACTACTGGGGGAGTACGTGCGCTGCGTGTGTAACCTCTCATTTAACATGATAAATTTATGATTGAATATATTATATGATATTACATAATAAGCCAGATATAGGGCCCATCACAGTCACTGAGCGTTACATACTAGATGATAGAATAAAAACTTTGATGTTCATAGAGAAAGATAACTATCAAAACTTTGTTGGGCACTGCCAAACCTTGAAATGAAAGCATACGTACTCATAAGCAGGAGGTATTTAATTTAATGATAAAACATGTAAATCATAAGAAGAATATTTAATCCAAACATCTTCACAGCCTTGTATCCGATAATCAGGTAATGTTTATGCTGTCTTCTCACCTTGGAAAGTCCCAGTTTAGAGACAAGAAAGTGCCAAATTAAAATCTAAATGCTTAAGAAAACAACTTATATATTTGGACACTAAAAGTGTGTACTCTTATAAATTTTGATACCAATAATATCCTTGCTTAGATTAAATTTTAAGGATAGTTTAGTGATTTAATATATCTAGACGTTTAAATTTTTTTTATTTTAATACTCCCTCCGTCCACCAAAATCGTTCATTGATTTTGGTGGCACGAGTTTTAATAAATTGTAATGAGTGTAAAGTAAGTGATTATAAAAAGGTGTGCCATGAGGATAATAAATGAATATATTAATAGATATTGAGGGTAAAAAGGTGGGCCATAGGTGATTTTTCTGTAAATAAGTAGATAGGTTTAGGGTAAAAATGTAAAGTTGATGTTCCAAAAAAAAGGTAAGTGAACATTTTTTGTGGACGGACCAAAATGGAATTAAATGCACGAATTTAGAGGACGGAGAGAGTATAAGATAAGAATATTTTGTATCCAACTTATTTTAAATTGTGATAAATTTTTTATCTATTTTTGAGATATATGTACATATTATTAAATTCATAACTTGTATGTGTATCTCATGTATAATTTAGCTGGTTTAAGATAAAAAAACTTCTTCCAGCAGTATGTCATGGTCATCATGTGCATCACAGTTTGGTCAAAAATGACTTTTAAGTAATCAAAATCTGGGAGAATACTCCAACAAGCTTCAAGGGTGACTAGGGCCATGGATTACTTGTGAGCATCCCTACTGATCCAGCCTTCTCAGTTTCTGTTTTGTCCATGATGCTTTTCAAGTCTTGTCGTCATGCTTAGGATATAAAACTGCAGAGCTCCAAATTATGTAAATGCACAATTTCCACTAGTCATCAATTTGCTTGCGAAGAGCTTATCTGCACAGAAATATGTTAAAACTAATAACCTACACAAACTAGCGAAGTCAAAACCAAATAGCATAAATGAATGACATATCTAGATCAAATAATATTATTCCATAAGCTTCCTGAACAATTTGTGGTGTTCGCTCGTAGATGATCATATCAGTTTCTATTGCAGGGTATAGGCCAGCTGCTTGAAGGTATATTTGGTGCTGTCGTTGGAACTACTGGTTCTGTGTAAGATTTCACGAGTCATTTGAATTCTGAGATATCTTTTGGTTCAACACGCCTCTTTTCTTGTTTATTTTATCACTTATGTTTTCTGAACTAGGGCAATTTGCAATTCATTTATGTGAAATTTTTGAGAGAACTTTCACAATTTCAGTGGTTACTAGCTCAGGATCTATGAACTTTATATTAGCTCTACTACAATTAAACCTGAATGCAGGTCTTTGTACCTAATGTCGTAAAACATATGTTCTTCATTGCCCTTGGGAGCTTAAAGAAGCCTCGGAGGTCATTCAAGGTAACTTGGAACATACTCCAGGAAAAAAGAAATCAGGGTGAATAGTTGTCTAGACGAGACATCATTATCCCAAGTTTTAATGATATAGCTTGGTGTAGTAACTGCCCCTCCTTGCTGTTATTGCGTCTCGACAGATCATAGATATATCTTATGTTTTAAACTGTCTATGCACTTGTGTAGGCATGTCAATGCACACACACAAGCATGAGTATTTCTTTTTTATGGGAAAGGAGCGTAGCTTTCCTGCGCCAGCAGATCTATCAATAAGTTTCGTGTGATTATGTTTTATGTCATTATGCAGTGAAAATGTTGGCCTCCTAGGACTAACTCGTGTTGGGAGCAGAAGAGTGGTTCAAATATCCACTGCTTTCATGATCTTCTTCTCAATATTTGGTAGGTTAAATTTTCTCTTGGTTGCTTGGGGTAAAACAACAATTACAAAAGAAAAAGTAAAGGAATGCATGAAGGGGAGAAGGGTTCAGTCTGGTTGGTGGTAAACATGACTGAGAAATCTTGCTATGCAGGAAAATTTGGGGCTTTTTTTGCATCGATTCCATTGCCGATATTTGCTGCAATTTACTGCATCTTATATGGTATCGTTGGTAAGTGCTCCCAGTCAGTAATGCCTGTTATCCTTTCTTTTGTAATTTGTAACTGGAATCTCACTGGCATATTTCTTTCTACCCTCAGCTGCAACTGGGATTTCACTTATCCAGTTCACAAATAACAATTCCATGCGAAATATCTATGTATTGGGCGTCTCCCTGTTCATGGGTATATCAATTCCTCAATATTTTATCACCAATACAGATGCTGCTGGGCATGGACCTGTCAGAACGAATGGAGCATGGGTAATTTTTACACATTGTTGTGTTTCTATATTTTCTTGAAAGGGAAATATTTTCAAGGCATATATAGGAGATCTTTACTAGTTTACTACAAAGAAGGCCTGAGAAGTACTTGTGAGGTTTAATATAATGTTTGGTAGTCTCGAGGGTATAGCTATACATTAAAAATACTCTTATCTATTGAATAAGAAAGAAACAACTGATACAAGTGCCAAGCCAAGAGGCTGAATTTACAAATAAGATCCTACCGCACTAGATGACTTCTACGTTGAATCCTTTAAATAGATGTATCCTTAGTCTAGGGCTATGGAAACTGTCCTCATTTTTGCACATTCATTTAAATAACTATCTATATGAAATAAGGAAAGGTTGTCTAAATCAATTTCGATATGGGAAGATTGAAAAATCAATATTGAAACAAAAATGGAAAGAATCCATGAGAAATTATCTTCTAATCTAGGAACCAATACTAGCACCCTTCTTTTTTTATATGATAGGTTGGGCCAAATTGATAGAAATGAATCAAGGGTATAAATAGACAATAAGGTACTCTTTCTATGGATCAAGATAGAAAGCAACAACCAATCGTATTTGCCATATCAAGAGAAAGGTCAGAAGAGTTCTGACCAAATACCAACTTTACAAGTAAAATCCTATCCTATCATGCTAGAAGACTTCTCCTTTATCCTTCAAATAGATAATCATAACTGTAGGCTATGGAAGTAGACCACATAGTTGGCTCATATTCTAGATAACTATCCAAATAAAATAAGGTAAGATGTACAAAATCAATGATAACTATGGAAATAAGATATGGGAAGAATCCATGAGTCTTCTCTTCTAATCTGTAGGAATCAATAACCTAAGAATGGTTAACCCAGGGTGATTGATGGTTAGACTATTCAATGAAGATGGTGAAGTATAGCTCTTGAATTGACTTTATTGCTACTATCTAGACGATGCTTACTGTGTCTATCTTGTCATGCAAAATAAACTAAAACTATTGGCCTTGAATTTGTGGATATTCAGGTCTCTAAGATGGTTTTAGTATGAGAAATAAATAGATGAAATAGTGGTATATAATTTGAAAAGATAAAAGAAAGACCTAAAACCCTTGGACAACACAAGTAGAGACTCAAGGACCTAGCCTCAATTGTACAATAAATAAATAGAATAACTAACACATTATCCCAATATGGAGGAAATCCCAGTATACTCTCTAACACATTATGCCAATATGGAGGAAATCCCAGTATATCATGACATTGAAAATAAATTTACCTGTTCTTAGGTCAACAAATTCGTATTTAAGAATTATATGATAGCAGTGCAATGAAAATAAATGGGTTCATTTTGTTAGTAAGAATTCTTTGAATCGTTCTAGATACTATGGCGGATGCCAATATTTTAGTTGGATTGCTCTGTAGTATAGTGGTCGGAGAGGCTACTTCTATAAATGGGAGGGTATCACATATTAATTGGTGATTAAAATTTGCAGATTGGTGATTAAAATTTGCAGCACATTTGTAGAAAAGTTTGTGCAGGACTACAGTGTTATTTATATACCATTACTGCAGGAAATTATTTTAGCGAGTTGTATAATATATCGGCTAAATAGTCAAATATATCCCAAAGTATTACTATCTTTTCAAGGGCTAATTACACTTTATGGCATGATAATTGATCGAATTTAAAGAATGGCCCGAGTTTTAATTATTCAAAAAAGAAAACAGAGGAAACAAGGACAACCATAACTTTCTACATGTTGCAAATCTTGCCCGATACAAAATTCCCGGAATCGGAATTATGAGCTGGACAACTAGAGTACTACGTGGATATTTGACCATATTTTTTGAAATTATGTGAAATGGTTAGTTATAATTTTTGGCTTAGCCTTTGGGCTGAGTTGCAAAAAAAAAGGCTCCACCTTTAAAATATTCATAACCTTTCAAAAACATTGCAAATATGGAAAATGGCAAAAAATTTGGCCTCAAAAGGATGAGATGGACTTTTGGACTTCTGAATTCCAGTGTCGATGTGATTGTGAAAATTGTTCTCTCTTTCATCTCTCTCCCCCTCTTTCTCTCATGGTTCATTGGTAAATATGCTATGGAGTGGATCCAAGTGAACCAAAACCACTTAAGAGTGTATTGCCTAAACTTTGGGGCCTCTTCCAACAATGACATGAATTTTCATTTATTTATTGAAAACCTCGAATTTCGCTAAAGGTCGCAATTTTGGCCGGTGACCGAGAATCTAGCATTCAAAAGTTACAAGTTTTTAAAATGTAACTGCACTCATTTATTGTATATTCCACACGTGAACTTGACGGGTTGATTTAGTTCTCAGATGTCAGATTCTCGATCGTTGGCCAAAACTGAAACTTTCTGCATGGTTCGAGGTTTCAAAAAATAAACAAAAGTTAGGTCATTCTTAAAAGAGGCGCCAAAGTTTGGGCCATAAACTATACTTAACCCTTAAAATTAGTAATGGATTATAGTTACTCGTCCAAATAACCAAAAAGGGATTTGTTATTATGATTTCAAATCTATTTCGACATCCTTAAATTCAAATTTAACCTTATCTTGTAGCTTTCTTAAATTTAATTGTGATTATCTGAGCTCTTACCCTAGGCTAATTCAATCTTAACTCCTTTTGAAACTAGATTTAATTACTCATGTCTAAGCTACATTTTGGAGACCTTGTATACAACTCCGTCATTTAATTTCTCAATTGTTGCAGCATTAAGCATATCTGAGATGTTCTGATTCCTTGCTACCTCATTCTACTTGAGGAGTGTTCCTCTTTTCATACGTTGATTTTTGCTTTATAATGGTAGATAATAAGAGTAAATGAGAAATTAAGGGCAATCCATCGATGTGTTTACCCACATGAATGCTGATCATCTAAGGTTGCTTGTGTTAGGATTGGTTGAACCTGATTTACCCTACCATGGAGAATGGATATTGACTTAATTTGCTTCATTAAATTTTTGTCTATCTTGATGTGGTGGATTAGAAGTTGCTTCGTTTTCTTTTGGTCATAACTCAAGTAGAAGTTTTATATGACCGTATGTTAAGTTCTTTTCACAATGTCACAATAAGCAAAGCTTCTTTACCTTAGCCAACTGGTGATAATGTTATTTCCATGTTCTTTGCAGTTCGATGATATCTTAAATACCATATTCTCTTCATCACCCACTGTGGCACTGATTGTTGGATCGCTTCTGGACAACACACTTGAAGCCCGGCATGCTGTTGAGGAACGAGGGCTTCCGTGGCTGGTACCCTTCAATCGTAGGAAGGGAGATAGCAGAAATGAGGAATTTTACAGCTACCCCCTAAGAATAAGTGAATACATTCCTACCAGATTTCTGTGATAAAATACACTCCTACCAGATTTCTGTGATAAATTATGCTTGTACATATTCAAGTATTAACTCGATGAGGTTCTTGAAAAGGAGAACATTGCCTTCACATAGGCTGATGAGGGATTTCTGTAAGCTAACTGTATTCTGGATTCTGATTTTAAGCTTCATTGAGTTAAAACCAAGACTCCTTTATTTTTGTTATGATGCAAGCTCTCCCTTTTTTCTCCACCTGACATGATACTTAAAAGTGTATTGACTAGAAAAAGTTTAGTATAAAAAGTCTTATTCTTATAAAGTTGAGTTTGCCTACTGTATTTTAATGGGTGAAATATTGGATCATCTTCTGACATCAAACATGCAAAACTATCAATTTTAATCGAGCATAGGCAATCTAGTAGCTCTTCTCTATGAACTTTTCACTTACGATTAACTCATCATTATAGCGGGATCCAACGGTTCTTCTTCTTCCAAAGCTGTTGAAATTGATGCATTGTTAAGAGTTTATCCCTCTTTAACTCAAGGCTTTAACCTAGGGGTGGTAATGGATCGGATTTGAGTCGGATCTTGTTAGGTTCAGATTCAGATCCAAATTTTTTGGTTGGGTCTGGATCTGGTCTAGATTCATTGGGTCCAAAAAAATAGATTCAGATTCATATCCATAAGACTATAGGGTCTAGGATATAGACCTGGATGCACATGTTTTATCTTCTAAAATAATTCATAAATCAACTATAATTTACAGTAACAACATAATAATAATCTAAATACACTTTAACACTATAATAATTATTTAGAATATCTACAATTATCACTATACAAGAAGATATTAGTTATAAATATACTTTCACTTTCATGACAACAAATAATATTGCAATAGGAATAGAAGAAGTAACACACATATCTTAGCAAATAGATAACTCATAAACAAAATTTTCTCAAAAACACATTATAATTTTCTAATGTTATTGACCTACCATAACATAGTTTATCTAACTTCAGCTAGAAAGAAAAATAATATGATGCACTTACAAATAAAAATAAAAATTATATATACATATATATTATATGGATCCACGGGTCAGATCTGGATCTCAGAAATCAAGATCCAGATCCGAATTTCAAAGGAATGGTCCGGATTTGATCCAGATCTGTTGGATCCTATTTTTTGAAGATCCAAATCCTGAAAATTGAATCTGAATCTGCGAATCTGGACCGGGTCCAAGATCCACTGTCATCCCTACTTGAACCTTCACCAACCCGTCTTCTGACTTTTTAATTCCAGAAGTAACCACAGGTGTTATAGGTGCGACTGTAACACTTTGATATATTTAATTATGGAATAAATAATTAAAATACTTATTAAATAAATAATTCCATGACTGGAGTTTGCATTTATTAAGGGTATATTTAATTACGGAATAAAAAATTAAAAATCCATAATTAAGATAAATAATTCCATGTTGGGGTTTGCATTTTTTAAAGAAATAATTTGTGAATTTCCAGAAATTCAAGTTAGAAAGAATTCGGACTCCGAAATTCTCGGAAGCCGGTATTCCAACCTGGATTAGGATTTTCCACTGGTTCGAGTTTTTAGGAGTTTCATAATGGAGATTTCGTTGTTATATCATATTGATTATGATATCATTATAAAATTTTAGAAGTCGATAGATCGATTTCCAGAAAAAAAGGGAATTCAAGATTAAAATTACGGATCAATAAACAGAAATTCTCGAACTGTAAATTTATGAACAACTTAATATTTTAATGACATATTATGAGAAATGTGATAAAGTAGAGAGAATGATGTAGAGAAATGAATGGACATTTGTTTATTATGAGATTAATAGCCTTTATTTACAGAGAGATATAAGTTTAGGGTTAGAATTTTGGTAATCACTTATATATGGTAAATATATATTATATATATTTATAATACTCCCCCTTGAATGACCAATCCTAAATAAAAATATATTGTTTCATTAAAACCTTGACAGGAAAATCCAATGGGATAAAACCTAATCGAGGAAAAAAGAGTACAACGGCTCCCTTTGAAAACAATCATTGTTGATATTTGATTTTGGCGTATGTCGATCTTGTGTACCAGCTTTCTGAACGTTGATGTTGGTAATGTCTTTGTGAATAATACAAATGATATTGTCTTCATACAATACTCTTCCTTGGATATTATTCTTTGGATGTACATGCCTTGTTAATAACCTCTTCAGTAAAATCATGTCCAAAAAATCCGATAGATTAAAAGAGTACATGACATACATTTGTTTATGTGTTGCACTAGTTGCCTCGTTAAAAATCATAACTAAGAAAACCACATAGGAAAAACTTAGTAAGGAACAAAAAAAGATTACAACTAATTGGCTTTCATGACCATTTGACCTACAAGATCTAATTTTTTGGGATATTTAGAAATTATTGTTCTCCCTCAAGATGACAATCTTGAAAATAACATACTCACACTAATATGTGTAACACAAGTTACAGTATTCTCATAGGAGATAGTGGGAGATATATGTTATAACATAATATATATAACCAGTCTAGAATTTAGCACCTTAGATATCAGAATCAAAATCGAGTAGCCGCTAACATTGAATCTTGATTTCTTTTATAAAATAGACCGATATCATATTTGCCTTGAAAATGACAAAGGATATGGTTAATTCCATTCTAAATTCTTGCTAACATGTAACTTGAAATTCTATATCAGACTTGATAAAATAGTACTCAAATGGTACACAAGGAATAAACTTATGATCCTAAAATAACTTTGTTATCTTCTTTTGATCTAAATGAATCCTTACCACTTCAAATGACGGGACAACCATTAGGTAAATAAATAAATAAAATTTATATAAAACCTCTTTTAGTTTAGGTCGATTGGTAAAAAAATACTCCACCCAGGAGATGCTCAATCTGCAGGTTGATACAATACTTAGTTTTACCTAAATCTTTCAAAACTCCGTCTTTAGGCATTAGTTATTATTCACATATCATCTTTAAGAGGAATTCACTTAGCCGTTGTACCAATGACTATTTCTAAATTGATATTATACATGTTGCGATTTTATTTTTTCTTTGTTTTAGGAATCTTGAGTCCTTCATGGACTTTCATCTAGATATCATCATCCAATGATCATAAAAAAATGTGGCTTTCAGTTAGATATCTATATTGATGATGATGGGTCTCACTGGATACGTACTGGTATAAGGAAAGAGGAATACATCAATTAGGTAAATTTTAAACTTTTTCTTTTGACAAGACTGACTAGCTACTAAGTGTAGCTGGTCGAATAACTGGCGGTCCAGTACTGATGGCAATATTACTAGTCAGTTCAAATAAGGGATGTCTTGTATTGAGTTTTATCAGTTAACAAACCTACTGACAGCTAATATAGTAAGTCAATTGAACTGACAACTGATGTGCTTACGGAATATGATGGTTAGTGTATTTACCTTACTGAAAATTTAAAGTCAGTTTGAAAAACTTAGTCAAATATTGATTAGGCAGTTTCCAGTTTATATCTCTTCAGTATCAATCGGATATTGATAGAGGATTTCAAAACTATGTTGTACTGCTGTGTGCTGTTGATGACAGTTCAATAACATGTAATCTTAAAGCAAAACTGAAAGTAAATAACACGTTAATTTTTTACGTAGTTTGGAGAGATCAACTCCTTCATCCACGGACTGATTGCTTAGTCAATCCACTACTTCGGATTAGGTCTTGTTTATGGGTACAAGAGTAAACCTAGATGCTGAAGTCATCTTACATTATCCTGTCTAACTTGGCATTTCTCATATGCTTGCTGGTGCTAGGAAACCACCAACTACTTTCAAGATGCAATTGACTGAACCTCTAGCTTATGAGTACTAGATGATCAAACTTTTGACAACTAACACTTTGTTGACTATTTGTCCAAACTTTTGCTCAACTTTTTGGAGGTTTAGTTGTAATAACCCGAAAAAAATTAAAACTTTTATTAGTGATGATGCTTAGACCAATTATTTGTGGTGCTTAGACCTTAATTATATTTAAGGTAACCAAGGAAACAAATTAGAATCCATTCGGAGATCGAAAACTAGAGAAATCAAAAACTAGTGACTAGTCCTACCGAATTAAGGTTTTCTGACTAGCCTGAACATAAAATGAAAGATCGAGAATGAATCTCAACAAAAGGATTTCATTTCTAGAATCCTCTCACGAAAATATCTGAGAAGCCAAAGAATGAGAATTTTCGGGCATGCTTGCCCGGTCAGTCTTAAAAGTACTATTTACGAGCCGGATCAACTTCTAATCCGTGCTAATCTTGATAATTAGTGATAACAATCAAAATCATGAAGGAATATATTATTATGAATTTAGAAATTATAAGAATCAATTTCTGAAAGAAATTCCTGAAGAACTTAACCGAACGCCGGGAAAATATACCGAAAAAACCCTAAACTGTTGCGAACGAACCGAAACTAGAACCAATGGTCTAAATCAATAAGAAATTATTTATAAGACTCAAATAAATTATGAAAGATAAAAAATTCAATAGAATTTCGAATGGACATAATTTAATCGTCGGACGCTATTTTTCCGTGATAACTCGGAATTGACTTATCGGATGACATCCGAACTTCATGAAATTATTATAAACTATGAAATAAGTCTTTTTAAGGCTACTTAAGAAAATAAAACCTTAAGGTTCCTAGAAATCAATCAAAAGCGCGTTAAAACTTAAAGAGTCGGTATTAACATGCCAAATCGGGTAATTTGACTAGTCTTCTCCCAACCACCACAAAGGGGTTTCCATATAGGCTGAAAAACAGCACATTGGGCAGAATACTTCAGCAAGAACCGAGCCCTCCCTTTTCTCTCTATATTTTCAAAATTTTCTCTTTGTTCTTCAAGCTTTTCAAGCTTTAATCTTCATTTCCAACCCATTCCAACCCCCAAATTAAATTTCTAAGACCATACTAAGGCAGTATTCATCATTCTCTTCATTTATAATGGAGTAGAATTTTTTTTGATTTTTTTTGAATTTATTTCATAAAGAACCCTAGTTTTGTTCTTCATTTTTTTTCGTGGATTTTGAGCCATCAAATGCTCTCAAGATATGAATGAAATATGCTTAGAAATATGTTCTAAGGCTGTAGTTAAAATATGAAAATTTTTGGAGCATTTTAATATTTTTCAATTTATGTTATATTTCTTTTTATATGTGATAAAGCATGTTTTTGTGAATATTATTTGATATTGTTGCTTTTTGATGTATTAGGAATATGTATAATAAATATGGTAATTTTCAGAATATTTTTGGAATTTTCTTGTATTTTGTTTGATTTTATTTGTTGAGAAATAGTTGAGATATAGTGTTTAATATATGATATGAACATCATATATTAATCTTGAAATTTTTGAAATACTACTCCTATTTTTAAAAAATGGGCAGAATTTATTTAAGTATTTTTAAGCCATTGTTTGATTTTATTTGTTGAGAAATAGTTGAGATATAGTGTTTAATATATGATATGAACATCATATATTAATCTTGAAATTTTTGAGACACTACTCCTATTTTTATGAAAAGGCCGAAACTTTATATATATATTTTAGGATTAATTTGATTTTTAATTGTTGAGAATAATATGATATGTGATATTATAAATATTGGTTGATGTTTATTGTAAATATTACATGTTTATTGCATATTATAAACATATGGCGAAGTGAATGGAATTGATTGAATATATATGTATATATATTATAATTATCAAAAATATACATGTAGTAAAAAGCATGTGTTTTAATTTTAATGTATGATATGAGATGATATTTCATGCTTAGTATATGATATAAGCATGATATAAATTTTGTTGAATTTATTGAACACCAATGCTCATTAAATCATGAATACCGAAAACTATATGCTAAATTAACCCATGGTTTAAAATTTTATATCATGATATTGAATTGGAAATTAAATTCTATAGTATGATAGGAGTATATCATGATTTTATTGGAATTTATTGGATACATATGCTAATTATTTTTAATTATCGAAAACATAACAAAATGGTTAAGCATGAGTTTAATTTTAATGGTAAATGATGCTATGATGGATAAACTATAAGCATGGAATGAATGGTTATGATTGTGATGAATGAATGGAACACTTATGCACACATACACAATGGTTTTGCATTATGTTAGAAATTAGAGTTTTCTAATGCTTTAGTATAGTTTATGTTATGTATGGTGTAGAATGGTTATGTTTATGTTGTGCCGACAAACAAAACCCCAAACGTAAACAACATAGTACTTTATGTACGAGAATCCAAAAGAAATCGACAAATTTCGATAACTTAAGTAGGAATTAATGAGAATCGAAGTTAGACACAAATTAGGGTTTTCCTATTAATAATAGGATACTCAAACGTGAGTTCCTAAGTTAAAGAAACTAAAAGCCGAATTACAACGTTGATACTCAATTACGACAACCCAATACGACGTTAGAGTGAGCGTTAAGACAACTCGACAACGAATAACGATTATACGACTTATATAATATTCGACGAGTTAAGAGAAACAAACAATGTCGTAAAGAGTAAACAAAGATTCGAACATAAGATGTCGATCCTTATGTCTCAAAGGTCGAGTCAATATTCCCGAAGAAATTCATCTATTCCTAAGTACTTATTTACATGATAGCATGTGATCACTTGAGTCATAAGTCAAGACTCCTCTTTATTCGTCGTATAAATACGACAAGTCGTCAAGCATAACCTACTAGGACGTAACTATAATTGTTAATTCTAGATAGTGGCTTGAGAATATCATAACATACAATCATAACTTGAATATTAACAATCTATAACGTAATGACGTTTAGAAGAACACTAAGGCTAAGAGTCGAGGATAGACTTGGAGTATGTGACTTATAAGTTGAGGTTCATCTATTAATGATGAAGTAATACAGTTTGGAAATTGGGAATGTAAGATAATAGAAATTATCTTAAAATCATCACATGAAATCATAAAGAAACCCTAATTGGGAACTTTAAGTCGTAATCTATAAACGACTTTCGATCGATAGAAAGAATCTAAGAGCGGTTATTTTCTTATGAAGGATTTGATCGTACGTAGTTGCCGAGGAAGGACACTCACACATTGCCCTGCTCAGAACAATTAGCTTCGACCTAGCAGGTGGACTCTCTTGAAACAAAAATGACATGCATGTCTATCTCAAAGCATGATTTACAAAAGCTTTATAAAATATTATTACATAAATTGTTATTGACTGCCAAATGTTTATGTTTTTGTTATGATCCTATATGAGATTGATATATCCAATGTGGAATGTGAATGAGTTGCTCCACCAACGTTAAAAAAGAGTAACGATCGGATCCGACTTAGTTAAGGACTAACTCGGATTGTGTACACGTGTGACTGTGTGTTAAGGTTAGATACCTCGACCGGTCACGACGACTATGTGTAGGTGGCCACCTCCATAGTACGCGAATGGAATGAATGAATGAATGATCAGATATGGAACAACGTATGAAATAGTCAGGCCTGATGCTTTTGGAAAATGATAAAATGTTTGATAGGCATGAGTCTTTTAACTAAAATCCTCATGCGCTATTGTGGGCAGTTCAATAACTTACAAAGAAAATGTTTTCGGCAATGAGTCCATTAATTACTTTTGTACTTAGCCCTGCATCTCATTTTTGATGTGCAGGTTGAGCGAGGATTGATGATGGGTGCGAGATGGTGCAGAGTAGCAGTTATTTTGTTGCTTATTAGAAAGGATTTCTAGAACCTTGGGCATGCATCGTCATATGCATGTCCACACGTTTATTTGCTGCCTAACTCTGATATTATTTTGATGTCTTGGTTATAACTGCTTTCATACCGTATTGAACTTGGGATCGTACCTCGTTCCTTGAATTGTGCCCTGATTGGGTTACATGTTTGAACATCGAACCTTTTGGCAAGTCCTTCTATGACTTGAGTTTGTATCGAATAGCCTATTCCTTTCAGTCTATGCTTATATTCGTAGTTGATTGGTTAATTTTATTGATTGATTATATATATATCCGTTGCTTTATCGTATCAGTGACGATCCATATGATCCGTACTTCTTTGAGAAGTCGGGTCGTCACATTAGTAGAGGAAGATCCAACTAAGGATTTGAGTTGACACAAATGTCAAACTCAATATGTCTAGGCTAAAGATATAAAAGATAAATATCCTAGACTTAAGGAAGTGTATACTGAAATCTCGAGCTAATAGATATATATGAGCTCTTGAGATTTACCGATAGCACTGTTAACTCCATTCTTCAAAATCACTCTTTGACTGGCTTGAGCTTTGAGCTTTTGTTTTGAGATTTCAATTGTACAATGTTTTATTACCTTCAAAGGTTGAATTCTGCACAATATATATAGAGAGGAATAAGAATAGAGCCGTTGGAGGGACCACCATTCAAATCCTTCTAATTGTCGTTTGAACATTCTGTTGAAAATCCTCGTACATCGCTATCAGATGTCAACATCATCGTACATTGTACCTCTGCAATTCTAAAAATGTCTTCTGACAAGAAAAATCTTCTGTAAATACGCTAGCACACGTGGTGAGTCAACACTCAAGGCTAAATATCTTCCATGTTTCTTCAGTTGAGTTGACTTCGTGCTGTATCAGCACTGACTTCTGGTTGGACCAGTCAAGACTGCTCCGTCTTTTGTTAGTAGGTTGGACTCCCGTCTTTTGTTAGCTTCGAACACTTGAGTCAGTATGATGGATTCGACAGACATAGATAAATAGTCAGCTTTTACCTTTCATCAGCTATCTTTGACTTGATATAGCCATTATTGATTACTTGTCTCTAGCTTTAACTCCAGGACGTTAGCTTTGATTCCTGATAGTCAACTTTGACTTCCACGTCAACAGTCGACTGCCTGATATGACATTTAGTCATATCCCTACTTCTTCATCTCTTCAGCGCTGAGTCTTAGTCTTTGATCTTCAGCCTTCGATCTTCTGACGTCATTCTTCAGTCTTTGACTTTACTCCATTAGTTCTGTTTATCAACATTGCCACACTTCAGTTTCTTCATACATCAATTGATCTTCGTCAGTCTTCAGTTCTTCAGTCTACGATCCTTTAGTTGAGCTTCTATCAGTTGCATTGATACTGATACTCCTATCAATAAGGTGACTTGATCGCTTGAACTCTCCGGTCTGGAGTGCATTCAAGTTGGTAGTTCTATTCTTTGAAAATTCGTAACACCAACGCCTGACTCTAGAACAAGTTAGTAGCATTAGTTACATCAGCAAGGCAATCATCAGAGGTTTCTGGATCTAATTAAAACACACAGTTAAGATATATTAGTTTCCAATAACTTAGAAATTTTCTCAACAATTTTTTTTTTTTTTATGATGCCAAAACCTTAAACATTATACTGAAAATAAACCAAAAAGATAGATAACTAGTTTCAACAGGTTGACTTGATTCCCCCTTGATATTGTAGTAAACCCGAAAATTTTATATTCCTAATTAGAGCCTAATCAAGTCCTAATTAGGGGCTTAAAGGCATTGCATCCTAAAAATTTATAAAGAAGTGCTTGATTAATTAGAAAGTGGTAGAAATTCGAATAATTTTTAATCGAATGAGAAGAATTTAGAAGAAGCGGATATTATTCAGAAATGAGTTTATTTATGATAAATGTGATATATATGATTATTATTGTGTATGTTTGAATGAAATTTCATTTAATAGAGATTGTTCTAAAGAAAGTGTATTAATTATTATTGTTTATGTGAGATTTATATATAAAGTGAGATGAAATAATGTTTAAGATATTAAATGGCTTAAATAATTTTATTTTATTTATATCTAGTGAGAAGGAAATTATTTCTATGATTTTCAAAATTTATGAATAAAGTGAATAATTATTTGATTATTTGTATATGAAAGAATTAAATCTATATTTTTACAATGTGCATTCCAACAATGGATTTAATTATTTTGGATAATTGTATTAATGAGAAAGTGGAGTTTTTGCTATCAAAGAATATTAATTTCCAATGTTAGCAATTTTTTTTATAAATGTATGCAATTTTCAAAAATTGTTAGAAAAGAAAAGAAAATGAATAATTAAATAAAATAAGTTATACATATATGAACCCTCTAGAATATTATTCATTATAAGATCATCCTCAAGCTCATTTTCTTCCCAAATTTTCGGCACACACACTATGAACACACATAAAAAAATTTCTACACTTTTAAATCAAAGTTTAAGTGTAGAATTGATTGGAAATCATTCCAAAGAAGGTAAATACCTTGTTTAATCAAAGTTTTTGCGATTTAATTGGAAGAATATGATCTTCTCATATGTGTTGATTTTCGAAAATTAGAGGATTGAATTTAAGGTTGATTTGTTTAATTTTTGTTATGTTTATTGATTTAATTATGCTTATCATGCTTAAATAACATAAGCTATGGTTTTAATTCTTTAAATTCATGAAGTTTGGAAATTAAAGTAGCTTCATGAACCCTAATTTTTATATGTGAATTATGTGTTATGATTTGATTAAATTGAGTTTAGATATGTGTAATTAAGTTGGAATAAACATGATTTGATAAAAGAAATTGGAAGAAATTGAAAGCATGCATGATCCCTAAATTTTCGAAAACATGAGGTTGGATAAACTTGGAGTTCTTGATTTTATTTGATGTATTTGATATGATTTTTGAAATCTATGATATAAATAATGCTTAAGTTGAATTTATGGGATTTTATGGAATTGAAATGTGAAAGTTAGAAAATTATAACTTTAGTGCTAAATTAATAGATTTATATGATGAACTTGATTAAGTTTGGAATTGAATATGGATTGATGATCCTTGTTGATAAATAAGTATGAATGTGAATTATTTGGAATGAAATTGGTTGTAGATTGAAAAGTTTAATTATTTACCTTTGTACATGGTTGAAGGGCATAAGGCGATTATGGTATTAATGAAGGAATTTGAACTTGTTTTAAGTTGTTAAATATGTATTTAGACATATGGTGATGGTTGGTGGAGTTTGGGATGAATTTGGTTGATTTTGGAATTAAACGGTGATTCATTTTATAAACGTTACTCTGCCGAAATTTTGTTAGAATTAGTTTATTAATAAGATGTTTTAATGATAGTTGAGCATGTATAGAAGTTCATTAGTATTAGATGACGTCTCACATGATTTTGACGTCGGACATAAGTTATATCTTAAGGGGTTGTTAGGTTTTTGGCTATGGTTGAATGGTTTAAGTTGTTGTTGAATTTATCATGCTCGTTTAGTCATATGAGACTTCGTTAAGTCTTGTTTGATGTTTAAGATTAGAGGATGCAATGGCCCCAAATGTATAGACCATAGTGTCTTGATATCAAGAAGTATAGTTGCATCGACGAGTAAGATAAGTTATGTTCCTGTTTGGTTCTTGATAGGCTTTTATGCCGTTTTATGCTGATTGATGGACCAAATGGGAAGAAGAAAGAAGTGGAAGACGAAAGGTATAGTCTCGAGTGACTATCGCCAGGTGGGTATAAGTATTTTCTAATGATATATTTACGCTTTTACATATTTTCAAAAGAAATGATATGCATTTACTTGTAAAGTATCAAAGTTTGAGATTATATGATATGCATTTATTTGAAAAGTTGATTGACTTGTCAAAGTTTTGAGCATGAGCATAAGCATAATGCACTACATATCCACGAGAAAGAAAGAAAGAAAGAAAGAAAGAAATGACCGACGTCGGGTATGACCGTAGTTGGTAACCTTCGGGACCAACTCGGGTATGTGATGTTAAGGTGTTTGAGAAGGAGGCCTACTTCTCAACACGCAGAAATAATTCGTGGATATGGGAAGGAAAAGAGAAAGTTGCATGCAGTCATGAAACATGCATATGCATATGTTATGATATTATGAGAATAAAAGCAAGTAAGTATTTATTTATGAAAGCATATGTTATGGCAAGTCAAGTATATAGCCCTAAGGGCAAAGTTTATTTTATGTTTTTGGCGATTACCCACTGAGTGCATTTTGTACTCACATACATATATATTTCTAAATATGCAGGTTGAGCTCGAGAGGATCTTTGGAATCGAATCTTTGTGCAAAGGAGCTTCTCTTCTAAATGTTGATTCATGTTAAGGTTGTTCAATTGTTATGATCATATTTTATTGCCCAGAGAATTATGTCATCATACATAATTCTCAGCCACACTTCTCATTGCCGAACTTTGACCTTTACTTGCTTATGTTTTCCGCTATGACAAAAAGATAATGTCTCTGATAAGAATCTTTATTCTGTTGTTATGATCTCGACATTTTTATTATGATGTCGACTTGCTTCTATGAACAAGGATTTACTTAAATGCTCAGAAATTGTTTTGTTGGATCCAATGTTACATAATGTCTTGAAATCATTGTCAAATCATACTTTGAACCTTTGAAGAATTCTTATGGTTATTGAAGCATGCTTGAATATGTATATTCTCGATATTGGTTACTCCGTTTGGATTTTCTGTCCTCCACCGTTGTTCTTCTTCTTTATTCGATTCTTCATTGTGGTTTGTAAACCTAGAATTATCCCTTGTCCAACTCCATTTTACCTCTTTGGACCATAAGCGGTTGATTCATTTGTGATGAAAGTTCGTATCCTATCTTCTCTTGAGATATATTTGATCACCGTTGTCGTCTTTGATTATCAGTATTTCCTTCTTAACCCCAAGTCACGGCCTAATTACCTGATTAAGTAGTTGGGCTATGAGGATGTGATCATCATTCTCTGCAAAACAGGGTTAGTTCAGTATAATAAGATTTAAACAAATTACAAAGTCTGGACAAAGAGTCACTGTCGTCGGGGTAAACTAGGTCAGTTTTATAGATTATAGATTGCTGATATTTACATGATACAATCAGTTGAATTCTAAATCAACAGCAAACCTACACAATTCTATTACAACTCTTCTGACCAGTTCATCTTCTTCTTTTCTTCATCTTCTCTTCACCAGTAAGAGAAACAATAATCATTTTCTACTCTTAGAGAGACAACATCCTCTATCTCTTCTCTTGACCTTCTCTTGATTCTTCCATAACTCATCTTGACTCTTCCCCTTTTTTGTTATCATCAAAACAATTTTGAGAAAGATTAGTTTGTGAAGATGAATGATGTGAGAGAGGTTCATCTGCTTCAATCTTTTCTACAAATGTAGTGAGATGCTCTTCATCCCACTGTTTTTTCTTATTCCTATCTCTTTGTCAAAACCTGTCAAGAGATACAAAAACAAACATAGTCGTCGTAAAATGATTCAATACAGGACGTCGACTGTTCCAACCTAGTTGTTCTTTAAATCACTTGAAATTGTACAAGGTCCCTATAGAGCGGTAATATCGACCCAGTCGTACTCTCAAGGAATGCTTAACAGGGCTATGGTTCTATGTCATGCACAAAAATTGAAAATAAAAACTTACATCCTAAAATAATTTGGAGCTATCACTGAATGGACGAAAAAAAAAGAAAATAAAGCAAGAAAATGGTGTACATGGGGGTAGTCCTTTGTTTGACCAAACGAGTGCTCGCCCAGCACCGGTTGGGTGGGACGCTTTTTCTGGGCAAACGGATGGCACCCAGCGCCAGACGCGGCCTAGCAAGGGGTGGGTGTGAGCTTCTATCTAGGCAAACGTATGGCACCCAGCGTTGGACGCGTCCTAATGAGCGTTGGGTATGAGCTTCTGTTTGGGCAAACGGATGGCACCCAATGCCAAACGCGGCATGCGAGCGTTGGGTGTAAGCTTCTGTCTGGGCAAACGGAGGTGCCCAGCGCCGGATGCGGCCTAACGAGCGCTAGGTGTCAGCTTCTATCTGGGCAAACGGATAGCACCCAACGCCAGATGCGGCCCAGAGAGCGCTGGACATGAGCTTCTGTTTGTCCATCCGCGCGCAAGAAAATACGCACCCAGTACCTGTTTTGGCCCATCCACCGCTGGATGGTGTTTGCGCGATATTTTTGTTTCTCTCTGTTCTCCTTCGTACAAACTCTGAATTACAATCCGTTTGTGCCTACAGATCCCTATCGAGATGCTCTTCAACATAGTATAATTTTTACATCCATACTTGTCAGATACATTTTGTCCCATTTAATGCCATTTCCTACAAAAACTTTAAAGCAAACCAAATAAGTCTGAATCGGTAAATATTAATCAAAGAAACGATAGAAATAAAACAAACCATGGACAACGGCACAAATAAACACACCAAGAATAAGGAAAAAATCATACTAAAACAACTCCTCCACATTTAAACCTTTGCTTGTCCGCAAGCAAACATTATCACCATGATATGAGAAAATGAATCAAGAAAACACACATCAGTGGATCATACCATGACATCACGTCTTTCTAGAATTTCTAAATCGATACCCATCTCAACATGGTAATGAATCAATAATTAATCGAGCATGTGACTTAATCCAAGCAAATCACAAATCTGATCTACATGCAATTAATAATCGAATAACTGACCCATATAGACCCCTTGCATAGCACATCTTATTTTCAACATAACACACAACCACAATACTAGATATGACGACTCAAGGATGATTATAGGACATTATGCATTAAGTCAAACCTTCGAGTTGTAAACCCGAGTATCCGAATGTGGTTTCCTATACTCATCACTTTTGAGCTTCGATTCGAGAAGCAACACAAAGCGAGAGGAGTAGAGTCCTTTATTCTAACCTTAAGCTCACTTATTCAACCCATCAACAAATTATTCCAAATCCTATTTTTTATAACAAACTTTTTCACATTTTCATAAGTTTTTTTTCAAGGTAAGACATGCAAGGGGACCATACAAGTAACAACAATAATCAACCACACATCACTTCATCATAATTTACTTTTACGTATCCCAAGGCTAAACCAATCATCAACAATTATCAAGTCAAGTCACGCATCAACAAGAATTACTAGAAATCAATTAGGACATGCATACCAATTAAATTATGCTCACTCAACTCTACTAGCATATTAGATGATAAAGCATACTCAAATTCAAACAAAAGGTATAAAGGGACGACAACACACCCAAACAAGCACAAGTCACATGCAAACACACAAAGACGACAAACACACCTCCACACTTTAGAAAACACATTACACTGAGTGCACAAAAACCCAAAGGTAAAATATAGAAGTGAACTTCCCTGAAATTGTGAGAGCATGTCAATGAGGTACGGTGGTGGAAATGCCCAGTGGCTTGAGTGTTCGTGATATACAGCTCGCCATCATCCTCATCTCACTTATTTAAAACCTAAAAAGACGAAGAAAAGAAACAAAATAGATAAACAAATAAACTCGTGGGTTACCTCCCACACAACGCTCATTTCTATGGTACGAGCTCCACTAGTGACAAACGGACTATCCATAGTCCTTTACCTGCAGGAATACCATCTCAGCCAGAGCATTAGTAGTAACAATGTAAGCACGAAGGACAATCAATGAAGCAAATAATAAATCAATTAAGCTCAAATAAAAAATCCTATTATCCAAAATAAAAAATCCTATTATCCAAAATAAAATGGATAACCTCAACTCCTGGAGCACAATATTTTGGTGAATAAGGATATCAAAAAATTACAGCTTCCACCTCAACATCTGTTCTTTCCTCATTCTCCAACTACTTCGGGAAGAGATCAGGTTGTCTATACTTAGTCTCGGCTTGATGAAACCTTGACTCTTCACTTTCATCGTCTGTCCTAATTCTCCCCTCAACTTCGTCTTCTTCAAGGACTATGACAGAAGAAATCTTCTCCAGTTATCTCGGCATCTCCTTCACACTTTGGTTGTGAACCAATTCTTCCACTATTCTAGCTAGCAGATTGACTTGGATCACTAAATGCTCGAGAGATGCATCCACCATCTCAAACCTTTACTAACTCATATGTATGAAAGACATTAGTGTGTCTTCCAATGTTGGCTTCATCGGCTGACTCGCATGAATGAAACCCTATAATATATCCTCCAATGTATGTTGAACATGATATTGTTGGAACAAGAGGTCATGACTACGTGAAGAACTTGGAAGATGCCTCCAATAGGGATCATATGCTTGATGCTCAAAGCCTTACGGGTATCCCTTAAAGTAGTCGAACTAGGCTCATTCTTCGTAAGAAGAAATTGCCCAACACGACAAGATTTCCTCCTCCAGACCTGTCTGACCATATTTGTGCAGCAGGTAATCCTGCATTAACAGACACTAATTACAAAAATAAGATTATATGCACCTGTGGGAGAAAATAGTAACAAACAAAAAGGAAAAGAAAAAAATAAAAACAAACAGAAAGGGAGAAACAGAAAAACAAAGCAACACAAAACCTAAAGCCCTCCCCGACAACGACACAAAAATTTTGTTCCGACCAAGTTGTTTTCTAAGCCGCTCGCAATTGTACGAGGTCCCTATAGAGCGGTAAGGTCGACCCGATCGCACTCTCAAGGAAGGCTTAACAGGGCTACTGTTCTATGTCACACACAAAAAGAAAATAAAATAAAACTAACGTCCTAAAATAATTTGGAGCTATCACGTAACGGATGAAAACAGGATAGAAAATAAAGCAGAAAAATGGTGTACTTGGTTGGACATCAAGAGGAGTTGGCAGATACACGAAATTGGAGACGATGTTCTAGGGTTCAAACTATATCCTCGCTATAAATGAACCAATGAATGGTGCACATTGCAGTAAACTACCCACGCTTTCTCACCTAGCGTTCAACATAAACTAGACTCTCGACCCCGTCTATGCTAGACTCGTAATCTACGACAACTTGCCTCTCAACCCCGTTCATCTTCAAACTACGAAGGATAATCAAACATAAATAAAAATCATAGCAAAAGTCTGTCCACATATATTAATCACTTAACAAAAAACTAGTCTCTCGAGCCAACTCGTCATCAAAATTATATTTAACATAAATTGCTCTCGCATTAATCATAATCAAACATAAGCACATAATCAAACTACACTATTCCTTCGAGACAGTGTATTAAGATCATGAAATAACCATTTATACGGATAAGAAATCGCAAATCATCAACACACCAATCATGAGTCAAGACAAGAACAAATCCAATATTTATTTCATTATAAATTGATAATTAGTTCTCATGGTAGAAATTATTTCCATAGCAATTACATAGATATAATGAAACAAGAAAAACTTACAAACCAATCATTGACAAATTCATCATAAAAAAAATCCGGAATCGCTCAATACAAATGTTAATCCAAGTATAAGATTTAAAAGAAAGGGAAAAGAAAAAGAAAAAGGAAATAGAAGAGAAAATTCATGTGTGTGAATTGTTGAAGAAGATGCAGTTGTTTTCTCTTTATAAACCCTCGTGGAAAAGCCCATAATTAAGCCAAATTAGGCCTGAAAAGGCATATCCAGCATCGGACGGGATGAAGCCGATGCTGGGATAGTTCTCTGTTTGGCCAACGAGTGCTCGTCCGGTGTCGGTTGGACGGGACGCTTCGTCTGGGCAAACCGATGGCACCCAACGTCGGACGCGGCCCAGCGAGCGCTGGGTGTGAGCTTCTGTCTAGGCTAACGTATGACACCTAGCACCGGACGCGGCCTAACAAGCGTTGGGTGTGAGCTTCAGTTTGGAAAAACGAATGGCACCCAACGCCAGACACGGCCTAGAGAGCGCTGGGTGTAGAGCTTATGTCTGGGTAAAGGGAGGTACCCAGCGCTGGATACAGCCCAACGAGCGCTAGGTGTGAGCTTTTGTCTGGGCAAACAGATGGCACCCAGCGCCGGACGTGGCCCAACGAGCGCTAGGTGTGAGCTTTTGTCTGTCCACCCATGGGCAAGAAAATACTTACCCATCGCTTGTTTCGGTCCGTCCTGTAATATCCCAGGTCAAGCAGGCACCCAATCTAGAAGCCTGAGAATAAAAAAATTTCGCCGAATTATAATTTTATATTACCTCATAATTGTTATAGCTTTGCCAACAGGATAATTCGATAAGGAATTGGAATTTAATTCTAGTTATCTAGAACTAGCAACTTAAACTCATTCTTAGGATTTGTGATCAAGGTCGAGTAGTATATTTAATTAATGCTATGGAAATAAAGAAACTCACTTACAACAACATAGACTCCCAGATTGAAACTGGGTATGCCTGAATAAAATAGTGACTCGTCTATCATAGTTAAGTTAGTTAATAACTTCATCATGTGGATTAATTGTTTAAGTCCCAAATTGGCGAATATTTAAGAGATGCAATATCATAGTTTAGAATTTATGTACATATGCATAGACGAAAAACAAGCCTTACTTCCCAAAGTCTACACTTTGCTAAATTACTTGAAGTGTATATTACTGTCAATAATGAACCAAATGAAAAGAACTTGTGCATGTGTAAATGTGCCAAAAAGAATAAAGAAAGAAAAGTAAAAAGAACTTAGCAACCAAGCATAAACGATGATTACCCATTAAATAAAACAAGGTTCACTATATCACATAACTAACAAAATAAGGTGCGTGTATATATATATATATATATATATATATATATATATATATATATATATATATATATAGGGGATGGTTAATGTGAGAATGGAAATAAGTGTAGGAAATAGGAATAGATATGTAAGTTTAACATATCTTTCATATTTGTGTAGCACAATCAGAATTACTATGTTGCACATATTAGCTTAGCACATATTTCATCTTTCGTAGCACATATGCTAAATATATTAGTTTAGCACATCTTTCATTGCAAGATAGTACAAAAGGATTCTAGTCTTTGCACAATAATCCGCCAGTAGCACACACACACAAAATCAGAAGACAACCGAAATTAAATCTCAACCATTGATCCAACGAATCAAAGGCCCAGATTCATTCTCATTTCCTACCAAATTATCCATTCCTACCTGATCCATCTCACACACACACACACACACACACACACATATATATATATATATATATATATATATATATATATATATATATGTGTCAGATAATGTGATATGTGTATGTCGTGCATGACCAAATGAGAAGAATGAATAATATTTCGTTCCAACATCATCATCATCACCTATAAACCTAGGCTCTCCTCCAGGAACCATATATTCATCCCCATACAACGCCACCTCTCCATGCATCGGTGCCACTTGGAAAAGCCGCCGGTGTGTCGCTTCATATCTCTATTCCCTTTCTCTTTTTCTCCTCACACGCCACCCACACTATAACACACCATCAACCTGACTCTCCACCATCTTTATTGGAAACCACCGAAGACAGTCCTCACTTTCTCTCACTAAGAAAGTTGTAGCATAATTCTTCCTACTTTACCGACGACGAACGAACTCGTTGTGAAGGCTCAGCTCCTTCTCCATCTCGCCCTTGCGCAGTACTCTTTGTTCGCACTCAGGAGCCAAGCCAAGCCAAGCCTTCATTTTATCTCTCTCCATCGGATTCCAGTAAGCTTCTCATTGCTTTCGATCTACGATCGAGCCCCTCCTCAATCCAAAGAGAGAACTCACCAGAGGTCGAGATACATTCAAGCCTTCTTCTTCGTCGTATCAAACCAAGGTTGCTAGAAACAAGTTACCACCTAATCTATATTCTCTACATGTGAACCAACAAGAAATTAAAATGAATATGCATAAACATGACTATTTATGTGATAAAAAGCCTAAAAAGATGCACGCAACAGACCGAAGCCATAAGCTCTGGATTGCCCTTATAAGAACACAAATTCTATTAGATTAACTTTATGTGCTTGCATGTCCATTAGGATGTACAAATCTGGAGCTTTTGTGTGGTTATACTCAAGGCATAAGTAGCCGAGAGCTATGTGAGTAGTTTGGTAGATTGGTTAAGAAATTACATGTTGACTGATTGATGGTATATATATATATATATATATATATATATATATATATATATATTCATGTATATGGCTGACTTCTCAGTATTTGGATTTGAGTTAAGCCAAGTGATGTGACGGATGGTTAGGCTTGAGAAGTTTGCAAATTGCTATGTGAATCCTTGCTAACCGAATAGGATTATTATAAAGCATACATGCCTATATTAATAAGTTTAAGTTAATGCTTGAATAAGAATGTTAAGTAATAGAATGTGATAATTCAGAATATAAAGTGATGCATATCTGATCGGGAAGGCCACACATTATAGTATAAATACATATTAAGCACTTACTCCTCAGCTCTAAACACGGAACTTAGAAATAGAGCACATAGGCTACAAGGATGATGAACAAGAAATTGAAAGTGTGACACCGTTGATTTGCTTAATGAAATTAGCTGTTGTCTTAAGTCAGATGTTGAAGTTCTAAAAATCTAATGGCTCCAATATTTTAACCACATCAACCTTGATATATTAAGAAATATTCCACCAAATTTCAGCCCGATCCGAGTCCATTTACTATTTTTCAAAAATTACACAAAACTACTGCTCTGTTCACACTCGAAAAACTGCCCAGCCCAATAATAAACCCAATAATGATAGTTATGATTTCAAATGACATCTCGTAAAATTTATATTGTATAAATATGAACCTTAGCAACACCTCTAAAAAATCTTATTCCGATCGAGCTCGTTATGTGAGCTGTCTAAATTTCATGAATAATGCTTAATTAAACCTCTAATTAAAATACATAAATTGTTAGGAAGGAAACGTGACCATTAAAACAATTTTAGAAAACCATTTATGAATTATAGCGCCTACTTATAAAATTTGGTAAATTTAGGAATTCACATTAAATTACTAACCTTGTTATAAGGCTACTAGTTAATCAAAGTAAATTGAAATTCCCTTATTTTGAAACTTAAATAAATAGTAAATAAAATGCATGCACGACATGCATTTATAACGGTAGAATTATTTCTATTAGCAATTGCCTGAATTATTTGTATGTATAATGTGATTATAGTAATTCCAATTCGACTTACCACGGACTTCTGATTTCGTAACTTCGGTGAAAGGTGGGCTTTTTATTCTAAAGTTTATTTAAGCATTCTTTTGAAAATATCAGCATGCTTAAAATGTTTTAGCTATGCAATTATTTGATGCTAGTGAATCATGTTTAGTATGATTTTGTGCTTATTCTTGGTATTTTTATGCATGCCGTTTCCCGTGGTTTGTCCTATTTATGCCGTTGTTTTGATTAGTATTTTTTAGTTCAGACTTATTTGGTTTGTTTCGATGTTTTGTAGAAAAATGGCATTAAATAGGACGAAATGGATATGCCAAGAGTTGAAGTAAATTGAAGAGCATCTTGATAGGAATCCTTAGGCGTAAACGAATCGCAATTCAGAGTTCGGAGAACGAAGTGGAACCAAATTGTCGCGCAAGCACCATCCAGCGCCAGACGGGATAAAATCGACGCTGGGTGTGTATTTTCTTACACGCGGGTGTCCCCGTCCAGCGTTGGCTGTACAATGCGGCCACGGCCACGCATCGCCGCTTCGGCTGCGTGCACACTCCGTACGACGCGGCCATGGCCGCACCTCACGTGTCCGCACAAAACGGCCATGGCCGCGACTCACACGTCCGGCACTCCATCCACATGCCCCAACGCCCAGTGCTGACTATTTCAACTAAAAGTACTCTCTTAATTGACTCATAATCGAATGAGGTGATTGTAGAGGGAAAGATAATCCAAGTCGTCTCTCAAGGAAAACTTAACAGAGCTTATTGTTCATGTCACACTTAAAAATAGTAAATTCTAAACACTCTAATACCAACAGGGGTTTTGAAACAAACGGAAATTGAAATGCGAAAAATAAAATATAAATGAAAGCAATCTAACTAGGAGTTATCAATCCCTAGTTGAGAACTTATGAAAATACGAATGCAGGAAGCTAAAGCGTAGAACAAACTAAACTAGATCATCAAACAGAAAGCAATAAAATTCAACGGAAAAGATTCAACATACTACTAAATTCCAATATCAATTGCATAGAACATAAATGTATCAATTACCAGAAGAAATATAATCAATGAAGAAACCAATAATTCAATGTCTATTATATTATTGAATCCACAGAAATCACAAAGCAATAAATCACAAAGCAATAATATGTAAATCAAAGGAATGAAAATCAACCAGCATAAAATAAATCCAACAGCATAAATCGATAAACAAAATGTACAAATCGAAGAAATGAAATGCAGGAATTAATACTATGATTCTATCTGTGTCGTTGTTGATCGAAACTCCCAAAATGATGTTCAAGAACAACGGTGCAGAAAATAATAAACTGAATGACCTAACTCAGCGTTGTGTGTATATATATATTAAGTGAGTGAGCGCTGGTTGCAAGCTGAGCAAGCACGGAGTGGAGGCTTCTGTTCCAAAGTGAGCGCTCGCTGGGCACGAGCGCTCGTTGATGGAGAGCTTCTGTCTCAGAAGTTAGCGCTGGCTCGAAGTGAGCGGGCATGCAAAGGAGGCGAGCGGGCGCGCGCTAGCGAGTGGGCACGGGCGATGAGCGAGCGTATGAGGAGAGCGAGCGAGCGCACGCGAGGAGAGAACGAACGCGCGAGCCGGCGCTCGATGGTAAACGTGCGTACAGGTCACGAGCGGGCGCTGAGGGTGAGCGGGCATGCGGGCGAGGGCGGGCGCTCGCGGGCGTCTGGCGCGGCGGCGTTGCGCGTGGGACGGGGAGCGATTGTCGGCTGGTGCACGTGCGCGACTTTGACAATGTGTTTCGTTCTCCCTCTTTTGAACTCCGAATTACGATCCGTTTGCACCTATGGACTCATATCAAGACGCTCTTCAGTATATGATAACTCTTGGCAGATCCCTTTCATCCTATTTAATACCGTTTTCCTACAAAATATCTAAACAAATCAAATAAGTCTGAAACGAAAAATTTTAATCAAAACAATGGCATAAGTAAGACAAATAACTGGAAACGACATGCAAAATACAACCAAGAATAAGCATACAATGAAGCCAAACAACTCCCCCACACTTATTCATTTGCTTGTCCTCAAGTAAAATCTATACTAATAAGAGTAGAAAAATAACTCATGCAACTTAACTCTTAATCCAATCAATCAAATCTCTTTTTACCTTTCCCCCAAACATGATGAATACATAATCAAAGTTAATGTGAAACAAATCTAAGATTTTGAGAATGTCAAATAAACAAGTAGGTGATTTTTGCTCAGACCAAACTCTCCGCTAGGGGTGAATTAACTAAAGTGGTCACCTTTAGCAACAAGTTTCTTTTGAGAACACAAAGAAAGTATTAAAAGATTTTGGAACAATGTTCGAAAGGTGAATTCTCGATGAACTCGAGTCTCCTATCGTGGTTTCCCATTCCTATTTTTCGATTTACGAGAAAGAGGGATAGAATCTCATCCTCCATTTCAACAATCTCAACAAATTATTGGAGTTTTCATTCTCTTTCTTCTCTCTTCTTTTTCAATTTTTTTTAAAATGAAACAACTATATAGATAACCACACTGTTAACACTACCCCTAGCATTAGTCGGACAAATCACATCAATAACCCCCGATTTAAGATTAATTCACACAATCTCGTCCATTCACATTACACTTCAATAACATAACATCAAGATAAACGAGAATACATCAAAGTTTGACCAATACCACAGAGTTCAGATGCACAAATCACAATCCTAACTTATTCGCATAGACAAAAACTTGAGTCCAAGAGGTCAAAATAAACACAGATCCATATTACCAATCATGCACATAAATAGAACACAACATATAACCAAAAACTCTCCCCCCCACACATATTCGAGCGCTGTCCCCAGAGCTCTAAACATTAATAACAAAATAAGGCCAATAGAGGATAAGACTTCCCTAATAATAGATGGCAGAAATAGGGTCTCTTAGAAATCGTTTCCCCAGAGGAGGCCTACAATAGACACCATAAAAGCAAATGAAAACACACCACAATAGGAAAGAAAACAACCCACCAAAAGAAGGACGAGAGAAAATAAAACAAAGAAATATATACATACTCTCCAACAGTGAAGCATCACTGTTGGTCTGGCGGTGGTGGCGGTGGATAGGCAGTGTGGGATAGGGACCAGACGTCCCACTTGGCCTGAAGGTCAGCCAGATGCTGCTCTTGGGTGTCTAATTGCTGGTAAACATCTTGACGAAAATCCCCAAACGCCTGTTGTGAAGATTGACTGAAATCGTTAAACTGGCGAGATTGGATGTCAAGTGGGACGTCTGACGTCTCGTTAAACTGGCGAGATTGGATGTTAAAAACCCCAGCTGAGTGCGCTAGTACTCACCCCAAAATCTTTTCAAATGTTTTTCATAGATGGAGGAGGGCTGGATGGGCGACGCTGAGGGGTTGAGCTGTGGTTTCTTTCACGCTACCTGCTTCCGCGATGCTGTTTTATATATGTGTTCTGCTATGGATGTATTCTTGTCCCTTTATTTTTACTCTATGGAACAAGATTTGCTATTATGTTATTATGCTGTGAGTCTCGATATGAGCATGCTATGTGGTTGACCGGTCCAGTCAACATGATGTAATGCTATTTTGTTTCCTTGCATTACTAATTTCAAATCAAGGTCACGTTCATTGAAGTTATGATGTCGATATAATTCTCTTGGTGGATTGTTTGCTCACCCCTCCCCTTCAGGATATGTCCTAGTTATAGAGGAGATGATGCCCGATTTTATGGTCGTATCTTCTTATTATGTATGATTTATATATCCCCCCCTTCTTCCTCGCTTCTCAACCCCCACCCCTAATCACACCCTGGCATCCGTGCCTTCCCTCGGGAATTGGGGCGTGACACGTATCCTCGCCCAGCGTTCGTGCGTCCTCGTGTAGCGCTCATCCCGTACGCACTCAGCCGGCGTTACCATCCAACGCCCTCTCATCGTTCGCCTGCGTTCGGCCCGCTCGCCCAACGCTCGCAAAGCACTCGCCCCAGCGCTCGCCCATCTCTCTACACGCGCTCAGCCGGTGCTAGCCCTCCAGCGCCCGCTCACGTTCGGCCCGCTCGCCCAATCTCGCCAGTACTCGCCCTAGCGCTCGCCCAGCTCGTCCGCGCTTATGCCCCCGCTCGCATAGCACTGAGCCCTCTCTGAACAAGTCTCCAGACATCTTTTCATCATGGTTCGAAAAAAAATACACTCGTCTCTTTGACGAAAAGATCAAGAATAGACGCAGACGCTTCAGGATCCAGTGAACCGCCCGAAGATTTACGGGAGAACTACAACGCTCTGTTCTTTATTTATTCGCCCCAAGAAGGTATTTTCTTCTTAGTTGTCCGTTCTAAGGAGATTAGTCAACCACGTTCTTATTATTGGGATATTTTGGCTTCGTTGGGTGTTGATACAACAGTGAGACGATATTTGAAATTGTGGGGTTTACTTGATTTGGCAATAAGGGAACCGGAAAATGGTATTAAGCCTGTGCTTAGGGAATTTTGTGTGTCGCTCGAGATCAATCCCAATTTTAAATCAACTTATTGTCGGTTGGGATGGACTAGATGTGCTCTTACACCAAAGGTTATGCACGATGTATTTGGTTTTCATGTTAGTGGGTTCTCTGATATACCAAAGGGTTTTCCTCTCGCTGAAACATGGAAAATTTTGTCTGGTTTTGATAACTGGTCATCAGCAGGCACTTCTAGTGCCTTTATTAAGGATCCAGCTCTAAGTATCACCCATAAATTCCTTGCATATAACCTCACAGGGAAAGAGTAGGCAAATAAAGTGAGTGCTCATGAAGTTTTCTTCTTGTGGTGTGCTGTGTATAACAAGAAGATTTATGCAGCACCGTTCTTGTGGCGGCGATTTGACTATATGAGACGACACAGTAAGGCACATCTTTCTTTAAGCCAATATCCTTTGACTCTGGCCAAGTTCTTTGGGGGATTAACTGGAGAGGATTTTCCACAATCGGGCTCCAATGTCATTGAGAATTTTCCCATCACGTTAGTGATTTTCGGGTGATAGCATCTGACCCGGCTACATTGCTTCCTTATGAGGCACGGCGCAGCGTACAAGAGTATATTATGATTAAGCAGAACCGTCCGTCTGGGTCTCATGCCGGCACAGCTACCCCGATGGACGAAGATATCCCCGAGGATGAGGTCATCGAAGAATGAGAGGTGGGAGCACATGACACGCCCTTCTGACTTACCCCTATACCCATCAGCCCTACAACGACGCCTTCAGTGATCTTAGGGCTCATTTTGACTCCAGCTTTGGCTAGTTTCAGCAGGCCACTTCACAGCAGTTTGGGGACTTTAGCTCCTCCTGGAATTAGAACTTTGAGGAGTACAGACAGCAGATGGGTCAGCAATTCACAGATTTTAATCAATTAATGACCTAGGGGTTTGGAGAGTGGGAACGGAGTAACTGTGAGATCTGCATATACAGGATTCGCAGACTGGGAACGGAGTAACTGTGAGATCACCCAACGCTCCATTCTTCGCTAGTCTTTGGATCCTATTTAGATTGATGTGACCTAATCTAAGATGCCAGAGAAATGTGGTGTCATCTTGCGAAAAAAACTTTCTCATTTTAAGGTTTGATGTAGATGTAACATAATTAAATGTATTATGTTTGGCAGAAATAGTATAAAGCAAATTATATAAAGTGCCACCACGAGATAACCGTCATTTCTTATGATAGAAACACCACTATCAAAACAATGAATATCCATGAATAAATAGTTTCAAAAGCGAAATAAGGTTTCCGAAACTCCGCACATATTAAACGCCTTTCAATACTAAAATAGTTCTATCAAAACATAAAGTAACATCTCCGACCGCAACGGCCTCGACTTTCCCGCGTTGCCCATGGAGATCGTTATCTCGCCATCACACGACTCCTTGTCCACGTGAACCCTGCAGGTGTAACAAACATGACCATCGCACCCGATCTACTACCCATGAATGAGTAGAACAAGTCGCTAAACATGTTTCACACTAAAGCAAATGGCGTACCTTGAGCCTTGAGCATAGGGCACTTGGCCTTCCAATGCCCGCCTTGCCGCACTTGAAGCACTTGCCCTCTCCTTTGGCTTTTCAAGCCTCCGTTGCGAACATGTTCTTGCTCCCACTACTCCCACTGTTTCCTTTGCCTCTACCACCTTTGGTGCCCCTTTTTCTTCTTCCATTTTTCAACGGAAAATTTGGGCCCCTAGATGTGCTAGCAAGGGCATGTGCTCCTTTGCCCATGACTCCTTCCGTGGCCACGAGATCATTAAGAAACTGACTAAGTGTATACTCGATCTTGCTCATGATCGCGTTCACGCGAAAAATCTCAAATGACTTGGGCAGTGTGTTGAGGATGATATCGACCTTAGCTTCACCGTCAATACCTCATCCCAACTGATCAAGACTATCCATGAGATGAGTCATGTGGGAGACATGTTCATGGACCGAACTTCCTTCTTCCATCTTACACGCCAAGATTTCTCTCATTGTGTGGAAGCGATCGTCCGATCCGACCGCCCGAACTTACTCTCGAGACTTGACCATATTTGGACTCGTCTACCATCAATCGATCTCGCAGCTGCAAGCCTTTGGACATTGTAGTCATCATATAGCATTGGCCATATTGTTTGACTTATGCCAAAGTCCGACTCTCATTGCTCATTAGTCGATCGTCGATGGGGCATCGGGTTTGGGAGTAGTGAGAACAAACATGTGTTCTTCAATGATAAGAAAATATTCCATGTTTCATTTCCACTGATAAAATTTGGACCGGATAGAGGATTTTGTGCGAGCATATTGATAATCGTGTAAGAGACATATCGAAAAGTAATGTAAACACATAAGCATACGATCGCACATAATTCGTAACAATAATATTGTAACCTTTGATAAAACAATATTAATTGAAACCTCCAATCGCCCAAGGAATCCCACATGCAAGCCACGCGTGTGGGCGTTTACATGAATCCTCGACCAAACTAAAATATACCTTTTACTCGTCTAATTTCAATCCATGTCAACTTATCCTTATGACAAATGAAATTAATGATTGACCTTACTAGACCACATCACTATCACAAGAAGGACTTGGCGGAAGTTGTACTTGAGGTGATGTCTAAGCATTGACCACAATTTAAACAATGAAAATGAATTCTTAGAATTGGCAAACTCACTAGGACCATACCGCCCAATTCAAATTCCTTTGTTATCTCATTTAAATCTATCTCTAGAGAACTTATGAAAAATCGCATATGCGAAGCCACGCGTGTGGACGCTTACATGAAACTCCCACTTCTCAATAGATTAAAATGTTTTATTTAGAAATCTCATCTAACAAACTTATGACAAACAAAGTGCAAGCAAGCCACGCGTGTGGGCGTTTACTCACGGTCACGTATCACTTTGTTTAGAGATCAAAAGTGGCGGTCTTGACATTTTAATTTAAAATTAATATGTCGGGTTACTTGCTTAGTCTTTTGTTTCAAAAGGTTTGTCCATGCAGATCATGTAATCTAGCATGCTTTTCTATAGAACTCAACATGTAAAACATGCTCATGAATTCTAAAATATGCTTGAAAACGCGATAAACCTAGCATGCTTACTATGCGCATCCAATCACGAAAACATATTACATGTTTATCTACGTAATTAAACATACATAACATGCTTCTGCATAATTTAAACATCCACGACATGCTTTGAACGATAAAAAAAAAATCGTTCATCGCGGCCCACTCGTGGATCCTGTACTTCCCTGCCTAATTTATTACATAAGTTTACAAAGTACAGATCTTCAAAATCTCAAAACGGCCTCGCGTGCACGGGCACGGACCGGATTCCTCAAAATTGGATTTGGGCCAAAAATTGAAAAACGAGCCGGATCGGGCCAAAAATCTGGAACCGGGTCAAAAATTCAGATTTGGACCAAAAATTGGGCGAGGCCAAACTTGGGCGGTCAAGATAAAGGTTGACCAATCATACCTCAAATAAATTAATTATCTTATGTTGGCCGACTAAATTAATTTATAAACATTCATGATCTACAACACACTTGAACTCGTATGATCTAACTTATATATGAGATAAAGGACATACATATGCAATCAAGTAAACAATTCGGATAAGAGATCATACTCACCTAATACCTTATCGTAGATCAGCGTAGTGGTAACAGGAAACATTGTATACAAGCTCAACAAAAACTGCTTCCAGTATACAAATCCAACAAGCACCGGTTTAGGGGGGCCGATCGCCGGTTTACTTTGACCACCGGTTTGGAAGGACTTTCTGTCCAGACATTGAGCATCGGTTCACATTGAGCGCCGGCTGGGAGAAGCATTCTGTTTTTGACCATGAGCGCAGGCTCAAGGGTGTGCGCCGGTTGGGTAGGTGTGAACGCCGGTTCATTCATCGCGCTAGTTATGGGTTGGCTTCTGTCCAACTCTTGAGCGCTGGCTCGCCTTGAGCGCCGGTTGTGGGTTGGCTTCTATCCAACTTTTGAGCGGTGGTTCAGAGGAAGCACCGGTTGTGGATAGGCTTCTGTCCAACTTTTAAGCACCGGCTCATGCTGAATGTCGGATGGCTGTGTCACGCCCCAATTCCCGAGGAAAGGCACGGATGCCAGGGTGTGATTAGGGGTGGGGGTTAAGAAGCGGGGAAGAAGGGGGAGGATACATAAAGCATACATAATAAGAAGATACGACCATAAAATCGGACATCATCTCCTCTATAACTAGGACACATCCTGAAGGGGAGGGGTGAGCAAACAATCCACCAACAAAATTATATCGACACCATAACTTCAATGAACGTGACCTTGATTTAATATTAGTAATGCAGGGAAGTAAAATAGCATTACAACCTGTTGACTAGACAGGTCAACCACATAGCATGCTCTTGTCGAGACTCACAACATAATAACATAATAGCAAATCTTGTTCTCAATCGTAGAGCAAAATAAAGGGACAAGAATACATCAACAACATAATATATATATATATATATATTCTAAAAGCTCTAGTATTCAATAAGTTGCTAACCCTTTTCAGGGCCCATCGGCGAGGCCCAAACGAGTGGGCCTCGACCTAATGGAGGCGCCTACAGCGGTTAAGCCTAAAAGCCCCAAGATCCAAACCCTGCTCAAGACCAAGTCAAAGGCGGAATTCGTGGATCCGGTTATGGAAGGAGATCGTGATCGGTTATGAAAGAAAATCGTGATCCCACAAATCGAGGATCCAAGACATCTTTGAGATCCACAAACATGTATAAATAGAGGTTAAGTCGACGGTAAAAGGGGTAGCAACTTGTTGAATACTAGAGCTTTTAGATATACTCATTGTAATCCATTATAGTGAAAGTATTGAGGACCATCACCTCCGTGGACGTAGATCTCATTCCTGATCGAGCCACGTAAAAACTCTTGTGTTCTTTACTGCTTTTCTTAAATCTCGTATATTAGCATACACTAGATTTATCATTGGCGCCGTCTGTGGGAAAATTCGAACAAAGAGCTTCGTTTTTCTACAATTCAATGGCAAGAACTCGTGCAAACGCTAATACCTGGGGAGCTGGCAACAACCGCGCTGAGGATGATCAAGTAGTCACGCAGCGCCGCGAGAAGGGATTGCGGACGCCACCAGTGGCAACACACCTGAGGGTTACATGGAGAACATTCCCATACACCCTCAGGATCGCCGCCCTAATGAAGATGAAGATGCCGACCTCAATACCGATAAACAGGCGGTTCACCGATCTCATGAGGTCCTCGGCCAAGCCATGTCCGAATTCCTCAGCGCCAATCTCGTCCAATTCCAGAGTTTCCTCAACCAGATGACAAACGGAGCGGGCACCTCAAGAGCGCCCGAACTGGTGGTTACGGGCGCCCGAGGTCATTCGCCCCTCCGAAGTGATCAACGCTCACCTCGGCGTGATATCCGAGAACACGTAAATCACCCCGTCGCCCGAAGTCAATTACCTCGGCGGGACCATTCGCCCCCGCGCCGCCCGCGGAGTCGCTCGTGACCTCGGCACGCCGTCTAGGGAGCCGAGCGGGACAGAAGAGAGGAGAGGCGGAGCCGAACTTCACCTCGAAGAGACAATAGACGCCGTTACCGATCTCCCACCCCTCCAGAGAGAGATGGCAATGAGCTTCCGGGGTTCGACCGGCATGGGAGGATTATCTCTCCTTTTTCCAGAGAAATCTTGGACACGCCATTGCCCCAGCGATACAGGGCACCCAACATCGCAGCTTACGATGGTCTTGGGGACCCCTCCGACTTCCTTTTCGCCTACACTACCAACATGGCGAATCAAGGAATGGAAGATTTTCATATGTGCAAAATCTTCCCGAGGTGCTTGATCTCCAACGCCGGCGTTGGTTCACCTCGCTTCTGCCGAGCGAAGATACACCGCTTCAAGGATCTTATGGATCGGGTTCAAATGGCGCTTATCGAGAAGATGCCACCTCGACCAACCGCCGTCCGACCGCTGCTCACCATCCGCCAAGGGGCGGGGCGAGACGATGTCAAATTTCGTCTCGCGATTTATCAAGGTCCTTAAGATTGATGAGAGTAACGATCTTTACATCATCAATGCGTTCAAAAATGGGATCGACCCGCGCCTACGAACAAAGAGATCACGGAGAAAAGCCGAGACGGCGAGCCGCCTCTGGACTCTGGTTGACAATTACGTCAAAGGGGACGAGTCAGATCGCAAGAAGAGAGAGACCTGGGACGAGCAGAAGGTCGAGAGGAAGAGGCCGGACGACCGAGGAAGAGGCATGAATCGATCGTCAAGTGCCTTCGATAGATCAAGAAAGGCCGATGGAATCCAGGGGACCTCGGCCAAACCACGTGGCAACGCGCCTCATACTCGCTCAAATCGAGGGCATAAATATTTGAGCTTCATCTTTGTCGCTTCCGAAACCCTCCCATGAAAGGAGGATCCAAGAAGAGGCGAGAAGTATTGTGATTATCACCAAGGGTATGGTCACAATACCGAAGATTGCAGAAACTTGAGCTCGCAGATCGACGAGCTCGTCAAAGGAGGAGCGCTCAAGAAGTACCTCGGTCGACCTGGGTCGAGGAATAAGAAGCGCAGAGGAAAGAATGGAGGTGGTAACAGCTGCGGCCGACCTCGACGACGACCTCAACTCAAGATGACGGCGACGATGGTCCTAACGCCATGGAGCAAGTCTACGCCATTCTTGGATCGCTTCTAGGAATGACGAGGTCGCTATTGAAAAATGAAGTTCGAGACCGACCCCGAGGAGGTATGTGTTTATTTGCCGATGCTTTATGTGGTTATGCGAGTTGATGTGATCTTGGTTTCATGCTTTGGCATGGTAAGAGTTTACGTGATGTAAACGTGATGTGGACGAGATGTGGTTGGATGGTGATGTGGATGTGGAAGTGATTGTTGATGGAACAAAAAAGGGCCTGTGGTCGTGATGTGAAAATCGCTTATACGATATGATGTGATTGATGTGATCACGTATGGTTGATGTAAGTCTATGTTTGCATAGCAATGTATTGTTGATTGAAAATCTTGTTTATTTTGATAAACGAGTGCTTGTAAGTGAACTCAGATTTGTTACGTGATTATATCAATATTGATATCGATATGTGTTGAAATGAACATGTGTATGAAACATGATTACCCGTACGATCGGGGCGTAAAAAGGAAACGTGAATATTTGTTGTTGTTTATGGTGAACTAACATGTAGGTTTATGGATATTCAGGCCCGCATAACGTTGGTTGAGATCTCGCGTAATCGGATGAGCATATCCAGTAAATTCGTGGAATGTACCCGGAATATTCATGAGCCATTGGGAGTATTTCGGAAGATTTGTCAAGTTATGGAGAAAGGTTCGAGACAGTGGGGAAAGTGTCGAGAATACGAGGCCTACTATCGGATGACCGAAGGCTACCGACAAAGTTGGCAACCATGGGCTAGAAAGGACATGTGTTGTTCGAGACGGGATCCTATCACGGGCACCTTACCTTGACTTTCCGGTTCGCCGCTCGAGTATGGAGACAAGGGACGGACCACCGAGGTATACCATCCGAGGGAGGATGTGGTTGCGAGACACCCTCGAGGACCGATCCAGATCGATGATAGGGATGATGTTCCAAGAGCCATTGGGAGAACAACCATCAATCAGCGATCGCCAGCATCGAGATACACCGTCACTACACCTCCATCGACGATCCGGACAGCCATCCGATTGGAGAAGAGGTAAGAGGAAATGGGAAGATCGAGGAAAGGCAATCAGTGTTCCAAGGAACCAGAGCGGTCCAGATGATTTCAAGGAATCAAGCGCATTCAAGAGAGAGAAAGCAACCTTGAGAAGGAATTTCCAACCCATGCGGCGGTGTGGAAAACCTGGTGCCGAAATGCCAAAGGAATCATTTCGGCGAAAGCGTGCAAGGTAGCACCGAAAGCTATCGTTGTAAGAAGTCTGGACATTACGCCGAGATTGTCCGTTAGGAGGGCCAGCAGGTGCCCGCCAAGAAGGCATCGATCCATCCAGAGGCGTAATCGCCCACCAAGGACAAACAACGGAGCGGAGGTCACCCTAGGCCAAGAAACCAAAGGCCACCGCAGCTAAGCAAGGGTGTACGCTAATGAATCAAAGAAGTGCAGCTCGTGCTCCCCGAAATCTTGCAGTATAATCCATATGAGTGATATACCCGTTTTCGCTTTGTTTGACATGAGAGCCTCACATTCTTTCGCTTTGAAAATCGTGGTGAGAGGTTGGGTTTGGTACCCAAGGAATCACAGAGTACCCTGGAAATTAGCATCCCGTCAGGGGAAGTGCTAAAGGCAAAAGAGATTTGCCAGAACCAGGAAGTAGAAATCTGTGAGCAGAAGGTCTTTGTCAATTTGCATGTCATCGGAATGGAAGATTTCGGCGTCATCTTTAACATGGATTGGTTGAAAAGCACATGGCAACTATACGTTGTCTCGAGAGAGAAGTTGCTTTTCAACTAAGGAGTGGAAGTTTGTTTCCACGGCATAAGGACGGGTGTTTGCGTGCCAATGATCTCAAGACCGCGCAGTGAGGATGATCGGAAGTGAAGCATCAAACTTTCTTGGTAAGTTTGACAGGCACGATGAAGAGCAGCAAACAGTTGCAAGAGGAGCCGGTGGTGTGTGAATATCCGGACGTGTTTCGAGGACTTGCGGGTTTACACCGATAGACAAGTGGAATTCACTATTGATTTGGAACCGGGCAGCACAAAAGATCAAAGGCACCATATAGAATGGCACCTAAAGAATCTGCAAGAACCGAAAGCGCGATTCTGTGGAGCCGTTGATCCGGGTTTATCCAACCTAGCGTGTCGCCGTGGGGAGTGCCGCCTGCATTACGTCAAGAAGAAGGACGGGTCAATGCGGATGTGCATTGACTATAGAGAGTCAATAAGGCGACGATCAAGAACGTATATCCTCTTCCAAGGATCGACGATCTTTTGACCAGCCTCAAAGGAGCGAGTGTCTCTAAGATCGATTTGAGGTCGCTACCATCACCAAGATCGGGGAAGGAGGACGCTATGCGACCGCGTTCAGACAAGGTATGGGCACTACGAGTTCATCGTGATGCCGCTTGGTTCGACCAATGCGCCAAAGAGCTTCATGGATCCGATGAATCGAGTTTTCCATCAAGATCTGGATAGTTTCATCTTGGTTTTATCGATATTCTCGCGGCGGCGGTCTGAGCGGGGTAGCCGGTGCGATAACTGTGGCGCTAGGGGCCTTGGTAGCGCCAATGGCGTAATGTGAAGCAGCCTTGAGCTGGCCTTGGTAGGCCCAGCGGAAGGTGGCCAGTTCACGGTCGTGAGCACCGGAAAGTGGCGAATCGCGCTGCTCTAGCGCGCAGGTGAAGCGTCGGCGTGGGCGCGCGGGTGCGCAGGCGTGCGGCGGGGTGTCGTCTTGCGACTTTGGTGCGTCGACCCGTTCTCGCCGTCGAACTCCGATTTACGATCCGCTTTAGCCTATGAACTCCTAAATGCTCTTCAATAATATATGATCCTGGAAGATCAATTCATCCTATTTATGCCATTTCCTACAAAACATCGGGAACGAGCAGTAAGTCGAATCGATAAATATTAATCGAACGAGGCATAAATAGGACAAACCATAGAATATGACATGTGAAACAATACAAGAATCATCACAAAATCATACCAAGCAGTGTCTTCCAACCCTAGCGATAGGCGTTGGCCTCCGGAGGGTTTGTAACGGTGTATGTGGCGCCGTGAAGGTGGGACTTAGGTTTCCGTTAGCCCATTTTTGAATATTCGGAATATTTTCAAATTCCTATATGCCGGTTCTCCCAAATTCCATTAGGTGGTTGAGTAGGATGGGGCTGCTTTGTTATGGCGTTCTGAGAGTTCTCGCTGAGTCTTGATCCGTTTTTAGCATCGAGGCACAGGAGGTGTATACTATCTTTCACCTCGGCCGTTTAGGGTGTCTTTCCTCGAAGGTATCGCAATGGCAAAATAAGTTCTTCTTTTGAGGGTGGAAGGGCATCAGGAGCTACGGTGTGGCTAAAATGAAGGACACGAAGGTGAAGCCCGGTTTCATAGAGGATCGGCTCAACACCTTGGTGAATTTTCCGTCAATTTCACGGGAGCGATCGAGCGATCGGGTTGGCGTATAGGTCAAACATCGAGGATCGGGGGCGGATGCGGTGAGGGCACCCTCTTATTCCTTCTTGCTTATCGTTTGACATCCTCGTGTTGACAAATATTTGTTGTTGTGCGGTGAAGCTCGATTATAGCAAGCAGAGCGCCCGGCCTCCAGTGCCTGACAATGAGCGAGCGACACGGCGAGGCGAAGATAATTGGGAGCCGCAAGGCACCCGCGTGGCGACCCTCTCGGTGGTGTCGATAGAAATGAGTCGAGAGTCCGCCTGGGAGAAGGACACTCATGACCAATCTGTCACAGTCTCAGGCTCACTATTCCTTCCCTCGGTGCGGTTCTTCCGCATTCATTGTTATCTCATTATGTGATGTGTTCTTGACCTTTTGAATTCGGGATCGACCTCGATGTGAGGACCATGGCCGATGTCGCGTGGCGCCTCTCGGTATGGTATGGGAGAGGAGCGGGCAGCTGCGGAGACCGCAAGGGCCATTTCCCGACGAAATTCTTTGCTGAGCCGGCCCGACAGCTGGGGCGGATCTTGAGACCTCGAGGGGCAGCTACTTGAGGTGCCCTGAAGAAGAGAATCGGGCCTTGCGGATGGCCGTGCCGGATGGAAGTGCTCGGGAGGCGGCCGAGGTGGAGAAGCTCATGCAAGTGAGGAGGCGAGCGCGAGCCGGAACTCCTCGCCGAGGTGCATCTTGAAGGGGAGGCGTCAGAGCTCAAGTCTTCCTTGATGGAGGTCGGCCGCGCGGGAGGAGCGGCGAAGCGGCGCGAGTCGGTAAAGAGGTGGTCGGACAGCATTATGATAGGTTGAATTTTCGGGGTCATTAGGATCACGAGCTTTGTAATACCTTTATCAATAATAAGTACACCTTTTATTTGAATGTCTTTGTTACTGTTTTTAGCACTTTTCTTGCAATATATTGGGCTCGATCATGAGTTATTGACGCCGTGAAAGAAGTCGAGTGCGCCTTGGAAGGGCGAGAGATAGTATGCGGAGGAGCGATCTGTCGGTGACGGACTTTGAGCAGACAGGATAGCGAGTTGTTGGGGTCGGCTCGACATCGTCGGCGGGCTGAACAAACAGCGTGGGGCCAAAGCGGGTGGCGCGTCTTTGCGAGCGCCTTAAGGATCGTCATTTGGAGTTCGATGGGCGTCTCTCGGCGTAATCAAGGCCGCTGATGCGGTGAAGAACAGCTCGAGTTGGCGTGAAGTTGGCTCGGATCTCGGAAGAACATGCGAATATGAAATGGTGATCCGCCGATCGGTGGTGTCACCATATCAGGCGCGATGACCGAGTTTAGAGTTTGCTTCGAGGCATGGTTCTAAGGGCGAGGGGGCACGAGCAAGAATTTCAGATTGCCGACTCGTGGTCAAATATCTTCGGTACGAGCTCGTCCGAAAAAGGCGTATGCAGGAGCCCGTAGTCGAGACTCCGGCCGACTGCGACCTGCCGATCTGGGGTGGCGTTATGCTGACCACGCCGAGTGCTTGGTGATGGGGCCGACATCGGAATGTCGTCTATGATCGAGCTCCCGTCGAGGCGGAGCCAGGCGAGGCACCAGTCGGCAAGGGGGCTGGTCGGGGGCGGATCGTAACCTGGCGGGGCGAATCTAGGGGCGAGTTCGACCTCGGTTAGGGCGTCCCCGCCAGTCGGGTCCTCTGCTGTTCAAAGTGCCCTGGAGTAGGTGTGGCGGTCTTGACTTATTGGTGGGTGGAAGGCACTGGTTCATCCGGTGTTCATGCCGACCGGAGGTTTTCTCGAGCGATGTAGCTTGAGACGCTTGGGTGGAGCTCGGGAAGCCCGAATGAGTTGTATATAGCTTAGGACTTGGTTTGTAGCCATAAATGTATTTAACTTTGTACCAAAGTGTATATTTTCCCCTAGAGGTACAAATATACTTAGAACTTGGTTTTTAGTCATAAATGTATTTAGGCGTATACAGTGTATATCTTATAAAGGGATATGAATTGTCTGAGTTCGATCGGGCGCGTCGTTTGCATGTAGATGTTCAATTTAATGGGTCATCTGTATGCACATGTACATTCAAATTTATGAGTGTCATATGCTTTGCGTGAGCGTTCAAGTTAATGAGTTATCATGTGCCATCTTCGCGAGTCCCTTTTGAAGGTTAATTGTGTTTTATCGAATGGATGTTCACATAAATATAAGATGAGACAAAGTGAAATACTCATTAGAAAAACAAATGTTTTATTGATAAGTAAATGACATCGCACTTGAGCGAAAGGGGCTAAACATGATGCCGATCTGAAATCAAAGCTATAAAGTACCTCTTCAAATGATTGATATCCGGGTTCGGAGAATAAGTGCGGATAGGTGAGCAAACTTATAGGCCCCTTTGCGGGAGTCCTCGTGAGCGGTATGGGCCTTCCATGTCGGATCTAACTTGTTAAGAGCTAACTTTCACGCTTCATTGTTTCGCGGGGCGAGTCGCCTACTTAGTGTAAAGCCTTTACCTCTTGTTGTAGTACGCTTGCGACACTGTCTTGGCTTCATTGATGAAGGCGAGCTCACGTTTTCCTAGAGCATCAAGGTTGACTCGTGGGTTCTCCTCGTTAGGTGGTCGAAAATGAAGAGTCGTGGGCTTGGTGTGCCGATCTCGGTGGTATGATAGCCTCGGTACCGTAGACTAGGGTGAAGGGTGTTTCTCGTGCAGTCAGGTGTCGCTTCTATAGGACGAGAGGACTTGAGGAGATTCTCAACCGATCACCTTTAGCTCGGTCAACCTCTTTTTCAATCCTTGAGCGATCGATGCGGTTTATCCTGGTCGACCATTCGCTGGTGTGCACCGAGGTGAGCATTGTTGATGGAGCTCTTCACACCATTCCTTGAAGTTTACAGTCCAGCAGGCTGGCCGTTGTCGAGATCAGACTATGTATTGCGGGCGGCAAACTATGTTTTCCACATGAATGTCACGAATCCTTCTACTCGTGAGGTTTGAAAGAGGCTCTTGTCGACCCTTTGTGAAGTTCTGTGGCTAAGACCAAGTATCGGTGACACGGTGCTCGGTCGAAGAACCAGCGATGTCGATTCCCATTGCATGAAGGCCAGGACTGCGAGGCTACGAGATCGTCTGCGGTAGCTTCTTGGCTGTGGCGTGGTGACCCTGGGCACTTTTGATGAGCTCGGCGAATCTTGGATGAGGTGGGCAGATGTCTCGACCTCGGCGTCTTCTTGAGAGAGCTCATGATCCGATGTGCTTCCACAAGATCCCATGAATCTCGTTTGATGCGTAGTCGCCTCTTGGTCGAGGCATCTCAAGAGTGGTTGAAGGTAGGATTTCGCATGAGGTGCCTTCATCACGAGTACTTTGGACTTGACCATCTCTTTTTGCTTCGAGCCGATCTTGGGGTATACACCTTCTTCCGTGATATGCCTTTATGGGAGACATCATTCGGCTCAATCTTGATGATCTTGATGTGAGGCTCCGTAATGCTTACGGAATGAACCTCCTCCGGGTGGATTTGTTGATGACGAATTTACTAAGGATGTCGGCTCATTTTTTTGTGATCGGTGAATAGTGGAATACAATGAGTGTATCTCCTTAGCTTTCTCAGGTATTGCCATTCGATCCTCTTGACCTCGTGTTGCCTAAGACACGTTTACCCACTGGAATCTCAAAGATTTGGATCTTCTCACTTTCATTCCTTTGCGAGGCGGGTCCAGGATAAGAGCTTCATATTCCACCTCGTTATTTGTGGTCGGGAAGGTGCCGAAGTGCATAGGTTACCTCTTGATTTTTCGGGCAGGGAGCAAGATGCGCTCCGCTACCCGTTTACGCAGCTCCATCCGTACATACATGACGACCTCCGGTGGGTCGAGGATAGGTTCCTCCGTTGTAGAGTGGGGTCGGTGATCTCTTTGCGGGGTTAACCTCGGTAAGCCTCCCTCGACCAGAAATCGGCTGGGGCTTGCCTATGGGCGAGTGGGTGAGTATAGATGTCGTGCTCACGAGCTTGATGCCCTTGGTTACTCATGCTGATGATTACGGTTTGAAAGACTTGTCTCGAGGTAGTCGATCGATGCACGATTGAATGGCTTGAAGTAAGGTCGGAGGCAGCTTAGCGTTCACAAGGCCGTGATTTCGAGTTGGTATACCTAGTCTCCGGTCCTTGAGGGCTGGTGATGATGAGATAGGGGCTATCGACCGATCTCATCTCACATCGATCTGCGATTGCCTCGTCCGGCGGCCGGTATAAAGAGGCCGCCTTCCTTGGGCGGACGGTGTGGGCGGTCGGCGAGTACTCTTTCGGTTGGGTGAAGCAACATGGTGTTCTTCTGGCGAAATCGAGGCTCTTCTAAGATCTTGAAGAAAGTTGCTTCTCGGCGGCCAGGGATAGGAATGCTGACGGCCATATCCATGAGTTTATGGATCTGCGTTGTCTTGATGCTTGCTGTCAATATCGTCTTACTATGGTGGATTGGCCTCAAGCCTTCTTGAAACCACATCAGAATTTTCCGTCTTTACCATGAGCGTGCACTTTTGAGGTTGAGCTTGAGGTTGGCCGACACGAGGAGTTGGAGGATAGTCTTGAGGTCATCGGTGCAACTTTACATTTTTGGCTCTTGACCACGATGTCGCTCGGCGTGAACCTCGATGATCTTCGATATGATCCTTGAATATTGCGTCCACTATCCGTTTGATAGGTAGCTCAAACATTTTCGGCGAAGGGCATTTTCGATGCGCAAGACACAAAGTCGATGATGAGCGCCGTTTTGGAGCATCCTCCTTACTCGAGGACTTGGTGATACCGCTTTTGCAGATCCGAGGTCGAAGATTTGTGGCCCATGATGCTCCACTTTCTTGTCAATATCGAGGATGGGGTAACAATCCTTCTGGGCGGTGTTGTTGAGGTCGGTATATTACACACATGCGCCCACTCCCGTTTTCGACCTGGCGGATTAGCTATCCGAGTCGGGTGTTGACCTCGAATAGGATTTTGGCCTCTTGGGTTGGGTCACCTCGTCTCTTATGACTGTTTAGCTACGTAAACCCTCTTTTCCTCTGTTGGTTTGATTGGGTCGATGTTGGCCGGTGAGTGATGAGCTCGGGTGACACTCCGGTCATGTCGAGTGGGGACCATGAACACGTCCTGTATTCCTCGAAGGCGCACGGCGTCTATCGGAATATCGTTGGACCCTAGGTACCCGACCTTGCGACCTTGAAGGGTCGTCATCGATATAGTGGAGTCGTCGGTTAGATCGCTCCGGGGTGGCGACCGAGGTTTCATGGTTGCTGGGCACGAGGTAAGGCCACATCACAGGTTGAGACTGCGTAGGCATTCCTTGCCGCTTTGGTCACCACGGATGCTTAACTCCAGCGGGTGGGTATCTTGATCGTGGGTGGTAGCGAGCGACGCAGCTGTGGTGGCGTGAGCAGGTCTCCCGGGATGATGTTGTATGGAGGGGCTCGGACCAGAAGCTGGATGGCCTTGGTGACCGACTTGGGAGCACGTCCGTGGGAGGGTGATAGCTATGGTTGGGTACCTCTCTGTGAAGCTCGAGGTTTGGATGGTGCGGGATGTTTGGATCCCTCCGACCTCAAGTTTGTCGGACTCCGGAAGATAATCTTGACAGAGGTTCCGATGTCAATGTAGACTGCGACGTTCTTGTTTCCCTGGCTTGAATAGTAATGGCATCTTGATGGGGCATGATCTTTGGCTTGGGTCGTCATGGAGAACCGATGTTCTCACTATCCGAGTCGTTTATTTTTGGCTCCTCGGAATTGGTCTCCGAGCTTCATTTTCAATGACGACCTGCTCATTCCTAGGAAGCGATCGAATGGCGGACTTGCTCCATGGCGTTGGGACCATCGTCCTCGTCATCTTCGGGTTGAGTCGTCGCGAGGTCGGCCCGCGTGTTACCACCTCCATTCTTTCCTCTGCTGCTTCTTATTCCTCGACCCGGTCGACCGAGGTACTTCTTGAGCGCTCTCGCTTTGCAGCTGCCGATCTGAGCTCAGTTTACAATCGGTATTGTGACCATACCCTGGTGATAATCACAATACTTCATGTCCTCTTCTTGGATCCTCCTTTCATGGGAGGGTTTCGAGAGCGCAAGATGAAGCTCAAATATTTATGCCTCGATTTGGCGAGAGGCGCGTGCCACTGTGGTTTGGCGAGGTCCCACCGGATTCCATCGGCGCTTTCTTGATCCTATCGAAGGCACTTACGATCAGCCTCTTCCTCGGTCGTCGGCCTCTTCCTCGACCTTCCCTCGTCCCGGTCTCTCTCTTCGATCCGACTCGTCCCTTGACGTAATTGTCAACCGAGTCCGAGGCGGCTCGCCGTCTTGCTTTCTCTGTGATCTCTTTGTTCGAGCGCGGTCCGATCCCATTTTGACGCATTGATGATGTAAAGATCGTTACTCATCAATCTTAAGGACCTCGATAAATCGCGAGCGAAATTGACATCGCCTCGCCCCGCCCTCGCGGATGGTGGCGAGTCGGACGACGGTTGCGAGGTGGCATCTTCCGATAGAAGCGCCATTTGAACCGATCCATAAGATCCTTGAGCGTGTATCTTGCTCGCGGCGAGGTGAACCAACGCTCGGCGTTGGAATCGACCGGGAAGATTTTGCACATGAAAATCTTCCATTCCTTGATTCGCCTGTTGGTAGTGTAGGCGAAAAGGAAGTCGGAGGGGTCCCCAAGACCATCGTGAGCTGCGATGTTGGGTGCCCCTGCGGGGCAATGGCGGTCCAAGATTTCTCCGGAAAAGGAGAGATAATCCTCCCGTGCCGGAACCCGAAGCTCATTGCCATCTCTCCTGGAGGGTGGAGATCGATAACGGCTACTGTGTCTCTTCGAGGCAAAGTTCGGCCCCTCTCCTCTCTTGTCCCCGGCTCCTAGAGGCGGCGTGCAGTGGCGACTCGCGGGGCGAATGGTCCGCGAGGTAATCGACTTCGGCGGCGGGTGATTTACGATTCTCGATATCGCGCGAGTGGCGTGATCACTCGGAGGCCGACCTCGGCGTAACCACCGCTCGGGCGCTCTTGAGGTGCGCTTCCGTTGTCATCCGTTGAAAACTACGGAATTGGATGAGATTGCGGGATCGGACATGGCTGGCGAGGACCTCATGAGATCGGAACCGCTGTTTATCGGATTGAGGTCGGCATCTTCTCTTCATTAGGCGATCCCGGTGTATGGGAATGTTCTCCATGTAACCCTCGTGTGTTGCCACCGTGGCGCCAATCCCACCGGCGTGACTCTTGATCATCCTCAACGTTGTTGCCCCTCAGCCGTGATATTAGCGTTTGCGAGTTCTTGCCATTGTGTAGAAAACAAGCTCTTTGTTCGAATTTTCCCACAGACGGCGCCAATGATAAATCTAGTGTATGCTAATATCGAGTTTAAGAAAAGTAAAAGAACACAAGAGTTTTACGTGGTTCGATCGGGAATGAGATCTCGCCACTGAGGTGATGGTCCTCAATACTTTCACTATAATGGATTACAATGAGTATATCTAAAAGCTACTAGTATTCAATAAGTTGCTACCCTTTACGACTTAACCTCTATTTATACATGTTTGTGGATCTCTAAAGATGTCTGGATCCCTGATTTGTGGGATCACGATTTTCTTTCATGATCACGATCTCCTTCCATAACCGGATCCACATTCGCCTTTGACTTGGTCTTGACAGGGTTGGATCTGCGCTTTAGCTTAACGCGTGAGGGCTCCATTAGGTCGCCCAGCTCGTTGGCTGCCGGTGGGCCTGAAAAGGTTAGCAACTTATTGAATACTAGAGCTTTTAGAATATATATATATATATATATATGTTGTTGATGTATTCTTGTCCTTTATTTTGCTCTACGATTGAGAACAAGATTTGCTATTATGTTATTATGTGTGAGTCTCGACAAGAGCATGCTATGTGGTTGACCCGTACATAGTCACGTTGTAATGCTATTTTACTCCTCGCATTACTAATATTAAATCAAGGTCACGTCATGAAGTTATGGTGTCGATATAATTCTTGGTGGATTGTTTGCTCACCCTCCCTTCGTGGATGTGTCCTAGTTATAGAGAGATGATGTCCGATTTTATGGTCGATCTTCTTATTATGTATGCTTTATGTATCCTCCCCTTGTAACCCCACCCTAATCACACCGCATCCGTGCTTTCTCGAATTGGGCGTGACGCACCATCCGACATTGCAGAGGCGGTGCTTAAAAGTGAATGCTATCCACAACCGGTGCTTCCTCCGAACCACCGCCAAAAGTTGATAGAACACCCACACCGCGACGCGTGAGCGCCAAGAGTTGACATGACCAACCCATAACTAAGCCTGTGAATGAACGCGGCGTCACACTTAGCGCACCCGAGCCCACCATGGTCAAAAACAAATGCTTCTCCCACGCGCTCAATGTGAACCGATGCTCAATGTCCGGAAGAAGTCCTTCCAAACCGTGGTCGAAGTAAACCGGATCGCCCTAAACCAGGTGCTTGTTGTTGTATCTGAAGCGCTTTTGTTGAGCTTATACAATGTTTCCTATTACCACTATTACAATCTCTCCGAATTGTTTACTTGATTGCATATGTATGTCCTTTATCTCATATATAAGTTAGATCATACGATGTGTTGTAGATCCGATGTCTAGTATGATTGAGTCGAGCAATAGATTTAAAAAGTATCACGGTGAGACAACTTGAGGACGAGTTGTGGTATAGGCTATGGTATAGATAAGAAGTGACTTGACTTGGTTGCTTGTCTATCTTGGTACATCTCTGACGTAAGGATCACGGTGAGATGAGTTCTTCTATCGACTCGTGAAGAACACAGATCTCATTGACTTCGTTGATCTAAACCTCGATAAGGTATTAGGTGAGTATGAGTTGTTGACCATCACTTTGAGTTGTTATGGGTGAGGTTACATGAGATAACGAATTCTCTGCATCTTGGGTGGTGGCGGTCTTGTATGACATGCTAGTTACGTATAAGTCCGTATCCGTTTAGGATGATGAAGTCCTTAAAGCTCAAGGTTTGTTAACTAAACGCGAGGTTGAGTTATTTCAAGTACAATAATAAGGTTGGGTACTACTTAAGGAATTAAAGATATTAATTATTTTAAGCGATCGAGCATAAATAATTAATGGACGTCTATATCTTAAATCAGAGTTCGTGAAGTCTAAGTGCAAGCAGAGCTCAGACGTAATAAAGGGTAAGTCGTATTTATTCTCTAGTGACATGAATGAATGTTTATAAATTAATTTATGTTAAATGAACATAAGATAATTAATTTATTTGAGGCCCGTCTTTATTCCTTGCATTTGATCCAGGGCGGCCGTCCGACTGTTGCTAAGATGAAAATCGTCCCATCTCTTAGTCCCATGGGACTACTGTGATCTCTCATCTTAAGTGAGATGATTATATTTATTAGATATGCATAAATCATATCTAGATAGGATTTAGGATTGCATTATAAATATAAGGTGAGAGAGATAATCAGGCTAATCCTCAAGTGAATATTTTCGAGAATTCCTAGTCTAGGTGTGAGATTTTGAAAATCTTGAGAAGGAAGAGGCGTTTTCTATAGCATTCTCATAGATTGTCCTCGCTCGGCATTGGAGTTTACAAGCGGGATTGTCACGCCCAATTCAGGAAGGCACGGATCGGGGTGTGATTAGGGGTGGGGTTAAGAGCGGGGAAGAAGGGATGATACATATACATATGATAAGAAGATGTGACCATGAAATCGGGCGTCTCCTCATAACTAGGACATATCCGAAGGGAGGGTGCGAACAATCCACCAGAGAATAATATCGATATCATAACTTGAAAACATGATCTTGGTTTATTATAAGTAATGCAAGAAGCGAAATAGCATTACATCTATCAACTAGACCGTCGACCACATAGCATGCTCGTATCGAGACTCAGCGTGAATAACATAACAAATCTTGTTCCCAATCGAAGCAAATAAGGGACAAGAATACGTTATCGATGCGTATATACACAACATCGCGGAAGCATAGCATGAAGAACCAGCTCCACCCTCGTGTCGCTTGTCCGACCTCTCCTACGTGAAAAGATTTGAAAAAGAGTTTGGGGTGAGTACTAGCGCCTCTGGGGTTTTATCATAAATCAAAAGAATCATGAGGCCGTGTTTAGAGCACTTACCTTAGAAGGTTTTAAACGTAAATCCACTTCTAAGTAAGCAAAATAATTTTCATTTCGATACCGATCCGTTATTCTTTCCATCATAGAACCATGAACCACGGCTGGAGCGTATCCCCATGACATCACATGACATTCATTCGCGGGAACATATCGATCGTGCCGGAGCGTATCCGGCCGGCTAACTGTGTGGACTTGGTCAATCCGTCGAACCATAACCACCTCATTACCATTTCGTGTGGACTTGGTCTATCCGCAACCATAACCACGTGTTGGGTCTTCCTATGATCAATACTCAAGATGGTGATCAACCCACGAATAGAGATCCGTCACAACCATGATAGAACCATATCTTGGATCGGAGACGATAATAATTTCACAAACATTTTAGGCGTACATGTTTTATTTTGAAATATCGAGTAAATAACTCGAAATAAGCATATATAATGACACGAGCAGACGAAAGCGTCAACCGAGATATATCGGATCCGATGACTTCACCGATCGCCTGGTAGGTCACAGTAACAAGAGCGGAACAACTTTGGGGTCACTCCCCCAAAGCAAAGCAACACGTGATCAAGCGGCGATCGTAGCAAATAGGGTTTCGACTTTCGAACCCACTTTGGCACTCTCGGGTTTCAAATCAACTCGATCGTGAAGGAAATATATTCGGGGCATCAAGACCTATAATAGTACTTTCAAAATATGCATGCATAGTTGACTCAAATCTTAGCGTGAAGAAGCAAATCGATGCTATCGCCGGATCTAGGATAAACCGTCCAAAATCGATGCATGAAAATGGAAACATAAGAATATGCATAACGCGAACATGGAATGACAAAGCGGCGTTGAAAATGGATAACCGGGCATGTCTTCCTTTAGAAAACTCGAGCACGGAAAACATCCGACATGCGCCGAAAAAGCAGAAAAGCGAATTGGTACTTTGGTAGAATCGTGGCGAACTCGAAACCTAAAGGACCGTAGCCAAGGTGGCCGGTCGGCCGCAAGCGGCCGACCAACAGCCCCCACGGCAGGTTCTGATCACAGGCGGTGAGTGAGCTGCGGCGCGCGGTGGCTCAATGGCGCTTGGGCCCAGGCCTACTCGATCCCAGCTCATAAGTGACTTGGCGATCGCGGAGGCTTTCGGCGGCTCTTCCGTAAACGAGAGGCAAGGCGATTGAAAATGAGGCCCTAGCCTCCTTTTATAGGAAAATGGATGCTGTTCTTATAAGCGCCCTTTCAAGCAAAACCGGCCTTCTTTAAGCGGACTCCAATTTAGCAAACTTAGTACCCATGGACACGAAATAAAATACGGACACAATGACTATAAACAAGATATGCTTTAAAGATCCATGAAAAGTCGGTTTTTGATAACTTCCAGTGCCAAACCTTCATGGGTGGTCGAAAACACGCATACTTAGTGTCTATGAATTCGTCATGAACCTCTTCACTAGCGCTGAGGTTTCGTGGGTCGCATCACAAACAAAAGTCAACCTTTGACCTTTTCTCGGCGTGCCATGCAAAGCGAAGCTTAAAAGGCGGGTGTACATCCTCCTCCTTGAAAAATTCGTCCCGAAATTTCAAACACGTGGAGGAAACAACTCGAGTCTTGAGTCCCTGAACTTGTCTTCAACTCGCGTAGCTTCCCTCTCAGTGGTGATTCCACAACACCTTCAGCGGAATCGCTTTTCCTCAACTCCTTCACTTCTCGTTCCAAGATAGCGCCTTTCCTCGTAACTTCGGATCACAGCAAGAATCATTTAGTCGTGCTTGATCACGTGTTTTGGGTCGAACACGTCTTCTCGGTGAAAGCGTGAAACACGTCATGAACATCTCCGATGCTAGGCAAAGCTAACCTATGCAGCGGGGCCTATCCTCTCAAGAACTTGAAGGTCCAGCGACCTCGGTCGTAACTTACCTCGTTTCCCAAAGCGAGCGACTCGCTCGTTGGAAACCTTAAGGAACGCGATCTCGATCATGGGCAAGATCCGTCTGACTTGTCGCATGGGACTTACGCATCTGCGCTTCCTTGATCCCGGCGATCGATCGATAACCTCGCACGTACTTGAACCATCTCGGTCCTAACATCTTCCTTCTCGCGTCCCAATAAAGTGGCGATCGACCTTCCTTCCGTACACGCTTCATGGGCCATTCCTATGGTGGCGATAGCGTTGTTATGGGCAAACTCACCAAAGGTAGTATCTCTTCCCAATTTCCACCTCTATCGGCATACATTTGCTGACATATCTTCCAAAACGAATCGTCTTTCATGCGTCGGTTTGAGGATGGAATGCCGTACTAAGATTCGACTTGGTCTACTTCTGAGACTCACCAAAACCTTGGCGTGAACCTCGGGTCACGATCGCGTTATCGATCTGGACACCATGTAAGCGATTTCTCGGCGTAAGTGAGCAAGCTTATCCAGCCGTCGTCGTCCGAATCGGTGAAATGGTGACTTAGTGGTCTATCGCGACAACCCATATAGCGGTGTTTCCTCTCGTGACCTTGGAAAACTCACCACAAAATCCATACCGATATGATCCCATTTCCATTACGGGATTGGTGGCGGTTCGACAATCTGACGGACGTTGGTGTCGCTTTCACTGGCGACAACCAACAACGTTCCACAAATCTTGACTACATCCTTTTCATCCCTTACAAAGTTCCTTTTAAGGTCTGCCATTTTGGTGCTTCTGGATGGTATATCGGTGCCTCATGAGCTTCACTCATGATTTTATCTCCAATTCCTATTGGTGGCACATAACCTTCCTCGGAATAGTAGCGTTGTCCTTGGCTTAGTGAAACCCTTGCTATCTTCTAGCCTTCTTCAAGCGCATCCTTTCCAGAATTCGTCTCCCGTTGCGCACTCCACGATAGCTTCTCTCGGTCGGTTCATTTGTCAAGCTGCGATGAATCCTTGCACGATTCGGGTGAATCACTTCGAGCTGAGCGAAATCTCGAATAAGCTCTTTCCGTAAGAAGATATCCCAACTTCGCTCTCGACTTGCGGAGGGCATCTGCTACAACATTGGCTTTCCGGGTGGTAAGCGATGGAGCAATCATAATCCTTTACCAACTCTAGCCATCTCCTTTGCCTCGTGTTCGACTCTTTTGTTGAAAGAAATACTTGAGGCTCTTGTGATCCGTGAAGATCTCACACTTAACTCCATAGAGATAGTGCCTCAAATCTTACGCATGAGCAGTGCCGCTAACTCCAGATCGTGAGTTGGGTAGCTCAACTCGTGCGGTTTCAGCGAGGCAGCGTAGCTATAACCTTCCGTTACGCATGAGCATATCAACCAGTTTGGATGCATCGGTGTGAACCACAAACCCATCGTTCCCTTCGACGGCTAACTCTGGCGGTTGTTAGCTTCTTCTTAACTCTTGAAACTTGCTTCCAAGCTTGGACCATTTAAACTTGATTCCTTCACGTACCGTCGTCGGCCTTCCAACCCGAAAACCCCCGATGAAGCGTCTATAATATCCGGCCGAGCTGAAAGCTTGAACCTCATTGGCATTGGTCGGAACCTTCGTTACTGCTTCCAACCTTCATGGGTCGACTTTGATTCCTTACTGCGACACGATGTGTCCAGGACATCACTTCTTGAGCAAACTCGCACTTCTATACTTGGCATCACCTCTGCCCGTAGCGTTTCCAAGCAGTGCGGAGGTTTCTATGCAACTCGCATTCTTGGAATGAGCGAGAATATCATCGATAAAACAAGATGAAACTATCCGAATCTTGATGGAAAACTGATTCATCGGATCCGTAAGCTTGGCGCGTTGGTCGAACCAAGCGGCATCACGATGAACTCGTGGTGCCCATACCTGTTGACGCAGGTCTTCATAGCGTCCTCCTTCACGATCTTCGGTGATGGTAGCGACCTCAAATTGATCTTAGAAGACACTCGCTCCTTGGCTGGTCGAAAAGATCGTCGATCCTTGGAAGAGGATATACATTCTTGATCGTCGACTTATTGACTCTACATAGTCAATGCACATCCGCATTGACCCGTCCTTCTCTTGACGGCGAGCAGATAGCGCCTCGCGGGACACGCTGGGTGGATAAAACCTAGATCAACAACTCTCACTGGCTGCTTTCGGTTCTTGCAATTCTTTAGGTGCCTTCTATGGTGCCTTTGATCTTAGTCTGCTCTGGTTCCAAATCAATAGTGAATTCCACTTGTCTATCGGTGATAACGGCAGTCCTCGGGAAACACGTCGGATATTCACACACCGTCTCCTCTTGCAAGCTGTTTCGTTTCAGCCGTGCCTGTCGAACTTACGAGAAAGTTTGACTCCTCTGATCGTCCTCATGCCTTGGTGTTGAGATCATTAACGCATAACACCCGTCCTTATCCGTGAAACAAACTTCCTCCTTGGTTGTTAAATGCAACTTCTCTCTCGAGACAGCATATAGTTGCCATGTGCTTTTCGCCAATCCATGCCAATGATGACCGAAATCTTCCGTTAGATGACATACAATTGAGGACATACGCTCCATGATTTCTACTTCTGGTTTGGCAAATCTCTTTGCCTTTAGCACTTCACGATGGGATGCTAATTTCGGGTACTCTTGATTCCTTGGGTACCAAACCCAACCTCTCACAGCGATTCTCGAAGCGAAAAGATGTGAGGCTCACTGTGAAACAAAGCGAAAAGGGTATATCGCTCATATAGATTATACTGCAAGATTTCAGGGGCACTTGAGCTGCACTGCTTGATTAAGCGTACACCCTTGCTTCTGCGGTGGCCTTTGGTTTGTTGGCCTAGGGTGACCTCTGCTCCGTTGTTTGTCCTCGTGAACTGATTACGCCTCTGCGGCTGGATCTTTGCCTTGGCGGTGCCTCTGCCTCCCTACGGACAATCTCGGCGTAATGTCGGACTTCTTCGATAGCACTCGGTGCTACCTTGCACTGCATTCACGAAATGATTCATTTGGCATACGGCACAAGGTTTTCCACACCTTGCCGCATGGGTTGGAAATTCCTTCCCCAAGGTTGCCTTTCTCTCTTGAATGCCTTGATTCTGGATCACTGGACCGCTGGTTCCTTTGAACACTGATTGTCTCTCCCTCGATCTTCCCATTTTCTCTTACCTCTTCCTCCGTCGGATGGCTGTCCGGATCGTCGATGGAGGTGTAGTGACGGTGTATCGATGCTTTGGCGATCGCTGATTGATGGTTGTTCTCCCATGGCTCTTGGAACATCATCCCTATCGTCGATGGATCGGTCCTCGGGTGTCTGCAACCACCTCCCTCGGATGGTATACCTCGGTGAGTGCATCCTTTGTCTCCATACTCGGCAGCGAACCGGTAAAGTCAGGTAAGGTGCACCGTGATAGGATCCCGTCCCGAACAACACATGTCCTTGCTTTCTAGCCCATGGTTGCCCAGCTTTGTCGGTGGCCTTCGTCATCCGATAGTAGGCCTCGTGATGACACTTTCCACTTTGTCTCGAACCTTCTCCATATTGACAAATCTTCCGAAATACTCCGATGGCTCATGAATATTCGGTTACATTCCACGAATTTACGGATATGCTCATCCGATTACGTGAGATCTCAACCAACGTTATGCGGGCGGCTGAATATCCATAAACCTACATGTTGATTCACCATAAACAACAACAAATATTCACGTTTCCTTTTACGCGATCGTACGGGTAATCATGTTTCGTACACATGTTCATTTCAACACATATCGATATCAATATTGATATAATCACATAACAAATCGAGTTCACTTACTGACACTCGTTTATCAAAATAAACAAGATTTTCAATCAACAATACATTGCTATGCAAACACAGACTTACATCAACCATACGTGATCCACGTCAATCACGTCATATCGTATAAGCGATTTTCACATCCGACCACCGAGGCCCTTTTTGTTCCGTCAACAATCACTTCCATCCATCACCATCCACCCACGTCTCGTCCACATCGCGTTTACATCGTGGCTTTCTTACCATGCTTGTGAAACCGAATCACATCAACTCGCTAACATAAAGCATCGGCAAATAAACACATACCTCCTCGGGGTGGGTCTCAAACTTCGTTTTCAATAGCGACCTCGTCATTCTAGAAGCGATCGATAGTCGTGTAGACTTGCTCCGTGGCGTTAGGACCATCGGTCGTCATCCGAGTTGAGTGTCGTAAGTCGGTCGGCGCGGTTGTTACCTCCATTCTTTCCTCTGCTTCTTATTCCTCGACCGAGTCGTAGAGGTACTTTCTTGGCGCTCCTCCGGCACAGCAGCTCGTCGTCTGCGGCTCAAGTTTACGCAATCTTCGGTATTGTGACCATACCCTTGGTGATAATCACAATACTTCTCCAGCCCTCTTCTTGGATCCTCCTTTCATGGGAGGGTTTCGAGCGCGCGGACATGAAGCTCAAATATTTATGCCCTCGATTTGAGCGAGATGAGGCGCGTTGCCACGGGGTTTGGCCGAGGTCGGCCTGGATTCCGCCGGACCTCTTGATCTATCGAAGCGCACGACGATCGAGTGCCTCTTCGCCGATCGTCGGCCTCCACTCTCGACCGCCGTCCGGGTCTCTCTTCTTGCGGTCGGCCGTCCCTTTGGTAATTGTCGACGAGTCGAGCGGCTCGCCGTCTTGGCTTTCTGGTGATCTCTTTGTTGAGGCGCGGGTCGATCCATTTTGAACGCATTGATGATGTAAAGATCGTTACTCGTCAATCTTAAGACTCCTTGATCGTCAGCGAGCGAAATGACATCGTCTCGTCCCGTCTGGCGGATGGTGGCAGGCGGTCGGACGGCGGTTCTTTGGTGGCATCTTACGATAGGCGCCATTGGTGATCCATAAGATCCGAAGCGGTGTCTTTGTTACGGCGGGCGAGGTGAACCCGTCGGCGTTGGAGATCGACACCTCGGGAAGATTTTGCACATATGAAAATCTTCCATTCCTTGATTCGCCGTGTTGGTAGTGTGGCGAAAAGGAAGTCGAGAGGTCCCCAAGACCATCGTAGCTGCGATGTTGGGTGCCACATATTTGGGGCAATGGCGTGTCGAATTTCTCTGGAAAAGGAGATAATCCTCCCATGCGGTCGAACCGGAAGCTCATTGTCTCTGCGGAGGGTGGGAGATCGATAGCGTCTATTGTCTCTTGAGGTGAAGTTCGGCTCATGCTCTCTCCTCTTACATGTCCGGCTCACCCAGGCAGTGCAGGTCGCGGCGACTCCAGGCGGCGGCAGGCGAATGGTCCCGCCGAGGTAGGTGAGCAGGCGGCAGGGTGATTCGTGTTCCGGATATCACGCCCGGTGGCGTGATCACGGAGGCGAATGACCTCGAGCGCCCGTAACCACCAGTTCGGCGCTCTTGAGGTGCGCTCCCGTTTGTCATCAGTTGAGAAACTACGGAATTGGGCGAGATTGGCGAGGAATTCGGACATGGCAGCGAGGACCTCATGAGATCGGTGAACGCTGTTTATCGGTATTGGTCGGCATCTTCGTCCATTAGGCGGCGATCACGAGGGTGTATGGGAATGTTCTCCATGTAACCCTCGGTGTGTTACCAGGTGGCGTCCGCAATCCCTTTCCGCGGCGACTGCGTGACTCAATCGTCCGCCAGCTGGTTGTTGCCGGCTCATGATGGTATTAGCTTTTGCGAGTTCTTGCCATTGAATTGTAGAAAAGCGAAGCTCTTTGTTGAATTTTCCCGAGGCGGGCGTAATGATAAATCTAGTGTATGCTAATACGAATTTAAAGCGATAAAGAACGAGTTTTACGTGCTCGATCGGGAATGAGATCTCGTCACGGAGGTGATGGTCCTCAATACTTTCACTATAATGGATTACAATGAGTATATCTAAAAGCTCTAGTATTCACAAGTTGCTACCCACTTTTGTCGACTTAACCTCTGTTTATACATGTTTGTGGATCTCAAGATGTCTTGGATCCATGATTTGTGGGATCACGATTTTCTTTCATAGCGATCACGATCTCCTTCCATTGGATCCACAATTCCGCCTGACTTGGTCTTGAGCAGGGTTTGGATCTTGGGGCTTTTAAACCTTGGCGTGGGAAGCGATCCATTAAGTCGAGGCCCTAGTTTGGGACCTGCGGTGGGCTGAAAAGGTTGCAACTTATGAATACTTTGAAACTATATATATATATATATATATATATATATATATATATATATATATATATATTATGTTGTTGATGTATTCTTGTCCTTTATTTTGCTCTACGATTGAGAACAAATTTGCTATTATGTTATTATGTTGTGAGTCCGACAGGCGTGCTATGTGGTTGATTTGTCTAGTCAGCGAGTTGTAATGCTATTTTACTTCCACATTACTAATATTAAATCAAGGTCACGTTCATTGAAGTTATGGTGTCGATATAATTTTGTTGGTGGATTGTTTGCTCACTCCCCTTGAGGATGTGTCCTAGTTATAGAGAGATGATGTCAATTTGTATTAAGTATCTTCTTATTATGTATGCTTTATGTATCGCCACCTTCTTACTTGCCTTGTACAATCACTTTGGCATGGTGCCTTTCCTAGGGAATTGGGCGTGACACGATCATCAAACATTCGGCGTGACCGGTGCTTAAAGTTGAATGACCTATCCACTGACCGGTGCTTCCTCGAACCACCGCTCAAAAGTTGGATAAAGCGACCCAAGCCGTGCTCAGGCGAGGCCAGCTTTCGAGAGAAGGACGACTGACCCGCAACGCGATGAATGAGCCGGCGTTCACACCTACCAGCCGGCGCACGCGCCGGGCACTGCGCTCATGGTCAAAAGCAGAATCTCAGGCCCGGCTCAATGTGAACCGATGCTCAATGTGCAGGGCGAAGAGAGTCCTTCAAACGGTGGTCAATAAATGATCGGCCCCTACTTGGGGTGCTTGTTGGATTGTATCTTTGGGCAGTTTTTTGTTGAGCTTGTATACAATGTTTCGATTACCACTATTACGATCTCTTATACGAATTGTTTACGATTGCATATATGTCCTTTATCTCGTATATAAGTTAGATCATACGGTGTGTAGATCAGAGTCTGTATATGATTGGTCGACCCTTTATCTTGACCGGCCCAGTTTGGCCTGCCCGATTTTGGTCCAAATCTGAATTTTGACCCGGTTCAATTTTGGCCCGATCATTTCGTTTTCAATTTTGGCCCAAATCGATTTTGAGGAATCCGGTCCGTGCGGGTGCACGAGGCGGTTTTGAGTTTAATTACGTACTTTGCTATTATGTAATAGATTAGGCGGTGCAGGGTTCCACGAGTGGGCCACGATGAGATTTTTTATCGTTCAAATGCATGTCGTGGATGTTTAAATTATCTGACATGCTTATGTATGTTTAAGTGCGTTGACAAACCTTTAAGTGTTTCGTGATTTAAGTGCGCATAGTAAGCATGCTGGGTTTATCGCGTTTTCGGGCTATTTTAGAATTACTGCGGCATGTTTCTGTATAGAAAAGCATGCTACGATTACGTGATCGCATGGACAAACCTTTTGAACAAAAAGACTAAGCAAGAACGACATATTAATTTTCAAATTAAAATTAGAGCCTCGTTTTAATCTCTAAACAAAGTGATACGCTTTGTGAGTGGCGATCCAGCGTGGCTTGCCCTTTGTTTATCATAAGTTTGTTAGATGAGATTTCTAAATAAAACATTTTAAATCTATTGAGAAGTGGGAGTTTCGTATGTGTCGTCACATAGCTGTAATGCATATGCGATTTTCATAAGTTCTCTAGAGATAGATATAAAATGAGATAACAAAAATTTGAATTAGGCGGTATGGTCCAGTGGTTGCCAATTCTAAGAATTCATTCTTTTGTTTAAAATGTGGTCATTGCTTAGACATCGCCTCAGTACAACTTCCCTGAAGTCCTTCTTGCGATAGTGATGTCTAGTAAGGTCAATCGTTAATTTCATTGTCATAAGGTTAATTTGACATGGATTGAAATTAAGCGACTAAAGGTATATTTTAGTGCAGTCGAGGGTTCGTGTAGCGTCCGCGTGGCTTGCATGTGGGATTCCTTGGCGATTGGAGTTTGATTAATATTGTTTTATCAAAGGTTACAATATTATTATTCTGAATTATGTGCGATCGTATGCTTATGTATTTACATTATCGTTTCGAGATATGTCTCTTACACGATTATCAATATGCTGCCACAAAATCCGTTATCGGTCCAATTTTATCAGTGGAAGCGAAACATTGAGAATTTGTTCTTTCTGAAGAAAATTTTGTTACTCATTACACCCGTCCCAACCTCTAGATGATTTATCTCTGATGAGGCGGCGAGTGGACGGAAAGTAGAACAATGGCCAAATCTATATGTTGATACTGTGTCCAAAGGCTTCGATGGACATGATTGATGGTGAGCGAGTGCAATATGGCTAAGTCTTATAAGTCGTATGAGGTCGGACAGAATAAACTTGTCATAATTTGACAAAATCAAAAATGTCGTTAAGATGAAGGAAGCGATTCGGTATGCATGTCCATGACTGTCATGATATCTTTCGGAGGCTCGAGGTTGGTTGGAGGATATATTGATGGCGTGAGTCGAATCGATATGATCCTCAACACTGCCAAGTCTTTTGATGACTTCGGCGTGAGAGCGATCATGCATAAGATCGGTATAACAGTCGGTTCTTAATGATTCTGCAAAGAAAGAGCATGCTTGTAGAGTCAGCAAATCGATGAAAAATGAAGAAAAAAGGGGCACAAGGATGCTAAGGAAGGAAGGATGGGAGTAGTGGGAGTAATACAAGGCTCTACCAATGGTTTGAAAAAGCCAAGGAGAGGGCAAATGCTGTCTGCGGTGAGGCGGGCATTGGAGCTAAGTGCCCCAAGCTCAAGGCTCAAGTCGCCATTTCGCTTTAATGTGGAAACATGTTTAGCGACATTACCCGTTCTTGGGTAGTAGAACGGTCGTGAGTGGTGTTTGTTACACCTGCGAGGGTTCCTAGGACAAGGAGGCGGTGATGGCGAGATAACGATCTCCATGGCAGCGGAGTCGAGGCCGTTGCGAGTTGGAGATGTTACTTTATGTTTGAGAAGCAGTTTAGTTTTAAAGGCGTTTAATATGTGCGGTTTCGGCGGAACCTTGTTCTGTTTGAAATTGTTTATTCATGGAATATTACATTATTTTTGATAGTGGTGTTTCTATCATAGAAATAGCGATTATCTGTGTGGCACTTTATAATTGCTTTATACTATTTACGCAAAACATAATACTTATAACTATGTTGCATCTACATAAAACCTTAAAGAAAGTTTTCTTGAAGATGACCACATTTCTCGGCATCTTAGATTAGGTCACATCAATCTAAATAGGATCAAAGGCGGCTAAAATGGGCGTTGGGTGAATCTCACGAGTTACTCTGTTCCCGTTGCGAATCCGTATATCGAATCTCCGCAGTTACTCGTTCATTCTCCGAACCTGGGTCATTAATTGATTAAAATCGTGATTCTGACCCGCTTGCATCTGTCTCTCAAAGTTCTAATTCGGGAGGGCTAAAGTCCCCAACTGCGTGAAGTGGCTGCTTGCTGAAACCCCAAGGCGGGTGTGAGCCCTAAGATCCTTGGCGTCGTTGTAGGGCGATGGGTATGAGGTAAGTCGGGAAGGCGTGTCATGTGCTCCCGCCTCGTTCTTGATGACCTCATCCTCGGGATATCTTAGGTCCATCGGGGGTAGGTCTTGGGCATGAGACCAGACAGACGGTTACAGCTTAATCATAATATACTCTTGTCTGCGGCTGCATGGTGCCTCATAAGGAAGCAATGTGGCCGGTCGAGATGCTATCGCCGAAAATCAGAGCGTGATGGGAAAATTCTCAATGACATTGGAGCCGATTGTGGAAAATCCTCTCCGTTAATCCCCAAAGAACTTGGCAGTCGAAGGATATTGGCTTAAAGAAGATGTGCTTCTTGTGTGCGTCTCATATAGTCAAATCGCCTTCACAAGGCGGTCTTTGTAAATCTTCTTGTTATACGACCGCCTGAAGAAAACTTCATGAGCACTCACTTTGTTGCCTACTCTTTCCTGTGAGGTTATATGCAAGAATTTATGGGTGATACTTGAAATTTGGATCCTTAATAAAGGCACTAAAAGTGCTGGCGATGATTAATTATCAAAACGGACAAAATTTTCCATGTTTCGTGAGAGAAAACCCTTTTATGTCGGAGAACCCACTAACATGAAAACCAGATACATCGTGCATAACCTTTGGTGTAGAGAACATCTAGTCCATCGAAACTGATAAGTGATTTAAATTGGGATTGATCTCGACGACACACAAAATTCCTAAGCACGAACTTAATACCATTTTCCGGTTCCTTATATTGCCAAATCAAGTAAACCCCAATTTCAAATATCGTTTCTTTGTTGTATCAACACCAATGAAGCAAAATATCCCAATAATAAGGCGTGGTTGACTAATCTTAGAGCGGACGGCGAAAATACCTTCTTGGCGAATAAATAAAGCAGGCGTTGTAGTTCTCCGTAAATCTTGAGCGGTTCCTTTGGATCTGAGCGTCTGCGTCTATTCTTGATCTTTTAAATCGAAAGAGGTGTATTTTTTGAACCATGATGAAAAGATGTGGAGAGACTTGTTGGAGAGGGCTCGGTCTATCACGGCGAAATGTAGACGGTGGCGGCCTAGGCAATCTTGGCGAGATTAGGCGGCGGGCGAATGGTGGCAAGCGCTGCCGGTGGCGTGCGGAGAGATGGGGCGGCGGCGTGATGCTGCGGCGTTGGGCGGGCGAGCGAAGCTGACGGTGAGCGTTGGATGGTGCCCGGTGGTCGTCTGGGATGGCGCACGAGGGCGCCTGAGAGCCCCAGGCGAGATCGCGTGTCACGCCCAATTCAGGAAAACACGGATGCCGGTGTGATTAGGGGTGGGGTTGAGAAAGCGAGGAAGAAGGATATATAAATCATACATAATAGAAGATCGACCATAAATCGGGCATCATCTCTATAACTAGGACATATCACGAAGGGTGAGAAACAATCCACCAAGAATTATATCGACATCATAACTTGATGAGCGTGACCTTGATTTGAAATTAGTAATGCGAGAAACAAAATAGCATTACATCGTATTGGTGGACGGTCGACCACATAACATCTCATATCGAGACTCACGACATAATAACATAATAGCAAATCTTGTTCCATAAAGTAAAATAAAGGACAAGAATACATCCATAGCGAACACGTATATAAAAGCGACATCAGCAGGCGGTGTAGCGTGAAAAGAAACCACAGCTCGACCACTCAGCGTGTCCGTCCATTACTCACTCCATGTGAAAAATATTTGAAAAGATTTTGGGGTGAGTACTAGCGCCTCAGTTTGGGGTTTTAACATCAATCTCGCCGGTTTAAGGGCGTCGGGCGTCGCCAGCGTCAATCTCGCCCGGTTTAAATTTGATCATCTTCTGGCGTTTGGGATTTTCGTCAGATGTTTACGACAATTAGCCACCCGAAACGCATCGGCTGACCTTGAGGCCAAGTGGGACGTCGGTCCCTATCCCTTGCCTATCCACCGCCGCCGCCCGGACCAGCGGTGATGCTTCCGTTTGGAGTATATATATTTCTTTGTTTTATTTTCTCGTCCTTCTTTTTGGTGGGTTGTTTTCTTTCCTATATGGTGTGTTTCATTTGCTTTTATATGGTGTCTATTGTAGGCCTCCTCTCGGGAAAGCGATTTCTAAGGACCACATTTACGCCATCTATTATTAGGGAAGTCTTATCCTCTATTAGCCTTATTTTGTTATTAATGTTTAGAGCTCAGGGGACAATGCTTTCGAATATGTGGGGAGGATTTTGGTTATATGTTGTGTTCTATTGTGCATGATTGGTAATATGGATGCGTGTTTATTTTGACCTCTTGGACTCAAGTTTTTTCTGTCTGAATAAGTTAGGATTGTGATTTGTGCATCGAACTACGTGGTATTGGTCGAACTTTGATGTATTCTCGTTTATCTTGATGTTATGTTATTGAAGTGTAATGTGAATGGACGAATGATTGTGTGAATTAATCTTAAATCGGGGTTATTGATGTGAATTGTCCGACTAATGCTAGGGAGTAGTGTTAACGGTGTGGTTATCTATATAGTTGTTTCGTTTAAAAAATTGAAAAAGAAGAAGAAGAGAATGAAAACTCGATAATTTGTTGAGATTGTTGAAATGGAGGATGAGATTACATCCCTCTTTCTCGTAAATCGAAAAATAGGAATGGGAAACCACGATAGGAGACTGGGTTCATCGAAATTCACCTTCGAACATTGTTCCAAAATCTTTTAATCTTTCTTTGTGTTCTCAAAAACTTGTTGCTAAAGGTGACCACTTTAGATAATTCACCCCAGCGGAGAGTTTGGTGACAAAAATCACCTACTGTGTATTTGACATTCTCAAAATCTTAGATTTGTTTCATTAACTTTGATTATGTATTCATCATGTTTGGGGAAAGGTAAAGAGATTTGATTGATTGGATTAAGAGTTAAGTTGCATGAGTTATTTTTCTACTCTTATTAGTATAGATTTTACTTGAGGACAAGCAAATGGATAAGTGTGGGGAGTTGTTTGGCTTCATTGTATGCTTATTCTTGGTTGTATTTTTGCATGTCGTTCCAGGTTATTTGTCTTACTTATGCCATTGTTTTGATTAAAATTTTCGTTTGAGACTTATTTGATTTGTTTAGATATTTTGTAGGAAAGCGGTATTAAATAGGATGAAAGGATCTGCCAAGTTATCATATCTTTGAAGGCGTCTTGATATGAGTCCATAGGTGCAAGCGGATCGTGGTCGGAGTTCGAGAAGAGGAGAGCGAAACACATTGTCAAGTCGGCATGTGCACGCAGCCGACAATCGCTCCGTCCCACGCAGCAGCGTCGCTGCGCCCTTGCGCCCGCGGCGCCAGCGCCGCATGCCGCTCACCCTCGGCGCCCGCTCGTGACTGTCGCCCGTTTACCGCCGCGCCGGCTCGCGTTTGGTTCTCTCTCGCCGCGTGCGCTCGCTGCTCCATCATCTGTTCGCTCATCGCGTGCCCACTCGCTGCGCGCGCCTTTCGCCTCCTTTGCATGCGCTCACTTGAGCAGGCGCTAACCACGAAGACTCTCCATCAGCGCTCGTGCCCAGCGCTCACTAGACGAAGCCTCCCTCCGTGCTTTCGGTGCAACCAGGACCTTCACACCTATTAATATACACTATGTGGAGGTTAGGTCATTCGGTTTATTATTTTCTGGCCGTTGTTCTTGAACATCATTTGGGGACTTCGATCAACAACGACCACGATAGAATCATAGTATTAATTCCGCATTTCATTTCTTGATTTGTACATTTGTTTATCGATTTATCTTTGTTGATTGATTTATCTCTTTGTTTGATTTTCATTCCTTTGATTTACATATTATTGCTTTGTGATTTATTGCTTTGTGATTTACGTGGATTCAATAATATAATAGACATTGAATTATTGGTTTCTTCATTGATTATATTTCTTACGGTAATTGATACATTTATGTTCTATCAATTGATTGATATGGAATTTAGTAGTATGTTGAATCTTTTCCGTTGAATTTTATTGCTTTCGTTTGATGATCTAGTTTAGTTTGTTCTACGCTGGCTACTTCGCATTCGTATTTTCATAAGTTCTCAACTAGGGATTGATAACTCCTAGTTAGATTGCTTTCATTTATATTTTATTTTAGCATTTCGATTTAGTTTGTTTGAAACCACTGTTGGTATTAGGTGTTTAGAATTTTACTATTTTAAGTGTGACATGAACAATAAGCTACATTAAGTTTTCCTTGAGAGCGACTTGGATTATCTTTCCTCTACAATCACCTCATTCGATTATAGTCAATTAAGTACTTTTGTTGAAATAGTCGACCTGGGCGTTGGGGCATGTGGATGGAGTGCGGGGCGTGTGAGTGGCGGCATGGCCGTTTGTGCGACACGTGAGGTGCGGCCATGGCGCGTCGTCTGCAGTGTGCAGCGACAGGCGGCGATGCGTGGCGTGGCGCGTTGTACAATAGCGGGCGGGGACACCAGCGTGTGAAAATACACCAGCGTCGATTTTATCCCGTCTGGCGGGTGGTGCTTATGGCGACAATTTGGTTCCAACGTTCTCAGAACTCGGAATTGCGATTCGTTTACGCCTAAGTTCCTATCGAGATGCTCTTCAATTTACTTCAACTCTTGGCATATCCATTTCGTCTGTTTAATGCTTTTTCTACAAAACATCGAAACAAACCAAATAAGTCGAACTAAAAATACTAATCAAAACAACGGCATAAATAGGATGAACCACGGGAAGCGGCATACATAAAATACGAGAATAAGCACAAAATCATACTAAACATGATTACTAGCATCAATAATTGCGTAGCTAAAACATTTTAAGCATCTTGATATTTTCAAAGAATGCTTAAATAAACTTTAGAATAAAAAGCCAGCTTTTCATGAAGTTCTGAATCGAGTCCGTGGTAAGTCAGAATTGGAATTACTATAATCACATTATACATACAAATAATTCAGGCAATTGCTAATACAAATAATTCTACCGTTATAAATGCATATGGTCATGCATTTTATTTACTATTTTTTAAGTTTCAAAATAAAGAATTTCAATTTTCTTTGATTAACTAACCTTATAAGGTTAGTAATTTAATGTGAATTCCTAAATTTACCAAATTTTATAAGTAGCGCTATAATTCATAAATGGTTTCTAAAATTGTTTTAATGGTCGTTTCCTTCCTAACAATTTATGTATTTTAATTAGAGGTTTAATTAAGCATTATTCATGAAATTTAGGCAGCTACACATAAGAGCTCGATCGAATAAAATTTTTAGAGGTGTTGCTAAGGTTCATATTTATACAATATAAATTTTCGAGATGTCATTTGAAATCATAACTATCATTATTGGGTTTATTATTGGGGTTGGGCGTTTTGAGTGTGAGCAGGCATTAGTTTTGTGTAATTTTTGAAAAATAGTAAATGGGCTCGGATCGGGCTGAAATTTGGTGGAATATTTCTTAATATATCAAGGTTGATGTGGTTAAAATATTGGAGCCATTAGATTTTTAGAACTTCCACATCGACTTAAGACAACACTAATTTCATTAAGCAAATCAGCGGTGTCACACTTTCAATTTCTTGTTCATCATCCTTGCCTATATTGCTCTATTTCTAAGTTCGTGTTTAGAGCTGAGGGTAAGTGCTTAATATGTATTTATACTATAATGTGTGGCCTTCCGATCAGGATATGCATCACTTTATATACGAATTATTATCATTATTAACATTCTTATTGACATTAACTTAAACTTATTAATATAGGCATGTATGCTTATGTATCCTGAATCGGTTGGTTCACACAGCATTTGCAAACTTCTCAAACTATCATCCGTCACATCATGGCCTTTCAAATCCAATCTTGAGAGTGACCATATACATGAATATATATATATATATATATATATATATATATATATATATATACCATCAATCGGTCGACGTAATTTCTTAACCAATCTGCAAACTACTCACAGCTCTCGGCTACTTATACATGAGTATAACCACACAAAAGCTCAGTTTGTACATCCTAATGGACATACAAGCACATAAAGTTAATCTAATAGAATTTGTGTTCTTATAAGGGCAATCGAGCTTATGGCTTGATTACATTGCGTGCGTCTTTTGGGCTTTTTATCACATAAATAGTCATGTTTATGCATATGCATTTAATTTCTTGTTGGTTCACATGTAGAGAATATAGATTAGGTGGTAACTTGTTTCTAGCAACCTTGGTTTGATCTGACGAAGAAGGCTTGAATGTATCTAGACCTCGGTGAGTTCTCTCTTTGGATTGAGGAGGGCTCGATCGTAGATAAAGCAATAAAGCTTCTTGGAATCCGATGGAGAGATAAAATGAAGCAGCTTGGCTTGGCTCTGAGTGCGAACAAAGTCTGCGCAAGGCGAGATGGAGAAGTGAGCCTTCCGCAGATTCGTCGTCGTCGGTTAAGTAGGAAGAATTATGCTACAACTTTCTTAGTGAGAGAAGTGAGGGGCATCTTCGGTGGTTTCAATAAAGATGGTGGAAGTCGGGTTGATGGTGTGTTATAGTGTGGGTGGCGTGAGGAGAAAAAGAAAGGGAATAGAGATATGAGCGACACCGTGGCTTTCCAGTGGCACCGATGCATGGAGAGGTGGCGTTGTATGGGATGAATATGGTTCTGGAGGAGAGCCTAGGTTTATAGGTGATGATGATGATGTTGGAGCGAAATATTATTCATTCTTCTCGTTTGGTCATGCAGCATACGTATATGTTATGCAAACATATATATATATATATATATATATATATATATGTTATGTGTGTGTGTGTGTGTGTGTGCGTGAGATGGATCAGTAGGAATGGATAATTTGGTAGGAAATGAGAATGAATCACGGGCCTTTGATTCGTTGGATCAATGGTTGAGATTTAATTTCGGTTATGCTGAGTTTTGTGTTGTGTCTCTGTGGATTCTTGTCGACACTAGAATCCTTTTTGTACTATCTTATGATGAAGATGTGCTAAACTAATATATTTAGCATATGTGCTCTGAAAGATGAAATATGCTAAGCTAATATGTAATTACGATTGTCTACACAATATGAAAGATATGTTAAACTTACGTATCTATTCTATTTATACACTTATTTCCATTCTCTTATTTTATATATATATATATATATATATATATATATATATATATATATATATATATAATACATTGTTAGTTATGCGATATAGTGAACTTGTTTTATTTAATGGGTAATCATCGTTTATGCTTTGCTAAAGTTCTTTTTACTTTCTTTCTTTATTCTTTTTGGCACATTTACACATGCACAAGTTCTTTTCATTTGGTTCATTGTGTGTAATATAACCAGTAATTTAGCAAAGTGTAGACTTTGGGAAATGAAATTCAGTCTCAATTCTAAACTCTATGATATTGCATCTCTTAAATATTATTGATTTGGGACTTAAACAATTAATCCACATGATGAAGTTATTAACTTAACTATGATAGGCAGTCCTATTTTATTCGAATACCCGGTTTCAATCTGGGGTCTATGTTGTTGTAAGTGAGTTTAACTTTATTTCCATAGCATTAGTTAAATATACTACTCGACCTTGATCACAAATCTAAGAATGAGTTTAAGTTGCTAGTTCTAGATAACAATTAAATTCAATTCCTTATCGAATTATCACATTGGAAAGCTATAACAATTATGAGGTAATATAAAATTTATATTGAAATTTTTATTCTCGGTTCTAGATTGCACCTTGACACAGGATATTACAGAGCGGACCGAAACAAGCGATGGGTAAGTATTTTCTTGCCGTGGGTGGAGCAGAACAAAACTCACGCTTTGCGTTGGGCGCATCCGTGCCATCAGCTGCCAGCTCTGCCGTTGGTATCAATGATCCCAGTACTCCTTACCAGACATAAGCTCGCAGGCCGGCTATAGGCCGGTGTGCTGGCGTTGGGTGCCGTTCGTTTTCAATGACTCACGCCCAGCTTGTTAGGCGCGTCCGGTCTAGGTGTCATCGTTAGCCTAGCGAAGCTCATCGGCGCTTTCGTGGGCGCGTCGGCGTTGGTGCCATCGGTTTGCCAGGCCAGCGTCCGTCAACCAACGCGGACGAGCACTCGGTTGGCGAACATCCGATCGCCGGCTTCATCGTCCGATCTTTGGATATGCCTTCAGGCCTAATTTGGCAATTATGGGCTTTTCACGAGGGTTTATAAAGAAAACAAGCTGCATCTTCTTGACATTCACACATGAATTTTCTTCTATTTATTTTTCTTTTCTTTTCCCTTTCTTTTAATCTTATACTTGGATTAACATTTGTATTGGCGATTCGGATTTTTAATGAATTTGTCGATTGGTTTGTAAGTTTTCTTGTTTCATTATATCTATGTAATTGCTATGGAAATAATTTCTACCATGAGAACTAATTATCAATTTATAATGAAATAAATATTGGATTTGTTCTTGTCTTGACTCATGATTGGTGTGTTGATGATTTGCGATTTCTTATCGTATAAATGGTTATTTCATGATCTTAATACTTGTCTCGAAGGAATAGTGTAGTTTGATTATGTGCTTATTTGATTATGATTAATCACGAGAGCAATTTATATTAAATATAATTTTGATGACGAGTTGGCTCGAGACTATTTTTGTTAAGTGATTAATATATGTGGAGCGGACTTTTGCTATGATTTTTATTTATGTTTGATTATCCTTCGTGGTTTGAAGATGAGCGGGGTTGAGAGCGGTTGTCGTGAATTACAGTCTAGCATGAGCGGAATCGAGAGTCTAGTTTAGTTGAGCTAGGTGAGGCGTGGGTAGTTCTTGCAATGTGCACCATTCGTTGGTTCATTTATAGCGAGGATATAGTTTGAACCTAGAACATCGTCTCCAATTTCGTGTATCTGTAACTCCTCTTGATGTCCAACCAAGTACACCATTTTACCTTTATTTTCTATCTGTTTCATCCGATTCACGTGATAGCTCCAATTATTTTAGGGCGTTAGTTTTATTTTCTTTTTTTGTGTGTGACATAGAAGCGGTAGCCATTAAGCGCTTGCGAGTGCGATCGAATCGACCTTACCGCTCTAGGGACCTCATTACATTGCGGCTTAGAAAACAACAGGTCGGAACAAAATTTTTGTCTTGGTTGTCGGAGAGGAGCTTTAGGTTTTGTGTTGCTTTGTTTTTACATTTACCCACTACATTTGTTTTATTTTTCTTTTCCTTTTTGTTTGTTACTATTTTCTCCCACGAGTGCATATAATCTTATTTTTGTAATTAGTATACGTGTCTTGGGATTACTGCTTTGCACAAATATAATCGAGGCAGTGCGGAGGAAAATCTTGTCGTGTTGGGCAATTTCTTCTTACGAAGAATGAGCTGAGTTCGACTACTACTTTAAGGGATACCGTGAGGCTTTGAGCATCAAGCATATGATCCCTATTGGGCATCTTCGAGTTCTTCACGTGGTGTGACCTCTTGTTCCAACAATATCATATTCAGCATACATTGGAGGATATATTATGGGGTTTCGTTCATGCGAGTCGGTAGGTAAACCCGACATTGGAAGAACACGCTAATTTCCATACATATGAGTTAAAGGTTTGAGATGGTGGATGCATCTCTCGGGCATTTAGTGATCAAGTCGACACTCTTTAGCTAGAATAGTGGAAGAATTGGTTCACAACCAAAGTGTGAAGAAGATCGAGATAGCTGGGCAGTTTGTACATCGTAGTCCTTGAAGAAGGCGAAGTTGAGGGAGAATTAGGACAGGCAGTGAAAGTGAAGAGTCGAGGTTTCATCAAGCCGAGACTAAGTATAGAACAACTGATCTCTTCCAGTAGTTGGAGAATGAGAAAAACAGGATGTTGAGGTGGGCTGTAATTTTTGATATCCTTATTCACCAAAATATTGTGCTCGAGAGTTGAGGTTATCCATTTTATTTTGGATAATAGGATTTTTATTTGAGCTTAATTGATTTATTATTTGCTTCATTGATTGTCCTTCGTACTTACATTGTTACTACTAATGCTCTGGTGAGATGGTATTCCTGCGGTAAGGACTATGGATAGTCCGTTTGTCACTAGTGGAGCTCGTACCATAGAAATGAGCGTTGTGTGGGAGGTAACCCACGAGTTTATTTGTTTATCTATTGTTTCTTTTCTTACGTCTTTGGGTTTAAAATAAGTGAGATGAGGATGATGGCGGTATTATCACGAACACTCAAGCCAGGCGTTTCCCCGTCTGCCGTTGACATGCTCTGCAATTTCAGGAAGTTCAACTATATTTTACCTTTGGGTTTTATTGCTCGATTGTAATGTGTTTTCTAAAGTGTGGAGGTGTGTTTGTCGTCTTTGTGTGTTGCATGTGACTTGTGCTTGTTTGGGTGTGTTGTGAAATCTTTATACCTTTTGTTTGAATTTGAGTATGCTTTATCATCTAATATGCTAGTAGAGTTGAGTGAGCATAATTTAATTGTAGTATGCATGTCACAATTGATTTCTAGTAATTCTTGTTGATCGTGACTTGACTTGATAATTGTTGATGATTGGTTTAGCTTGGGATACGTAAAAGTAAATTATGATGAAGTGATGTGTGGTTGATTATTGTTGTTACTTATGGTCCCTTGCATATCTTACCTTGAAAAAACTTATGAAAATGTAAAAGTTTGTTATAAAAATAGGATTTGGAATAATTTGTTGATGGGTTGAATAAGTGAGCTTAAGGTTAGAATAAAGGACTCTATACTAGCTTTGTGTTGCTTCTCGAATCGAAGCTCAAAGTGATGATATAAAACCACATTCGGATACTCGGGTTTAACTGAAGGTTTGACTTAATGCATAATGTCTATAATAATCGTCAGTCGTCATATCTAGTATTGTGGTTGTGTGTTATGTTGAAAATAAGATGTGCTATCTGAGGGGTCTATATATTTGATTATTCGATTATTAATTGCATGTAGATCAGATTTGTGATTTGCTTGGATTAAGTCACATGCTCGATTAATTGTTGATTCATTACCATGTTGAGATGGGTGTCGATTTAGAAATTCTAGAAAGGCGTGATGTCATGGTATGATCACTTGATGTGTGTTTTCTTGATTCATTTCTCATATCATGGTGATAATGTTTGCTTCGGCGGACAAGCAAGGTTTAAATGTGGAGGAGTTGTTTAGTATGATTTTTCCTTATTCTTGGTGTGTTTATTTGTGCCGTTGTCCATGGTTTGTTTTCATTTCTATCGTTTCTTTGATTAATATTTACCGATTCGGACTTATTTGGTTTGCTTTAAAGTTTTTGTAGGAAATGGCATTAAATGGGAAAAATGTATCTGACAAGTATGGATGTAAAATTATACTATGTTGAAGAGCATCTCGATAGGGATGTGAAACAGTGGTTGTAATTCGAGTTTATGCGAAGGAGAGAGAAACAAAAATATCGCGCAAACACCATCCGGTGGATGGGCCGCAATCTTTGAGTGCGTATTTTCTTGCTGTGGATGGACAAGCGAGCTCATCGGCGCTCAGGCGCTTGTCTGGCGTTGGGTGCTATCCGTTTGCGGATGAAGGCGACACCTAGCGCTCGTTAGGCCGCATCCGTATTTGAGCACCTCCGTTTGCCAGACGAGCTTACATAACGCTCGCATGCGCGTTTGGCATTGGGTGCCATCCGTTTGCCCAACGAGCTCATACCCAGCGCTCATTAGGGCGCGTCCAGCGGCGGGTGCCGTCGTTTGCCTGAATGAAGCTCCGCGCGCTTCTGGGCGCGTGCGGCGGCTGGGTGCCATCCGTTGCCCGAGCGTCCCGCTGACGGGTCTGGGCGAGCACTCGTTTGGTCAAACAAAGGACTACCCCATGTACACCATTTTCTTGCTTTATTTTCTTTTTGTTTCGTCCATTCGGTGATAGCTCAAATTATTTTAGGATGTAAGTTTTTATTTTTCAATTTTGTGCATGACATAGAACCATAGCCACATTAAGCATTCATGAGATGCAGTTGGGTCGATATTACGCTCTATAGGGACCTTGTACAATTTCAAGTGATTTAAAGAACAACTAGGTTGGAGCGATTCGCGTCTGTATTGAATCATTTCTGACTTATGTTTGTTTTGTATCTCTTGACGAGGTTTTGACAAAGAGATAGGAATGAAAGGGTGGGATGAAGAGCATCTCACTACATTTGTAGAAAAGATTGAAGCGGATGAACCTCTCTCGTCATGTCTTCACAAACTAATCTTTCTCAAAATTGGTTTGATGATAACAAAAGGGAAGAGTCGAGATGAGTTATGGAAGAATCGAGAAGGTCGAGAGAAGAGATGAAGGATGTTGTCTCTCAAGGTAGAAAATGATTATTGTTTCTCTTCTGGTGAAGAAGATGAAGAAAAGAAGAAGATGAGCTGGTCGGAAGGTTGTAATAGAATTGTGTGGGTTTCTTTGTTGATTTAGAATTCATTGTTATCGTGTAAATATCGGCAATCTATAATCTATAAAGCGACCTGGTTTACCCAGGCAGCAGTGACTCTTTGTCGGACTTTGTAATTTGTTTAAATCTTATTATCTTGAACTAACCTGTTTTGCAGGAGGAATGATCCATCCCTCATGGCCCAACTACTTAATGGAGGTAAGTGACTTGGGGTTAAGAAATCGATGTCGAAGAACAGACGGTGATCAAATATATCTCGAGAGGGATCGAACTTTCATCACAAATGAATCAACGCTTATGGTCGAAGAGGTAAAATGGAGTTGGACAAGGGATAATTCTAGGTTTACAAACCACAATGAAGAATCGAATAAAGAAGAAGAACAACGGTGGAGGACGGAAAATCAAGCGGGTAACGATATCGAGAATATACATATTGAGCATGTGATAACCATAAGAATTCTTGAGGTTGAGTGTATTTGACAATGATTTGAAGACATTATGTAACATTGGATCCAACAAAACAATTTACGAGCATTTAAGTAAATCCTTTTCATAGAAAGCAGTCGACATCATAATAAAAATGTCGAGATCATAACAACGAGAATAAAGATTCTTGTCGAGACATGATCTTTTGTCGTAGCGGAAAACATAAAGTAAAGGTTCGAAGTTCGGCAATGAGAGTGTGGTAGAGGTATGTATGATGACATAATTCTCAGGGCAATAAAATATGATCATAACAATTGAACAACCTTAACATGAATCAACATTTTAGAGAAGCTCTTTACTGACATTCGATTCGGCATCCTCTCGAGCTCAACTGCATATTTAGAAATATATCAGGCGTGAGTAAAAATAACTCGATGGTGTGTCGCTCATAAAATAAACTTTGCCCTTAGGTACATATATGACTTGCCATAACATATGCTTTCATAAATAAATACTTACTTGCTTTTATTCTCATAATATCATAACATATGCATATCGTGTTTCATGACCAGCGTCGACTTTCTCTTTTCCTTCCCATATCCAATTATTTCTGCGTGTTGAGAAGTAGGCATCTTCTCAAACACCTTAACATCACATACCGAGTTGGTCCGAAGGTTACCAACTACGGTCGTACCGACGTCGGTCATTTCTTTCTTTCTTTCTTTCTTTCTTTCGTGGATATGTAGTGCATTATCTTATGCTCATGCTCAAAACTTTGGTCGATCGACTTTTCAAATAAATGCATCATATAATCTCGAACTTTGATACTACGGTAAATGCATATCATTTCTTTTGAAAATATGTAAAGCGTAAATATATCATTAGAAAATACTTATACCCACACAGGCGATGGTCGCTCGAGACTATACCTTTAATCTTCCTTACTTTTCCCCGTTTGGTCCATCAATCGACATAAAGCGGCATAAAAACTGTCGAGACAACGAGACATCATCTTACTCGTCGGTCTGACTATGCTTCTTGATATCAGAGACACTATGGTCTATACATTTGGGCCATTGCGTACTCTAATCTTAAACATCAAACAAGAAACATGAAGTCTCATATGACTAAGGCATGATAAATTCAACAACAACAAACCATTCGACCATGGCGAAAACTATAACCCAAGATATAACTTATGTCGGCGTCGAAATCATGTGAGGCGATCATCTAATACTAATGAACTTCTATACATGCTCAACTATCATTAAAACATCTTATTAATAAACTAATTCTAACAAAATTTAGCGAAATGCGTTTATAAAATGAATCTTAGTTTAATTCGACGAGAAAATTATTCCAAACTCTGTGTCACCATATGTCTAAATCATTTAACAACAAAACAAGTTCAATTCCTTCATTAATACCATAATGCCTTGTACATGACCATACAAAGGTAAATAATTAAACTTTTCAATCTACCAATTTCATTCAAATAATTCACATTCATACTTATTTATTAACAAGGATCATCAATCTATTCCATTCCAAACTTAATCAAGTTCATCATATAAATCTATTAATTTAGCACTAAAGTTATAATTTTCTAACTTTCACATTTCAATTCATAAAATCCGTAAATTCAACTTAAGCATTATTTATATCATAGATCTCAAAAATCATATCAAATACATCAAATAAAATCAAGAACTCGAAGTTTATCAACCTCATGTTTTGAAAATTTAGGGATCATGCATGCTTTCAATTTCTTCGATTTCTTTTATCAATCATGTTTATTCCTTAATTACACATATCTAAACTCATTTAATCAAATCATAACACATAATTCACATATAAAATTAGGGTTCATGGCTACTTTAATTTCAAACTTCATGAATTTAAAGAATTAAAACCATAGCTTATGTTATTTAAGCATGATAAGCATAATTAAATCGAATAAACATAACAAAATTAAACAAATCAACCTTAAATTCAATCCTCTAATTTTAGAAAATCAACACATATGAGAGAGATCATATTCTTCAATTAAATGCATAAAACTTTGATTAAACAAAATTATTTACCTTCTTTGGAATGATTTCAATCAATTCTAAACTTAAACTTTGATTTAAAAGTGTAGAAATTTTTTATGTGTGTTCATAGTGTGTGCGAAAATTTGGGAAAAAATGAGCTTGAGGATGATCTTATAATGAATAATATTCTAGAGGGTTCATATGTATAACTTATTTTATTTAATTATTCATTTCTTTCTTTTCTAACAATTTTGAAAATTGCACATTTATAAAAATTGCTAACATTGAAATTAATATTCTTTGATAGCAAAACTCCACTTTCTCATTAATACAATTATCGAAATAATTAAATCCATTGTTGGAATGCACATTGTAAAATATAGATTTAATTCTTTCATACAAATAATCAAATAATTATTCACTTTATTCATAAATTTTGAAAATCATAGAAATAATTTCCTTCTCACTAGATATAAATAAAATAAAATTATTTAAGCCATTTAATATCTTAAACATTATTTCATCTCTTTATATATAAATCTCACATAAACAATAATAATTAATACACTTTCTTTAGAACAATCTCTATAAATGAAATTTCATTCAAACATACACATAATAATCATATATATCACATTTATCATAAATAAACTCATTTGAATAATATCAAAACTACATAAATTCTTCTCATTCGATTAAAATTAATAATTTCTACCTTTCTAATTAATGAGCACTTCTTTATAAATTTTTGGGATCTGATGTTTAGCCCTAATTAGGACTTGATTAGGCTCTAATTAGGAATATAAAATTTTCGGGTTTACTACAATATCAAGGGAATCAAGTCGACTGTTGAAACTAGTTATCTATCTTTTGGTTTATTTTCGATTATAATGTTTAAGGTTTGGCATCATAAAAAAAAGAAATTGTTGAGAAAATTTCTAAGTTATTGGAAACTAATATATCTTAGCGTGTGTTTTAATTAGATCCGAAACCTCGATGATTGCCTTCTTGATGTAATAATCTTTAACGTTGAAAGTCGAGGCGTTGGTGTTCTGACTTTCAATAGAACTACCAACTTGAGCAGGACGGGAGCGGAGGGTTCACGATCTTGAATCGACCTTATTGATAGGAGTATCGGTGTCGATACCGCGATAAGCTCGACTAAAGGATCGTGGGCGAAGGCGGAAGCTGTAAGATCGATTGATGTGAAGAGGCGGAAGTGTGGCAATGTTGATAAGCGAGACTAATGGGTAAAGTAAAGGCGAAGAATGACGTCGGAAGATCAGAGAAATGAAGATCAAAGACTAAGACTTCGGCGAAGAGATGA